>OX639993.1:33971687-35171687 GCA_951828415.1 Anomoia purmunda
AAAATTCGAGCTCTGCCCCATCGACTTTATGGAAGATTTTGTAGAATGATCTTGGTTTGCCGGCTTACAAAATCCAACTCGTGCAAGTATTGAAGCCGAACAACCGTGAAGCGCGTCGCACGTTCGGCAAATGGGCCCAAAACAAGATGGCCACCGATCCCGATTTGCACAAGAAAATTTTGTTCAGCGCTGAAGATCACATTTGGTTGAATGGGTATCTTAATAAACAAAATGATCTCATTTAGGGTGGTGATAATTCTCAAGACATTGTGTGAAACGCGGTTACTCTCGACTGGAATTTATTCGAGCCAGCCGCGGTGGTTCGAAGTCATTTTTGAAATATAGTGGCAAACCCCTATCTTTATAATAAACTTAAACTCATGGCCATAGCATTGAATTAAACGGGGTTTTATTTCTTCCTTTATTAACAGTGGACACCCTCTCAAAAATAGATGTATACCCTTTTCCTCGCCGAGACGAGCAGTTGACAAACATATTTCAATAGTTTGAATGCTTGCGAATGATTTAATTAAATTTTAATTCGAAAAAAAGGTAGCACCCCTCCACATATAATATAAACTATAATTTTATCAGAGCGAAACGAAAGGTTTGAGTTGAGTATTTCTATGTAAAATTTAATTTCATTCAACTTTTCAAGGAGCTGGCAACCTCTTTATAATATCGCTAACTGCATAGCTTCTCCTCGGAAAAACTAGCCGTTTGGCACTCGTATTTTCTTATTTTACATAAATTGTGTGTGATTTAATTTAACGCCATTTATCAAACTTCATACAAACAATCGAGCATACGTTATGAGGGAAACGTCGGTTGCAAAAAATATCAAAAATGAACGGAGATTTTTAGTTACTTGAGATATTCAATTTATTAACAATATACTGAAATTTAATATACCTCCAAACTGCATACTTCAAACATTTTTTTTTCTGATTGAAAGTTTGAAGCTCAGGTGAAAATTTGTTGAATTTGTTGGAAAGTTGGGTACAAAATGTTAAATGAAAATTTTTGAAAATTAATTATGTTTTTATAAAAAATCAACAACAAAAATTTGCAGAAAAAAACAATTTGAATGACGGAAAAAAATTAAAAGTAAAATTTTTCAGAGTAACTTCACGTTTTTTTTTTTCATTTTTGCAAATTTAGTATACGTATATAGTATATGTATATGGGGACTACAAAAACATTTCTAACCGCACTAATATTATCATGTTCGAACCGTAAATAATAATTTCTATTTTAGCGACATCCTTTTGTATGTAAAAAAATTTTCTAGTCACACAAATTTCTATTTTACATTTCTAGTTTTATCAAAATCGGATCATAAATACAGAGTTTCTGAATAACCTGCCTCTAGCGCCATCTAGCGCATTTATTTCTCATATTAAATATTTTATATTGCACCAACACTATACTTTTGTAATAATATCGGACGGTAAATACCGTCAACTAATGCGTCACCTCACTGATAAAAAGTATAGCCTACAAGCTTGTAATGGGTCTAAGGAATATGAAATCCAAATTTGGTGAAAATCAGTTTTTGAGCCAAGTTGTAATAAAGGACCGTATTTTTAATTACCATCTAAGTAATTTCACCTTATTAAATCTGTCCAAAATAAGATGCAATGAGGTATTTTATCATAAATCAAAAATCAAATAAAAAAGAAAACAAAACAAAACTGTGCGATTTCTGCTGTGCGCCACTGTTTGGTGCATATAGCTATTATTCGTATTTTGTTTTTGTCAGCAAGGTAATGGGGGCAGATTATGAATTTTAATTTTTGTAAAGAAAAAATAACTTAAATTCACAAGCAAAGTATGAATATTATATAAAAAATATAGAGCTTACTTTGCCCACTTGACTTAGTAGTTTGTTTAGTTGAGTTTCCAGGTCGTTAGACTTGAATTTTAAATAGCAAACAAAAGCATTATATGTACTTACATCATAAAAACCTAAAAGTATCTTAAGTATAGCAGAATAAGAAGAAGTTTACTCTAGGCCAACTACACTTGTGCATTGTAGTTATAAGCAGATATTTGCACAAACATAGCCAATTTACTAAGGTGAAAAAGTTAACCTAAACAAAAAATTCAGTTTGGTTTAAATATTTTAGAATAAATTTTTTGTCCAACAAGGATGGCAAATAATCGAAAAATCACACGCCAGGACATGAAAAGGGCTTCATTTTTAAATTTTGATTATATTTACTTAGCTTTACTATATATATATATATACATATATACTTATGCCGTGTCCTTTTTTTTTGCATGATTATTGACAAGCAAGTTTCTCTGTACTTACACCTACTCATTTCCTTAACGAAAAGCTATCGGGCGTTAACTAAATTAAACTGAACAGTTTACTTTTGTAACACGCGAATATTTGCCTCCAATTAGTCCTAACAGTCCCTATAATCATGAAGTTCACAATTCGACTCAAAGCCTCAAATGTATGTGCGGACATATGTAGATGTACTCGTAATATTCCGACAAGTGCAACATTTGGTGCTTGCCTACTCACCTTGGAAGTTTCACGTGAGTCAATTGCATAAATAAATGACAGGATGCATGCATTAAGGCTGAAACAATATTTTCGTTTTGTTACTGAATATTGAAAATATTTTTTACTGATTACTAAAAAAATTGCAATAAAACTGTTTTCACTGATTACTGAAAGAAAATTGCTGGAAAAATGCTGATAATATAATTTGATTATTTAAAAAAAAAGTCCCATTGCCAATATCTGCACGTGTAAAACCGGTATTTTCATTCGGTGGTATTGTAAATCGGTCTAGAAGGGAAGAACTCGGCGATGCAAATTTTGAAATGTAAATGTAAGTAAACATTTTAAATACGGTATGTATGCAATATGTATACTCAAATGGGGTTAAATGAAAAATTGATACTTAGAGTCGATTTTAATAGAAAACATATTGTTCACTTTCCTGCTAGAGAATAATGGGGAGATCGATGTATAATCTTTGGAGGCTCGGTGAAAACTTTTTACACCCCAAGATAGTAAATGGTACTGGAGCTGCTTGCCACATGGGTGTCGATTTCAGACGCTTTTCTACCTTAGATACTATGACAAGAGTTTTCCAAATGGAAATATTTGCTATACTTAAGGCAGTGGATTGGGATAATTGGAGAAAGGGTGGCGTGGATAAGGTGTCGGGACCCTGCGGTTTTTATCGTTATTACCAGGCCGACGAATTGACAAATTGTGGATCTTTGGCAGACCCCAATTATAGGGCCAATAATAGCAGGGTTGGTTAGGACGTCTTGCATATAGCATGATGCTAGCAGGGAACATTTCCTCTGCAACTTCCCTGCTTTTGCTAGGCTGATATGGAGCAAATTTGGGTCAGAAATATTGGGAATGGAAAACGTTCATCTCTCGACAAGCTTCTTTAAATTCATCAAAGAATCTGGAAGATATGTCGAAGGGGAACGAAGTTCCATCCCCTTTTACCCTTTCCCTCATTCCCTTCATCCTTCGCAGACCAATAGGCAACTATGAATGAGAGTATTTAAACCAGATTTTCGTCTTTCCAATCCACCTCAACTCCATCCCGTTCCAAACATTTTACAGATAATGCAAATTAAACTATACTATCAGTATTTCTACTGAAATTTCTTTCAGTAATCAGTAAAAATAAATATGTTTGCTACAATTGTTTTCAGTAATCAGTAAGAAATAATTATTACTGTTTTTTTTCAGTTATCAGCTAAACTTTATAAGTAATGCAAACTGAATTCCGTCATAACTATATAATTATATATATTCATATTTATTAATTCATATTTACTCCATTTATACTGGTAATGATATGTGTCCGTCTATGGTAAAAATCTACCCACAAGACCGAAAACCACATATGCATTTTAAGGTCAATGAAGGGCTAAGAATTTCAACAGAAAATTGTTTGACGTTAAAGATTGATTGATAATGTTAAATAAATAATTTTTTATCATACTATGAAAATTACTTTTAATAAAAGAAATGGAAATGTACCTAAATATTTAAAAAATATCTGAGTTTTCATAAATAAAAATATGTACAAGGAAATGTTATGTTTGGATATATGTATGCAACTAAATCCCAAATATTAGTACTAGGCGCCAATATGATTTAAGAACAAAAGCATAAAACATAAACTTTTTTGAAAAGTTTCTAAATAAAGGGTCTTGCAACAGGGACGCACAAAAGTAGACCGACAGTGACAGCAAACGACGCCATATTTTTTCCCGCTCTTTTGACATTTCTCTTCAGTAAGGTTTGATGAAATCATCATGGAAAGATATACGATCCAACAACGAGTCGAAGTTATTAATATTTACTACCGAAATTCGGAGTCAATGACCTCAACTTTAAGAGCGCTACGTCCAATTTATTGTCGTCGTCATTTCTGGTTGAATGGCTTCGTCAATAAGCAAAATATGCGTTACTGGACAGGCAGCAAGCCACACGTACTCCATGAGTCAACATTGCCAGAGAATATCACAATCGATTTATTGAAAACCAAGTTTGGTGAACGTGTTATCTCACGAAATGGCCCAGTCAATTGGCCGCCTCGGTCATGCGATTTGACGCCGTTGGACTTTTTCCTGCGGGGCTACGTCAAGTCTTCGTGCGAATATCGAACGTGAAATTGCAGCAGTATCAGCCGATTTATGCTTGAAAACCGTCGAAAATTGGATTCTGCGTCTATACTTCTGCAAGTGTGCCCGTGGTGTCCATGCAAAAGAAATCGAGTTCCATACATAATGGCATCGAATGTACTTTTACAGGAATAAAGAATTTAGTTCATATTCCAAACCGTTTTTGTTAGGTTTTTAAAAAAAATCTTTTGTAGCGTTGTTCCTATTGCAGATCAATGAGTTGCCAAAGAAAGTCTCCGAAAACTGTAAAACAATAGCGATAAGAAATGCTCTTTCTTATTTTCAGTAATAACTTTTTATTAAGTTTTAAACTAGATGTCGGCCGCAATAAATAAATTGTAAACTTAAAAAGATAAATACCTATTGTAAAAACTATAAAGAAAAGCATCTGAAAATATCGACAGCTTACCTTCTTGTTGTTGAATGGCGTTTTTAGCACATTTATATAATGTTAAACCATTTAAGATCGAATTTAAGGAAAAATATAATAATAATGAGAACACTTTAATAGACTTCCACCCGAGGATTAATAATTCGCTGAGAAAAGAGATGATGTTTTTAATGATCACCTTAACACACAAAAATACAAACGCCAATAGTGCGCTGGTGAGTGAAAGTGCAAATGAAAATATGGAGCGTGTGAATTTTATTTACCCGCAAAACACCTCCAACCCTCCAACCAGCAACATTTCCACTTTCGCACTTCTCTTGCATGCAAATTTAAAGCAAGTGCGTTGTTACCAGTAACTGCCATCAACTGTCGTTGTCAGCCATAACGACTGCCGGCGCAAGTTGTGCGCCAGCACATTAGGCATTTATGATATTCAACACATTCTCATACATAATTTGTCAGTGTGTGCGCTGCGGCAGGCGAGCAGTCGAGCAGTCGAGCAGCCGGGCAGATGGCAGGGAGCTAGGCAGTTTAACATGCCTGCGGTGTTTTGAGTTAGTGTTTTGACATAGCAATGCATTTTTAGTAGCTTGTTTCAGGGACAAATACAGCTGTCGGTGAATATATTGTTATAAAAGGGAAGTGTAGTTAGTTTATAAAGGCGAAAGATGAACTGTAACAGAAAAGATACCACACAAATGTTGAACTGAAACTGATTTATAAACATACATATACATATGTACGTATTATATGGTGAGAAAAGTTGAGCGAATTTCTAATAACTAGAGAACGACCGAGCATCAATTTTTAGGGCCGCATCGAAACGAATTAAACTTCGGCCAATATTTGTTCATTGGGAAATGCGTCCGGATTGGTAATGGTTCTATAGATGGATTGATTTATTGTTCAATCGGTTGACATTTACTTACCAAGGCGAATTTATAGAAGGTCTTGGCAAAAACAGCTGAAGTGATATTTTTCATTTAATTCGCCTTGCCTTTGGGATTGCCGAAATTAATATTTGTTTGGAATAAAACAGATACATATATATTAATATTAATAGGAAGAAGGAAGAAATAATAACAGCATAAACAGCTTATTTGGCTCATCTCGTTTAGGCTTTGGCTTAATGAGTATAAGCTAGGGGACGCGAGTTCGAATCACCGCAAGAAATCTGATGAGGAGATGTGGTGATCTCCGAAATAGCTCTAACTTCTACCACTGCTGTTTTTTTCTATTAAAAACTGGCCTTGAGCACATAAAACTATTGTTTGATTTGGAATAAGACTTTATTTTATAATAACAAATTGTATACACTGGCGAGCAAAACTGGTCGAATGGTGAATTTTTTAAAATACTAACAAGGTTTTAATGATCAAATTGTTTCATTATTTACATATATATATTTCATACTATTACGAAAACCATGTAAATTATCGTTTCAAACTTTATACAAAATTTAGAAAAACTCATAAAATTTTCATAAAAGTTTTTCAATTTTTAGAAGAATGCTTAGACATTTTTTGGTATGCAGTTTTTCAGCCTATTTAATTTTGGTGGATAAAAGTGCAAGTTTTAAGTGGCTAGGAACTGCCGTTGATTTTTTATTTCTATTTTTAATTTTGACTTTACCTACTTATTATAATCAAAATTAATAAGCTATAAAACTGCGTGCTCGCTCAATTTCTAATAAAAAAAACTTGTGATGTTAAACACAATAATCTACAGGGTTTTTGTTTTAGTATGAACTATATTTGTATATCTAGTAAATGAACAAAAAAAAAATATATCATGAAAAAACTTTGCTAATAAAAGATTTTGACAATTGCCACACCAAAAACCGAATACAAAATACATGTAAATTTTGTGTGGTTGTGCTACAACCAAGGCGAATTCATATACGGTAATAGCATCCCATGAACTGAATGCTTACTCTTCATTTCCAATTTGCCTGGGTTGTTGCTTAGTACAAAAACAAAATTGTACATGTATTTTGTTTTTGCTTTTGCGGCTATGATTACAAAACTTTTTAAAAAATGTATAAATTGAATTGTTAAACTTAATTTGACATTTTAGGCTATAATAAGAAAAAAATCAATTAAACTTTTCAAGAAACCCTACCTTATATGGATTCCCCTTGCAATATGCATTATTTAGATTTGGACATTTCACTCACAAAATTTCGACACACCTTGCCTTACTGAATATGTGTTGGAACAACCGGTCGGTATATATCTTTTAAGTGAACATGACGGATGACGTAATTTTATTTATCAATTACTCTAAGAACATGACCTTAAAATAAGCCTGACAAGGTGGCAAAACGAGCTAATAAAGATGAATGAGACCGCATGCTGAGGTTGTCGACTTGCCGAAATATTTTGTTTTTCTTCAACCTGAGGATCCATTTGAGGACAGTTTATCAACGTGACTACTCACGACTAATTTTGAACCAACTTTCATTGGTTGATAAACCAGATGAGCGACAAATCAATCCAATCAATCCATCTATAGGGGCTTTTATTTAATAAGCAATATCACAATTAGACTTATATTTCTTATACGAATATTTTGTACATATTATAACGTAAATTCAATTTACTTCGCATAAACCAAGTGTGTGCATACGTGTCATCTATCTTGAGAGCACTGTAGTCGCAGAGTTTCTTCTTTGGTCTAAGGTAAAAATTTTAGAGATTTTGAGTATTTTTGATATATTTAAATTTTATGTAGCTAACGAGAGTAGCGCTAATATGTAGGTACATACGATCCGACACTTCTCTGGTCGCGATCAAACAAATGTGTAAAAGTAACAACAACGACAACTAGTTAGATTGGGACATCGCGAGTACGGCGACACCTCATTAAACTGGTCGAACTATTATTATTCAATGCTGTCACAATGTTTCGCTGATATTAGACCAGTTTTAAGCAGCGCACAAACGACCATCATGTCCGCGCACGAGTTATGTATTTAAATAAATTACACGTATTAAGCAGCTTTAGCCTCTTTTATTTTGAGGGTGATCTTAACCCTGCATTACTAACCTCAAATCATGTCGCATGGTTACTAACCATGGGTCTTATCGACTCTCATTTGTATTATCTATTAAATCGTTTAAACTTATAAATTGCTAAAACGTATACGTCTTTTAGTATATTGTAGTATTTTATTGTTAAATTTATAAAAGGATGTGTTAAAAAATTAATTTATATATTTAAATTGAAATTAAGTTTGTATTCATTACAACATAGCTAAAAAACTGAAAAAAATAAGTTATCTAGCCAGATTCCGCATAAAATGATAAGTTTTAAAGATATTGACTTCTAATAAAGTGCATTTGAAACCTCAAATACAAAAGTAAAATGTTAAAAAGAAAAATTGGAATGACTAATTTATTTTACTTAATTTATTACACTAATTTAATTTATTACACTATTGCTAACTATGGGTCTAATCGACCCAGGCTATTTTTTAAAACAATTTTTTATGCATAATATTTTACATGTTTCTTATTCTTATTGTTTATAAACGTTTAAATATGTACAAATTTAGATTACACATATATCTTGCGTTAAAAAATATTCTTTATTTTTTGTTATTTAAAAAGTTTGCGTGTCTGGGTCGATTCGACCCTAAGGTTAGTAATGGAGGGTTAAGACTGACTAATACAAAATTTACTTAACTCTAAGAAACCTTAAACGTAAGTAAGAATGCAAATATTCAATAACGGTATTCTGATTTAACATAGAGTAGTGGGAGTGTAATGTTGTATTTGGTAAATAAATTATAATTAAATAGAGAGTCGTTATATTGTTGCTACCTTTGTAAAGCTAAAAAAAAGAGAGATTTAATTGTTGTTTTTGTTAAATACATATGTAACTCACGTGCTTGGGCTTTTGGAGCATATTCGTCATTTGCAATGCGCGAACATTTCGTTGCAAGCAAAAAAACGAAAACTGGGTTGATGCTTAGAAAATCTACATTAGCAGAAAAAATGAGCGCAAATCTTAAATTAGTGCGACTAATTGATTATTTGAAAAAACAACGCGCACATTTTCGTTGTCTGTGGCCAGGATAATAATTTCAAATAACTCAGCGATCCCAAGACATGCATGAAGTGCTTCAAAATCTTTAATTTAGTTTCGATAAAATTTAGTGACGACACTGATTTGTTCTTCATTTGCTTCTTGATTTATAATAAAAATCCGCATTTCATCATAATTTATGGACAGACGACTTTACAAGGCGGATTTACCTAGTTTCATTGCAATTTGCTCATGAATGAAGTATGGGCCATAAATTAAGATAGTGTTACTGGTGTTTTATTTACATTGAGTTGAGCTTTGCAATTTATAATAATTTATGATTACGTCTGGAATTTTTCCTACACATGCATATGTGGAGGACCCATTTAAGTCATTAGTGTTTGAAAATAAGTTCCGATATGTAACCACCGAAGAATTGATCTCGATGTCTGATATTTATCCGCTTGTTCAAGGAATGGTCGGCAATTGTTTGCACAATGTTGTCGTTCAAGGTGCTCAGAGTATGAGGTTTGTTCACATAAGCCGACGATTTCTCGTAAACACATAGAAAATAATTTAGAGGCGCGGTGTCGGTGATTAATCGACTAGCCTATTCCTAAACCAAGCGGATGTATGTAACGTCGCCCGTGAATATCTTTTGCCTCAACACTGTACAAGGGGTTTGGTTATATTCCCGAAGCATACCAGGAATTTTGAAACCAATGGGGACTATTTCAAACATTGTTCTGTCATTAATCTGTTCATATAGCATTGAACAATGGAACTGTACCAAATTGATGATAGCGTTGCTAGTTTGTGATAGAATAATTTTCTTTGGAACCTCTTAACAAATATATTTGAATATCTAAGATTGGTAACGCTAAAATCATTAGCTACTAAGCATATAAAAAAAATTGAACTTATGCCGCCTTTTATAAAAAACACAATTTCCTGTAGCCTCTCTTAACCAAGTAAAACCTTCTGGGTATTTAAATAAGAAGTTTCATTTTATATATCACACCATTTCTGAGCTCTAGAAACAACTACTAGGAGGTTTAAAGAAATATATCGATAGACGCTTGTGTAGGGTGCTGAAAATGCGGCAACATAATTTTGAATTTTCCAGGGACCGTAACGATTATGATTTCTATAAAAAAAACGTCATAATTTAGTCGTTATTTAGTTATTTTTAGTTTTTCGATCAAAAATAATCGTTAGCCTTAGAATTTTTTTCGATCAATTTTGGTCATTATTTTTTTATTTTTATTTTTTCGATAAAAAAATATTTATTTTTCAAATCATTTTTTTTTAATTTTTTCGATCAAAACTAATCGTTATTCTTGAGTTTGAACTTTTTCGATTATACTTGCTCAACATTTTGTGACATTTGTTTTCGAAAATTCGAATTTTTGATCGAAAAAATAAGAATTACAAATATTGATTAAATCCAAGAACAACGATCATTTTTGATAAAAAATAAAATTCACAAATAACCTCACTCTTCTAAATAAAGTTAAGGCCTGATTTGGATAGCATACGACATAAGGAATAAATCGATATATTCGAGTTTTGTTTTGAACGAATTTTTGCCAATGATTTTTTGATCCGAACAAACCTAAATATCGATTACTTTCGGTTGCGGGAATTTTCCGAGAAAAATTATCTCAGCCATGTATTAATGTAGATATACAAAATTTCCATATTTTATGCTGTAAAACTCCAAGAGAATTAATTAAAACACTTTATCATAATCAACAGCTATGATTTTTTTGTTGAGCCACACTTTTATTTTTTCATTCGTTCATTTCACGGGATTAATTGCATTGTCGGACTATGGTGATTTTTTTTTTTTGGAATGATGGTGCAGAATGATACATTCTCCAGTTTTATAAAACTATCGCAAAAAATGTCCACTTATCTTATTATATATATGTATCTAACTTATCTATACAACTTAATATAATCCAATTCAGTCTATTCAATTTTTATATCATCTACACTAATCCAATCAAATATAACCTCACCCAATCGAAACTAGTCAAGTGCCAACTGTTTAATTTTACTTAATTTAATCTAATCAAATTACTTTCTAAAAGGCAGAGCAATTGTTCTGAATTACCAAAGTCGAAGCCTGAATTGTGTTAAATATATTAGATTTGAAAATCCTTGTAAACAACAAGTACGCAAATGAAAAAGTAAATTAAAGCCAGCGCCAATGCAAAGGCAGAAATTTATACTCCCTGTTGAGTAAATTTAATTGAACCAATTTTCTCTCTCTGAAAATATGAAAGAAATTCAATCAACACACTTCTTTCAAATTTATTCCAGATGCAACTTGAAAAAGTATGTCAATAAAATTGTGACTCTGTCTACAGTAACATCCTGTGATAAATACTTCCCAATTATTTCTATACGATAAAAAAGAAACATCGAACAGAGTACCTTTTGCCAAGCCCTTGTTATTTAACGGAGTGTGTTTGGTAAGTGTAGCCTTCCATTATGTGTACTCTTTTGCATACATTTTGTCAAGGAAAACTAATGCAGCTGGTGTCAAAGTTGTTATCATTAAATTGAGTTCTGTGACTTTTCATAGCTAGAAAAGCATTGCAAATATACTGAAAACGAATATGCGAATTGGTTCGTACGTATCTACATATGTATAGATCTCTGTCTACACATAATTTGTTTAAATGTGTAGGTTTAGGTTTGGAAAGGCATGTGGTATGATAAAAGGGAAGTGAAAACTTTCAAGTTTATAGTGTTTCCTAAAGGATTTCAACATTGATGATAAAATGCACGCATACACACACACACGTCGACAAATATTCTTATTATACATACATACATTTGCACACAAATATTTTACGTGAGTGTCAAAATGCTGTTGCAGTATATTGCACTGAGTGCTATGCTACTTGCAACGGATGTCAACTGCAGACGAAGTGAATGTCATCATACTATGGCAGTTGAGGTTGATTTTGGAATTGAAGTAGACATTTGGTAGAGTGATTCTAAAGTTGCCTGTGGGGATTTCAATCAACTTATGTAGCAACATATTAATAAGATGGCGCAAAGTTCTCACTCGCAGTTCTTTAGCTTTAATTTTGTTTATGAATGAAAAAATTAGGTGCTGATTTTGTCTAGCATTTACTTGGCGTCTTAAATTTGTTTATACTAGGCCTAGAGGGTTATACTAGCTAAGCGACAGCCGATATTTAATCAAAGCTTAAGCAGACTTTACGACATTCTTCAGGAAGTTTTGCGATAGCTCTGGATTTCTAAACGGATGTTCTCTTCAAGAGCTTTCAGAGTCTGCTGTTTATTTTCATAACCCCAAAATTTCAAAACACCTCACAGAAAAAGGTGTTCTTACGTGCCATGGAATACTGCTTACTTCGCACAAATTTTAGCAACATTTATCTTACACATTTTAAAAACGAATTGGCGTTTGTCGCCATTTGTAAAAATGATGATATCTTCCGCTAGGTGATACTGCTTAGATTGTATTGTCTTAGAAAGTTCATCGTATACTAGGGATAGTAATTTTTTTGACAAATATTTTTTTTTTGTACAAATATTGCATTTTAAGTCAGCAACTAAAATTTCGAAAATTATAATAGTCGAACAAAAACCACACCCACCTCTCTGTAAAGGTAATTTTTAAAAATAAACAAATGCAATATTTGAGTCAGCATTAAACACAATTTGCTGTGATTTAATATGAAGACTCGAGCTACATAAGCAAATCAAATACACCAAATGAAAAATTTTGGAAATAGGTACACAAATTTCAAAACTGGAAAATAACCGCTCATAAAACAGAAATTTACAAAAATCAAAGAATTCCATATTTAATAAATGTTGGTAGGGAAATAGGTATATATCTGAAACTTCTTTGTCAAATTACACACACTTTGTATATCTGGTATAACGGTAATTTACAACAAACCAGAATATGTATATAATTAGGGAAAGAAATACTTAAAAATTTTAAATTTTAGAAAATTATTGTGGTACATTAAAACTGTACTAATTTCCTAATGTTTTTATTAAAAACAATTTTATGTTTCAAAATCTATAGTATACTATCAAACCCGACTTGATTTGATACGCCAATAAAAATTATTTTTTTTAGATATTGAACGTTGATTTTGGGCTTACAATATTATATGAAGAATTATGTAAAAAAAATATCTATTCTTATATCGAATATCATATCTTACTTACATGCAAGCGCGCACATGATCGTGGTTTATGCGCAGCTAAAAACTGGTCTAATATCTGCAGCATTGAGCGGAACGAGTTCGACGAGTTTAATGAGGTCGCCAAATTGAGATAGCTATCGTTGTTATTGTTCGTACACACAAATTTGTTCGAACGCGAGCAGAGCTCAGACATGGCGAACAGAGAAATTGCGAATCAAATTTAGGGATTTTGGTTTATTTAATATATATGTATATAGTTCGCGGCACCGCCCATTTTTCGAAAATGATACACAGTTTTATCTATACTATATAAAGGGTATTTTTTTTAGACTAATAGAACTTTCGATAGGGCTAGCTGTCATTTGACAGCTGGTAGATGACATTTCGTTTTGACATTTCTATTCAAAAAGCATTGACAAATCATCATGGAGAGAATGAGACTGCAACTACTTTTACAAATTGTAGAAGTTTACTGAAAAAATCAGTGCTCTGTTCGCCAAACTTATAGAGCACTTCGTGAATTTTATGGTCCACATAATTATTATCACAAGCATCAGAGCAGCTTATTCGTGGAACTGTTGATAAATTTCGAACAGCAAATATTGGTGCTGTAAGTGATAGTGTTGGGGAAGATCCGAATTTGTCTATTCGTCACCGTGCTCAACAGGGACTTTGTCCATCCACAACATTGTTCAAAATTGGACTGATTGCATCCGATTCGCCAAAGCTAGTCGGGGCGGACATATGTCAGAAATCGTTTTTAAATATTAAATGTTATGAAAATATCTTTCAAATAAAAAAAAACTTGCCATCATACTTCATTTTTTGGTGCTACAGTTTAAAAAAAAATAGTCATCGATGACTTAAAATTATTTAATAATACTATTGTATAATAATTACTGACTGTCTTTTATTATTTTATCTTATAAACACTATGGCTCTGGTAATCATTAAAACAGAATTTCTAATTTCTACAACATCCATTTCGAGTAGAAATGAAAATAAGAGTTAATAGAAACCCCTTTCGGTGGAATAATACGGGTATATATTTTGCAAAGATACTTAATTTCACTCAGCGTGTGACATCATCTTGAGTCCATTGCCACTATATATGCCGCTGACATGCCGGAAGGAGAGAAATAGTTGTCGATTTAAACATCATTGCCCGCATTACAAATACTGCTGTTTTTATTACCAACAAACCGACGCAGAACCCTTTTGTTGTTGTAATTTTGCACTCTTTCCAGCAATCATCTAACGCTCGACACTTCGTCTGACAATCAGCACCATCAGCTTGCCGTTGACAGTTGCATTCTGCAAGTCATCCACTTGCTACTTTACCACTAAAACCACATTTGCCCTGCACTTATGTTTTTTGTATTTTTTTTTTTGTTTTTTTTTTTAGATTGCTTCGGTCTGGTTTCTTCGACTTTGTTGGCAACTTGCAACAGTTGATAAGCGCAAATTTGTCTCAGCCATATTGCCAACAAGTTGCTTTACTTCCTGTTGCAAATGTTTGGTATATAGACTTGTAGTCACTACTTGTAGCTCATTCATTCATTCGTTGATGGTTTTTGTTGTGCTTGTTGGAGTATACAAAATATTTGCAGCACTAATAAAAATGTTTACCATCTGCCAACAAACACTGTGGCGCCACAGTCACAAATGGTGGCAATATGCTACTGTTGTAGCAATTTCATGCGCTGTCGGCAAGCTCTTGACGCCTTTGACGTCATTGTCGACACCACCAATGTGTTTGACTAGTGTAGCGGGCGGGCGAATGGTGGGTGGGTGATAAGAAGGTTTGTAGGTTAAATGGCATAAAACCACAACAAATGTTGCAAGCGCAGTAGGAAATTGCAAGCACACCAAATGCATATAGCATGCGCACATAAGGATGTAACGTAATTTCCCTTTCCACTTATGTTTTCATTTCTATTTGCTTCTTGTTTTTATGCGAATATCTACTTATTGTTGTTATATTCTTATGTTGTGTTTTACCACTCATATTATCTGCTATTTTTCATTTCGTTGTTCTTTTTAGCTTGGCACATGCTGTAAGTGGCGCTGCAGTTCTTCTATCGCTTTACACTCAACTGACACATGTCGCCGCGATAATGAACCTAATTTATTTGCGTCAGCGATGGTTCCGTCAGCTGCTGTCAGTTGCTACTCATATTCGCACATATGCATTTTTTAAGCCCCTGATTTGAAGTTGCATACGTATATATGTACATACTATGTACGTATATGTGGGATACAGAAACGTAACTGGGAGTTAATAAATCACACATACATATGCCTTTCAGTGAATCCGCGTTCGTACAAATACACGCACACAAGGAAAATAAAATATATTGTATATATATGTATGAACATATTTTAATTTCCGCTTGCGGCCAGATACTCTTGCTGGAGAAAATGAGGAAAAAAGTATACAATCATTTTCCAAGTTATACCATGTTGTTGCTTCTCAAAATATTTTAATTAGTATATTAAAGTTACATATAGTATGTATGCAAGTATCTCAAGTAGATTCTTTCAAAGTACAAAGCAAGCATAAGCCCTACCGACGTAGCAAAAAATCGACATTGAAGTGAAACTTCTTTGCGCTCGTTGGGCTGTAATTCCAATATCGAATGAAACGAAAAAGCGACAGGAAAAGGCAGGGGATGGCGCGCGTGGTGGGGCAGTCGGTCGGAAGGAGACATGGGAGAGAAACGAAAACGCGACAGATTCGGTGTAGGAAAAAACGAGAGAGGGGTAGCATGCGTGGAGGGGCGGATAGAGTGTGGGAATGATTGTTCACTACATCACTCCGAACCAGAGAATTAACGATATAATAAAATTCATACATAGAGCATTATTGGCATATACTCCCTCTGGTGCAGCAGAAATAGAAGAAGATTTGCACACTATGCCAATGATTTTAAGCGGTGATTTTAATGTAAATTTTACCTTGGAAGAAGCTCAACCACTTGTACAATTTTTTAGAAAGTAAATTTAATTTTTAAATTAATAATAATCCCAAAGACTCAGCAACCAGATCAGGCACGACAATAGATGCAATTTACTCAAGATATTTAAATAATTTACAATCACGAATTTTCATTTCATATTTTTCATACCACAAACCAATTGTATTTTTTCTTGAACATGAAAGTATGGAAGTGAATGAATAAAGTTTTTATAAATGGAGGCGAAAACATCAACTATCTTTTTTCATTAACCTAACACCGTTAAAAGTTCCAGAATAATGAATAGTGGTTTCTGTTATCGGGGAAATATTTCTACCTCATAAAACTGCTGGCTAGGGTGAGTATTTTCATTTCAAGTGCCCATCGAGATCCATGAAGTTTCACTTCTATCGCCTAGCTTTCTAGGCAGACGATTATTTTAGTTAAGAACGCTACATAACTAAAAATAGTCAGAATGGTTTCTTCAAATTAAAAATGTAGCTATTTGTTTTTATTAACTTTTGAAGTTTATTAAGCAAGTAAGCAAGAGTCTAAGTTCAGATGCAACCGAATTTTAAATACTCGGCGTAAGCTTTATTTTAAATAAACCATGCTTCTTGTATTCAATAAAACCAAAGAATCTAAAAATCTCTATTTTGCAAAAATTAAATTACTTTTTCTTATTTAAAAAAAAAACTAAAATAAATTGGTGTGCTTTTAATGTTTACATGTATTGACATACATTTATACACTTAAGAAAATATTGTTCTATTGGCTGTATTAAATTAATATATTTAAAATATTTTTTTATTTTATTAAACAATTTCCATATTACACTTGTGAAATATAAGTACTAATAATTATAGTTTTCTCCTAAGGTATAAGTATATGTAAAATTTACTAATGCAATTCTTAAAACTAAACTAGGGGACTTTAGTCAAAGGCAGAAATGCAAATACTATCGTGGTAACTGTGAACCGTTTCATAATTGAATGCGTTAACCATATTGCCATTCACATTTGAAAACCCGCAATCAATTTGCATCTCTGCCGGTGTACTAGCGCATTCTTAACGTCGTAGCGATCTAAAACTACTTTCTTTAAGAATCTTTTCTATTCTGTTCTCAGTAGAATTAAGTAGACATATATTAAAAAGGTATGGCTGTATTTTCCATACGAAACACGATTTAGAGCAAACAAGAAGCCAATACTTCAGACCGTACTTCTCAGGTTTAGATAGCATATATTGCCGGAACGAGCATCTACCCCTAAAGCCTAAAAGCTGCTCATCAACTGTTACGCATTCGTGTGGGTTATAATACAGTGGCAAATTCTCGGCCCACTTATTCCACAAACTTCTGATTGGTGAAAATTTATCTGACGAACGGTTTTGTCTTCGACTAAGCACATCATCAAACGTAAAAGTATTTTTTGACATTATTGCCCGAAAAGCAGGTCTTCCGAAATTTGCATCAAAAAGTTCTTCTACCGATTAATTTTTTGACCTAAAAGTGTACATATCATGCAAGAATGGTAAAAAATTGCTGTTTTATCGCCAATTACCTGAAGACCCCACTTAAAACCAGGACACCAAAGTAAGCATGTAACAGTTCTCGGTCAATACTGATATGCCCTTTTGGATGCATTTTTTTACCAAAAGCATTTGAATACTCAATTATTGCAGTTTCCATTGCCGGTGTAAAAAAAAGTAAAAATTAATCCCTTTTATCTAGCACGCGTGATCCTGCGTAACTTGTTGCACCTGGATATAAATTTATAGTGTTTTTTTTGCGGTTTCTTCCTTCTACGTTAACCGGTAGGGAACTCCACCTTATGCCGTCTTTTTAAGTATATAAATCTGCGTGTGTGACCATTTCGTCACTTCCATTTTCCTCCACACTGCTGTCACTTGCACTTGTTATAGATGAATGTTCAGCCTCTCCAGAAGGTTGATATTCTTCACAAGAGCTAACTGAAAAATCGCTTTCACTACTTTCCACTAATAAGCCAATTTCCTCATCAGTCAAGTATTTCGGTTTTCCCATTTTCACAAGAACAAAAGTAATAATAAAACAATAAATTTTAGATACGCGACTAAGTTGATCAAACCGTTCTGTAAGTAAATACACAGAAAGTGACCCTTTATCACTTTGTTCTTGCCTAATACAAATTTTGTCGGGGAATCCCCTTATTCGAAATGAGGACCAAGCTGGTAATGAAGCAGCATCAGGGTTGTGTTTTAAAATTTCTGCTATTAGGTAATTAATATACAAGTTTTATACAAAAAAAAGCTAATAATCCAAAGAGACACAAGTAAATCTCTTGATATTATTACTTCGAAATACTTTATGGGTGGAAATCTACCCAAAAGGTCGAAAACGTATCTTTTTAAAAATCCATAATTTTGGTTCATAAAAAAACTTTATTATAGAGTTTTTTGAAGTAAAACAACGATACTGATAAAGTAACAAAAGCTGAAAGTACCACAAAAAGTACTTAAGTAAAACCGGGCACAAAACGATTCTTTTTGGGTAGATTTCTACCCAAAGGTCATATGAGGGTTAAATAAATGTTTAATAAAATCTTATTTCTCATGGATATTCAGTATTGATTTTATTGGATGAACATGTAAAGCCTTACTTGAAAAAGTTATGGGGCATTCTCCATATATTCCGTGCATAATTGATTTGACGCTCCCACACAGGGGAGCTTCTTTACATATAGAGCAATAATTACTTGTCATCCGTTTGTAATAACGATCAAAACAAACCGTGAACTGATAAATAAACAATCGGAATATATTTATGGAAGAATTCAAACTTCTCTAACGAATTTTCAAGCAAAAGATAATCTGTTTCATTTTCAGCAGCAGGAAGTAAATAATAAGCTATTCGAGGCTCTCTTTAACCAAATTAATATTTTTTCAGAAACTTCTTGCTTTACCAACCTCAAGTTAAACGACTTGACTTTTGTAGAAAATCAATGTATTGAGTATGTAATTAGTTGAGTTACTAAATAAGTGTTTAATTAAAATTTTTAATAATCCAGGAATCTCAGCGTAACAGGTTATGAAGTGTAGACGATTTAGGCCCCTTAAGTAAATATGGCCGGGGTTAAACAATGAAATTTATAACTTCCTTAAAAATAGCCGGAAAATAATTCATAATCGAGAAATTAATACTACTGCTACGCCATACTTTGATCTAAACAGTGTTTTCCAACCATTTTTTTTTTGTCAAAGAACCACTTTGGTCTCATTATAATTGGCAGGAATTCCAAGGTTAAAAAATAAACTGTAAAAACCTAAAAATAAAGTTGAATCGAAACGTGTAATTATTATAAGTATTCGCAAAATACCAAAGCAACATTAATTAACAGCATTATAATTGTAAGCAAATAACACAGTATAAGAGTGAAAATTAACTTGAAATGTCACATAGCTCATATTGCGGATGTAGTTGAGTAATAAAAAAAAACCGGATACTCAATATCCCAATACACCCTAAAAATCGGCAATTAGCGTCCCCATTTTCCGGGGATATCGTAGCACTTTTGTTTAATTAATTATCAAAGTACATTGTGATACAATTCAAGATCGATTCAGAATCTTTTAGGCTGACCCTATTTACAGATTTTGAGGATGTTTTTTGGAATTCAGAGTATTCAGTTATTTATTAATTAAGTTACGCGAAAAACTGGACTGCGTAAATTAATTTAAACTTCTCATTGTACTTACTTTATTTTTCATCTTGTTTTCCTACTCCTATTTCTTAATGTAGTATTAATTGACGTATCGGTAGTAGCTAACTTTATCGAATTTTACTAGCACGTCTTTAGCATAATAAGTCTATTAAGGCAATGAGCCGTAAGCCCTGCCAGCTAGTGCTCTTTTTGTTTTTACTGTAAAATAATAAAATAAAATAATAAATAAATGAAATAAGTTACACGATTTTTTTGAATTTTGTTATGAAGTTTTATTTTTAGTAAATTTTTTTTAGACGGCATCTTCTGCACTAGTTCTTGGGGAGTATTTTTTAGATCAAGTCTGCACGATTTTAACAATTACTCTGAAGCATTTATTTTACTTAATACTAAGGTCGAAAATTATTCTTTGCACAGATAAGTCATTGTTAGATAGCGTAACTATAATTTTTTAACTCAATAAATTCTGTTTTCATTTCCTTTGCAGCTTTCCTAGAACTAGCGTCAAAAGGACTGCGTGTCAGTTTTTGTTCAATTTTAATTTCAGTATTGTTTTTTTTCTAGGAAACTAAGATAAAATTCATCAGTCAATATTTGTTGTCACATTTTCTGTGTTTGGAACAATTGGTTCACACTCATATAGTAAGTTGCAATATTCAAGTAAATATTTTTTTTTTGCAGATGACATTTGATGTTGCCATTTATGGAATCATATTTTAGCGCTCTCGGACCATTGGTGGCATGCAATTTTTTTAACGTACTTGTATTCAATTCAATTTGAAAATCAGTTTACTGCCAGATGTTTCTTGTTTTTAATTGCCTTTAATTTGTGATTCATTAATTCATTTAATTTACATAGCACATCTGTTGAATATAAAGGGTGACTCGTATAGCCGTATCCTTTTAAAAATTCAATATTTACATTATTTATACAACATGACTGTCATTCATGTAGCTGCTTCGGCTGGTTTCGTAGTGCCACATTCTTTTAACCCATCTTGCACGCTATTTGCCCTCAGGGGCTGATTCGGTCCTTTACAGCCCCTCACAAAGAAGGTCAAACGCCATCAAAGCTCGACTATAACGTGGGGCTTGTGACATTGCGCGCCATCCTGCTGAAGATCATAGAGAAGTCTTTATCGTACCTCTGTAGCGTTTAACTTTGACTGAAATGGAGTTCCTAGCAGCATTACCAAAGAAAAATTTTACAATGACGCCACATCCGGAACTTTTTTCTTTTCAACATACTTTTCTCTTATCGGCAATAGTAACTTCGGGGGAAAAGTTTAGCCATTTTCACTGGATTTTTTTACTTACTAAAATTCAAGAGGTGAACTTACAGCAAAAATAACGAAATTTACTTTTATTCTAGCAAAACGATACGAGTAAATAAGAACCAGAGCGATAGAACGCGAGTAGTATACAGGAAAAACTGGACATTGCCAGGGGTTTGTGTGAGAGAATTGAGAGAATGTGGCAAAGTTGTGGAAGCAGCTGGCATTCGAGTTAAATTGCACGAGACCAACTTCGAAATCTTTACCAATACCATTTTGATAGCCACCCTCCGCAAAAAATGCAAAGAAGCGCTAAACTAAAAAGCATTGGTTAGCACGTCTAATAAATATGTAAATGGTTCTTTGTTTAGTCTATAATATCGGTTAAATCTGCAAGTAGGGAATTGTTTACAAAAATGTGCAAATAAATTTCATTTCAAACGGAACTGTCTCTCAAGTGTCTTCGAGTTATCCGTTGCTCCGCATTGTCTCTTTCCTCCCACAAAAGTCGCATGGACCTAAATGTTTAAATTATTGTTTTTGGCTTTTCGCAATTTATAACCTAGTAAACAAAATACAGATTTGGAATATATATGTTCGAATTTCATTAGCTCTTTCGAAGCGAAATTTATTTCGGCCGGAACTTGCAAAAAGCGAATTCATTTCGGGCGGATGAAAAAATTACGGGCGAATTTTTTTCAGGCGGAAATCAGAATATAACGCGATGTAAAACATCACTCTCATGCCGCTAAAGAAGTTTTACTTAAAAAACCTTCATAAGGACCACCCTGTTTTTGCCTTGGCTGCTGAATTAAAACGGTAGCAATGCGCACAGACATTTGGCGTACACTGATACAAATTCTGCTTTACAAAATTCGCAGTTCATAAACTAAATGTTACTATTTACATAATATCAGTCGTGTAAGGGCAGACAGAGACAAACATCTATATAATTTCTAGTATGAAAACGTTTCTAAAAAAGAGCATTATTATATTAGCTACAAAACATCTATTCGTTAGTGGAAAAGCTGGGCCTAATTTTCCTCCGAGATGTATGGGCCAATATACTTATTGTTACTACATCCATCGATATGGCGTTTTTGCCATAAGAACATTATTTTTAAGCCACGTATACTTCAAACTTGTGCCTAATTAAAATTATTCGCTGATTGTTAATGCCATTTCATTTTAAACTGTTTTTGTATAATGAAGTAAAAGCAGGTTTCCATAAATTTTCTGCTCCAATTGTGATGTTTGTTGTTGCATCAATTTTTATTACCTTGGCGCGATGGCTTAAATATTCTCGTTATTCATCTGCAGCCATAGCAACGACAGCGAATGTGACAGATGTACCATAGCAATTTATTCATACAGAACCATGAAAAAATAATAAAGGAATTAATAAATATGTACGCAAAAATGTGTAATTTAATAGGCGTGTGGTTAGTGAGCCGAGCTGAGTTTGGTAAGTAAATAAAAATTTCGGCACGTGCAACATTAAAACGTCGCTTGCATAAAGCGATGGAATTGGCATACCTGGCAAAATAAGTATTATTGATATTGTGTAAATATGAGGGTTCATATTGGAAAACTTAATGAAATTGCAAAATATGTGAATGGAGAAAAGAGTAGAAGTAAAAACGGTAAATATTCTATAAAAAAGAGTAAATTCCCTATTGGAAATGAATTTCCTTTTAAAGTATTTAACCCTTTGGCAACCAACCAAAAAAAGTAAAATTGCCACCGCTCGGGCCCATTGGACCCTGATGTAATCCGTAGAAATTTGTTTCTGTTTAGGAAAAAAAATATCTTAAAGTCTTTAAGAGAAATTTCTATAAAATAATACTTTGGGTTCAAAATACCCGGATGGTAGTTCCCGGTAGAAGTTTTTGCTATAGCAATATGAATTATTTTAAATTGCTTATATGATCAAAAATAAAAATAAAAAAAGTCAAGGAGTTTCAAAAATTCAAAAGCGTAAGATATAGATATGGCAACGTAATAAAATCCCATTAGAGTCTATTGGACCCGGCCGGTAGACAAAAGGTTAATCTACAAGTAACTTTTTATTTTTTTTCATTTAAAACTAGTTGCCATTTCTTACAACGTACTAATTTATTTAACAGTTACTGCATATAATTTCAATTACCATGCTTTCGATTGAAATTCAACAAACCGGAAAAAATGTAGCAATTGCGCAAAATGAGTATATTAAAATGAAACCGGTTCGCGCTGCATTTATGTTAAATTAGTTTAGAAGTAGTTCGTAAAAAATTTGTGTTTATATGCATATGTTGTTTAATGAAACTGGTTTATTTTTGCCGAGTGGGATATTAATTTGGTTGAGTCCAGATGATATGGTTGTAATTTTTTCCTTTTCTAACTGTCGCTAATTGAAAATACCAAAACCTGTTGTGTCCTTTTGCAATTCAGAGAAGGTATTTCTTTTCCTCATCCGCTACCAATGAGTAACGCGTTAATTACTTTTATTGTTGTAGCATTTTCACTCACTGCCACAATACGACCTAGCCAACGTAGCTGTAGCCAATGGCTTGTGATACGCTGGACGATAATTAAATTGGCTTAAAGACAGAGAGTCCTTTTCCACTTGGTTTTTCCAGTGCAGACAATGCAAGGGCCTTCTTTTCCTCTGCCAGCATCAGCGGCTATTGCGATACATTTCATGAAGCTCATCGTTCTATATTCTGCGGTATTCGCCATTGCAGAGACATAAAGTACCAAAAATCCTTCGCAGAACACTTCTCTGGAACATTTCAAAGCTCAACTCGTCCGATGTTGCTTTTGTATCTTACCATAGGGACTTATAAACTGTGGCTTTTGTTCGTCAAAAAATAACTGTTATTGGGAACAGAAATGCTTGGTTGGACTTCAAGGCTTTCATTGTTAATGGTTTTAGAAGTTCTCTACTTTTAAAAGTTAGGTTAGGTTAGGTTGGAGTGGCAGCCGCCTACAGCGGCTCACTTAGGCCAATATTAGGCCCATTGTGTTACCACAAAGAAAAGTTTTGTACCATCCCAAAAAGAAAAATTACCCCTTACTAAACCAGTTTGCCTCATTGATAAACTTCAACAGACAATTCACCTCGGTGCTAGAAACCTTACTAAGGTCATCCAGAAACGGTGATCCCAGATGTCGCATCCTGCTTTTACACAGTGCAGGGCACTTACACAGTAGATGCAAGATCGTTTCCTCCTCCTCGTCATTCTTGCAGCTCCTACATCATCTTCGGAAGGGCACTCCCAACCTTTCAGCATGTATACCTATCAGACAGTGCCCTGTTAGAGCCCCGATCACATTCGAAATGTTTTCCCTTCTTAGAGAGAGAACGCTGCGCGACCGTTTCCGATCCCATTTAGGCCACGTCTGCCTTGAGGTTCGACAGGCCGTATTTTGCCTCCATCTGTTGTCAGCTTGTTTATATGTAAAATCTCTGAGTAGCATTTTGCAAGTGGCAAACGGCATACCAATGCGTTCTTTATCCTGAAGAATCTGCTTGGTCGTACCTTGTCTTGCAAGTTCATCTGCCATGCAGTTTCCCTCTATGTCCCGGTGACCAGGGACCCAAATGAGGTACAGTCTGTTCTGCTTAGCCATCTCCTGTAGAGATCGGCGGCAGTCCAGCGCGATATTCGAGTTAAACGTGAGAGAGCTCAGAGCTTTGATTGCAGCCTGGCTGTCACTAAAAATGAAGATGTCTCTTCCTATAATCCCGGTCCCTATCTTCTTCACCGCTTCCATGATAGCTGAGACCTCAGCCTGGAAGACGCTGCAGTGATCTGGTAACCTAAAGGAAATTTGCAGGAGAGGGTTTCGTGAGAAAACGCCCCCTCCTACCTGATTATCGAGTTTCGAGCCATCTGTATAGATGACAATGCTCTCAGGTGGAGTGTGAAACTCAGGTTTCCACTCCTCCCTGCTTGGAATTCGTGTAGTAAAGTTACTTTCATTTACCGATGTCCAAGCACACCGGTCCGTGCTGCTCGGAATAGAGCAGAACTTGTTCAAAATACTAGAGTGCCCTTGGCATTCAGGGTGCCACTGGGATGTCTCTCTTAGTCTCAAAGCAGTCATCGCTGCCGTCTATTGTCCGACCAAATCTAAAGGAAGGAGGTCTAAAATGGCGTTCAAAGCCTCATTTGGCGTGGTTCTGAGCGCCCCGCTTATGCAGATCTTACTAGATCTTTGCACCTTGGTGAGTAATCTGAGGTTAACCTCTTTGTCTAAAGCAGGCCACCATACGATCACCCCATATAGGAGAATTGGTCTGACGACCGCTGTGAAAATCCACCGACAGATCTAGGGGTTAAGACCCCATTTCCTGCCTATGGCTCTCTTACAAGTGTAGAGGGCTATGGAAGCCTTTTCATGACGTTGAACCAGGTTCTCTTTCCAGTTCAGCTTCCTATCTAAAACAACGCCTAAAAATTTGGCACTTGTAGAAATACTTAACCGGGTACCATGTAGTACCGGTGGGGTCACCGAAGGCACTTTATACCTTCTCGTGAAGAGTACGAGTTCCACTTTACTTGAGCTGACCCTGAGCCCGCATTTAAAAGTTACAGATGTGAGAGTCGAGATTGCGCTGACTGTTTGCTTGATGGCAGGAGATATTTTGTTCACTCCTTGCTTTACTTCTTTATCCAATTTGAGATGAGGGAGAACAACGAATGCGGTTCTTGAGACTTGATCCAATCTGCTCTGCATTAGATTAAAATGGCAAAGCATGACCTTGTTTGGCACCTTTAACGTCTCGGATAAATTAAATATTTCCAATCCCGATGGTACTGGTGGTGTTTTGCTTAATACCATTTTATTATATTAATTTTTTTGGAGATTTAGCAAGGTTTAACTAAAATGCAATCAACATGCTTGCATTCGGTCGACCATATTCTTCAAAAGAAATTGCTCCATGCACTTTAACAGCTCATTTTTGAATAGCTCATCGCCACTGTCGGCCTGTTCGTTGATTAATATTATAATTTGATTTAATCCAATTGGTTCGTAGCGGTATGGTGAAGTAACCTAACATTCTTTGCCACAGAAAAATTTCAGTTATGTAACTTTTTTATAATCTACATTCTTTGCTGTTAACTTTAAAGGTTTAAGAGATTTGAAATGAGTTATTTTTTTACTTGGTGCAAATCTTCGAGGTTTTACACATGCTAGCATAGGTTAGGTTAAGTTAAGCTAGCTGGCCCAACGAGGTCACCTCCCATAGATCTAGTAGGTTTTTTGCGGTACCAAAAAAAATCCCCACGGCGGATGAAAAACCTAAAAATTGGGCCGTTATCAGTAGTTGACTGCATATCTTGCAGCCGTGCTCTGCACAGTATCAGTAGACCCACTAAGAGTGTGGCATTCTCTCTTTTCAGAGGAAGTGAAAAGCTTGTTAGTTTAGATTTGTATGATTTTCAGATGATTTTTGCAACCCTGCAGCCCTGTGTTTGCTTCCACGGCTTGTCTGCGTGCTGATAAGTACACAATTCCTGCGACCGTTTGATTTCTTGCAGCGAGATCGCCACTTCCTTACTGATTGGAAGGTTGACAGACACCCTAATTGACAAGGTCGTCCAGTCCTTTCATTTCCTTCTACACCTTTATGCCCTGCACCGCAATAAATGCGGCCAATGCTTCTTTATCTCTACTACGGTCTTTGAGTAGATACTGTGCTTAATGGTCTGATCATCTGATATCAGCTCAGACGGTTTTTTACCGATCAAGATTTCTGCTTAAAAAATAATACACTAATCCAGAAGTTTGTACGATTTCTCGTTTCCATTTCGGACCCGTCCTTTAATTACTTTATTGTATTGTATGGGACCACGTAGTATGTTCCTCCAGTCAGGGAGACGCTGTCCTGTTGTGACTGTACGTTCTGAACTTAAATTGCCGCGAGGCATTGGGTGGAGGCGTAGAGCCTTGCGGCAGTTGCAAACAATTGGTTTCCGGTTGTTAGATTTTTAAATGGTATATGCGTTATGGTGCAAAATGATGTGGTGGATGTAGTTCGTAATGCTCCTTTTATGCTAATCATTGGAAGCCTGTATACGCTTTCTAGTGGTCAGCTACCCTGCCACTACCGCATAAAAAAGTATTGGTCTAACATTTGCGGAGAAAATGCAATGCTAAAGTGCAGGAGATAGACTACATGTGCAGATCATATTTTTTTAACTGCATACATAGCAACAGTGACCTACTTTACCCTACCTTCTATAGTGAAATTCCAAGAGAGCACATTATCCAGCAGGATTTTCAGGTATCTAGTACCTTGCTTCAATTGTAGCGTCACCTCTAGTAGTTTACCTGGGGTTTCCTAGTGAACAGAACCCATCAGAAGATGGTCCCACTTCCCCAGCCAGTTATTTATGAGTCTAGGCATTCGATTTATTAAGGAGCTTATTTTTGAGAGACACTTACCGCTGACCGATACATCGTTTTTATAAGCGGTAATCGACGGCACTTTTCTCTCCACAACATTAAGAAGCTTAATTGGGAAGAAACTCCACTTTTCACAACTACCTGCAAAGTTTTAATTTCAATCTTGCGTGTAAGTATATTTGGGAGGTATGAGGATAGGTCGAACAGTATATGTTTTTGAAATTTTAAATTAAAATAAAATACACTCAAGTTCTATGAAATATTAAAATGAGCATGTTAAGCGATTCGTTTCGCAAAAAGGTTGATAGCTAACTTTTATGAGAGTTGTCACCTGTTTGAAAAGTCAAGTTTAATTAAAATATAGACGAGTTATATAAAATATTAAAATATATGTGTCAAACAGTCCGCCTCGGCGAGTAGAAGGTCCATATCAATATTCTGAAATGGGTTACAACCTAATTGAAAAGTCAAATTTTATTAAAAGATACAGAAGCTATTTGAAATATTAAAATATTAAAATATGGATGTGAAACGTCATGTATGCTTATAATTTGAAAAGGGTTGACACCTGTTTGAAAAGTGGAATTTATTTAAATTTTACAGAAGCTATGTCAAATATTTTTATAGGCACATTTTGACGAAGGTTGCCACCTGCTTAAGGCATAAATTTAATTTAATTATACGTAGGTATATAATATATTATGAGTGCCAAACGTTTAATGTTGGCGAGCTCAATATGGTTCGACACCTGTTTGAAAAATCAAATTTAATTTAATTATACTCAAGTTATATGTGAGAACAAACTAAATGCGATTATAGACCCCAAAATTTATAGGATATACATGTAAAGGTATATATGTATTTGCAAATAAAATGCCCCTTATATGGTGTTGTTGAAATATTTCTAAAAACCGTACTTTCAGTTCGGTTTGATTTAATTTCAAAACACGTATTAAGTTCATATATGTAAATATTTGATATTCTCTATCTATATATATATATCTTAAACCTGTATTTATATTTCGAATTAATTCAAGTTCGTACAATTTAATAGCACTTTGAATATATAGTATTAAAAAAATTATCCGATAAGTGGCTCTGGGAACTAAATATCTCCAAAACAGTTTAGTATGATTAAATTTCAGAACATACATTTGTAGGGTGTAGTGAGGAAAACCGATTCAACTAATTTCATATAATGGACCCGTTTTATTGTAACCGACTTGCTAAAGAACAAGACACTTCGGATAAAATTTCCTTTAGTTGCAAAAGCAACCCTGTTAGCATCTTTCATGAAACCTGAGTTTTATTTCGTGCTATTTAAGAACGGAAAATAGCTGTGATGCCAAATTTCGTGTTTATTTATTATAGTTGTATATTTAAAAATACTATGCAAATTAAAAACGAATTAGGTCCTATATTAAACTTTCCCATGTCTTTTTTTGCGGCTCATTCACAATAGCGCAGTTTTTTCATTTCCCAACACTACGTCTCAGATCGGATATCATTTTACCGAGTTGGCTCAACTCGCATATTTTTCCGAGTTAATGTTGTTGCTTTACATCCTATTTCTTAACCTACCTAGTTTTTTTTTCAACTAGGTTACAATGAAATGTGCCCAATATTATTTTGTGTGAATTTGGTTGCTCATCTATGTAGGTTTTTTGTTTTCATGACTGCAAACTTTCTATACCTTTTTAAGCAACATTTGTAATTATTTTCATTGTGAACGCTTACTACCGTTCTCCAATAAAACCGCCAAATTTAATATACACCGATATGTATGTATGTACGTGTATAAGTTTGTATTGGTGTATAATAAAATGCTCGCATAATTACAAAAAGCAATTCGATATCAACGCAAAGCATATGAATAAATTCTTATGCATAGTTCTTAAAGTTAATACCTGAAGTCATTTTCTGGAAAAAAATATACATATGTATATAATAAGGGTATTTTTTCTTTTGAGGTTGTTGGTTTGAAGCTTAAGCCAATAACGCGGAGCTGTTTGTGGTTCGTTGCTTTCACATTCGCATTCCCATTTCGTTTAATTGACTTCGAATACTCATTTTTGCTCAATTATTTTCATAGCAATATTATCGGAACGAATTGAAAGCAAATCCATAAATGGCACACACACAGGTGTGCACACCTGCTTCCATTTTGGATATGTGCGCGTGTGTGTGTGTGGATGTTCTAACACGCTTACGATTTCGATTTGCATTACCGACCGACCATTGTTGATTATAAATCTCATTATTGGCAATTAATACATTCAAATGTCGAAATGCCAAAAATGACAGGTTAATGTTGTTTCCATAGAGGAAGAATGCATGCATTTTATTTCGCATATTTTCGTAAAATAATGGAATATACTACATACATATCTATATCAAATTGTTATGCTTTGATCAAATGCACTGTTGAAAGTTAAGCGAAAACTTTATTAACATCTACGCAATCTGTTGCCAGTCCGTGGGTACACTGGAAAAAAAAACCATTAATAGAACTAATAATAGAATAATAAATTATCACTTTTTGGTATAATTATTAAGTGATGCAAGAGTAAATATCGGCAAATAGCTCCTATAGGGAATGGAAAATATATTTCACCTCCATAACACTTGTTAGAAAAGTTAAAAAAACGTTTTGAATTTTGTTCGACTGCAGAATACGAGTAACATTTTAAAATTAGAAATTTGAAATAATAATTATTTGGGTCCCTATTTGAGCCCTTTCGCCCAAGAGTTTTTTTTCCAACGCTGATGGGGCTTCATTATTTCAGCGGCGAATACTGTAATAAGACTATGATATAAGATTCGGTTATGCATACCGGTATCCTGCGATATATAATCCCAATAACGTTTTAGAGTGGGCTATATGCGTCCCAATAATGCCAAAACGACCAAAAAATTTAATAATAGCTATTACTAAAAAATAATAAATTTCACTGTTTATTGATTATTTATGTTGCAAATTCAAATCGCTATACGGAAAATCAATAAGAAATTCCGCCTCTTTCCCTACGGACATTTTATACTTTGGTTCAAAACTTTATCCGACTACATTTACTACCTAATTATCGATCTTCACTTTTCTCCAACGAATTTAATTCATCGCCTATAACTCGACCGTCAACGTCGTCCAGCTTCGATTCACAAGAAGATTCATCCTCTGATTTAGTTGCAAATTTAGCTTTTGCTATAGAAACTTCGTCGCCTTCGTCGTCACCATCCGATGGTCCATAGCCAGATTCCGCTGCACTGAAGTCATCGGTCATATCATTACTCTCGTCGTCTAAGAAATAATGCGCAAATTCGTCGACATCCAATTTCTGTCTTACCGAAATCTAAGGGTATAAACAAATATCAGGATGTTATTTACCAACGTAAATTTATTACTGGGATTATATGCGCCAATGAAGTTACAAATATAGAACACTTACAATTTTCAGCTCAATTTATTTCCACTATCGAAATAAAATATTCCATTTCGTTTCTATAAATCTTTTTTTTTTTGTTCTTGTTTATACTTTCCTTGAAACCACCTTTGAATCGTCCACGTGCTTTTCATTTTCTTACACTTCCACTGTAGAACGTTTTGCTAGCCGGCCAGAGGAAAACTGGTTTAGGTGGGGTTATAGCGGCTGCACCCATTACATTGCATAGAATGGGGGCACATTTAGGCCCCTTCTTGGCCATTGTGATAGCAGTTGTGCAGTATGTGCTGTTCGTCCCCGTTAAAAATAATCCAATTTTATTCCTTGATGGAAACAAAAACAGTCGAAAAGGTATTGGTGCAGGCATCTCCTTCTTCCCTCGGTAAAGCAGAGCAATAGCGAAAGCTGCGACAATAATCGTTTGCGGGAAACCCCATCCTACTGGTATAAGCCAGTGTCCGGTTATGATACCTTCCGCCAAGCGTAGGAGGCGTCGTTCCATATTGATTAGATCGAAAGATCTATCTTTGCCTACTCTGAGTCAAAGCTGATGGACTAGCACATCTTGCGTTTGCCAGCTCGAGAGCATTGACCCTCAACCAGAGTCTACAAGCAGACAGGGGTATTCCCGCGTATGGAGAGGTATTTATGCCCGTCACGGTTATACTGTGATGCCGTATAACATAATAGGACGTACTATCGCTGTGTATACCCAATGGTTAATGTGAGTTTTGATACCCCACGTTTTACCTATGGCCTTTCTTCGGCAATGCGGTTCCAGCTTCCTGCCAAGAATAACAGTCAGTTATTTAATCTCGTCAAAGTTAGGGTCACAATGTTCAGCGATAGAAGCTGGAACTTAGGTATCTTGTGCTTATTTGAAAACAGAACCGTCAGAGTCTTTGCTGGTTTGGCAAACAACCCACATGCTTTCGGTCAGGTCCCCACAATACCCAGTGTATTGTGAAGTAGTTCACTTAGCAACTGAGGGTGTTTTTCAACTGACACTAGGGAAAGGACATTGAGAGATTTCAGAGTAGCGAGGAGAGGACTCCGCCCTGTTTAGTACCTTGTATCGATGACGAATACTCCGTGATTGATACTCCCCCTATCTCCGAATAAATCGTTCCCGTATCGAGAAGGAGATTAATGAATTCCACCAGTTGTCGTTCGAGTCCAACCTGTAGTTGAGATTTTCCGATCGACTTCGGTAAAATATTTTTGAAGTCACCTTCGATATCAAGAAAATTTACTAAATCGAAGGTTTGGGCTCTTTCAATGTTAAAAACTAATTGTTTGAGTGCTGTGGGTCTAAAGCCGTTTGGTGTGACGTGATCGGGTCTACGTCCTTTAGGTATGAAACTGACTTTCGCTACAGTCCAGGCTTTTTATGAATATAAGCCAGTCAGAGATATCTTTGTTCAACTTTCGACTTAGGATGGTCGATACCGCTTATAGCTCAGTTGGAAAGATACCATCTAAGCCCGAAGGGCATTATAGCCCATTTAACCTTTTTAAGTCGACGATACCTTCACAGGGAAACTGTGTTTTGAAAGTAATGGGAAGGGCGACGATAACTTTGGATTTGTTAAAATTCTACCTATAAAGTGAAAACACACATAATTCTTTGTATAAATCGCATTGTTTATTACGTGCCGCTCAAATGTACTCGATTTTGTTGAAAATCAGTTTCGTAACAAATTCATTCAGTTTCAGCTCGAATTAAATTTTTTTTGTAGAGTATATTTTATTTTGATTATCCATTTTGTATAGAATTCTAACCAAAACTCAACGAACAATTAATATGCATTTCTGGCTTTCTATGTTATTGCCTGATGTTTGGAAATTCCTTTATATTTTTAATTTTCTATTTTTACTTTACTGACTTCAATTAAATTTTGTACGCCAATTTTAATTGCTCATTTTCTGGTTATTCTGTGTGGGCTATAATTCACAAGCAGTCAGCTACTTTGTGTAAACGGCGCTGCCATTGCCTTCATTGTATTCTACTTCAGTCATTATTTCATTCGAGACTATAGCTTAGGCAGCCATTTGAATGCCAGTCAATGGCAAGGAAAACTCAAACTGAATGAACATAAAATAAATTCTAAGCATTGCTGTTAATTAGCTTGCCATTTTGCAACATTACGAAAAAATGTGATAACACACATTGCCCAAACAGCATATTTTCATCGTTTCTAAACTGGCTATTTGGTATTCACATTTTTATTTCGGTAATTTATACGCTTTTTGTTTTATATGTAGGAGCATTCTTCAATAATACTCTTGTAACTAATACTTACTTGAACTCATTTATCTGAGGCTAATTTGGGTGCTACAGCTTTATAAGTATAAAGTCACATTTGCTTAGAAAATGAAGCGTAATGGGAAATTGCAGGAACAGTAGGTATTTGGGTCTAAATATCTAAATATTCTTGCTTATTAAGTTACGAAAAAGTAAGATAAGTATAATAAAATTAATATGAATAACAAAACGTGATTTTTAGCCTAGAAGTTTATGACTTAAGATATGTATGTATGTATATAAAACTGAACGAGCTCTGAAGTAAGATAAAGAACGAGATTTAAAATAAAACAAGCGATAGCGTACATGTGAGTTGAATATGTAAATTTTAGGTTAGAGTATGAACACTTGGATGTCGAAAGCGGCACAACTTAATGACTGCTAAATTTTCTTGTTCTAAAATGTCGTATTAAAATCAGCTTCTTAAATATTTTTAAAGCACCAGCAACACAGCATTACTACTCACGTTCTACGAAATCAAAATATCTCATTCAAAGTGTTATTCGTGTATGTAAAAAAGAGATAATTATTAATTATCAAATTCGCTTAAAAATAACTAAATGCATAGGTAAAACTACAAAGATGTTTTTTTAAATTTTCATAAGTATATATAATTTATTACTGCCTATTTCGTTATATATACATATATTACAATTTTTAATTTTATTATTAGTGGAACGGTTTTTATGGTTTTTCTAAGTAGAGAAAGGTAGATACGGCCTTTTTTGAAGTTTTCAATAACCTAGTTATGAGTTCTAAGCTGCATAATAATAGAGTTTTTTTTTTAATGAAAAAATCTATGTTTCTATGGTTAGAATCGATCGCCAAGTAACCAATATCTTTTTTTTAAGCAAAAAACTTAGCAGGTCGAAACTCTTAATGCAATTTTCTTATATTTTATGCTTATGGTATGAATTCAGAGTTTAGGACATAAAATTGATAAGCAAATATTCCGCCATCTTGGATTTTAGGCTTTTTTTAAAATAATAAACTCCTTCTTGCCCGCCCAACCGACACGTGGGGCGCAGTCCGCATGACGCACGGAAGGTTTTTTAATTTATATTTTTTTGTGCCAAGTCGTCAAACGTTAAACGCTTGTTAACCATCAATATCTAAAATTGCTCAGCTACAGAAAATAACCTGATTATCTGAATATAATATATAAAATATAAGAATATTATACAGTCGTTGATCATTTATTGAAAAATAAAGAGGTTTAAAGTGTACTGAAACCCGAGAAGGAACATTAAGTTCAACTTCGGAAATAAAATTAATTTTCAACAGATCCTGTGAGTATTTTAACCATAAATAAAATGTCTAGCAATTATCTGCGGCTGGAAGGAGTAGGAAGATTTATTAGTTTCAAACGATTAGTATATTATGAAAGATTAAACGGAGAATCCCATCGACTATTTTTTAGAGAAAAAAGTAAGAATTGTTTTTGAATTGATTCCAACTGAACCAAATTATCGAACCATATTCCAGTATCGGCTTTACTTACTTATGCTGTAAAAAAAGCTTTTGTTATATATGGGTCCTGGATTCTTTAGATTATCGCTTTATAAAATCAAATAAACCTCTAGCGTTATTTGCATTAATATGACTATTAAAATTAAGTTTGGAATAGGCTGAATAGTTCTTAGCGAAAAGCTCATAGATATATTTTCATCATTTAAGAATGAGTGGCATGTAATTAAAATATCACCAATTAACTAGGCTTTTTATATCTGCCTGTAATGAAAATTTTTCTTTAAACGAAGCGAAAAGCTTTACGTCATCACCATGCCGTGGTTATCCTTACTTTTCAATAAAAGAGTTTACATATTTTAATGGAAAACTTACAGAGGGTTCATTATTTAATTCTGCGGTGATATGGAATCAGAATTCAACTCCACGATAATGCACTCGCGTTTGCTTCTATTTACTTTCTTCCCTCGACATACTGGAATCATAAATGTGAACGGATTTGCGTTTTCGGTGCTGAAAGTCCTCCGCGTAGTAGTCAACTCAACGCCACTGCTATGATGTACGCATATGCACAATAACGGTAAACATATAACCATACTTACAGATTGCAACAGTTAAGAATTCGTTAGCCACATCATACTCATACCAACCCAGCATCGGTTTTTGTTAACTAATCAGAGTAATTCAATTCAAGATATTTAGAAAATACATGACATAAAGCTAGAGACGCAAATCACTCACCATCAGTTTTATCAAATCTATGTATGTATGTATTAGTGCAATATAGCGGAGAAACACACACCCATACATACACACGATTTATGCTCATATCACGTCATACTAATTTTCGCATCGACTTTGCACATCCAGTTGAGAATATCTAGTAAAAAAGGAACAAACGTCATGCATATCGCACTTACCTACGGGTATGATAAGTATCTCAAACTGAAAGGTGGATGTGCGGTTCGTCTGCATTCAAATAAGCGCGAGTGGGTACGAATAGAAACAGTTTGTACTCTTGTATCTCCTACTTTCTGGTATCTGATTGGAGTACGATTTATGTTACTCATACGCACTGTGAGCCCTCTCACTCCATATTATAAGATATTGACACTTAGAAGCCTGATAAAAAGGGAAGTAGTTATTTTTATAATTTTTTTTAATAAATTATTGATATTTCCCAAATGTAAACACTTAATTATTCGTGGCCTCATCGGATACTTGTAGGAGCGGGTAATTCACAGTCTTACATTGTACATTATTTACGTAATTAAGACTTTCGTATGATTCGAAAACTTACTATGAAAATGCTTTGTTTAAAAATTAATTGAAATATTTTTCGTCAAACTTTTAAACGGTTACTCAAAGAAGTTCAAAGAGAGAAGTTTAAGGAACAACATAGGTTTGCCGGCGTTTCCCATATTGTTTACATTTTAGATTGGTTCGAAAATTTTGTTAGTTAATTGAATTCAAATTATGAAATGAAAAATGTTGTTTTAGTTATAAATTTAATATTTAACTTAATATTAAAGTACTTGGCCCGAAAAAATGCTAGCTAAAAACAAATTTTTGTCATCAAACAGTCCTGTTCTGGTACTAGTAGTTTATCATACAAAAACTTTTTGCATTGTAGAACAAAAATTTTACGCAAAAACCTCTCCAATGAAAACTCATGGTGAAACTTTTCTTTACCAAAAAGCAAAAATCTTCTTTTCAAAAACTGACGAAAGAAATTAAAATTGAGAAGTTCTGCCGATTTTAGTCAAGGTGGTTTTCGTGTGGCTATTATCAATATTATTTTACTTTAGTCGTTTTTCGTAAAATTTTGTTGCAAATTTGCGGTAGTTTTAATAATTTTTTGTTTTTGTGTTAATTCTGCTATATCACATTGTTTAAATTACAAATTTTTTATATACATATATATGCTTCAAAAAAACTGCTTAAATGAAAAGAAAACAATACTATGACCTGCTCTCTTATAATTTTTCGAAAATCAGAAAATAGCTTTCAAGATAATTACCAGTGTATACATTTGACTTACACAAGATTTTCATCTATCTGTTGAAACCTGGTGCTACACTCCAACATGTATCGAGCCCCGCCAAAGTCGATCAGTCTCAGTCCTCAAGCGGAGGTTTCATCGTGGAGACTGACTTTTCCGACAGTGTGGTCAAAGATCTCTTCATCTCTCTCATCGGGACGGGGGCACGAATCAACGATATGTTAAAAAATCTCGCTCCGATGCGAATCGTAGCAAGACGCTCGTCTATCGAAGTGAACGACCGTCCTTGACGACGAAACTTCTCTTCCACCACAAATACAACACCGAACTTGCGCTCCTTTACAATACAGCTATCCAATGACTCTCTTGCCTCCCTCCATTCATGTCAAAAAGTGACTTAAGGTGAAGCAAAAGATTACATGACTTTTATTATTATAATTACTTTTTTGTGTATGGGCTTGGCTTAGATACACAGATTTAGTTACAAAGGATACATGCTCCTGCACTCTAAACGCTCGCGTGGTGCAAAAGGAGTATTTTTGCTTTCAGTAAGCAGCTTAAAAATATAACCATAAGCGAAACCAGCAGTTTTTTTTTTTTTTGTTTTTTAGTTTGCTATTAGTTGCGACATCTATTATGCATACAACTTTCTGTGACCAAAATTAAAGCGCTGGCGCTAACTCTGCAAGGGTTCACAAAGTGACACCATTATCTACTGCAAATGTTTGTATAAAATCCAGCTTATAGACAAATATTTCACAGTTATAAATACACCAGCTGAACTGTAAAAAAAAGCCTAAAGCTGTTCGCAGCAATCAAATGGAACGAAATGCAGTGTGAGTGTAACCAACTGTTTTTTACTAGATGCTGAACGTTTACCGGCGAGTGGGGAAAATAGCAGATTTTTCAGCATCAACATGGTGTACAAAAAATGCTACAAGTTACACCTTTTTAATTTTATACAGTTTGTGGTGGTTAAACTCAGGCAACAGTGTTGGCAAACAGCTTTCACCTCGTACACAATTTTGACTCTAGGCTAATGTTATTGTTGCCACATGTGTCGCCCTTGTAAAAGAAGTACTCAAAATGGAAAGGTACGAGAATATGAGATAAAAAAAACACGAGTAGTATATGTAAATATTTTTTTTATTTTTATGTTAGTAGTACTTGATTTACCGTAACTTGCAGTAACCCGCACGTTTTTTTTCTTTTTTACTTATATTATTCGTGTAAAATCTGTATGTGTATAAATAAAAATGAAAGCATTGAAAAAGCCATAATACTCCGCAAGTTAACCTCCGCAAAAGATATGGGATGAGAAATGTTTGCAAATAGGTGAACTGAGTTAGTAACAATAAAAAATAATTAAACTTTTTCCACAGAGTGATGAAATGCCAAATTTTTTGAGTACAGCCAGATTTATTAATTTTGTATTTTTATGGCAGTAATGAAAGTAAATAAAAAAAATCGAAGTAATTCTACCGTATTATACACATATGCTTGTGTCGTTTAAGGGATATACATACAAACAAGCGTATTACTTAAATAAATGGCGTATACTATAAAAAAAAATATTACTTCAAAATCCGAGAAAGGGCATACCCCTTATTTAGTATTTGCTGTGCCACAATTTTATGAAAACTAAAGCCGGCCCGGATTTTGGCTAATATTTTCTGAAGGTACCTACACCTATTCAGTAGTAAGATCCTTTATGTATATGTTAAAGTAATATTAAAATTTGTTTTATTGCCTATTGAAATGTTCATGTCCCGACCTAAAGGCTTACAAAAAATTTTAATTTAAGTACATAGAATACGTTGAAAAATTCGCTTTGTCCCATGCTTAACGCCTTCAAAGAAATAAAATATTTGACAAACAACATCTTACACTCAGTAGTTGCAATAAAAATATAGATCAATATATGGCACATGACTTTCTTCAAGCAAACATTAAGCTACTAGAGTAGATTTTACCCCTAAATAGGCCAATATTTGGCACTTACACCACAGCTTGATGTTTGGCCGGAGTCCTCCTACAATTTGTGGTATGCGGTTTGACGTTGTGCAACAAATTGAGAGGCCTACTGTTTAGTGCCGACTCCGAGCCGCAATCAATTTTTGTGAGAAGTTTTTTCATATCAGAAACTCACTCGAAGGTTTTGCATTGCCTACCGAGGGACGACCGCTATTAGAAAAAATGTTTTCTCATAATTTTTGGTGTTATTTGCTCACACAAATACAAAGTTTGCTCTTCTAATGTTGCTTCTTTTAAGAAAATCGCTTTGATACTTCGCATTCAAAGCTCTAAAGTTACAACTACAACATTCTGAGAATGGCATGCAAGTCCAAAAAGTAAGTGCTTGATTGGATATGCTACCAACAGTGTTGCCAGACGAATTACTTGTTCGGGTAATTTTCTGATTGAAAATGTGTTCGAAATATAATATGTAGAGAACGACCAAACGCTTCGACTTCGGCTTCGACAGTGCTCGGCTAAGAAAGTTCGGTTTGGCTTCGACCAAAAAAAAAAAGGCGAGCTTTGATCCAAGATCTGAAAATTTTTATTTATTTAAAAATTGTACAAAGTTTTACTTTTAATAAGCTACCCTTTCTGTCAAATAAGCATTTCGGATTTATTTAATTCGCCGTAATAATAATGAAAGCAATTATTTATTGCTATGAACAGCTGCTGCCAAGAAATTTTGACATTTTTAAGTCATTTCTGAAGGCCATGTTTTCTGTTGAAAAAAATTGCTTTACAATATCTGTCTGCTTCTCCACCGTGTGTATATACATAATGAGCAATTATTGAGTGCTGCTAAGTGGAAATAGATATTTAATTTACAAAACAATATGAAATTATTGAATTTCGAGCATTAAAAATATAAGTTTTTTGTTATTATTTTAATTAACTGAAATGGATGTAATTTAAAGTAAAGTGTATTCAATTCGGCCTTATATTTTAGAAACAAGTTTAATTTTATTGAGCTCGAGGACAGTTTTTATTAGGAAACAATATGAGGAAGTAACGAGTGGTAGAAGTGCTAGCTGTTTTGGAGATCACAGCATTGGTTATTTAGACTTCTGGTCACATTTTTTTTCGAGTTGGGTAACTTCTACCTAATTTGCGCAGAAGGTGCTCAAAACACTTGTATGCGAAAATAATGTATTGTATTTATTTATTTATTTATTTATTTATTTATTCATTCAGTCTAAAAAGTACAAGCTTTTTACGGACTAGTTAAAAATAGAAAACAGTTCAAGCTTAAATTTATATAAACTATCATTAAAATTTAGAACGCTACTATATCGATTTGCTAGATGTATAGTTTTAAAGATTGGTTCGTTCATTGAAGTGAAGGGAGTGAATAAAGTAGACAGTTCGCGGCATTTAACATTAGAGTTAATTATATTATAGGCAAATAGCAGCGAGGAACAAGTTCTTCTCTCATACAAAGCCTGGATACCAAGTAATTTACGCCTGCTGGTATAGGATGGTAGGCCATCGGGCCAACGAAGTTTACGCAAAGCTATTTTGGTGAATATTTTTTGAACTCTTTCAATTTTATATGAATACACTTCGTAGAATGGATTCCATATTAATGAGCAATACTCAAGACGATTTCTTACCAAAGAAATATAAAGTGACTTCAACGTCATTGGATCCTTAAAGTCTCTGGAGTTACGTCTAATAAAGCCAATCATTGCAAAAGATCTCAAAACAATAAAGTCAATATGACTAGAGAAAGAGAGTTTGGAGTCAAAGATGACACCCAAATCTTTAATCTCATAAGAACGGTTTAGAGGGCAACCATTTAGTCGATAGTTGAAAAGAGTGGTATTTATCTTTTTCGAATAAGAAACAACGCAACATTTATTCGTATTTAAAAATAAGTTATTGTCAGTACACCACTCGGCAAAACTATCGAGGTCCGATTGCAGGTTGATGCAATCACAGATATCACGGACTCTTAAAAACAGTTTAACATCATCAGCAAACATTAAGCATTCAGCGAATTTGAATTGTTGAGGCAAGTCATTAATAAAGATAAGGAACAATAAAGGCCCAGAGTGAGTCTCTTGTGGAATTCCTGACCAAGCATCGATAAGCAAAGATGACTTAGCGACACCAATTGACACACATAGTTTACTGTCCGATAGAAAACAGAAAAAAAATGCCAACAGTTTTCCACTGATTCCGTACATTTCTAACTTCCGTAACAGTATTGAATGATCAATTTTATCGAACGCTTTTGAAAAGTCTGTGTAAATGACGTCGAGTTGTGAACGAGTCTCGAAAGCATTAACAATTAGATTAGTGACTAAGGTTAAATTGGTGGAAGTAGACCTCCCAGAAAAAATCCATGCTGGCATTCAACAATTGCGTTGCTAACGTAATCGAACAATTTACGTTGCAGAATGTGATCGAATAGCTTTGCCATTGTGCTCTGTTTAACTATAGGTCTTTAGTTGCAAATATTATTGTGGTAACCAGACTTAATTATCGGATTTATTGTACATAATTTCCAAGAATCTAAGAAAGTTCCACAGTTCAGACATTCTTGAAAGAGAAGAGCCAAGGGCTCTGCGACGGTATTGGAACATATTTTGAAAACTAACGGACAAAATCCCTCCTTATCAGGCTTTGCACTGCTTGTCAGCAGTATGGTCGTCTTTAAAAAATATAGGGTAGCTCACGGTGAAAATGGTTCAGTGATACTTATTGAAATATTGATAGCAATTTTCCGTGTTAAAATTTTTGCGTACATTTTTATAAAAATTGCGTTCATACAATAACCAAAAAAATCTTGATTTTAAACTTTGTATATATTTTAGGAAAATTAAGCAAACTTGAGAAAAATTACGATAAAACTTTATGCTTTTTCGGGAATTTTCAGAATATTTTTGGGTATCCAATTTTGTAGCTCATTCAATTCTAGTATAAAAAAGTGGAAGTTTCATGAGGTTAAAAATAGCGGTGTTGCGCAGTTTCTGCCCTATAAAATCACATAAGCTGTATGAAAGAAAATACGCAGCACCGTCAGCAAAAAATATTATCAGCACTGAAACAGAATTTTCACTTAACACTTGCACTTTCTTATACTGAAATTGAATGCGCTACAAAACGGCATTAATAAAAAATTCTGATTAAACAACTTGAAAATTTTTTTAAAATTTATTGAAACCTAGAACGCGCTGCCCCCTTACAATATCAAAATCGTACCTGACGACCTCAGTGCCAGGGTGGGTAAGGAAGACATATTCGGTTACATTGTGGGAAAATTCTGTCTCCACGACGAAACCTTCGCCACGAACTGAGATTGATCGACTAGCTTTGTGGGTATCTTCAGGACGACAAACTCGAATACTAAACGATGCTATTGCGATAGACAGAAAGCATGATTTTAGAGTAAGAAAAGTAAGTTTTAAAATGTTTCGCAAACTACTAATATTTTTGAACTTTGTTTAATAAATACATTGGCATAATCGCTGGCAAACTTTACTGTGTGAGACTTCACACAAGGAGGAGATGAAGGTTAAAAAAAATTTAAATACATTACGAACAAGTAATCATCCGCTAAAAAGTTACTTATACGCCACGTTGTGTGATTACAGAAGAACAACCCGCATTTTTTTTGCAGGTTTACTTTGTTTATTTGCCTTCATTAAAAGAAATATGAGATGTAAACATGTTCCGCTATATAATGGCTATAACACAATGATTGACTGTGCGTTGATGAATAATTAGGCGTCCACGGTTTGGTTGCCACATCAGCTAAATACGCACATACAAGCATACGCTTTGCACGTGGTGTCGTGGGGGTGGTGCAATTTAAAAAAAAAATAAAGCACAGGTTTTGTTACAAAGAAAACCACAGGAAATAAATTTGAATGCCGAACTTATAGCAAGACCATGTGAGCAATGCAGTCAAAGATATATAACACGCTCTCCCACACATAAACAAAATATAGGGATTTCAAACCAATTTTCACTTTTATAGCCACAGTGTAAATTTATACATATGAATATATGTATGTATATAAATTATATACATGCATATTTTTGTGCATATAATTCTCATATAATTCTATTTTAAAGCATTCATTTTCGCTGTGGCAGTAAAGGTCCTCCGGCATCTCTGAATTAACTACCAGACCTAACGTACACACACACACACAACCGTACGAGCATGTACTACATAATACTCGTATACATATATGTATTATACGTTTATATTATACAACATTATACATTTTAATGACTACTCATACCCAGCTATCAGCGTCAAACAGCTGTGCGCCACTGATTAAGCATATACAGTTATAAATATATAGTTATATAGTAGAGTAGTCTCTCTCCTCAGCAGCAAACCAGCAGGAGGGAAGTGGCAATCGGGCTAGACCATAAAGCAAACCGCACTCATTTGATATACATGAATACCCACTAATACATTCGCAATGTGACAATGCACTACGATAAAGTGCACTTGCCCGGAAATACTCAGGTAACTAGAACATAGTCTTTGGAGAGAAAGTTTCCAGCCGCTTCTTATTTTCCGTATAATTAATTAGCGAATTAGATATTGTGTGGTAACTAATTAAATTAAGTTTATTTCGTCGAAATATAAAGGTGTAAAGATGTCCAAGAGAGATCAATTTAATTTTAACAAATATCCTACTTGCCTATATTATAGATTTTTTAGATTCTCTTACTATTTTATTTTTAATTATTTTCGAATTCTGATAAAATTTTTCAATAAATATATTTTTTATTGGAATGCTAGGCCTATTTCTGATAAAAAATTTTGTTTTTGTAATAAAAACCTAAAATTGGATGATTCGCAAGGTGTCATAATGTACCATAAGTCATAAAGTCAATCATGAAGATTTCATAATCACAAATATTAAAAAAAAATCCTTGTAAGCATTTATATAGATTTTCGCTACTTTTATCGAACAAATATGTGTATCCTATTAAATAAAATAACTAATTTAAATTTAATTACACTGACATCTTCCCTGTTCAACAACAAACTCGTTATACATTCATCAGAAAGCAATCGTTTTAAAAACTGCAAAAAAGGACGAAATATACATATTGAAAGAAAGTCCTAACCATTCATCGAAACGACGAGCTTCATCGTGATACGAAGATATTTTACAAATTTGTTGTCTTCCGAAAGAGCAACGTTATGATTATGGACACGCGAATTTTCTGTCGTGTACCCGTCGAATCGAATCGTTCGCCCTATAACTTATTAAAAATTGAAATACACTATTACCCTTGATCCAAAGTAAGTTGGTATGAAAAATGGACGGAATCCGATGATACCTATACCCACATAACGGTATTATACTAAAGACACTAAAATTCTATATTTTAATAACTACTACAATATTTGCACCACACAAACCACCGTTACGAAAATAATAGAAATCGGAAAAAATTAACTCCCACCCTACCGTCTTTTTCTATATAACGGTAATTCACAAAAATCTACTGATACTGGTTTTGATACTGGTTTTACGTCGGGTATTTAAAGTTCACTTGGTTCCAAGCATAGATTATATCTCACTTGTTTTTTGCAATGTTTTTTATTTTCATTTGAATAAATGAACTTGAACTAGCGTCTTCGGAGTCGTAAGCTGTGAAAGTGGTTGGTTGGTTGGTTGGTTAAGTGGATTGTCACCTTGGTAACAAGCAATTAGCAAATTAGCCATTTTAGTTCCACAAAGTGAGCAAACTTAAGGGGTTACACCGCTGTAGAATTTAAAAAAAATCGAAAAAAAATTTTTTATCGTAAAAGGTCTTTTAGGATCTCAAAAATAATATACTAAAGTATGAATGGCGGAAAAAATGTCTAAATGTCTAAATTTCGTGTTCTACCATGTTGAGACCACAGACCATAGCTATACAGTACCGGAAACTTTAAACGCGTTTTTCTCAAATCCACTTTTTTCGAGCTGGCCGGAAACATAACTCAAACAAATCTTTACCGATCGATTCAAAATTTTTACAGTACATTTGAAATCGTTATCTCCAGCGACGTACGTAGGGGTTTTTCGAAATTCAGCATATTTTTTTATTTATAACGATTTTACGAAAAATTAATTTATCAAAAAACCCCTACGTACGTCTCTTGCTACTGTAATATGAAATTAAAAAATGTTTGGTTTTTTGTTCCAGATCAAAAATTGCGGGAGCTAGGTTTCCGGCCGTGGACCGATGCGGAAAAAACGCATTAGCGGGAAAATGCTGCAGAGCCGCCATTTTGTTTTTGAATTGCTCAACTTAATCGTTTTTCTGTACTTCAAGACTCATATTAAAAAACACTTTTTACAGAATTACAATTATTCAATTTTGATTGACCAAAAAAAAATCCCGAAATATGCCTTTTTTTTCGTGCTCTACAGTGGTGTAACCCCTTAAGCCATGCGGCGGCTTTAACTAAGTAATTTCAGTAAGTCATACAGAGAGAGGCGGCTGCATTCTAAAATGTTCTGCAGGAATGATTTACTGAATGTATTTAGCATCGTCCCATCGAGAGCTTAGCAGTCGAACAGTGGGTGCTTGACTGTCTCACGTGAACCCAAGTCCCCCCAGCTGCGACAGAAGCTTTTGTAGGGTTAGCCGATCATTTCGAAATACTCTCCCAAGGGTCAGTGCTGACGTGAGGTTGTAGGTGTTTTCTTTGCTCATTCCTTAATGAGCTTTGGTTTTAGGCGAATCGCAGGACACCCAAACCCATTCATATACGATCCGAGGCAGAAGATTCTGAGAAGATATTTACCTGTGATCTCGCGGATGCGTTTTGCCAACATTTTGGCCCGAAACATGTTTCCATCGTCCGGAGGGCGGAAGGATAATGTTTGAATATATATATCTATGAAAATTTCTGCTCCGACCCCGCATTCCATTTTTTACCCGTCTGTAAATGAATTTAAGCCATCCAAAGATTGGGTCCTTCTTTGAGATCAGCCCGTGCCGTTTGGGAATTTCGTGCAGGGGTGTAAGGTTAACCCACGTCTTTGTCAGGGAGTAGCCAGAGGGAACGCTTTAATATCAGGCAGAAGTACGTTGAGAATGGAGCTATGTCAGAACGTCCGTTCTTTCCACAACTCCTAGGCACGCAGGCTGAAAGCACTGTTAGCACCTGAGTTGTAGATGAATCTAAATCCAATTCAATAATATCTATTGGTAAGAAGTCAATGTTTAAACAATTAAAACTTTTTAAGCACTCATTACGTCAATGGCTGATGTCCGTTGAACTTACGGTTTCTTAAAAACGTAGTCTTCAGTTAAGGCGAGCTAATAGCGAGAGAAAGTGTCGCTAATTGTATCAAAATCGTTTTTTTTTTGCATTGTGTCAGAAAGGGTCTCGGAGTTTAAAATAACATGTTAATTTCCTTTAAGTATGCCACCTGTTTATTATTACAGATATGTGTGCGCGCATATTCGCAGGAGCACATGTTTTTAGGCCAAAAGTAGTTCAGAATTAGTTCTCTTTTACACAAAACCAGTTTTATCTCAGTCCTGCCCCTTGTGCATTCAAATGTATACTTTTCAGACATAGTTTCGAGAAAATTGTTTCGTGTTGGGGTGCCCAGTCTAAGTTGTGTCATGTTAAATACTAAATCTGAACTAGTATGTTTACTTAATGGGGACACTTTTTCGCTGCTGGGTGTCAACTTCTACTCACACATCCATACATTCTCAGGTATATGCACACATACACTTGCCCGTCAGTTGTTATGCTGTCACAAAGCAGAGTTTTAATGAATTGCAGTGCAGTTGATGTGCACCACAGCTATTCAGAAAAAAAATTAACAGAAAGAACACACACACACCCGAGAATAAAACCGACAGTAAAAACAAAACCTTGTCAAATAAAATGTCCTGTAGGAAGCAGCGCTTACGACGACAGACATTGGTCGGTCTTGCTCCGGAGAGACAGGTGTGCTTTGACAGCGGGTAAAATGCGCCAGTAAAATGCAGCAAAAGAGCCTACTGTTACATCCATCAGATATGCCGGCTGACGTAGGAGTGCGAAGTTAAAGTTTTGGGCTGACGTTGAGTAGTTGTGGTATAAAATGGCATTGTTAATTAAACTCAAATTTTACACAATCGTATGCGAAAATAAATGTATGTAAATTAAAACTCTTCAGGCTTCCTAACTAAAATAAAGTTTTCGTTGTTTTCTCGCGCATAATAAAACTTGGTATTTAATATAACTTGTTTGAACTTAACATTGAATTTGCATATAAGGAAAATAGGATACAAAAAACCAGGATTTGATTAGTCCAGCATGCAGGTTGCTGATTTTGCACTGAACACAAACCTGGCTACTAAACTTCCGGTGGATTTAGAAATTAGCCCAATATGGAGATTCGACCGGCGAAAAAGCGAGTTTTCTTTTACAACTTTGACTTTTTCGGTTTTCTAATTTTCGACTGAACTGGACTTACCTGTTTCAATGTTGAGGACACATCGGAATCCAAGTTCCCAATAGTATGCCCGAAGCGCTCCAAACTAAACCTTCTATCGTCTGCGTGCGAATCTTTCCGTTACAACCGTCAAGTACTTCGTCGGGAAGAGGTCTGAACACTAAGCTCTACATTCCTAAGAGTTCATATATTGTCTGTAGAAGGTAATGTTAGCATCTGTTCTTGTTAACGGCATTTTTTTTGTCTTGATTTTCGGCCACTCTGGCACTTTTTTATCTTAAATTAAATAGCCCGTCATTATGCAAGTTCGATCCTCTGTACGTACTGAAACTGCAAAGTTTTTGCGACAACCGGAATGGATGGTATTCTGAGTTGTCCGATCCCTAGATTTCATTTTGGACGTACCGTAAAACAATTCTGTTTCAAGGCAGTCGGAATTGGCGGGATTCTAAGTCACGTCTACGCTTCAATCTACACTCTATGAAGCAATCAAGAAGTAACTGCTACTGGGTTATCGCTTAACTTCTACTGTATTTCCCTATTTACATGAAATATCTACTGCATTCAAATTGGCCTGGGAATTCAACATTTAATGGGCTATTTTGCTAGTGTTTAGAACTCTTTCTATTGCCCAGTGGAGTCTGGATCTCTTTTCTTCTTCAAAAGTAACTTATTTGAACATAACGCAGTTTGCGTCTCCTTTGACATCGGTTTTTTTAAATGAATTTCGATAAAGTTTTCTCCTTCTACATAATTTTTTTTCCGTTACAACTGTCTTCCTTCTTTTCTGTCAGTTCCTTCTTACTTCGCCCGCTTTTATGTTGAACGGCATCATACCATCTATTAACAATGCGGCGTCGTCCGAAATTGTCTTAAAGGTGCAAATAACTAGTCTGGCGACTTGTTTGAATTAAAAAGTTATTCCTACGACTGTTATTGAGATATGTGAACACTTAAGTGAATATATTAAACCTGGAATTGTAATCGTAAAGCTTGACATTTCTAATGCTATCGTATCCAGAAGTTTAGGTCATACGCGTGCTGTTTGTGTCGTGTGATTATTTTCCACATGGATTTAACCAACATTCATATATATATATGAGCAATATCGTAGATACGATTCATCTTTGGGTTTTACTTAAATTTGCATATATTAATATAGTATGAAAATTCATGCAGGTGATGAATGAGTGAATATGGAAGTGAAACTAAACAATAATCGGCTGAAGTAGCATCAGAACCACATGGAAAGGTTCATTCTGAGTGGCACAATATAATTTGTTTGCCTAAAGTGCCCGAAAACAAAAAGGAAACCCATCAAAGAAAACGATCAATTTTCCAACACGAAAATGCAAGAACTCCCTATAAGCTCAAACAAAAACGTTTTTGCACCATTCAAAACATCTAATTGACTAATCATGCGTCTAGCGTCAATTATTTCATTTCATTTCCGCATATCAAAAGTGCATTGCGTGGTTAACGTTTTTCGATAACTGCAGCAGCAATTGACGCTTTCAAAGAAAAATTTTTTGAGGTACCTCAAACGGAGTGAAAAGTGTTTCGGAAATTAGTTTCTTTCTGGTATCCCTCAAATGTGGTTTGAAGACAACCCGTTTTCCGTATTTCGGAACCTTCTGTCTAATTTTTTAGAAACCGGACTGTCTTCAAATGAAATTGGACAAGTGATGTCGAAAAAAACACATCAACTTTTCACCCTGCCGAATCAACAGAAAACCAAAAAGAGATAGAACTATATCTTCTGACTAAGAAATTTATAGACCAGTTGACATTTTTGTTATTTGATGGCATTTACTTCAGAAATTTTGCCAAACAAGTTTTTTGATGAAAGTTACTAATAACCTTGTGTTCCAAATATTTCAGTTAATGAATAATGAAGCTTTGAAATTGCAATTATAGAAGTATTATATAACATATTAACCGCGATTAATAATAAACATGACTTTCAAATAAAAGTGAAAGTTTTAAAAAGTTCTCAATGTCTTATATCTTTAAATAGATAAAATAAATTCCGTAAGTAACTGTTTCCGGTGAATTAGTGGCATAAGAATTAAGAATAATCAATTTTTGCAGGTAAGCATCACTTAGTTAAAAAATAAGAAAATAAATTAAAAATTACATCAAAAAATGTATTACGTAATTTGCTTTTGATTGCAGTTCGCTACCTTTGTACAAGAAATTCCTCCAACCGAGAAACGATTATCCATTGGTACTTTGCCGAAGAGCTTACTGTCTAATACGAAATTATAGTTCCCATATTAGTTTGTCGTTTGACGCCAAAACCAAAGAGGCTTGGTCTGAGATTTTCCTACACAACTCTTCATGTCCAGAGCTATCATATTGGTATTTTTTTTTAAATATCTTGGATTCGAAAAAACTAATTGCAAGTCATACAACAGCCGCCGGCCACTGCATTGATTGCAGAAGATATAAAATGAAGATTTTTAATACCATTTTGTTTAAAAAATCAATTGCGTGATGTTACCATTGATGTGGAGCAAATTTGGCCTTAAATCAATAATACCTACATATGATTCGAAAAATATATATAATAATTGATAAAAATTGATAAATCGGGCAGTTCTCAAACAGAAAAAAATTTAATCTGTATTATGAATTTTAAGAACTGGAAAAAGGAAAAACATGTAAAATTTGTTCACAATCTTTGTTTACTGGAAATAATTAAATCGAGTCACCTGTATTTTATACATTGGTAAACACATATTATATATATTATATAATATATTTACGTAAATACGTATGTACTGTGGGAAATACGCACCGCACAGATTCCCGTCTATAGAATTGTAATAAAATATTCATATGCATTACGAAGAAATGAAATGGTCAAAGGAGTGCACATCAACTACAGCTCCATTTACATCAAAGGCCTTCGCTTCACTGTCACACAGCACTTCCTTCATTTGTTCATCTCATTTGGCTTGCCAATTTTAAGTTCTTTGACGTTGATATAAAATTATCAGCGATATGAAAATGTATGCTCTTTGTTCGGAACATGCTCTCATATTTAAATATACCCAAGGAAATGTTTTGTAAAGAGTCATTAAACTAGAGGTTTCATTTTGAAATAAATAAAAGACAAGCAAAATAAGTGATGCCTTCGGCCATGCTGACGTCTTCAAAGCTTTCAAGAATATAAAAGAAAATCACTTTAATTTATTATTGCGTTTCTAACTTAAAAGTAGCCAATTTTAAAACAATATTATTTACAGTAAAACTATGAAGTTGTAAAAGTAAACATTAGATTGGCACAAACAATGGTATGAGAATTATATACCGATCTTGCGGATTTTCTCAGTTGACTGAGTAAGAAGCTCAAAAAGCGTGACGGGTTTAGCTGTCTAAATGAGGGAGTTGTAAGGGAACTTTGAGCTATAGTGTTCCCATTTTGAAGATTTCCGTTGAAGACTTTTTATTCATAATAAGTAAAAGGAATATTCGAAGCTTTAGTGGAAGAGTTATAACCCAAACACTCATATGGGAAAAATCAGTTGCACTTAAGTCAGCATGGAACTAGCTCTTCTTCTTCTTATACTTTCGTATATTGTACCAATAGGATAAAACTAGGATAACATTTTTACATAAACAAATTACAGTGAAAATGGATTTGCAAAAAACCGAACTCCTGTGATCGTCTCAAAATTAAAACCGTGGATTGTCGGCGATACTCACAGCTAGAACGTCAAAACTTCAACCTAACCTGGTTGAGCGAACACGATATTGATTTTCTCCTGATTGGCATATCCGAAACGTTCAAATTTTTTTATAAGATTTTTTTATAGTTGGTCGAGAAGGCAAACAAAGGTAGTGTATATTTTGCGAAACATCTCGCAGACCGAAAAGTGTATAAAAATTCCCAAATCAAGGGGGTGGTATGGTAGCAATTGAAATTTCAAAACCCAAATTAAGAAAAGATTGTAGTATATTAGATGAAAATTCTCAAACCAGGAATATAGTAAAAAATTTGTCAAAAATATATTTTTGTTCCTAACAGTTATTCTTCTACACATTAATTTAGTCGGTTATGAAGAGTCCAAAAATATATGTTTCATAAACCATAACTTTTATGAGCTCAGGGCCGTTTATTTATTAGGACGTTTTTGAAAAAACAATAACACTGCGGAACAAAAATTTAAAAAAAACCTGCGGCCATGATTTTGTTAATAGTTTTTATTAACATTAGTAGCAGGCTTACGAACAGTGTTTTTACTTTTTTTTTTGGATTGGCTCTAGTTCTTGAGATAAACGAAACTTAAGAAATTAATGAAAAAAAATTATATGACCCAGTTCCAGTTGTATTAATTTAATTATTCCTCAATAAGTTTTGTTATATAAATTATTAAAACAAGTAGTTCGTTGGTTTAAATATTTTATTTCCCTTGCAAGAGAGCAAGGGCAGCCGGTTAAGTCGAGTGAGTTAATACAACTAAACATTTATTCGACGACTTCGCCTAAATACACAAGTGGTCAGGGGTCTTCAAGTCCAGATGGTGAATTTTTTATTGGGCCAACAAAGTGGGTATACTAAATACCCATGTTTTTTATGTTTATGGGACAGTCGTGCAAGAAATGAACATTGGATTAGAAAGGACTGGCAGGTGAGAGAAAATATGGAGGTAGGAACAGCAAATGTGGTTCATGACCAACTGATAAGCCGAGAAAAAATCACTCTTCCACCACTTCACATCAAGCTTGGACTAATGAAACAGTTCATCAAAGCCCTTGATAAGACAGGTGACTGTTTCGAATATGTGTGCAAAAAATTTCCAGTCCTTAGTATGGAAAAATTAAAAGCAGGAGTCTTCGATGGCCATCAAATTCGTACCCTTCTAAGAGACACTGAATGCTTAAACCATATGTCACAAATTGAATCTGAAGCCTGACTAAGCTTTGTTAATGTAGTCAACAATTTTTTGGGAAATCATAAATCACCATACTATACAAAACTAGTTGCTGATATGCTTCTCAATTTTCGCTTACTAGGAGCTAAAATGAGCATTAAATTAAATTATTTACATAGTCATTTGGATAAATTCCCGGACAACCTAGGCGATTACAGTAAGGAACAAGGTGAACGGTTCCGACAGGACATAAAAATAATGGAAGAAAGAATCCAAGGCCGATGAGATGATCACATGATGGCAGACTATTGCTGGAACTTTATACGGGATTGTCCTGAGCAACGACCTCGTAGAAGGTCCTACAGAAAAAGTTTTTTGTAATTTTTTTTTTTTAATTAATTAATGAAAAGAATATATTTATTATTTTTTATTATTATTATACAGGCGCGCAAAAAAAATATAATTTAAATCCATATTGGTATTTTTAACTAGGTTTTTTCGTGAAATATTTAAAAGTCTTTATCTGAAAAACTAGAGCCAATTCGACAAAACTGATATTATTTTCGTAATCAGCGCCTCCAAGTTACCGTAAATCGACTTAAAAATCTCCGACCGCAAAATTTTGTTCCGCAGTGTAATTACAGTGGTGAAAGTTGTAGCTGTTATTTTGGAGATCACCAGATATTTTTATCAGACTTCTTGTTACTAGACTTCCATAGAATTGGAACTCACGTCGTCTACCACGGGATACTTTGTGCAAGCACGCTAATCACTTGGAACTCGGAGCAGAATCTTCCTGGAAACAAAATCGTGCATTGTGTTTCGTAGCTTCTTGAAAATCTCTTCCAGGCACACTTGAGAACTTGCCACACTCAATGTGAAACAGATGTGTTTTATTTAATGTAATTGCAAAAGCAACTCGGACGGGGAGCTTCAAGTATTTGAAATCAAATGGAATATCGTTTGAGAGGATAGGGATTCCTCGGAACAGACCATCTTCTTCTCTTGATATACATACCTTTGAGAATGGTGGTTTTGTTGATATATTGGACATCTGTTTTTTTTCGTATCAGGTTTGGTCTGAAGGCGGTTGTTCGTAACATCATTAATCAACCGAGATAGCAAAATGTCCAGATTGAAGTGCGAAATTAATTATGTGTGTCTGTCCGCCCGATCGAGTATCGTATAACCATAGAAAATATTGAGCTATCTTAAATAAACCTGGTATGCACCCTGGCTTTGACCTAGGTAGTGTGGTATTGCAATTGTGCGAAATCGGATAATAACTCCACCCAAACAACAGTGTTTTGAGAAAATCAAAAGAATGCGATATTTCAGTAACCATTAAAGTTAGTTTGCTGAAATTTGATTTATAGGATTGGATTCGGGAAAGGAATGCGGGTGTAATTTGTTTGCTTTTGGAAAATTTGCGTGCCACCGTCCACTTTAGAAGAAGAAGATATATCTCTGATAGTACCTAACTAAGCTCCCCAAATTTAGAACACATGTTGCATTTCAAGTCGATAAGCCAATTTTTGAAGAATGTAAAAATCGGACAAGAACCACGCTTACATCTCATGTAAAGGTAATTCGCCAAATCAAATTCAAATCAAAGACAAGACTCGGTTGGAAAACGGTATATGCGATAATAAAATATATCCGAAACTAGCTAATCAAACCATACAAAATTTTGAAATTTTTATAGGACACACAAAAACCATACCCACCTTTTATATAACGGTAAAATAAAATCAAAAAAATTCGAAACATATAAACTATAAAAGGTAATTTTCTCAAATTTGGTAGACAATATTGGGTATGAGAATGAAATACACAGCACCAGAAATGTCGGGAATGGGCATGGAATCGCCCTTAGAGCAAATTACTTTATCGAATTCTACAACACACTTTGCATTTCCAGTCAGACACCACAATTTTAGAAATAAGAAGAAATAGACGAAAACCGCTCGAATAACAGTAATTTAAAAAAGTTAATTCATTTGATATCCTAATAAATCATGTAGCGAATCCTTTGAAATTTGGTACGAGGAATTTAATTAGAGCGATAAATACTTAACAATGAAATTTAGGAAAATATGTGTCGTGTATTAAAATCATCCTAATGTATTTTTATTTTATTTAAATAAATAAAAGTCATTGAAATTTTCAAAATATCGTTATATCAACTTTGCTGTGCCAATTAAAAAATATGCCTTTTTTTTAAATATTTAATGGGCATTTTATTACAGTTTTTTTGGATGTCAAATATTATTTATACTTTGATCTAAAAGAAGTTTTATATATCAAATATCATACATCATATGTATGAGCAATATTACTTTCTTCTTAAATAGGGGCATGGGTCCGCCTTTATTTATTCAGGACTTTTTCTGTTTAGAGTGAGAAACTTCCAATTTTTCTAAAGTGATGCACATTAACCTCGACGAACATCATTTTTCTTTCCCTGGATATTTAAAGCTCGGTTTCACCCTAAATCTAAACTCGTCTTTACTTGTTTTAGTGACGTTTTATATAGCTTTGTGTTTTGCTCCGTCTCTAGCGATCTTTCTTTGCGAAAGAGAAAAATTCCCGAATTCACAGGAGCACTTTCTTTACCACCGCTGAAGTTCTAACGGTGGGTTTTTGGCTGGGTTTATTTGCAATTTAAAAGCATCGAGTTTTCGCCTTAATCCAATGCATAAACATTTTGTTAACCTTATGATTTTTTAAAGGCTTAACAATTTCAATTGGCTTTGCGCCCTTTAGATAAAGATTTATCACCAGTTCTCGTTTGTTGTCCAACCTTGTGAATATTTTTCACCGAATAAGTATTTTAATTAGTTGCTTTGTTCTTCGCAGTAATGACATAAAAAAACAAAACCAACGCACACGCTTACTGCGATTGGCACAGTGGCACTTTGAAAGGGGTAGCAATAAATCATCGCCACGGTTAAATATTTTGTTAATATGATTTGATCAACATAACTACATGTTTTCCATAGACATCACATTCGTTATTAAAGCCTGATGAATTTAAAGTACTACACGTAGTTTTTATGACAAAGCATATTTTTCTTCACTTTAAAAATAATACCACATACTTTCCATAGGTTTTAGCAATTCCCTTTGTAATTTGTAAAACTTGTAAGATTTTTAATTATATTTATTTCACTTTCTTTTCTGAATCAATTTTTTATCCCTTCATTTTGTTGTGCATGCCACTGCCACTTCGTAATTGTGGCTGTGGGGAGTCTAAAAAATGCAATTAAGAGACAATTGCTTTTATAGCAACTAAAGGAGTGCGGGAGGTAGTTAGGTTCGGTTGCAGCTACTGTAATTAATCAAAGAAAAAAATGTGCTTTTTACTAGTTACTACAGTCAAAGTGATAAGAGATTAACGCAACATTGCAAAAAGACAGAAGTGTATGGTTGTTTGATCTGATTAACGATTTTTTTCTGCTGTAAAACTCAAAGGCTGCTTCTACATAAATCCTTTCGAGCAGAGCTTTTTCAATAGATTTTTTTTCTTTGAAAATTGTATAAGAAAATTTATAAATACCCGCAATATTATTTTTAACGCATTTCTTTTCAAAATTTATAAAAAACCATTCGCGAGGGTGGTTGATATGTTACCTTTAATTTCATTAGTGCTTTCGACAACTTGGAATTAGTGAGTAGAAAGCAAAGTAGAGTTATTAATATAGAAGGTATTTGTTCTCAGAATAGTTACGCCAAAGATTTGCAGAAAACAAATTTCCCTGGCATTCGTTTGCAGATTTCTGCTCGCACACATTTTAAATATAAAGTCAAGAATAAAAATTGGATTTATTGTAGATTTAAAATCGTATTTGTTAGTTTGTATTTGTTATACAAGTTATATATGTATATATTGTTACTAAAAAATAAACGGATTTTAGAAATAATTACTCCTTTCGACAAAAATTTTACAAAACTAACCGAAATTACACACATAAGTCTTTATATCTTCTCTGTTTCTAACTATAAAAAGGCTTTATTTATTATTTCTGAAATTCTAGGCACAATTTCGACGCAATAAAAAAAACTTGATCACATAGCGCCCAAAAATAATGATTTTTAATAGTTATGCAAGAGCTACTAAATATCTAATTAGTTATACCTTATTTCGTTTATGAATTTAGCATGCGGAATTTAATAGCACGCTTTTAATAAATTTCAAGTATTTTATTGAGCTTGATGACAAGGAATGGATTTTTAGTGCGGAAAACAGCTCCGGAGCTATTGAAAATAACTAAATAACTCCTCAATGCTGGACTACTGAAAATCTTTTATTCTAAATAGAACTTCAAACTAGCAAATTTTTAAAAATAAAAACTGTATTTATTTTTTTTTAATATTTTATTTTTAAATTTTCACAAATTTTAAAAATAAGTTTAAAACTTCGACTTACACCGTTTTTGGTGAAAAGTTATTTATTTTTATAAAACGTGATAATTATTGAACAAGAAAAAACACAATTGTCTACACCATTTCAATACCTTTTCAAATTGCTTACGAAAATTCTAAATTCAACTCCCTTAACCCTGCTGTTAGGTTAAAAAAACTTACGAATCTTAGGTTAGAGGACCATTTGGTCCATACTGCAGTTTTCATACAAAATAACAATTTAATCTTAGTCTTTATATTTAGTTTGGTTCAATACTTGCTAAATATTATTATTTTATTATTTACTCAACTCTGGTAAAACCCAGCACCAGTGGCCTGCTCTAAAAATGCTTCTAGTTCAGGAGCTCGAAAGCGAGGAATTTGTAGTTGCTGCAAGTCTAAGTCTGATGTAAAATGCTCCATTTGCAGTGCGTTTATTTGCAAAACCAACCGAAAAACATTTTTTTGCTCATCATGTAGTGCCAAAAAATATCGAACAAACTAATAAATACTTATTTTTGGAAAATTAATGTAAAGAAAATCAAAGAAAATATACTATGGACCAAATGGTCCCTTAACCTAAGATTCGTAATTTTCAATTTATCTTAGTCCAGTTTTAAGTCAGAGAATTAAATTTTCGCACATAATATTGTTTTATAAAAAGACCACCTGAGCTGAAAAATTTAGACAGTATATATCACCGTTCCAAAGTTACAAAGAAAACAAAAAAAAAATTGGACCAAATGGTCTTAACCTAACAGCAGGGTTAAAAGTGTGGTAAGGGAGTTTTAGGGAATTCAGAAGATAACAAATTCTGCGTTTGTAGTACCTTCGAGTTTCGGTGGCCCAAAATACATCAGACGACCCATCCATGAATAATGAATTTCTGGAAAATGGGCAATTGAAATCAAGTTTTATGGTCACATTAATTTCATTAATTTTCAGCGTTCGCAAAAACCTAGAAATAGTGCGGCCTACTATCGCATTTTGTGTGTGCCTGCTTACCTACGCAACAGAAAATATGAAGAAAAATCAAAACCAAATCATTTAGTAAACAGCCAAATAGATATTTAAATTTTTTGTAATTTACTGTTATACGAGAAGTGACTTTCGTCTGATTTCTAACATTTTTCTTTGTGACTAGAAATGCAAAATCTACCAAGTGCACCAAATTAGATGGAATTTTACACAACAGTTTCGGAGATATAAAAGGTGGTTAAATTTTAAGGGCCGATGTTGATTTTGAATAAAAAACAAATTATTTTGGAAATTATTGTAATTTCTTTTTATTATGATAATATGGTGTGGTTCAATTATGTAGGGAATAAAATATCGGCCAACTGTTCGCCGGGACCTCGGCGGCACACCTCCTTCCGATGGTCCAAATTTTCGGTGACGCTGAGGCATAATTGAGGCATATGCCGTTAATGTGCCGAATTATCTCATCCTTTAGCTTTTGAATTGTTGCTGGCTTATCGACGCACACCATTTCTTTCAAATAACCCCAAAGAAAATAGTCTAACGGTGTCAAATCACATGATCTTGGTGGCCAATTGACATCACCACCACGTGAGATAACACGGCCATTGAATTTGTCGCGCAAAAGAGCCATTGTTTCGTTTGCTGTGTGGCAAGTGGCACCATCCTGTTGGAACCACATATCGTTCACATCCATATGTTCCAATTCGGGCCATAAAAAGTTCGTTATCATCTCACGATAGCGAACACCATTCACAGTAACTGCCTGACCGGCCTCATTTTGGAACAAATACGGCCCGATGATGCCGCCAGCCCATAAACCGCACCAAACAGTCACTCTTTGTGGGTCCATTGGTTTTTCGACAATCACTCTTGGATTATCATTCGCCCAAATGCGGCAATTCTGCTTATTGACGAATCCACTGTGGTTCACATTCAACATCGGCTCTTAAAATTTAACCACCCTTTATTTATTTGCTAAAAGTTGGGCAATGCCATGCCTACTTTTAATACTTTTGATTCCTTAAAACTAAATCTCAAACCCAATCTTCCATATTCAATATGAGTAAATTATTTTGTATAGTTACTCAAATATCGATTTTTTTTTTTTTGATTTATGAAATTATTCGTGGCTTTTGCCCGATTTGCCCATTACCGCAACTTTTATAACAATTGTCTGGCGCTCTACAACCCAATCGGGAATATCAAATTTGGGTAAACTTCTTTTAACTACCTCTTAACTAAATCGAAAGTCGCTTTTTGCGGTTTATAGTACATTTTATAATTTTTTATTTTAAAAAATTTTTAAATCATATAAATCACATACATATGTTTTGTCTTTTAACTCCATTCTGCATATAAAATTGCAGCAAATTATCTTTAAGTTATTAAAATGTCGCATCTTTTGATTTTTGAAAATTTGCGTCACATGATGGCGTGGTTTGTCCGATTTTTACAATTTTCAAAATTTTTCTTAGTACTTGGAATTCAGTGTGTACTTGGAACACTGTGTGTAATTTGGAATACTTTGCTAGTATTGTTTTGGAGATGAACCATATTACTTAAATATATTTTTTTAAATTTTTGTAAAGTAGCGTTATATGGAGATCGACGTGATTTTGTTTCCACTTTTAAAATTATCGAAAGTTATATGAGATTGAGTTTGCTTTTTCACTTAAAGTGCCATGTGTGTACGAATTTCGTTAACATATCGCATTTTTTTGATTTTTGTAAAATTGCCGCTATATGAGAGGTGGCGTGGTTTTTGTTCGATGTTTACAATTTTTGAAATTTCGCTGAACGAAAAATTTAGATGTTTTCTAGATTATCATGATTGGATCGTAATAAAGAAAGAACAGTTTTTGCAAGGCCAAACAATTTATCTTCAGCTTGTTTTCACATAATATCGCTACTGAGTCATAAAAAACTGGTTTTCGTTGTCACGTGGACTTGGTATAAGATTATTGAGCAAATCGTTCTGCGCAGAAATTCAAAAATAATAGGTTCTTTTTACATCAAGCCAAATTTGGCCGTAAAACTTATGTGTAACAGAAAAGATAGCTAGAAAAATCGTTTAAAAAATAAATAAAAATTACTGAATATCAAAAATATTAATCACAAATTTTACGGACAAAAACGATTTTCTGCCTGAAATATGTCAAATTTTACCCGAAAGCCGTGTGCAGATTAATCTAGCAAATATTTGCTTTGGTAAAGTGTTGTTTTTAGTCGTTAGTTAAGTTAGAAAATTCGCTGCTCTTAATTTCGAGTGTACGATGTTCAGCGTTTTGCAATTGTGTTGCTGCCGCTTCGGCAAAGCAAATCAAAACAGCAATAATATATATTTTTTAAAAAGGCATTATAAAAACAACCACAGCAATTATAAATTGCTTGAAGAAAATGAGCGAGCTGAAATTCTTTTAGTTTGCAAAAGATTTGTTTGTAAATATTTTGAAATGCTTTGGGAAAGAAAGGGAAGAAATGGCTCAAATAATAATATCTATTCCTATGTCTGTGCGCACAATAACCCGCAGAACTGAACATATCAGCAAACATATTTTTAACTGCGTGCTTAAGCGTCTGGAGAAATGTTCCTTTTTTTCGATCTGTCTGGATGAGAATACTGATATCCATAACTTAAGTCAGCTTGTAATATATGTATATTAGAACAGTAAATAATGAATTTGAAGTTTTTGAAGATTTTTTTCTTCAGCTGCTTTTGATTGCCACGTAAATGGAGAGAAAATATGGGAAACTGTCAACACACGTGTCTTCTCTTACGTCTCCACAAGCACATTGAGTTATGTGTGCACTGACGGTGCTAATGTAATGACCGGGAAAAATAAGAGGTTTGTGGAATTTTTATTGAAAAATGGAGTAAAAGTTTCCAGTTTTCTTTGCAGGATCCACGAACACGCTCTATTGGGAAAAGAGCTAAATTTGACGAACGCAATGAAAACTGCAATTTTAATTATAAATAAAATTAAAGGAGGGCATAACGCTCTAACACATCGTAAATTTAAGTCATTTTTACAAGAAATATAATCGGATTACGGTGATTTTCTACTACTCACAGAAGTCCGCAGGCTTAGTAGAGGCAGAAGTCTTGCAAGACTTTTTGAGTTAAGAAACGAAGTTCTACAATTTTTTAAAGAAAATCCGTCACCAGACCAGGATGTATTAATTGCATCTCTAGAAAATAACGAGTTTCTCCTTGAGTTATCATTTCTTTCTGACATTTCAGATATTATCAATACAATAAATTTGCGATTACAAGGAAAACATAAATATATTTTCGATTCAACGGTCACAATTTTTCATTTTGGTAAGAAACTATAACATTTAGAAAGTCAAATCCAAAACAATAATTTAGCATCTCTACCGGAAACAGCCAAACTTTATAGTCAATCTCCAATTCCAACTAAAATAGCCCAATTAAAAAATATTATTCATAATTTATCAACCAACTTTGTAGCCCGATTTCATGACTTTCACAATAACACACTTGCATGCAATATGGAAGAACTGTCCCAACCATTAAGAGAGGAAATTCAAAATATGTTGACGGATTTTGATTTGCCTTGTACAACTGGCAAAGAATTTTGGACAAATGTGAATGTAGCATATTACCCTCGTTCAAAAGAAGAAATTTTAAAATTATACTCCATATTCCCCACAACTTATAATTGCGAAACAACGTTCTTAACATTAAAAAACATAAAAACTAAAAATAGAAATAAAATTTCCAACAAACATTTAGATGACCGGCTCAGAATAAAATGCTATAATGAAGAAATAGACCTGGACCAAATAATTAAAGAATTAGAAAAAAAAAATAAAGTGAACTTTTTATTGATTTGTCAACTTGTACATTCTACTCAGTGTACCACCATAGTTTTCACCACAAGCATAGAGCAATAAAAGTATAGTTGTGTTCGTTTGCCGATCGCTGCTCTAGACGCCAGTGCTCCTCTGATATTGTAAGCGAATGATTCAGACTCGTCTTTCAAATAATAATAATAATAAAATTCGAACACATTTTTTTTTAAATTCCATAACTTTAAATAGCGCTAAAGCAAAATATCTATGTAACTATATACATACACTACAACTGGTATCTCCATGACCACAACAAAAGAGTAGGCATAGCAAAAACCGCAACATGTAAACAACCACAAGGCCATATAAAAGAGCCAACCTCTAGAGGGAAACCAACGAGCAGCTCAGCTTCCAGCGGAGCGAAAACGCCAATCCAATATATGCACGGTACCTACTTTACTTTGTACGTAGGCGAGTTGATGTGCTACTTATACTCGTATATGCAAAAAAAAATAATAATAAAATACAGGACTGGGCGCAGTGCGCACATTTTTTAATTAAGCAAAAGCTACATAAATAAATATTGCTCCCGAAACAACAACAAAAATAGAGAGGAGCCAAGAGAGTAAACAATTAGGCAAACGAGGGTGTTGAAAAAAAATTAATTTAACCCATCGTTCATGGTGTCGCAGCTGTTGTTGTTGTTGTGTTTGTTGTTATTGTTGTTCAAAAACAAAGTTATTAAAATTCTGGAGATAAGTGAATATACCACAAAAACGCGCCACGGACTCAAATACTCAAAGATGTGTAAACACTTCACACAGCCCTCTACGCTTTGGCTAATTTTTAATTTCTAATTTATAACACCTGCCTTTCGAATATAAGTATGCAGGCAAATATATTGCTACACCGTTTGTGCCACGCTACAGTGGGTTTTGCATTCATCAGCCTGCATTTCCGCTACGCCTTTCTTTGGCCACATTGCTGTTGGGGCTCGTTAACGCCGCTATTTATATAATTTTCATATTTTATTCAGAAATTTTGGACTCATTTAGGTCGCTTGTTTTTTGTTGCAGTTTTGGCTTTATTTATATAATTTTCTTAAATTACAATATCATTTTATATGCATCAGCGCCATTCGCGCCTGAACACTCGATATTTAATATTCAATTTATGTTTAATTAAAAATGGTTTTCATATTTAATAGAGTTTGCATATTAATGTGCAAAATACCTTCTTGTCACTTTAGCGGTTATGGGATTTTCTGTTGCCTCCACAACTTCCATTGGTTATATTTTGTGTTGTTGTGTTGCATGTTTGTGGTCTTGTTTGCTGGTAAATGTTTCTACTTTATAATTAATCACACTATTGCGGTCGCAAAAATCCTAAACCTTGTGAGTGAGTACCTGTTTTGTGAGCGCAAACAAATCTGTTGGAATTACAACAAAATCTCGTCGCTGATTAAATTAACCGACTTTTAAAATATTTGTTTTTTGTTTGTTTTTAAATGTTTGTTTGTGTGTGTGTGTGTGTGCATATTATTGCTAAATTTCATCCCAACTAATCAGTAATTAGACTCGCTTGAAAAAGGTTTTAATACCGTTAGCGGAAATTTCGAGGAAATCCCTTTTTAAACTCAACATAGCTGGTTGAGCAATGTTTTTAATTATTACCTGCGGTTGTTGAAGCCGAAATGCGTGGAAGGGGGGAGTGGGACAATTCCAAAAGGTACCAGCGTTGACAATTTGACAACGCCAGCCACTGGGGATGAAGTACACTTGAACGAAATTGGATGCCCACTTGAGAGATGTGCTTCAATTTTTTGCATTACATAACAACGATTTAGGTTGAAAATACAAATAAATAAAAGATGATAAACAGCTTTCTGTGAAACGCAAGATGAAATCAAGGGCTCTGAAGGAATTATATATACAGCCATTGACAATTGCACCGGGTTTACGGTCCGCCTGTCAATGCACTTGAAGCAATTGATGCAAATCAATTAGTAAAACTCTTTATATACATTTTCTGTTTGTTTTATGATAGCGCTGAAAATCTGTTCGTAACTGTAACAGAATGGTTATAAATATATCCTAAAGATTCTGCCTTCGTTTTTAATAAAAAACAAAAATGCGCTGTTTCTATAGGCCTTTTTAATTAAGTAATTAATTATAAACATTAGATTGCTATAGTTGTCAATGTCAATAGTTTAAACGCTTTTCCCCTAATATAAAAAAAACAAAAAGGTTTCAATTATGAAACTAAATTTTTAGTTTTATACGATTGCAAAAGCGTCACGGCTTTCACGGTATAGAAATTTGTCCTTAGAAATAAAAAACGCGCTAGTATCTGGTTGTGCGGTGAGTTTGAAACCCACCACGTAAAAGACTATAGCCAAAGAAAAATTTCAACAAGCCTGGCGTGAGATCTCCCTTTTTCGATGACGGCCACACGGAATGTTTTAAGGACTAAGATTTACGGGCATACACAAGGCATGCTATCTGTTAGAACAAGGGCTGCCGTAAAAGGCTGAGATTCTTCCACATCTGGCTGTTTTGTGCCCACGTACCGACGGATGAGAAGAGACTGATATATCTACGCATTTTGATTACAAATTAAATTTGGAGAGGACATTCTAAAGGACTGATTAAGTAAACAGCACTCCGACTTCATAAAGAGAAAATGTGCATGATACCGACGCGACCTGCGTTACGTGATGTAAAAAATTACTCCCATGCCGCTAAAGAAGTTTGACTTAAAAATAAATTGCAAAAGTAGATTCTACCACGGGAATTAAAAAATAAAAATAATAATCGCCACCAAAACACTATGGCTATTTAAGCGTCAATTTAACGAGGAGTTACCAAAACCAATTAACAAAAATCATAAGCCAAACGCGCAAATAATAAGAAATCACATTATAAAAATCGCCAATTTGGGAATGCTACGACATGAATTAGATGCACCAGGTAGAAGGAAATGAAAACCAAAAACGAGACAAATTTTTATGAGAGCTGTAAGTTATAGTCACTCCATCTGGAGGATTTTCACTTTCTATTCCTGATAAGTAAAATGAGGGCAAAATTTCATGGAAACCGTTTGGTCCTCTCAAATTTCATATGATGTGGTAAACAGTTGCATATAGAATTTTACGGAGAAAATGTATCATAAAATTCTACTGTGAGGCTCTAAATACATCAGTAGTGCGATTCGCTAATTTATTTTAACGATAGTCGAATTGTTTACGCATATTAACGAATATTTTAATGATTGTGCTATCCGGCAGCCATTTTTTTTTTAACGAAATCCGCTATCGCTGAATCAGCTAAGCAACCACAAATATGAAGTTGTGAATTCAAACGATAAAGGGGAACATCGTGATTTTATTTGCATGCAACTGAAAGAAAATTCGATAGTATTTTGAGCAGGAGGTGAAGAGCAAATGAGCCCATACAACAGTGGATTGAGGTTTGCTCCGGGATGTAGCTAGCCCATGTAGTATTGCATGCAATATTAGATTTTAATTTGAATATAAACTAATGTAACTCATCTAAATAACGTAATTTCTAAGTCGCTTGCTAGACTTGCATTTGTAAGGGGCCGCTCGTCGCACTTTGCGGATCCGTAAACATTTAAGACATTCTAAGCAAGACTTTGTACATATAGTGCTAATGCGACGATTAGTAGAACTTTGTCTGAGTTTAACTATATCTAAAAATTTTCAGAACTTAACTGTGCAGATTCTAAACTATTATTTCGGATAAAGCTGTAGAATTATTTAATGTATTATAAATTACAGTACGATAATTTCATTACTTCATTGAAAATTACTAACCAAAAATTATTTAATTGAAAATTAGTTCAAAAGCTATTTGCAGATGATTCCAAAACGATGATATTTTTAGTTTGAAATAAACTAATATATTAATTCGCTTTAATTAAATATAGTAATAAGTCTCTCAAATTTGTATTCGGAGTGCCTTTAGCCTCATTCTAGCGTGAGCTGGTCACTTACACAGTAGGTGCTCGACAACCTCGTCAGAGCTCAGGTCCTCAAAGTTTCGACAGAACCTGTTGTAATCGATTATTATTCCGGAATGCACTCCTAAAAGCCAGCGCCCTATGTACATATACTGCCGTGAGTTTGTAGGTACTTTCTCTGCTCATTCTTAAAATATAGTCACCCAAAACTGTCTTTTGAGTAGTAAATCTCCGCAATTCCGCTTTTGATCCCTCTAAACTGAGCACCCGTATCTCCCGCGCGGGTCACGCTCAATGTAAAGCTACACCTCGCCAGTTTATCCGCTGATTCCCTACAGTAAATGCCAGTTTTCTCAAGGTTCGCTCCAAGAGAACAACTTATGTTCGAGGAATCCACCAACCGGAGCGTCCGCTCCATGACTTCGCTTATAACCGAAGAAAAGCCACTGTATTACTTCTATAACACTCTAGCTTTAGCAGTCGTTTAGTTAAGACTATGAGCCATACTAGCAGTGACAGCATACCCTCCTGCGATTCATTATATATAGGTGCCTGCTCTGTGACCCTAATTCGGCGTGGATTAATCTGCTACTTGGAAGAGGTACGATCCATGGCAGGGCACACTAGTCAATTCCTGCTACCATAAGTGCATTATTTACAGAATCAACGCTGACATTATAGAATGTATCCTCAGTGTATGAAGGAGGCCATAGTAAATTATTTATAATACAGCGAACTATCAATCGTACGTACTACTTCGTGTGGACGGTTTCCGTTGAGCTCCATTTCATGTAGGCATGTTGGCCTTTAGTTTTTGGCACTGTTATGGTCACGTGTCCCCGCTTTAGGAATGAAAATAAATAAATATTTCTCCAACTTAACGGAACGTGGTTTAATATTAAGCTCTCTCTGAAATTTTCAGCCAGGATCGGAATAGCTACTTCTGAAGCTTCCTGTAGCATTATTGGAAATATTTCGTCCATGACTGGTAGTATCTTTTCTGTCGACAGTAGTTTTTCCACCGGAACCTCTAAGGGGATCGGTGATGCGATTGTCTACGACAGAGCTGAAACTTCAATTTAATGTTTGAAATAATCTAAAACGGAAATAGTACTTAAGGAATAATTTCGTACTTTTTCGGAGTAGGTACCCAAATGTTCCACAAAACCAGATTTTAGGAGGTTCTGGGGTATAAAAATATTTATCTGGTCAAATTTCATTGAAAAATACTAATTTCTAGAAAAATGCATTGGAGTCATTTCCGATGAAAAATTACCGTGTTTTTCGTATAAGTCGTTAAACTTGTGGAAAACCTCTCTTCAAGAATACTAAAACTATAATTTCCGTATGTCACAACATCCACAAGTATAATTGGATAAAATGTATTTGTATGAAATAAAAATTAGTATTAAAGAGTCATCGGTTCAAATATCTCCAATTCCTATACTGCTATACTCCAGGTTCGTTGGTGTTTTCAAATACAAGCTGAATACAAAAGTACATGCGTACGACTATGTATTAAACAAGCAAATAGTTTCGGCAATAAATTTTTGCATCAATATTTTTCTAAGCACCCAATTTATTGGCGAAAATTGTTGCAGTTGCAGGTGGTAGAAATTCCAATAAATTTCTGTTCTGAGTAGAATTGTTTTAGTTGCACTGCTACAAATGAAAATAATAGAGGCAACAACAACGACAACAAAAATCAAAAAACAGTCATCACATAAACATACATACATACACATAAAATTTAATAAATTCCTAAAACATCATAAAAATACTTGGAACAACAGAATACTCACAGAAATGCAGCAGGCGCAATGTCGCAAAATAAAACTGAAATGACTTTGTACATAACAGATAAAAAAAACAGCAAATTAAAATGAATATATTTTTAATGGAATAATAAAATAGCAATATGAAATAACACTAAGTACCTATACACACTGTGCATGTGATGAGTTTCAAACCTTGATTCACTTTTATTTCATTTGACACCTCTGATGTGTGAATAAGCCAAAAACATAACGAATAAATAAATGGCCTAACCACACATTTTTATGCGTGTACATAAAATATGAGGTCGTCTGTGAATTTTGTTTTAAGGTACATATATAATACATACATGTAGACCGTAAAAGTTGCCAAATAAATAATAAAATAGAAAACACAAATGTCATATTAAAACAAAGCTTTAAAAGTTGTTTGAACTGACGGTTGCGGAAACGGAAATGGCAATACAAGTGACATATTGCCCTAAGTATTTTATCGGCGTACAAATATATATGTATATATGTATATATATATATATATATATATATATATATATATACGCCACAGTATATGTATAAAAGTACATAGAAATTTATTTGTGCCGTTATATTTTTATGTTATTCACATTTTACACATTTCTAGACATTTAGTTGCAGAACAATAAATAGTTGAATTTATCCAAATGACGAGAACTTTTTTAAATGGCCTTAAAAATTGAAAATTTTCTTCCGAGAGCAACAAATAATTGTTTCTAACTTGAGTCTAGAGGAAAGCAGAGGGACATCTTTTAGTTTTCTTTCATTTATTGTTTTACATTTAAAATAACAGGCTTCTCACTTTTGGGGCTGTTAAGGATTTTTGAAAGCACATGAACAAATTTGTTTTTCTAATTAAAACACTGAAAATTACTTTGTTTCCTAAACTGTTCCTGAATTATTTAAAATTTGATCAAAATGTACGGCAAAACCTGAAAACGAAAATCAATTAGGTATGAGCTCGTTAGTCAGAACCCGTTTTAATCCAAGTCGGTTTGACTCGAAATCTTAACATTCAAAACATTAAAAAATTTCAGAACATTTCGTTTATTTATGTTGTATTAAAGTCGAGGAAGATAATTAAAATAAGGGCTATAACTAACTATCTGAACGAAATCAGATCCCTCGTGTTGTGGAGACTTAAAAAAGAGGAACTGAGTGCTGAACAGGGTACGTAATTCTTTTGCCAAGAAATCGTGGAAAGTGTATTGAATGTCAATATTTCGCAAAACAAAGCTGAACCGATTTAACTTCATTTTTATTACGGAGATCATACAGAAAGAAGTTGCACTTTCCATTTTTGTTGTAATTTTTGGTGAACTGTTAAATAATTCTGGAATAGTGTATTTCTGTCTAACCAGGCGTCCTTTGAGGCGTCATATACCTTATAGCAAAAAATTTACACGCTTCGCCATTGACGTTGCCCATTGTCATTTGTAATTGTTGGGATGTCAGTTGACTTGAAGAGAGTTAAATGAAATATTTTTTATGTTTTCCATTTTTTGTATGCTATCGTTTTGGATTTTTAGCCAAAGTTTAAGGTATTTTGTTTTTTAGTAATGGCACATCTCTCTCTTAAGCATATATTCGTATGGGACTTGACAGTTGCAATATTAAATTTGGGCAACATGCAACAGTGCGTATACGTAACAAAGGTCTGAAAACCCGCCATGGTGATAAGCTATTTACTTATATCAAAAGATAACAAACACTCGCAGTCTATGTGACACACATTTACATTTAGAATATTATGAGAGCACTTTTTTGGATTTGATTCGATGAGCTGTGTTCGTTGCTTCATACAAATCGTATAAAAAATTATAAGTCTCGTCTAAGCCAAAAATATGGGAACCTTGGCTTTACTTGTGAATAAATAGAAATGGGTAGAGTTTTACAGCTAGTTGCGGCTCGAAGCCGATAATAATTTCAGTTTATATATTTTTCACATCCAGTCGTATGAAACATCCCTAATATTATCTATACCTGATTTCCCTATGCTAATAATAACTTAAGGTATGCATAATAATGCATTACAGAAACTATAATTACCATAATTTAAGGTGTGAAGATTATAAAAAGAAGTCCAAGCTTGCTTTAATAATAAGCCTTATTATAAGGCCTTAATCAAATCTATATTATAATTATTTATATGTTTATTATTATAAGCCTTATAATTAAAGCAAACTCATGCTTACGTAATACCCTATAATCAGGGTCGGATTAAGGGCAGGGCCGACAGGGCCGCGGCCCGGGGCCCCCACATTTGGGGGGCCCCCACAAAATGAAAGAACAAAATAATTTTTTTCCAGTTGACTTGAATAAAATTTTATTATATTAGTCGACACAGTTGATCTTATCATTTTATTTTAACTTGATATAACGAAATTTTTGGTTAAAATCGTGTTACAAATAGGTAACGCGATATTGGTTAGGTCATATTTCGTTCAATTTTCCCTCCACCTCTCAGTGTGAGCAACGCAGTTGAACTATCGATTCATATCGAGAAAATCGAGAGTAAACAAAAGTCAGTTGAAATAACGAGGTTACACTTAAAGGAAAATTTGTCTCACTTGTGTTACTGTGTTAATTGCTGTAAAATGAATCTCATTAACGATATTATTGTCTCTGAACCGTTTGTTTCGAGTTTGTTCGATTAATTAACGTCAGCTAGAAATATAAATGTATCAATATAATTAGTTAATAACGCATTCGCTAGATATATCTGCACGTTTTGCTAACATAATTCATGAAATGTGATTTATTTTAATTTGCCAAAATCAAACGTTGAAAATTAGCTTTTCAAGAGCTTTTATTTTATTTTTTGATTGTCATTCGTAAAAAAATAACCTTACTCGCCTACATTGTAACTGAGTTAACCTTGACATCAAAATTCAATCCAAGTTTAATTATTAAAAATTAATCGAATCATAACTATTATAACCTTACCTGCATTAACAAACTTATTAATCTAAAGTGCACAGCTTTTGAATAATAAAAAAATAGTTGTGTTCAAGCAGCTGCGTTAGTGATTATATATATACATTGTTTTCCGTTTGCCTTAGGCACGGGTATGCCCAAGGAAATTCCATAATTTTCATTTATCGAATATAAAATGTCAGTAAAATGTGAGGCTCTCCGTAATCGTCCATTTCGCACAGACACGGTCATGGCATAACATAAGGATTGTTCAATCTACAAAATTAAAAAAATTCTTTCTTGGTTTCCTTTAAATTTATTAATTTTAAAGAGAGATATTTGTATATTTTGAATTTAAATTTAAATAGTTTATAATAAAATATTGATTTGTGGTGTCAATGATATGATTTATTTATTTTAGATCGTGAAAATATATAATATCAATTTGTAGAATTATAATTGTGGTTTTAATCTTATAAGAATTACAAATTTTTTTTTAAATTTTAAAAAACTCCATATAGTCAGGTCTTATGATTATCATATCATTATTCATGTTGACAGTTTGAATGTGAATTGCTTCAAAATAGTATTTTTAGTCATAAAAGTCGGCAGTGAAAATGTGTTTGATTTTGTTTATAGATCGATATAAAAGAAGGGCCCAACACGTATCCAGGCCTCGGGGCCCCCACATTCTTATTCCGGCCCTGCCTATAATAGTTCGTTATGTGGAATATTTTACCCTTATTTAAAAATAAAGCGGACTTTTGAAATAAGGTGTACATAAAAAATTTTAACAAGGTATTAATAATAATAATGATTTACCAGGAATAGACGAACCTACAGTTTTGTGTCGAAATATGGTATTTGTGAGAAGTTTTACATAGCAGAAATGCACTCGGAGGCAAGGCAAATTCATATAAGGTGGCAGCACCCCATGACTACTTGTTCTTTTTTCCCAAATCGCTGGGAATTCAGATTTTGACATTTCACAAAATACATGGGGATATTGACCGGATTTAGGTTTTGATATTTCACTCGCAAAATTGCAGAAAAACAAAATACACAACGGATTCTCTTTGCTCATCTTGCTATCACCTTCTATGGATCCACCTTACTCGGAGGGTTCCATTGCCACTCGAGGAATGCCGCCATTCGAAAAGAGCTTTTCTATAACTTTTGATGTCACTTTCCCCGGTCGAGACTCAAACCCGAAATACACTGAATGAAAATACATAATGGTAGGTGTAATTTAATCCTACCACAAGTTATACACATATTTTTTCCATATTAAATCTGCCGCTAGCGAGTAACAACCTTCGCTACACGAAACTTAGTACTCAACTGATGCTTTATTTTTGCTGAAAACATTATGTTGCCGTCGCCCACGCCTGGTCATAAGGCTTTATCTCAATTTAGCCACACCCGCTTTAAAAGTATACTAAAGTGATACAAAACCAACAAAGCGAGCCAACACTTTAAATTCATTATCACTAATCTAGCACTCAGCTGCAACAGCAGACTGGTAAGCCATGATTTTTGCTAAAATTTAAAAGTTTTCATGCGTTAAAAAAAATAGTCAGATTCATTATCCCAAACTAATAAAACAGCGAAATGCGGCCAATTTAAATCCTTCTATTCTATTTATGTATATCTAGAAAAATATATGAAAGTAAACGTTGCACTATAACTCTTTCAAACTCTTTTGAGTTTGCTAAAATCTGCTATCAAAGTTTTGTTTTTCTAATGTACTAATTGCTTTTTACTTTTGTACTGAATCACCAAAGTAAACAAGCCAACATTTTTTCCGAGTAATGTGCTAGGCAGAGATGCATACTTACATGTTACGAAAAAATATGCTTCAAAGGATAACGTAAATGTCAGAAAGCGAAATTATCTTTGCAAAATTTTTTTTTGACGTAAAGAGTTTAAACTTTAAAAGCAACAGCATAACACGCTTTGCTGGAATAACAAATCTTCTAATACTAATGGCAGCTCTAAATTTAGGGATTATTTTGGTTACAATTTCTTACAACCACCCTTCACAAACCCTTCAATGGGCAAATCATCAAAAGTGTGCTCGTAGTTTTGGCTTTTGTTGCTAAATTGTTAAAACGAGTTCGTTAGATCAATAGAAGGCTTTGCATGCCCAGCTTATGGCAAATAAATTACAACTGAGATATGTACATATGTATGTATGTATGTTTGTGTACAAACCATTTAATAATAAATCCTGATAAGGAAAGTTGTAACGTTAAACAGAGTGGTATAATTCAAAAAACAAGTAACGTTTTAAATTTATACGCATATACTTCGATTACAAAAATTATGTTTATGTTATTTTATTCTAGTGAGCTCCTCATAACCGTTACAGTTTTGAAATTTTTACATAGAACATAGAAAAGTAGGTGACTTCAGCAGCTTCTGAATTTTTTGGACACAAAAAGTTAATAATGAACCTCGTTTTATTTATAAAATGCACGTTTATATAAATTTTGCTAACTAAATAAAAGAGAAAAACGAGTGCAGAAGTATTGTTTTACCTACCAAAAAAGCCTTCATTGATTTCATTAATATAAAAAATACAATTTAAATTACTGTATTGTTAGCTCAAAATTTTCAATTTTAAAAAAAATATTTACTTTCGCATATCTAGCAACGTAAAGTATGATAAAACAAATTTTATTTTGATAACACAAAACATAGATATATATCGAAGTGTAATGATATTAAGGCTAAAATTAAAAAGCCGAGCCAAAAATAAAACTTCTTTACCGACTTCATATAGAAATACAGAGTTGAATATGGGAGTATTAGTGGTAGTGTGTTCAGTAGTAAGTAGTAGTAGTAGAAGTAGTAGTAACAGTTCAATTTCTAAATAAAATAAATAATTTCATACATATTACATAATTTTAAACATTCAATTATATAATTGTTAGAAATTTATTACAAAAAGCTTTTGATATGATTTATAATTAAATATTTTCTTTCGGGTGTGTTTGGTAGATTCGTTAAATTTATTGGCAGTTCATTATAAAGTGTTGGGAGCAATACTGAAAGCGAATTTTTGGTATAGTTGTTTAAAAACTTTGGCGCTACTAGTCTATTCTCTAGACATCTTCATGTTTCATGTTTATGAGCAATCGGTATCTTGGAAGTATTTTCATCGTAAAACTCATTTGGAACCGTTATTTTAAAAATCGACTTAACGTCAAGCACCTTCAATGCCCTATTTAGCTGAAGATTCGGAGTGTACATATATATTTTTTTTCTTTGCTAGTATTTTTAAAATATAATTTTGGCTTTGTTGTAGTTTCCTACGGTGTATCGAAGAACCCCATCCCGTGATCCCGTGTCTTAGATACGACTCTGTTAATGCTAAATAGGCTTGATGCAATACATCATAAGATGTAGTAAGAATAGGAGTATTAGTAGTTGTAATGAGAAACCGGTCTTGAACTACTAAAAGGCTCTTAAATAGTCCCGAAATATCTGGTCCAAAAATAATGCCGCAACGGTCCAGAACTATTCCTTAAATGACTCTGAACTGGAGCCGAAATGGTTCCAATACAATAGTACACATGTATATTTAAGTAAATATATACATAGAAGCATACATACACACATACACATGTCGCTATCTCATGTTGTATACTTGCTTTTTTCTTATAAAAGCCTCAGATCGTTGACTTCGTGACGCGATATCGACGCAACTTTCGTTACGTGATATATAAAATCTCTCTCATGGCGCTAAATGAGTTTTACTTCCAAAATGTACTGCCATGGTTATTGCAAGAGGTTTCATAAGCTATCGCCTTTGTCATATATCTAGAAAAATTTATCAATAACTAATCAATCACAGTTTGTTTTTTTTTTTGTAGCAATGAATGTTGGCCAAGTTGGCTCAATAGCATTCTAAAAAATGTTATGTTCAAGTCTCCAACCAAAACATCACTTTAATGATTTTTCCTTTATAACTTCGCATAACTTCATATTTTTCAATGTTTAAAGAGCTAAATATTGGCGGCTGACAAGTAATATCAAAAATTATAGAAAAATTTCTAAGAGCGGCCGCCCCTCGGCAATCAATTGCAAACCTTCGAGTGTATTTCTGTCATGAAAAAACTTCTCACAAAAAAAAAATAACAAATGCGCCGTTCGGAGTCGGCGTAAAACTGTTGGGGAAGTTCGACCAAATATCAAGCTAAGTGTAAGTGCCAAATTATTATTATTATTATTAAATATAGGAGCTTTCGGGTACCAATTCTTATCGGAATCATCAGTTATAAGGAACTTTAAGCTATGGTAAACCGATCTGAATGATTTGGTTTGGATAATTGCTTTTCATTTAAATTCCTTAACTGCGTTGGTTGTATGACCTACAATGGATAACATCTTATCTGAACACTCAGTTGTATGGGAGCTATCAGTTATTTTGACCCCACCTCGATAGTTTTTAGTGGATATTTTCCTTTTATAATATATGAAAAGTTTGCAAAATTTCGTGCTCTTAGCTGCTTTAATGTAAGATGTACAAGGCGAAAACTCAAATCTAAACGACCCGTTGATGAAAAACTATAAGTTACGGTGATACAATCTTGGTAGTCTTCATTACATATTTTCCATTCATAGTGGGTGAAAGGACTACTTTATCGTAAGACTTATGTATAACGAAAACCCCATGTCTGAACAATCAGTTATATGCATAGTTTCCGATCTCGTCGGTTTCACTCCATTTCATCTTAATGAAAGGTATAATTAGCAATTTCTTGAAGGGTGGCGTTACTAAACGCTGATTCAATTTTTTTTATTCCCGGCTTCGAATGACAAATTGCAGTTTTTTTTTGTTTTATATTCAGAAAGTTATAATTGTTTTTTGATATAAATTTGTGAAATAATTTGGTGGTCCAGCCGCTAAATTGTTATTTGTGTACTACTGCTAATACTTTACATGAGGAATAGTCCCAATGAGCACTCAGCAAATTTAAGATGTTAATACCTTCGCTTACTTTAATAAATAAACACAAACATACAACTTTGCTGTTACTCCAAAATGAATCCCAACAAAACAAAACCAATTGTCAAATTAAGCTGAACTACAAAGCGGGATTTGCTGACATAAATTACTTAGAAGCTTGCCATCTACAGTCGAAGGCTAATAAGCCATTGGTACAATCAACAAATCCAAATCAAAGCATTGCATTAAGCTGTCTGTCGGTCAACGTCAACTCGGATCCATTCAGCATTCATCCTATCCTGTGTCTTTTATCCTTCGCATTTGCATACCCTTGCCTATAACGGTGATGTTTCTCCACACGATTGTTAGTTTCCTTGAAACACAATCAGAAATTGTATTCAAAATTTCCGACAATAATATCCGTACATATCTATGTGTATGTACAATGTATATATGTATTTATATTACGTAGCGCAACTAAATATTCATTGCCTTTAAAAATGCTGCCAAAATCTGTTAGATGTTTTTGTTTCATCCCAACGAAAGGAATAGCTGAATTAGCATAATAATGCTTTTGGCTCTTGATTATGCACTGCGAAAATATAGAGTGTATGTTGGAAAGAGTTAAGAGATTTTGTACTCAGGATTAATCATAAAAATATAAATACACTAAAAGCTTGTGAGTGTTAAATATAATTTTTGGGCTTGAAGAAATGAATTTAAATGTCAGGTATGACTGTGGGACACACACGTGCAACTAAGTGCGCGAGCCAGAAAGAGATCCGATGAGATGGAAATAGTAGTGGTAGTAGTCGCTAGTACTGAGTAGTAATAGTAATAATTATGGAAATAGTAGCAGTAGTTAAAGTTACCATGGCTAGCAGTATTTAGCAGTAGCATTAGTAAAAACAGTAGTAGAAATTAGTAAAAAATAGTAGTAAAAATTTAGTAATAATAGCAGCAGTAATCAGTCATAGCGTTAGTAAAAATAGTAGCAGAAATTGGTAAAAATATTAGTAGAAATTAGTAGTACCACTTTTAGAATCAGTAGAGATTGGTAGCACTACTAAAAAGAAGCAGGCTCTGTCAGAGACACGGCCATTAAGTTTAACGTAGAATACGCCATCCGATAAGACAGAAAACATATGTAACAATAAATGATAAATAATACAAGCAAATGAATTTCTTTATTTGATAGTTACTTTGGATGATATACATACATAAGCTTATGATAGGAAAAATAGGATAAAAATGTTTTTAAATTATCAATTAAATTTCTCGCAAAAACGAAGTCAATGGCTGTTATCAATAGTAAAGATAAATGATAAATAACATACGCGAATCAATTTTATTATTTTTTTTGCAGTCTTGGCAGCATTTTCTCTTCTTTTACTCTACTTTAACTTGCCCGCCTAAAATTATGCAATACAAAGAAAGGGCTGCACGAGTACATTTAAATCGCCCAACAGCAAACACTCAACCAAACACCACACACATATTTGTGTGCATGTGTTTATACAATTTTCATTTGAGAAATTTAAATATTAGGAAGATATCAACCAACATGAAATGTATGTCAAACGAAAGCTAACATCTTCATTTGACCACAAAAAAAAAAAAAAAAAAATTAATCGAGCCGTTTCCTTATAATTAAAGAAATAGGGATTACAACAATAAAAACCTGACATTGGTGCCCATACCGTAAGGTAAGACGTATTCTACGCCAAAAAGTATAAAACCTTATTAAAATAAACAGTAATAATTAATAGTAGCATTGGTACTAATAATAGAAGAAATTAGTAAAAAAAATAATAGAAGTGTTAGTAAAAATGGTAGTGGAAATAAGTAAAAATAGTAGTAATACAAAGTAATAGTATTCGTAAGAATAGTCGTAAGCTAAAAGTAACATTAGTGAAAAAAGTAAAAGAAATAAATAAAAAATATTATCGGTAGTTAGTAGTAAAAATAGTAGTAGTAATATTAGTTAAAATAGTAGCAAAAATAAATAAAACATAAAACTTGGAATTAGTAGTAAACATATTAGTAGAAACTAGTAAAAAAAATAGTACTTATTAGTAGTGGCGTTAGAAAAATAATAATAGAGCTTACTAAAACCAATGGTAGTAAATGACATTAGCAAAAATAGTAGAAGTAATAAATAGTAGCAGAGGTAATAGTAGTGATATTAGTAGTAGCAATAGTAGCAGTATTGCTGCCTTTAAGATCTATTCTCACAGCCAAGCTATTATTAAATTGGTAAATTCAAATGAAATTCTAAGTCTAATTCTAATTCTCGAATTTCGCTATCGAGTCGCATGGAAGCTCTAAATGAGCTAAATCAAAAATGCAGCACGTGCGTGCTCTGGGCCCATTTGTAAACGCGGCTCGGAATGCGAGAATCCTTTTTGTCGTCAACTTTTACTACGACTAAGAATTCACGATGGGTCACAGAACTCCCTTGTTGGATTGCAAAGCGAGTTGGCCTACGATCGAGGTTAAAATGTCTAGGTCACTAGTAAATATCGATCCCTACTTCATGAGTACAGAGGTCGGCATTATAACTGGGTACTTTCTGATGAGGCTACACAGTACCAAGAAGGGTTTCCCATCCAATGATTTATTGATGCAGCGGGAAGGGCGAAAATAAGTGGAAAGTATGCACCAGTGCTCTGCTCTTGCAAAACTTTCACTGCCGGTCTTTGAAAGATATTTCTTAAAATATGTACTTAGCAGACACACACACTGCTAGTGGCCGCAATTTGCTGAGTTATACTAAGACCACTCAATGATACAATAAGAGGTGAAGGTGGGAAAGCAGAGTTCAACTTTAGTAGCTTCACAAAGGATCAGGCTGTCTAGGTCTAGGTCTAGCATTTGTGGAGCGGCAGCGCCTCAACCTCACCCAGCCTAACCTATGTATTATCTATACAATATTATCTAAACTTGGTAAGCAAAGTTTGACTTTTAATAGTATCAACTGTTATTTTGTCAAATAAGAAGAAAAGTAGTTGAGCTAAATCATTAACACTGATCATCATCAATTTCAAATTTCCGGACACAATAAGCGATTTAGGACGTTGTATTCCTCCTGCCTTAGGAATTCAAACCCCTCTAACCAAAGTCACGCGTGGTGTGTAGAAGAACGATATACGGAAAGATAGTTGGATAAGTCGGCATTGACTTACAGAAATTTATAATTTGACATTTGTTAATAATAAATTTTTTCAACCGTCGAAAAAATTGATGTCCAATTGATAAAATTTTACTTTCATTTTGTGGATCCAAAAATCGAGTGGTTCGAATCATTGTCGATTATCAAAATGCAGCTGGTTATAAACCTTCTTCTCATGAACCGTGTGACAACGAAATTTTAATAGTTCATAAAGCTTTAGAAAAACTCAATTAAATTTCACTCTTTAAACAATACAATTTTTTTAGTTTTTCATATAATTTTTTTTTAATTTTTCATATAACATGTGCATAATTTAATTAAATTATTTTCAAATAGGTAGCAACCCTCGTAAAAGTTAGCTATGAGTCTTCTTTCGAAGATGAAATGCTTGACATTCATATTTTAGAATGAAGAATAATGTACGACCTATTTTCATACCCACCAAATACACATATGCAATTTCATAAAAAAAAAAACCCGTCGAATCGCTTCGGAGAAGATCGACCACAAACATGGTGAAAGATTTTTAACTTGGAACTTTGGTTTGTTAATTTAAAAATTTATTATTTCACAGTATAAAGGATTAAAATATGTATTATAAATAATAATAGTGATTATTATGAAATAAGAAATGTCGACATACATAGCTATGTATCAAAACTTTGAAGAAGTGGCATTATTGTTTAATTTTTTTAAATACCAGTAAGGCGGATTAAATAACAATAGAAAAATTAACTCTTCTAAAGTTTGTAGGAGTCGTTAGTCTTGTTCAGTGGACAAAAACTATATATATCCAAAATTATTGACATTCAAAATCTTGGTTTAGGGTAAAAAGCCCCATTTTTAATAGGTTGAATCATGTCATTGAACTTACTTTTATATATGTATATGTATATATACATATATTAAAAAAAATAGAAGAGCGACATTTCTATATTTCTTGGCTGTATTTCTTTTGTTTGTTTTGCAGTTTTAGCATAAAGATCGATTTATTAGACAAATTTTTGTATTACAAAACTTGAAAAACGCTTCAATAGATTTTCGTTTTGAACCGAGTCAAACCAGTTTTTGCTTGGTTTTTCCGTTTGGGTTTTGGTTCAAAATAAAAAGTATTCAGTTGGTGATTTGGTTCGAATTGCGAAAAAACCGCTGGCTCTGCTCGGCTTGCAGCTCTCATATTGGAAAATAGCGAAGAATCCCAAAATGGAAAACTATTTATAAATAAACGTGTTTTATATAATTAACTTGCATTTACAATTTCCGCACACTTCACATTTAAATTAACTCTTATTGTTTTATGCACATTTTCCATTAAAACTTCTTTTCCCCTACTTTCTGCTATTCAATTCCACAAATATTCTCTGTGTAATTGCTGCAATGCGGAATCTTGTAACGCCGTTAGCATTCGTTCGTAGTTTCCGCTACTCCTTTTTCCTGCCATTGGCTTTAAAATAAAAACTAATATCAGCCAACCCCTCACACATACATACATACCTACTACATACATACTTAGTTCACCTTTTGCTCTCACACTTTAAAACAAATGTTAATAAAGTGAACGAACACAAACTGTTGTATCCTTTGGTATTCTTTTGATGCTTTTGCATTTATGTTTTTGGCATGGTGAATTTTAGAATGAGATACTTGAAAACTTTTTTGAACCTATTGTTTTATGTATAACGCTCTCATTGTTCTTACGGTTATATCCTTTGCTTTTCAAACTTGAAAATATATTTATTTTAATTTTTTTTTTTTCATATATCCCTAGGAAGAGTCTTATATGTATTAAGCATTTCGCTTAGTGCTCAATGTTGATGTTTTTGTTTTCGCTGTCAGACGAAATAAAATGATGAGCCAACCGGGCCAGGCAAGCAATCAAGCCATTTTTGAGTGGCTCGTCGTCAGTCAGCTTAGTGTTACGTTTGCCGGCAAGTCTGTATATGGTGCGCACAATTTGCCTGAGACAGTCATTTGCAGTTGAATAGCTGCGTGGAGGCCCTGCTGTGTGGCGTCTGCTCTCTTTGTACACCTCATACGCGCATACGCACATAGGAGCTCGTTTATTGTGTTTTGTATATATATACAAGTATTAATTTTTCCTTTATTGTTTTTTTTTTTGTGCAACTTATTCCACTACTGTATCTGTCATCATACGCACTTCGCCCACACTTGCGTCTCCACTTGGTCTGCTCTGCTCTGGCCCTTTTTAATGTTTGCAACTCAATTGAGTGTAAAACAATTTCATTGTCCTGTCCAGATATCGCTCAGCCGAACTTAAAAAAAAACATATAACTAACAAAAAAAAGGCGAAATAAACAAAGAAAACGCAAAAGCGACTGAAAGGAAAACAAAAAAAAACAACAAGAACTTAATAACGATACCGCTAAAGAAAAAATAAAAGGATAATAGCAGCGCAGCACAACAATTGTGGTAGTCAGTATACGCTCAGCATCCAGTTTATCCGCGCATCCGTGCTTGCCTGCCTTTTGGTCTGGGTCATAAAATTGTTCATGTTAGTGTGTGTTTATATTTTGTTACTATAGTGTTGTCAACAAAAATTGCCTTTACCAAGGTTTCGATGGCAATTGGTTTGATGGCGTTTCAAGGACGTAAGGACATGAAATGTCAGCATATGGCGAAAACATAAAGCGTTTTTATTTACTTCAAGTTTCAGTTTATTTTTCCTTCATGTAGTTACATTTATTACATTTATTGCACACATACCCGCACAAAGGCTTCTAGAGATTTTTCTAAACTGCTATCGCGACACAATATGACCAAAAGTCAGCGTTCAATTGGCGTTTATTATAACCTGCGTTTTTTTTTTTAATAAAACACAATTTCAATCAAATTAAAATTTTCGAAAGTGAATGTAGATAAAAAAAAAACGCAGACAGCAGACGTTACAATCATAAGCAATATGCAATGTAAATCCCCTGAAGCCACATAAAAATTGTGTTTACTGAAATTTTTCGCTCATTCAACTTGAAGCCGACAATTGATGAAAACTTTTTTATAAATAAGGATCATTGTGGGCTATTGAATTAGAAAAAAATGGAAACTCGCCTTTGAAGCAGCCTTAAATTGAGCAAAAAGCTTAATTTTTTAATGCAGTGTTTTCATTAAATTCAACTAATTGAATAAGAAATAAAATTCCTTAGTGACTGGAGGGACATTTGAGTCCAGAATTCTACGCGCTCTGAATTGTAACTGCATATGTCATAGGAACTTATGCACTTCCGAAATATATTTACTTAACAAATGTAGATAAATCAAAAATGAATAATAAAAAAAAAATACAAAACAATTTATAAGTTCTTTGTATAAACTACTTTAATCAATGTGACTGGCGCGCCACTGAAAACTCACTATACTTTACCTTAATGAACGCAATACTTAATTTTTAAGGTAGAGATTCCTGTGTTGTGACGCAAATACCACACGCTTGCGTTATCATTTACCATTAGGCATATTGAAATATTGAAAAATTATGTGGCTGACGAAGCGAGTGCGAAATCAGTGTAAACTAAACCTACTATTTCAAATAAAAAAAATCAAAGAAATTAATATCAATTTCTCAACTGGAATTTTTTTTTTCTTTTTTTAAATATTATTCAATTGATTAATGGAATACTAAGTCCAGCGTATTGCCCATTTTGGTAAATTTTAATCAAATTCTTCGTACCAAATATAATATGTGAGATGTGCGTGTTATAGAATTTTCGAAATTGTGGTTACTGAGTAAAATAAAAATTATGTTAGAGTTCGGAGGTATACCTTATTGTTTGGTTGTGTGTCACAACTATTTTTGAAAAAAAACTCTAACTCGCGTATTCTTTTATCCAACCCTTCCAAATATACCCAATCTTAGTAAATAAAAAACCTTTTATGGTTAATAAATATCGCATTTTTTGTATTTGTGTAAATCACCATTATATCAGATGTATGTGCGGTTCAATCCATTCTGTATAATTTGCAAATTTTCGCCACGCCCATTTTCCAAAAAAAAAAAATAATTACCCATGTATTCGTTTCCCTAATTATGTACATAAATTTTGAGTAAATTAGCTAGAAATATCGAAGGTTTTTTATTTATGTAAATTCTAAATTTCTAAAATTTTCTACTACCTTCTCATACATACGTATCTACCTTTTCTCTCTAAAGTAGGCGGTGCCAATTCCATTTCTTTTTCCATTTCCAATTTTCCAGTCCGTTGATTTCCTTCTCCAACACAATTCTGCATATGAAATTGTTTATGCTTTCATATTTACTAAACTATCGCATTTCTTGATTTATGTAAATTAACTTTATATGATAAATAGCCGTGATGATTTCAGATTTATATAATTTGCAAAATTGTGCTCATTGAGTTGAAGTACAAAACGTGTAGATACCAATTTTGGTAGAGTTCGAGCAGGAAGTTTCGAATATATACCTATTTGGTGTAAAGTGGGCGGGGTTGGGCCCATTTTTCAAATAAAGTGTAGCCACTTACCTATTAACTTTTCTAACCCAATCCCAATTGGTCGCACGAGATTTCTCACCAACATTAAGTGCCAAAAATTTAGCTGATTTATATTCAACTAAAATGCATAAATATTATCCGGCTAATTATCAACTATAAATTTAAATGATTCTTTAATTATGTATATACCTTTGTCACTAAAATAAATCTATGACGTGAAGATGGAAATCGTTCTATTGTAGATCAAGTTGCCACTACTTGGGAAGACTCCAGGAATCTTAGTAAATGTTAATTCACTTTCCTTTTTTCACGAAGATCTGTCCCATGAGTACAAGGTGTGATGAAATTACTTTTTAACCATTGGCAATGAAAATTAGAAATAAAAAATGTATACCTTCAATTCTCGAAATTTTATTATTTTATATTGCATTTATACTTTGCAATTACATTCGCCTGTCGGTATAAAGCTGATCCGCAGCACTGAATATTTTCTATCGAGCGTATCAAGATGGAGGAGCAGATTAACCCTGCATTACTAACCTCAAATCATGTCGCATGGTTACTAACCATGGGTCTTATCGACCCTCATTTGTATTATCTATTAAAATCGTTTAAACTTATAAATTGCTAAAACGTATACGTCTTTTAATATATTGTAGTATTTTATTGTTAAATTTATAAAAGGATGTGTTAAAAAATTAATTTATATATTTAAATTGAAATTAAGTTTGTATTCATTACAACATAGCTAAAAAAGTGAAAAAAAAAGTTATCCAGCCAAATTCCGCATAAAATGATAAGTTTTAAAGATATTGACTTCAAATAAAGTGCATTTGAAACCTGAAATATAAAAGTAAAATGTTAAAAAGAAAAATTGGAATGACTAATTTATTTTACTTAATTTATTACACTAATTTAATTTATTACACTATTGCTAACTATGGGTCTAATCGACCCAGGCTATTTTTTAAAACAATTTTTTATGCATAATATTTTACATGTTTCTTATTCTTATTGTTTATAAACGTTTAAATATGTACAAATTTAGATTACACATATATCTTGCGTTAAAAAATATTCTTTAATTTTTGTTAATTTAAAAAGTTTGCGTGTCTGGGTCGATTCGACCCTAAGGTTAGTAATGGAGGGTTAATATTTGAAAGCGTAGATAGACAGACTTAAAGCCCGAACACACTACAACATAAATTATTTAGTTTCGTCTAAATTACTTAGCGTTAACCAACTGCGTTCACATTTGTCATTTCTAATTTATCTTAACTGCTACCTTGCGTAGTTCTTTGATCAAAGAAGAAAATTGTGTACATTTTCTATATATTTACATTAAGGCACAATTGTGTGCAATGTTTATTTTTATTGATAAAATTTAGATCCGGCACTGATTTGGTTTCTGATTTATGATATAATACCGGATTTCATCTTAATTTAATGACATATTTTACAAGGCAAAATTACTTAGATTCATGGTAATTTCGCCGTTAATGAAAAGAATGAGCCATAAATTACGATAGGGTGTATGGGCGCCACACTGTTGAAATTTTTCCAAATCGAAAATATTTTTTAAATTTTTTACCTGAGTTGTAGTAAATGCAAGCAATTACAAATTTAAATGCAATTTATGTAAGAACGCGCAACTTTTTGCGTTGGGATTTTTTTGTAATGCTAGTTAGATGGCTACGTTCAGTGGTTTCGCTACGTTTAAGGTATTGGTTAGATCTTGACCCCTCCATATTTAGGAATTAAAGTTTTAAAGTGCACTTCAAGTTACATCATAACTGTTCGTTGACCTTAAGTGCAGATTTCTACCCAAAATTAAGATATGATATATTTTGAGTTAAAGCATTTTAAGGCAATAATTCTGTAGGCTGGTTTTACAAAAGAAATATGTATATTAAAACTGTTTTTTCTTCTTGTTTATGCTCGCCTTGAAACACGCCTGATTATTTTGCACTTCAACTTTTGAACCTTTAGCTTTTTTTGATTGGGTGCATTTTGTTTTAATGTTAAACTTGGGTAGAATTCTACCCAGAGATTAGCCATGTTTAAGTTTCCATATTTAGAATAAATTTTCTCTAAAGTTATAAGTAGTTGGTTCATCGTGCTCTTGCAAAATCAAGCTTAAATTCTTAAATGTAGCAGTGCAGTTTTTTATTTAATGTTTTTATTATTTAAGTAGACACAAGCACGCGAAATTCAAAAAAAAAAATTAAAAATACCTAAGAAGTAGAGCTAAATTTCAAAATGCTTTTTCTCCAGGGACCGGTACGGTTATAATTCTTATTAAATTAAATTAAATTAAGTAATTCGATTATTTTTAATCGACATTTTTTCGATTAAGTTTGATTTGTAATTTTTAAACTTGGATTTGTTCGACCTTTCGAATTGATCAATATTTTGTGATATGAAATGTTTCGATAAGCTATAATCGTTATTTTTGAATGCAAATTTTTCCGATGATACTTGTTCGAAATTTTATGATCTTTATTTTTTCGATTAAAAATAATCGTTATGCTGGATTTGAAATTTGTTTATCATAATAAACGCACACAGATTTGTCGTGGATGACAAAAACACGTTTTACGATCGGAAAAAAATTAAAAAAAATTTCGACCAAATACATATGATCGGAAAAATCTAAATCCAAGAATAACGATTATTTTAAGCGAAAAGATAAAACTCTCTGAATATCTATCAAATTTTATAGAAAAAATAGAAATCATAAAATAACGGTTATGCAATGATTTAAAACAAAAAATCTTCTAAATAAAAATAGATCAGAGTTGTCATAAGGATATAAACGATATATTCGAGTTTTTTTTTTTTGAATGAGTTTGAATGAGTTTTATATACAAAAAAATCAAAATAGCGATTACTTTCGAACTCTGTTTTTTTTTATTTACGGAAAAATTTCATATGTAGTAAACAGCCGTATTTTAAGTTGCACCACTTTTATAAATACATACATACATATCGAGGCTTTGATTATAGTTTTAGATTTATTTGATTTTCTTATATGATTTATGTATGTATAATTTTTCTGCATTAAATCAATAGCACTTACATATATCCAGTTAACAAAAGTGCACTAGAATGCAACCATAAACTTCGCACAGTCGACTCTAATGTAATGTAATGAAACTCAATGAATAGAAATTGAAAATGAATATCAAGCTTTCGATTTTAATTTATAACCTCGTACATCAAACGCCAACATTACACTCGAACTATGAACACCGAAGTGAGCGCATAATAAGTACTTGATACGAGTATACATAAACACACAAACTTATATGTATAGCATAGAAACTAAAGGATCAAAGAAAACGCGTGCAAACCATGACTGCAACTAACTATAAAAACTGCTACCAAAGTATAAATGTTAGGCAGACAGTCGACAACGAGAACCAATGGGCATTTGGTCGATCAGACCGAAAAATTACTAAATGGACGCTGGTAGTTTTATCATTTACACAATGTGGATATTTCTTCATTCGCATCGGCACATGAATGAATAACCATCGTAGAAATGTATTATTGGCATGCGGATATTGGTAAAGCAAAGCTTATAGAGAACTAACTACGAATGTGTATGTAGAACTAATATATGACCAATTGTATGCTCGTATGTACTAAGTGCAATTCATCGAATTCACTTTAGGTATTTTTTCCCTCTCAGCATTTATGGTAAGCTTTTCCACAAACACAAATCAACAAATATACATAGCTGCATGTATCCTCTGCACGCCCATTTACCCAGTGCACCAATTTATTAATATTAAATAAAAATTTTTTCTGGGACCATTCTTGTTTTTTTTTTTTGTTAGCTTATAAGGCTACCCGTTAAATATAGTGAATATTAGAAAATTTTTAAAAAAATAATTGGGTGTTATCCCTTCAAATCCTCAAGAATAACGGAGTCAGTCGCTTGAAAAATATTGATTTTCAAGAATTCTATATCATCTCGGCCAATTGTTTTTTCATTGTACATGTTTTTATTTTTAAAAGAAAACCATAGGGTATTGTTTTTTTCGATATAGAAAGGCTTGAAAAAATCAAAATTCCGACTACTCTTTCCCATGCGCTCTTGGACCACGCGAACGTACAATCTTTTTCAAGTAAAATTTTTTTTTTATCATTTGTCATAAAAAAAAGTCCTTTCTGTAGTATAAACTATAAAAATCCGATTCTTATGCTTTGTGAAAATTTTTCGAAAGTTTAAAACGCATTACTGCACTGGGTGTTATAATTTTGTTTAACTATCAGTTATTTCTAACAGCATAAAATAACCATGTGTAAAGGGTCTTGCAAAAGGGACGCACAGAAGTAGACCGATTGTCACAGCAGACGACGCCATATTTCTCCCCGCTCTTTTGACATTTCTCTTCAGTAATTTTTGCCATTTCATCATGGTAAGATATACGATCCAACAACGAGTCGAAATTATTAAAGTTAACTACCGAAATTCGGAGTCAATGTCCTCCACTTTAAGAGCGCTACGTCCAATTTATGGTCGTCGTCATTTCTGGCTGAATGGCTTCGTCAATTAGCAAAATATGCGTTATTGGACAGGCAGCAATCCACACGTATTCCATGAGTCAACATTGCATCCCGAAAAAATTACGGTTTGGTGCGGTTTATGGGCCGGCGGCGTCATTGGGCAGTACTTCTTGCGTGATGATCAAGACCGGCACATTACTGGGAATGGGAATCGCTACCGCTCAATGATAACCGAATATTTTTGGCCCGAATTGGATGATATCGACTTGGACAATATGTGGTTCCAACAGGACGGCGCCACAAGCCACACAACGAATGTCACAATCGATTTATTGAAAACCAAGTTTGGTGAACGTGTTATCTCACGAAATGGTCCAGTCAATTGGCCGCCTTGGTCGTGCGATTTGACGCCGTTAGACTATTTCGTGTGGCACTACGTCAAGTCTATGCTCTATGCCAACAAGCCAGCGACGATTGATGAACTTCGTACGAATATCGAACGTGCAATTACAGCAGTGTCGGCTGATTTATGCTTGAAAACCGTCGAAAATTGGGTTCAGCGTCTGGCCTTCAGCAAGCGTGCCCGTGGTGCCCATGCAAAAGAATTCGAATTCCATACATAAGGGCATCGAATGTACTTTCACAGGAATAAAGAATTTAATTCATTTCTTAAACCGTTTTTGTTTTATTTAAAAAAAACTTTTATAGCGTTCCTATTGAAAAACCCTGTATATTCAGAATGAAAAGAAAAATCGACTTAGTCATGTCTGTATGTCCGTCCGTGTAAATGCTGAGCTATCTCAAAGAAATTAGGGCACAATTGCCGGTCTGTTAAATTTTAAGCACACTATACTATTTAATACACTAGGGTCAATCTCGTAAATTGTGGAAATCGCATGAAAAACGCGACCACCTTTCACGTAACGGTAATTTGTAAAGAATAAAAAAAGCTGATATTTTATTATTTATTTGTCAAAGACAATTTCCTGAAATTAAAGGTGCAGGATGCGGTTGGAATGATAAGTACTCAGGACTTTTTTTTTAGGTAAGCGTGACACCACTGCACAATAAAGCAAATAGAAAAATCTCCGAAGTCACTCAAATTAAATACACACTTTGCTTTTCGACACGGTAGGCGCAATCAGGAAAATTAAGCAGGTCGAACAAAAATCACGGTCATCTATCAAAATGACTTCATATCCAAAGCGCACTCAAATTGTGGAGGGAACATTTCACCACTTTGCCGAATGGCGACAGCTAAAGCATTAACATCCCGTCACATGACGTCGATTGAATTACCAGCTATTCAAGCATGGTGGCGAATAACTGGCAAGGTGCATGCACTATCTGAATTCCAGAATATGGTTGAATGAATGAATGCACGCCGATTGGAATTTAAGTTAACTACCTCGGTACCGGCCCCAACTACCTCGGTATCAGCCCCAACTACCTCGGTATCAGCCTCGTTAACATTTCGTACAAGGTTCTATCGAGTGGTTTGCGTAAAAGACTGCAGCCAACCATCAACGAAATGATTGGACCTTATCAATGTGGTGTTAGACCTGGTAAACCTACCGTCGATCAGATACCCGTAAGAAGAGGATCCACACACACACACACCATAAATTTGTCGACTTTCAATCAGCTTCGACAGCATGTGAAGAAGTTGCCTATGCGCCGCGGTGTCTCAATTTAGTATCCCTGCAAAACTAATACGGCTATGTAAAATGACGTTGTGTAACACCTGCAGCTCCGTTAGAATCGGAAAGGCCCTCTTACGAGCCCTTTGGGACCAAACGAGGTTTCAGAGTAGGTGACGCTCTTTCTTCTGAGTTTGTTCATTTTTCAATCTTTTCTCTTAACTGATCAGTCATCAGTCATCAGTCATGAGATGGTCCTCTCGCAATGCGCACAATATTCATCAATATTTCGGTTTCACCTGAACTAGGACCCTTCTCAGCTTGTTTTACTTCGATTTCTAATTTATTTTTAAAAGTTATATTCCGGTGCTGTTTGTTGGGATGGTACAATACTTATTTTTTGTTGTTATTTTTTGACATACATACGAAACTTTTCCATATATTTCGCATTTCTAGGTAATCATTTAGATTCTCCACGTGCTGCTCTCCTAGGCTATTCATGAACGCCGACTTGAGAACCGTTGGTGTCGGATTAATCATTCTGGAAATAGTGCAATTGCTATTAAGGATCTTACTTTAGAACATTCGCAACCGGGATTCTCTTTAAGGTCTTTGCTATAATTAACACCCTAAGCTAAATGTTTGCTGGGTTCATAGAGTTACATATATTCGCACTTTAGGCGTATTGGCATTTTTCAAAATTATAGCGCGTGCCGTCAGCCCATTTTCAGCTATGCACAGCAAGAAAATGTAAAAGCAAAAAAAAAATTATGAGGATTTGAAAATGTAGACAATGTGGATGTGCGAAAAAATGCGCTACGTGACCTTTGCGACAAGTTATGACAGGTGAAATATATATTTGTCAATTGATATACGCTGGCGGTGGAATATACATTTTTTTTTTGCCCTTAATACATATTGTGTTTTATAAACATTTATACTTAAATTTTGTACTTATCTATTTCTCTATCTTCCTTGTCATTCTTTGACAATTTTGGCTGGAAAGAAGGTCTCGAAGCATGTAGGTAAACATGTAAGTTTAAAAAAAAATTAAGTGATTACATTCGTAAATTTTCTAACGTTCTGTGCTGCGCTGATAAATCTACATTTTTATTTGTAAATGTGTATTTTGTCTAGACGTGCGACTGAAAAAGTTAAAAGCAAATCGTAAATGTATAGAAGACCTGCAATAAAGCGAAAATCAATCTAGGTGTATATTTTCTAAAGAAGGGGACCGAAGCTATAAGGTACAAATAAAACGTTATAATAAATAGTCAATCATAGAATTATTCTGAAAATATATATATTATTGCAAATCAATGCTAACGGCAGTGCCTTTCGATGACTTAGTTGGTTGTGCTGTTTGAATCAAACGTTGTGATTTATTGCTTTTATGATGTAAATATATGAGATACATGTGGATTTATGTGCATAAGTAATTTTTCAGAAGAGCGGTAAAATTGTAGATATATAAAGAGTACAAAACTTATTATATACAGCTTTACAAAAATATTCTCCCGCCAATTTTTTTGGAAAGTCTAAGAAATAAATTAAAATCATTTCTTTTCATAAATAATTCTATAGAGACTAAAATATCAAGATTTGTCAAATAGTAAAGCGCCGTTTTACTTTAAAACCACAGGTGGATTTGCCCATTATGAGGCAAAAGTTTTGTTATTTTATTTCTTGCAGAATGTGAAATGTGTAGAGTTTTTTCTAATAATTAGACATTGAATTTTTATGAATTCTGTGAATACCAAAATTTTTTATAAAACTAGTCCGCATGGTACTGAGATTAAAGTTATAATAATAATAATTACAACAATATAGCGCTACACCGTATAGCTTGATGTTTGGCCAAACTCTTACAGTAATTTGTGGTGTGCGTCTTGATGCTGTAGCTCGAATAAAGTTTTACGGCGACTCCGAACGGCAAATTATTTCTGCGAGAAGCTTTTACATGGCAGAAAAACATTCGGAGGTTTGCCATTGTCTGCCGAAGGGCGACCGCTATTTGAAAAAAAAAAACTTACCTATAATTTTTATATTACCTGCCTCAGCCAGGATTTGAACCCGGTACCCACTCGCTTAGGGAAAACCTTGAAAATCATGGCAACCCTATCCAAAACTAAAGTTTCTTACAACTCTTTTGTTTGGCATTTTCATAATAAAATTTCAGTAAAGTTATCAATGAGTTGAATCAAACCATTTTTAACAGTTGACATCAAAATTAAAAATGTATCATTATAAATTCGTTCGTTTCACACCAATATGAAATATCATAGATTTTCGAAATAAAACTCTAAAAAAGCTTTTTCGTTTAGCCCCACAGTAACCGTTATACATATAGTTAAGGAGCACAGCCTTTTTAAACCCATATTAAACTCCTTAAATTACCAACTTAATTGAATTTGATGTATAGTGGAACGATTTTCCGTTATTCCATGTCAAGTGTGGTTTATAAAAAAAACCGGTTTCGGTGTTGTGCCTTCTACAGGGTCGTTTTTTGTTTTTGAATTTAATTTTTTAACATATGACAGCTCGTTTCAATTTCTAGCCTATATATAGATAAAAATATAAACCTGAAAGGGGACTGTGTAAAAGGGGGGCGCTGATTATTTGCAGAACTTTTTGAGTTTTTTTAGCGAGGAATAAACTAATAAACGGCGAGTACTTATTTTGATATTAATGGCAACTAGCCAGGATAATTATGATCCCACCATAGGCCGCCAATATCTACGGGCGCCAATTGAACAACCCTTATTATAGAAAGGATTCTAAGAACAAAGTTTTTGCGTATTGTGACCCCTTACACGATTTTTTTCTCATTCTAGGGGACCAACAAAAGGATCGCTTAGTTGGTGACCGTTAAATCCTTAAAACAAAAATAAGTTATATCAAACTTTGATAACTGTTTTACGGTACCTCTCTCTGCATTTTAAAACAGCAATAACGCAAACAAAAATTCGCTTTGTGAATTTCTTTTATCTCCGGCGTAAACTAAAGCCACTACAAATATTTTTTGAATGCCAAATTGCTAATGAGACGGTTGCCCCGGTGGTAATATCCAACAAAAGTAAAGACTTATTTACCCGATCAAAAATCCCCTGTTGCTGGAAAAGTGTCCATCGGCAACCGCAAAAATTTCTTGAGAAACCGGAAGAAAGAGGTTTTGCGACGCTACTTTTTGCATCATGTCAACGCGCCAGCTCACTCTGCTAAAACAACGAGTAACTTTATTGCGAACTTTTGCAATGAAGAAATACGACCAGCACTATATTTCCTAGATCTAGCACTTTGGGATTTCCGGTTACTTCCAAGAAACAAAATAAATTTAGGGTAAAGAAAATATAAAAAAATTGACAGGAAGCGCCGAAGACATAACTGAAGCTGTTTATGAAATTGACTAGCAAAAAGGCAAGACTTTGAATACTATTTTGAGGATCCAGATAGATGGATAGAGATAGGCTTAAGAAATGCATTGAAGTCCATGGCGATTATGTAGAGAAGATAAAGAGAGGCGGAAGTTAAATAACAGATTTGTTTGTTTTTCTGGTTAAGCGGCCCTTCGTTCTTTTATTCTAATAAAGCAATGATACAATATTTTTTTTATTAATTCGTTGCTTACACCATATAATAAATAGGTATTGATAAATAATAATAAATTAAAAGAACTATAACATTGTGTGAACTTCCAAATGGATATGACTGTTATGAGAAGGTTTCTCTTAGTATAAATGCACACGGAGGAATGCTATTTTCCGCTGAGCGACGACCGCTATAAGACAAAAAACAGGCTTCGGCAATTGAAGGGTTACCAACATTATGATAATTACATGAAATTTATTCTGACAACAGTTCACCAGTTGAAGAGAAAAGTAAGGTCAATAAAATATGTTAGTATGTACGCCCTGAATAAGTAGATTCAACGCGAATGTTCCAAAATAGCTGCAAAATCATATCGGGCAGAATGCAACTCATATTCTGACTTCTAAAGGTTATAGTTAAATCAAAAAGTGGTTACATCGAGCTGAAGTGAATCCCTTCTTATTATTCGATGGTTTTATCATATCTTTATGCGTCAAATGATTAAAAAAATACAAAAGTACACCCAAAAAAGATATGGACTATTTAATAATATGGTAATAATGAAAAACTATGCTATTGCGTAATAACTTTTGTTTTATTTGAAGTGTATTATAATTATACTTATGCAATTGGGGCACATGTCTTACTTTACAACCCAGTTCACAAACAACGCTATTTATTTTTCATCTTACCAACAAAAAACTTTAATAATTCAACGAAATGTGTCTCCATTCTTAAACATGATTCTCTTCATGTCTTTGTGAGTATTAAAATTGTGTGGGAATATTTTTTTTATGCCTTACCGTAGGCAGATCTCAAGGGCGCAGTGGAGATCAGTAAAAGCATAACGTGTTTTTAACGCATTGTGATCTGTTTGACGGAATTATAAAACGACTTTACAATTATTCAGTTTTATAAAATTTTAACTGTATCTACAACTAATTTTACATTTCGCTACCTCACTGGGTTTCTTTCAAATACAACTCATGCAGAACGCACGTACGTGTGTGTCAAAACTGCTTTCCGTTCCGTTCCGTTACTCTAACCACTGTTATTACAGCAGAAAGAAAAGCACAGCATCTAACTGGAAGCGACAATCGAGCAAAGAAAAATATTTTGGATGGCAGCGGCCAGTAGTGAACGGACTGTGACTCAAGAGTATTTAAGTGGTCAGTAATAAATCTCTGGATGCCACCATGACTGGTTTGGTGCATTGAATGTGCACTAACATTACAATTTAAATTAAACGTTGAAAGGCATGCAGCGCCGACGTCAAAAGCCAGCCAGCAAAAGAACGAAGAGCGGAGAGATAAGTATGCGAAATGAAGGTGGCGACATTGGTGTGACCCTAAGGGAAAAGAAAATGGATTGCAGCACGCAAGTTGGCGGCGAATGATGCTTGTAACTACACACAGATGCTTACATACATATATAAATACAGACCAACTTACATACATGAGCAGTTCCATAGGAAAAGGAAATGGTGGATAGCAGAATTTTCTTAAAGTTCTTAATTTTGTGGTACTTCGAGTGCCAAATAACTGCGCTAATCAATTTCTGCAAAAATAAAAATAAAGTAAATCGCAAGATATTCGCGATTACAAATTTAAGATTTTACAACAAAAAAAACTAAAAATAAATCTTGTATGTCTTTAAAAATGTTCTTTAAAAAATTACCGAAGTTGATCCAGGGAATTTTAGGCCAATTTTAGAACTGTTGTCAGTCTGTTTCGCTGTTTATCTTTAACTTATAGCTAGACAGTAAATTCCGACAGAAGCATATATTTTATCAATATGTTTAATGTTACAAAAAAAAAAAAAATTATTGTAATAGAAATGACTCGTAATTGGGATTCTATTCCAGCTTCTGTTCGCAGTAGTTTAAACAAAAGCAACTTTAAGAATGTTCTTTATGAGTATTTTCGTTAATCTATCTTTAAATTTAATATAATTATCTATAGCATAATGATGAGTTTCGCTATCTAAGTACAAATGTACGTGCAATCTAGTCATATATGAATACTTATTGTTTTATATGTTAGTTTTAATATCTTTTGTTACTTTACTTTTACTTTAAAACTGTTGTACTCTAAAAGATCATCTTAAATCTAATTGTACTAATAATTTTTTTTTATCAATAAATGAAACGAAAATGAAAAATTTAGAGTCATTTTCGTTTGCATCACTTATTTTTCCAATTTGGCGTTGATTATTCTTTTCACTTTATACTTTGAATGAAAATTAATCTCAGTTGTATAGATAGGAACGGTGCATTCTTTTATACCATTTGTGTAGGCTGAAAGATAACGCCAAACATGTTTTAGACAAAAAAACAAAAAATTATAGCGTAAAGCTTCGTCCACAGTTCTTGCGTAAAGCAAAACCTCCATATAGAAAAATCGCTTAAGAAATGCCCAAGTTAGTTTCTTGTTTCAAAATTCCTTAAGTCAGTCCACAGCTCTTAAGAAAAAAATCCTTTCGTTACTACCGTTTTCTAAAGTTTTTATAGAAAGTATTAATAAAAAGGTAGAAGAAATCCACACTTCATTACTTCTACAAGAAATTTATGTTACTACTTTTTTATTAATGCAATTCAAGCTAATTGTATAGACCACTTACCAAACGTCGCACATTATTTTGTACTGAGCAGAACCATATTAATTTTTGTTAATTTATATATACCTATGTAGATTTTCCTTCTCTTCTTCTTCCTCTTCTATTTTCTACTATTCTCCATGACCTTCAAATGTCAAAATGATTGCTTCACTGGTACTTCACGCTCAAGAACTACTTATTACCGAATTTTTCTTGAGGCTTTTCTTGAGAGCTGTGTATGAAGCTTAACGGCGCACGCGGATTTTAGCTTGTATCAAATAAATGATTTTTTTTTTTAAATTCGTATCTCGATCACTTTTTATCCTGCAAGAAAAAGTTTTTACAAAAAATTTTAGCAAAATTATGAAATTTTTACGTTATTAAAAATAAATTTAAAACATTTTTTTAATAATTTGTTGACAACAGTTTTTTTTATAGTTCAAAATTCGTGTAGGGGTTTTGCCAATAAAAATATTTTCATAAAATGTTAACTTTTCTTAAAACATAAGGAAATTTTAAGAAGAGTTTTTTGTAATTTCTGAGCTCGAAAAACTTAAATTTTGCGCTTTTAAATTACCTCTGCCATTATTAGTTTTAATTTTGAGCGCTGCTTATTTGAATTTATTGATTTTTCGCTGATTTTGTGTTCTGAATATGCCAATTAATAAAATTTGCTGCAATCCTTTTAAATTTTCTCATCAAAACTAAATAAGGAAAATCATCTGCCACTTATGTAAGTAAATATTTCCGAATATTTGAAATTACATTGCATTTTGCATTGCATTTTGTTAAAACCAAAGAAGAAGGATTCATCATAAATCGATTTTGTAAATAAAGAGGTGGATATCAATGGTGGCAATGGTGATTTGTATTTATGCGAGAATTCTTCTTTTTCGCCTGCAAATTAATTTTATCTAAAATATATGCCGACTGTTATTGGGCGAGAAGTTATCAATTTAGTTAAACAAAAATTTAAATAAATAAATTCATTTAATTAAAAAAAGTTTATTACTTTTCCGACGTTGAAACTTCCAATTTCAAACACAAAAATATTTGTATCAACTTAGCACATTATTCGGATGCCTTCAAAATAATAGAAAAATTTATTTTATTTATTTATTTTATTGTAAAAGGATAATACAATTATGCCTTAACAAACTAGAGATCAGCTTTAGCGACTGAGGCCATCAGCTTCATAGGTTATTTAGTAATCTATTCATTAAAATTAAAGATCTAAAATATTACAGTTCAAAAAATATGTTTAGTTTATGGGTAAATTTTATAATTTCTTTTATGTTTGTATGTGTTACATCGGTAAGTAGTTCTTTTAAGTTTGAATTACTTAATTCTCGGCGTACGTGTTCTAATGCTGGGCAGATTTGTATTAGATGCTGAATTGTAAGGTTCGCCGCGTTGCAATAAGGGCATGTAGGCGATTGAGTATTTTCCAAAAGATGTTTGTGCGTTAGTCTGGTATGCCCAAGTCGAAAGCGCGTGTAAATAATGGTTTGCATCCTAGGTATTGTTGTGGGTAAGATCGATGGGTTTGGCGGTATAGCGCAAAAATTTTTCGTACGACTTAAGAGTTCAACTAGACCAGATATCCTAAATCATTTCTTTTTTAGTAAAACAATTAATTTGGTACTATAACGTTCGATATTTGTTTGATTGAAAGTTATCAAAAGTAGAAAATAGAATTAACTGAATAATTTAAAACTTGTAAAACAATCATAGCAAAGAAATAAACTCTAAACGTATTTCAAATTTCGACGACCAAATACTTAATATCTCTTATAACCTAAAAATATATTAAAATTTACAACCAGTCTAAATTTTTTCAGTGTTATACTCAAAGCACAATCATTGATTTTAAGTAAACAAATATAAGTTATGAAAATTGGAACTTTTCTTTGTTAATTTCTGTTTTTTGTAATGCCCATGTGTTTGCAATAAAAAATTGTAAACATGTCAGCAGTTGAAATAAGTTGAAATAAAATGCTAAGCTTGCGAAAAATCTGCAGGACATTCTTATTTTTTTAATTCGGAGTGCAAGCTATAAATTTCTTATCTCAGAAATTACACAGTACGTCTACCTTAAAATTTTATAATACTTTAAGGAAAGTTAAATTTTTCTGAAAACATTTTTTTTTTGGGAAAATCTATGCTAGGTACAAGCGTGAATTTCAAGCAATGAAAAATTTGTGTAAAAATAAACTATTAATATCCTTTAATTAAAATTTTATGTAAAGACTTCTTCTAGCATTCCGAGGTATAAGCTCTTTAAGAGAGATGTTTCTTTAGCTTTTAAAATCATCAAGCGCAAATATTTTCCAAAATCAAATAAATTTTGCAAAATTGCTTAACACACTTATTTAACAACCGAAATAATAGAAAACTACTACCTTTACGAACAATCTGTAATCCAGCATTTCCCTATTCTATGGAATTGCTCACATTCTGTGCTTTCGCGTATGTTTGTTTGAGTATATGAGCGGACGCAAAAATTTAGTTAAACATAAAATTTTGCTCATAGAAATAAAGTTTTCAAAAAGCTGGTGAATGTGAGAGGATAAACTTAAAAATATTTACGCGCATAAATTTGTATGTGCAAATGTACGTGTATGTATGTACGAGTATATGTATTAGACTACGCACGCGGAGTGTAAAAAGTTGATGAAGGTTTTATTATTATTTTGGTTCTTTGGATGTGTGTGTGCGTGTACGTGGTTATTTTTTTTTTATTTTATTAAAGAGGTCAGTGTTGGCAGAGCCATTCTATTGCCGCCACGCTATGCACTCGACACATATAGCCAGTTTCCGTGCAGTTTGTTTGTTCCTATATACAACATTTGATATAAAAAAATTATGTAACTATGTTTGTACGCTTGCGTCGGTGTGTGTGTTTCGTCTGTCAATGAATTTCGTATACTGACATAACGACATACAGCCAACATAGCAATGCTATATTTTTACGCTTATTTATGTTGATGGCGCATTCTTTGTTGGCCACAGCGCTGCCACCAACACCACTACACGCACACCACCACCACCAGCCCCACCACTACTCATCCAACACGAATTCCAATGTTTTTCAGTCGTGATTTTTTCTTTGGGAGCTTTTAGGCTATTAAATATGTCTAAAGCCACACACTTGCACTATACATGGCTCCAGAAAAAAAATTTGTTTTGCTTTTTTTTCTCTTCATTTTAAGCATTTATTTTGTGTCTTTTTGAGCTCAGCGAGCAAGAAAATAAAATTAGGTATAATAAAAATGCGTGAAAGGCGGAAAATCGCTAAAATATTGCAAGTCGCACAGACAGAAAAAAAAGAAAAATAAATAAATAAATAAAATGGGAAACATAGCAGAAATTACGAAAATATAATAATCTTCAACAAGACTTCAGTGTAATTTGCGCTTGTCATTCGTCCGAAAAACAAGAAATAGTAGATTGGTATTTTGCTTTTGATGCAAAATGTTGTCTGACAAATAGTCTAAGGAGGAGTTAGCTAAATTAAGCCAAGTGTGGCCAATAGCGACCAGCATGGCAAGCACTTTGCAATAGAGACTAAAATAATCATGTCGTTCGTTGGTGGCATTTCTTTCAAACACTAAATCCAGCGAAACAAAGTAATCCAGCCTAGCAGTTCATATGTCTCTAATCCAACCTAATAACCACCAACAATGAAACGAAAAAAGCAGTCAAGCATTCTTTTGGCCAATAGGTCATTGCTTTTGTTTTTTTCCTTTTGGTGGCGGCGCGTTTTTTTCCTATCACTTTTGCTGTTGTTTGTTTGAGCTTCAAGTCGTTGAGAAAATGAGATGAAAATTGCTTTATAACTCAGTTGAAAAAATTTTATTTTTTTTTGTTTTACTTTTTGCTGCGACGTTTGCAAAATTTCCCTTTGTTTACAAATTTACATAAATAGCCTAAAGGTGGTAGATGATGGCAGTCAAAAAAAAAAAAAAAATCAAACACAAATGTCGAAAATAAGGTTATAATACGATATCGTGCTTGGCATAAATGAAATAATTGAGGGCAAACCCGTAAACAGTGAAATGTTGATAGTCTTTATTTGCTCTTTATTTTTTGTTAATTGTTAAAGTTTACTTGAGTGGCCAAATTTACATTGCTATGGGTGTCTCTTATAAAACAGGGCAAAGTATGAAGGAGAAAATCATAAAAGTGTTGGTGCAAACTAGATTTGTACTGTGTTCGCAACATCAATGTACGCGAAAAAATGAGAGCTACTTTTCAGCTATGTGTGTTTTGAGGTTTTTCACAGAATGTCTGCATTTTTTTTAAAATAACCTCGCCCCATGGCAGGCAATTCCAATACCTCCGCCGAGTGTATTTCTGCCCTGAAAAAAACTTCTCGCAAAAAATTCTTCGCCGTTCGAAGTTGAAATAAAACTGTACTTCCCTCAATTTGGGGTACAAGATCAAGACGCATACCAGAAACAGTAGCAGAAAATTTTCCAGCCATCGAGCTACAAAGTAAAAACGTTAAATTATTATTTATAGCATATAACTATTATTTTCAAAGAGAACAGTACGTTTTTCTTCTTTATTATAAGTTCATAATAAGAAAAAATTCTATAATAGAAATACTAACACTGACATATTTTTTATTTAAAAATAATAAAAGAGCAAATTTGGGTTAGTGCCAGTGCATGTGATAATTCAAATAATACATCAAATGCACAATGGCCCGCATGAGATCCCTGGAGGCGCTTGACAGAACCTTGAGAGATTTTCGTAGGAACCCAAAATATTCCCCGACCAACTGAAATTGATGAAACTAATATTAGATATATTTTGGAAGAAATCTTTGGGCACTGATAATGGGAAAATCGCAGTTGACACCTCAACCGGATTCATCATCACACAGGTTTCCGTCCGTTGAAAGAAGCTAAAAAGGAGGTCGCAAAATGTCAACACTTCTTTTTAATCAGTCTACACAGACATTAACCAGAATGAGCTAATCAGCTATCTCGTAGAATTTTTGAATAAGCTGTCATCATGCTATTCAATAATCTTAATCAGAAAGTGTGGCATTCATTAATTTTAATGAACTTGTACGCCAATAAAGGACTTTAAAACATTAGGATTGCAAACAAGATTAAATAATAATGAATAATAATGAATTGGAATCGTTTGCTGAAAGCCATTCTCTAAGAAATTGTAGATGAGAAAAAGTTACGGAGCCATATTCTAAAATAAAATACAACAAACTAAAATAAAGTAAGTGAGTACCACGGAAGAGAGAAGAGTCGCTAGAAACTACTTGACCACATTTTTCGCCAATAAGCCATAGAAATTCTACATCAATGGGACGCAGGGATTTCGATTAAGATTTAAAATACATCTGAAAGAAAGACATCTGGCCTTAAAAATATAAATACAGGTTTGCCTCTGTAACAGCTTTCTTTAAAAGTAATTCATGAAATAACTTTTTTTAGATAAACTTATATATATTTTTTTCTTTTTAATTAAACAACATGAATAAATACATATGTTTTTTTGTTGATATGACTAAAACGCTCTTGGTAAGTTAGTGTTTCTTAACATAGTAATCCACATTGGATAGTTGATTATTCCCCTACTGGTAAACACCAGGGTTCTATTAAATCTTTTCCATGTGGCAAAAACCACGACAAACGATGCTCTGAATGCTATCTTAGATCTTCTGCCATTGGAGTTGACAGGGCAACAGATGGCAACCCTGACTGCTCTGCGATTATATGGCGTTTGCCACTTGCAAACTTCTACTTAGAGGATATATACATCATAATTGATGGAGTCAAACTACGACTTGCCGTACATGTAGGCAGACGTGGTCTTAATGAGAGCGGAAATAGTCACGAAGTGTAGTTATACTCTGTAAAAAGAGAAAATATCTCTGACTTCGTGGGAGCCTTAACCGGCTACTGCCTTACAGGAAAACATGCTGAAAGGCTAGGCGTAATTTCCGAAGATCTTGCAGGAGCTGTAAGAACTTTGAAGAGGAGGAAACTGTCTTACATCTTCTGTGTAAGTGTCCTGCACTGCGCAAAAGCAGGCGGCGGTACCTGGGATCACCGTTTCTGGAAGACCTTAGTGAGGTTTTAAACACCGAGATTAACTGCCTGATGAGATTCATCTACGAGGCAACGAGGCCTTCGACCGCGTTATATTTTTATACCTGTACAAGCGTGTTTTTTTTTATCCAAAATTGTTTTACTTTAATTTGTATAGAAAGTAAAAGAGCAGCCAGGAGCTGATAAATGTTTTAATTCAGGTAAGTAAATCGAATGAGCCTCAAAAATCAAGTCTGTCGATAGAAGCGGATACTGCCAGACAGCGAGGTGCCCCCTTTATGACATTTATCTCTGCCTAAAATAGCTTCCATTTAGTAGATAGGGATAGAGGGTAGCGCTCCCGTGACCAGCATGGAAGCCGTGGTGTACTCACACCATCTTGGCTTTTGACAAGGTTTTGCTCAGCGCTGGCCACCAGACGCTAACCGCATAGAAGAGAATAGGTCTTATCACTGCCGTATATATCCAGTTTACTATGTGTGTGTTTATTCCCCATTTTTTCCTATATACGCCTTGCAAGCGTACGAGGCGTTGATGGCTTTGCTGGAGTGGTCTTCGGTGTTGCGGTTCCATTTGAGCTTCCTGTTTAGGATAATTCCAAGATACTTGACCTTGGTTGAGAGGGTGATTTCAGTCCCGCCTTTGTTGCTTACTCTTTTTCAGGGATCGTAACGGTTGTAACTTAAAAAAAAAAATACTTCATATTCGCTATTTATTGAGTTTTATTTTTTGCTCAGGAAATTATCATTACTTCCTGAGTTTTATTTATTCCCCGGAAAATTTTCGTTATTTCTTGGGTATTATACTTTGCTCAGAAATCAAAACTTAATTTGTGTGAAAAATCTCTACAAACTAAATTTTATTATTAGGTTTCAACTTAAATAAATATGGATTTTCCGTAAACCTCGTCTATGGAGCCATTTTTACACACTGTCAATTTATATGTGTATGTGATCCATGCCAATTCAATCGGACTATAAAACCATTCTGTATAGCACCAGTATTACACTTTTATAATATCATCAAAATCAAACCTTAAACACAATTTTTGTTTGATAACTTGACTCCGGCGAATCATTTTTTCCTAAAATTTTTTTTTTCGTCGTACCCCTATTCTACCTTGCTAATTTCATCAAAATTGGTTCATAAATGTAAATTTTTTGAATATATTGACTCATGCGCCACCTAACGGATTAATATGTCGTCAATGGTTGTGCTGCGGGTTTAAGAAGTAGACTGTCGAAATTTTATTGCATCGATGTTATCGGGGTTTGCACCAAGTTGTCGCAAATAAACCGTCCACTCTTTTCTTCTAATACATATGTAAAAGCTAAGCGTCAACCTACTAACCACATATTTCTAAAACTGTTAATTCCGCTGTATTCAGCCTAAAAGTATGCATAACTAATGATAAAAGTTTTGATAACTTTGCACTATATTATTTATGTGAATACAAATGGGTTGGATCCCGTTGTGTAGCTTTTACTACTAAATGTGCAAATGTAAAATCATTGTTGATTCTCTCTTAAAACTAAATATTTATAATCAAGATAAAGCAATAAAAATATTTCACAACCAGACTGTTTTAAAAACAAAGGCATGTATGCTTATACACACCCACAAAATATGGTCAGCAGTAGCCACTAAAATACAAAATAATCCGCTTCAACCGTTAAATCATAAATAAAAAACATATATTTGCATGTTCATATGTATTTATATAAGTATATTTTTTATAGAAACATATGAATGCCAGTGCGGACTGCGATGCAAAAATTTTACTACCAATGGCGCATTCTCCAGCTATATTGTCAATGCCGCTAACGCCATTTAACCGTGAAACCCAAGTTCAGTGTACATTTGCCACTATCTACTGTTGCCATTGTAGTCGCAATCATAAATCGTAATGCTATGGTTGAAAAAGCAGTGCTGGGGTTCCTGAATAAAAAACTTTAAATTTTTTCTAATTGCTTGCGCTTTTATTCAAAAAGGACTTCTCTGCAACCTGTTGATTAAGAATATAATAGTTCTTTTGGTTTTTGCGAAATAGTTGCTTCTTAAATGTCTTTTTTTATATATTGTTTTCAATCAAAATTGAAACTACTTTTCCAATTATATTTTTTTAATTGTCTTATAAATTTTCCATTAGTACAATTTTTGTTGCAATAAGTAATTGGCATGTGTTATTTTAGCGATTAAATGAAAACAAAAACACAATTTTTTATGATATCTCAAAAGATTGCTCATACGCACCGACAAACAGTTGCCGTACAAACAACTGTCCAGCCATGTGTCCTTAGCAGAGTGATATTAAACTAATTAAATAATTGTTGAAATAAGCCGACCGGAAAATGATTTTTATGTAACATTTTTTCAAGGCGGAAATACAGTCGGAAATTCGCCATTGTCTGCCCAGGAGCGATCGCTATTTGAAAAAAGCTATTCATTGATTTTCGTTTATGTTAATTACGCTGACCATGATTCAGTTGATTAAATAATCTAAAATTTGTATGTTTTAACACAAAATTTGCCCAATATATTTAAAATAGTGAACGATGTACATATACAATCAGCACTACGAATTCAAGACTTATATTAACCAAACCCTTTAAAACAAAAACTCTTAAAAATTTAATTGCTTCGAAATGACTTACGGCTTACTTGTTGTTAATTTAAAGTTAAAAAAGTATTATTTGGTAAAACAAATTGAACCAAGCATATGCATGAACTGAAAAATATTATACATGTACAACGTTTTATTCTTAAAAAAAATATTGGTTAAATTTTTCTTAAGTTAAAATTTATGTTCGAGAAGAATTAACTCACAATATTTCACAAAGCTAGCGAAATGATGAAATCTTTTTTTTCGCACCACCACTTTCTAGAATACAATTTGAAGGACAGGGTTTTACCAGTGGACTACAAATAAGTGACCCTATAGAAGTTGGCATAACTTTTGCAAATTGTGTGGAATGTCAGTTCATTTATAGCATTAGTGAAATAAAGACAAGTTGAATTTGTGCTCAGAGTGTATGGAATGCTATATTCTGCAAGAGGTTGGATTTGCGTTGAAAGTCGAAGTATTCGTACAGTTCGATTTTGTTGAAATTCGAAATATAAATTACTTCTAATAAATTAAATAAGTAAACAAAACTGTTATTGGCTTGATTGCGCTGTAGTCGCGATCCGCATTTGCGGCCTTGTTTGCTTTATATAAAAAATTCTCGAACTTACCAACTGAAATGTTTGAAGATGGCTGGGCTCATGTGAAGAATTTGCCAGCATGTGTTTATTCATCCTCGTGGTAAAACAAACCAAAAAGTAAAATATATTTTTAAATAAAAACTTTTCAAAATAAAATAAAGCAGTAATTTAACTATTTCATGAACTTTATAAAGCACACAAATTCTTACTTGATTTAAATTGTAAAACACGTGTGCTTGCAACACATAATTAACATGAAACTGTAACGTAAAGATTTAAGTATTTTTTTTATCTATTTGACCCAAAAACCCACGAATTTTCTGCAAACAATGTCGTTATGATGCTTTAAAATGTTTATGTAAGTTAAGACTGCTTATTATTTGTCTCAACTAAACAATAGTAAATAAAGAAAACTGGAGCTTCCAGGAATTCTAATTTTGCCGTCTTTGCAGCACCTTGTGAAAAACAAGTTGAAGATGTACCCTTGCAAAGAGCAGACCTTACAACAACTGTTGCCGATTGAACGAGAATTTCTATTTAATTGAATATTAACCCAGGATGAAAACTAAAGATATTGAATCATCAAACAAAATATGGTTTTAAATTTAACCCTGTTGTTAGGTTAAGACCATTTGGTCCAATTTTTTTTTTGTTTTCTTTGTAACTTTGGAACGGTGATATATACTGTCTAAATTTTTCAGCTCAGGTGGTCTTTTTATAAAACAATATTATGTGCGAAAATTTAATTCTCTGACTTAAAACTGGACTAAGATAAATTGAAAATTACGAATCTTAGGTTAAGGGACCATTTGGTCCATAGTATATTTTCTTTGATTTTCTTTACATTAATTTTCCAAAAATAAGTATTTATTAGTTTGTTCGATATTTTTTGGCACTACATGATGAGCAAAAAAATGTTTGTCGGTTGGTTTTGCAAATAAACGCACTGCAAATGAAGCATTTTACATCAGACTTAGACTTGCAGCAACTACAAATTCCTCGCTTTCGAGCTCCTGAACTAGAAGCATTTTTAGAGCAGGCCACTGGTGCTGGGTTTTACCAGAGTTGAGTAAATAATAAAATAATAATATTTAGCAAGTATTGAACCAAACTAAATATAAAGACTAAGATTAAATTGTTATTTTGTATGAAAACTGCAGTATGGACCAAATGGTCCTCTAACCTAAGATTCGTAAGTTTTTTTTAACCTAACAGCAGGGTTAAGTGGCTTTAAGAGGTTAGTCTCTTATTCATATTTTTACCCCTTTATTTTATATATCTTAAAAGTTGATACCCGCCACTCACTACCTTCGTCTAGCTTAATACTTTTGAATTTATATGCAACAGATTTTCAAAACTAAAAATCGGTGCTTTAAGGAACTAAATTCGTTGACACATTTGTGCAAATCTTCTCAGGTAACTTCTTATGTAAGGTTGCTTACTAAAAAAAAAATTTGTGATTTTTTCACCGCAATTATAAAACACCTCCAAAAAATAGTTCTTAAAATTTTTTTTTACCAAAAAAAGAGTACCTGAGGTGGTTAAGTAGTTTAAGCTTAAAAACTCTGCACAAAGATATTTAAAGATTTGTTCAACGCAGTCGAAATAATCAAAATAATCATAAAAATTGGGGCGTAAATGGGCTACAAACAGGGTTTTACAAAATTTTTGTACCGACCTTTTAACCCTAATCTCCTAAAGAGAGCCTTTGAGTCTCACTTTGAGTTTTAAGTATTGATTATTCCCGCACCAAATAATATTTTGATTTGAAATTTTGGGTATTCCTCCAACTGAATGTAATTATTATGGTGTATTTATTATTTTTTGGATTGTGTACGTATTTTTACCATTTTTTTGCAATCGTACAAAATTGTAACGTAAATCCTAAAGTGAGCCTGAGGGACTCAATCTGTGCATAGTATTCCTATCATATTTAAATTAGATGAAAATTTGAATTCGTAAAATGCAGAAAGTTATAGTAGGCACTGCATTTTTGAACTGTTGCAAAATTTGAATCCATTGAATGCAAAAAGTCGTAGTAGAACAGATGAAGAAATATACATACATATTCAAATTCTTTACAGGTTTGTTGATTGTGCCCACGTGTATACTTGTAGTCTGTTATTTCTTATTTGTATAAATACGTAATTACATAACTGTGGAAAAATTTTGTTTTACGATGGCTAAAAAACGGTTGAATGATTAGGAGTTGGAGGAAATTTTGGAGCATTGGGAAGCGGAAGATGAGTCTGATGGTGAAGTCAGTGACAACAATGATGATGATTATAATGATTCCGAAGTGGACCAGATGACTGAAGCATCTAAAGAAGATGAGATTTCGGATGAAAACGAAAATGCAGATATGGAAGACAATGAACCCAACTTCTACATTGGTAAAGATTCTAATATTTGGAGCAAGTCTCCACCACCTTCATCTAAAATTAGATCAACGAATATCCTTAAAGGAAAGGTTGATGCAGTTGTTTTACCTCCAGGTAAGTAAAAATTATAACAGCAGAGCTGAGCACAAAACTGAATTTATTCATACAGGTGAAACTTTATTAGGCGTAATTGATTGCTTCAAACTCTTTATAAATCATGAAGTTTGTGAAGAAATTATAAGGTATACAAATGAAGAAGAATCTGCGGTGTACTCAAAATTAGGAAAATTGTGGCTCGTGGTAGACAAAGACGAACTTTTATAGGACTTTTAATCATAGCTGGCCATATGAAATCCAATAATCAAAGCTATAAGTTATTCTGGGACAAGTTGTATGGAATAACAATTTTTAAAGCCACTATGAGCGCTAAACGTTTTGACGAACTTTTAAGGTTTTTACGCTTTGACAATAAGTCTACCCGAAGTATCCGCCGTCAAACGAATAAATTAGCACCTATACGCTCTGTTTGGGATAAAGTTAATCACAACTTTGGAAAGTATTATATGCCCACGGGGAACATTGTTGTTGACGAACAGTTGCTGCCTTGCCGTATTAGGTGTCCCTTTATTCAGTATATGCCATCTAAGCCGGATAGACACATTTGACCAACTAATTCACGAATACATGATCAAGCGCAAATGTAATAGATGGCCTCTTGCCTTTTTTATGAATTAAATTGATGCTGCAGGCAATACCTGCATTATTTGGATAAAAACTCATCCAGAGTGGCACGAAAAAAAGAAAAACAAAAGATATTGGTTTTTGCGGGAATTAGGAGAAAGCCTTGTGGAGTCACAAATACAAAAAAGACAGTCGGCCAAATATTTGCGAAACACAAGCAGCCATAAAAGCTGTAATACCACCACCTGCTGATTCGCAACCCTGTTCTTCTGCCACCTTGAAACGAAAGCGCTGTCATCTTTGTTCGACGAAAATATCCAGAATGCAGAAACAAATTTGTAACCAGCATTCTACAACTACGAAAATTTGTCAAAAATGTAATGAATAATTTGTCCTTAATTACTTTATAAACAAGATTTTTTAATGTTATGTATTTAAAACTCTTTAAAAAATGAAAAAAATATGATTGAAAACGTTTTAGAATTCGCTACTTCATCTGTACATATAAAAAAAATTACCAAAACTATGTTTTTAAGCACTTTTCTCTATATGAGCTTCAGAGTCTCACTTTAGGATATGTGTAACTTTTTAAAATTAGGAGATTAGGGTTAAGCCAAAACTCTTTTATGAACGGATGTAATTTTTTTTCTTAATGTTTTGAAACACTGTAAATATAAAAAAAACATAATTTTTGGGAATAATTTAAAATCAGTCCTGCCTCCGTAAAACTTAATATTTCCCGAAATATTTTGTTGGATGTCTTAAAATATAATGAATCTTATGACTATGATGAAAAAGCAGTACCAATTTTTCTATGTACATGGAGTCATGTAATCTTACTAGATCTGAACCAAGTCGAACAATGAGCATGGATTTGCAGGACATGTCGACTAAAACAACATCTAATGATTTTTTTCCATATTTTTTGTGAAACATGTTAAAAGCAGTATATGTATGTATATATATACATTTTTTTCAATTTCACCTAAATAACGGCAGCAGAGAAAGACACCTACAGCATAATTTTCTAATATCATAAATATTGAATCAGAAATACGATTTTCCAGAACAACTCGAATGTAGCGTCTTCTGGCGAATAAATTTCTTGTAAAAATATTTTTCGTCGCTTAAATCTACGTTTCTAATTTCATAAAAATTTATGCGATGGCTTTCCGTAAGTGATTTAAGAATTTATTTTACAGTTTTAGAATACTTCAAATCTTCAAGTTTGAAAAATTCGTTCTCATTCGTGTGCAGATGCATTCCCAATATCACAACACAAATAAAATATCAATACAATGAATCGTTCATATTTTGATTTGCAAGCTAAATGCATGATTTAACAATCCTGTAACCAATCATGTTTGACAAAATTTAAATTCAATTGTAAAATACTTACCTTTGGTATATTCATATGTAATTATGTATTTATTAAATCGGGTCGATCCTTAGATATTAAAAATATGATATTTAAAGTAGATTGTAATGATAAAAATTGTCGACCTTGTCGAGCCCTAATAAAACGGGAAAACTTCTTCACAACTGATTTATTTACTGGTCGTTTTGAAAGTGGAGTATACTATTTAGAACGTTATTTTGAGTACCATTTATATTACCCTTCTTACTTTGGGGTACCTCCTTAGCCTGCTTCAAATAACTAAATGGCAACCTCACTAAATACAATTTCACTATTCATAGAATTAAATGATGATTTTTTTTATTGAAAATAAAACAATAAATTACACAGCCCAACAAAATTAAAAAAGTGGTTTGTTTCTTTGAATTGATCAACTGGGTGCGCTAAATTCAAATCTGAAGTCCGTTTGTCTCTGTCAGCTTTTCTTTATTATTTTAAAAATAAAACTGTTCCATACAAATTTAAGAGAAAAAAAACAAAGAAGTAAAACTGTTTCATACAGATTATTTTACTTTCTAACAAAGTAGGTATTGAAAAAATAATACGAATAATAATTCTAGTTACAAGATAGAAAGCTTCGTTTAAGAGACACTCTTGAATGAACATCCGGATTAGAGTCTCTTTTCAAATTCCAACAGTAGTCTGCCATCATATGTGCATTCCACCTTCCCTGGTATCGATTCCCCATAATTTTGACACCTTGGTGAAACCGTTCTCCTTGTTCTTCGCTTATATCACCCAAATTTTCGGGAAATCTGTCCAAATGACTGCAAATAATGGATTTTAATACTCATGTTGCAGCCAAGGTCTCTGAACTTATCTAGCATATTCTCCACTAACTGAAGATAATTTGAAGCTTTATTATTTCCCAAGAAATTTTTTATAACTTGCACGAATGATGTCCACGCATTTCGTTCATTTTTGGTCATTGACTTATCAAAATCGTTGTCATTTATAAACTGCCTTATTTGGGGGCCGTCAAAAACTCCTGCTCTAATCTTATCTTTACTTAGATTAGGCATTTTGCTGCAAATATATGTTAAACATTCTTCCTAGCGATTCAGTGCCTTAATAAACTGCTTCATGAGTCCTAATTTGATATTTTATCGCCAACACTCAATTTCTCTCTCGTAGGCCAATATTTTTGCCGCCAATGCTGTTGCTTGAATCTGCTATCCCAGAGACACAAAAAACCAAGGAGTACTTTGTATAGCCACTCTGTTGTCCAAGAAGAAAATTTACCATTTTAAGATCAACACAAATGATCCATTGGTGGTATTGGTAGTTTATCTTTTTCATCACTAATGCAATGTGTCAAATTCCTGTTAATTAGCTAGCAATTACACAAAACATAATATTCTCGGAAACTGTTTGTATGCGCCCATTCAGTGCAATTTTGTTGGGTTGTGTAATTGAGAAAAGCTATATCATGAAAACTAGAGCCGATAGAGACAAACGGACTTCGGATTTGAATTCAGCGCACCCAAATTAACTAGAATCAGTTAATAAATTCAAAGAATCAAAATGAGTGTTGACCTGTGTTATCAATCAGCAAAGTTACTGGGACTTTTTTCGCGACCCAGTCTAGTAGACACGTCTGTATATTCTGATATATTCATACATTACTCTAAGTGTGTGTGTGTGTGCATTAAAAAAGCCGCAGAGCTAAAGCTTAAATACAATAAATACAGATTTTTCTAAAACCAACTTTGTGGAAAAAATATGTTCGGAAAGAAGAAAATGCAAAACAGCTGCCTTCCCTCTGATACGATAAATAAGCAGCACGAACGATATGCATATTTAACCCTTCGGAGGTGTGGTGGGGTATGTCATACCCCAGCACATGTATTTCCTTAAATATATATATGTTTTTGTTTAAGGAATACGTTATCGCTCCCAATAGCTTTCATTAACATTCAAATACAGGAGATCTGCCACGTTTTACATACCCCAGATATTTCTGTTCCATGGGACAGCCTTTCAAAGTGGGCTGGGGTATCATATTCGATCGCCATAACTTTTTATGTAATTAATGCATTACAGTGAATTTTCTTTCCTTTAAATAAATGTTATTTTTACTTTTGAAATGTAAAAACAGTTTTGAAATTGTTTAAATACAAAAAAAATTATGTTTCAGAAAACTGGAACCTCACTTTTTGGAATAATTTATATTGTCTTTTTTTTATGGCTATAATATTGAATACCTAGGAAAAATTGTTATGTTTTCAAATTAACACTTTTTAAAAATTAGTTAAAGAATAATAAATCACCACAAAATATTGCTATTATTGGAATTTGGTATTTATTTGAAATTGATAGGCATGGGGTATGTCATACCCCACCACACCACTCAAGGAACTTTTAGTCACCACACCAACGAAGGGTTAAATATATACGGCTGGCTGGGAAGGAGTAAATATAGAAATATAGAGGAGGTTGATATCTTAAGTTGTGCAGCAAAAATACTTGAATGTGTGCTGTTTTTTTATTACACACTCTCGTATTGTAGGTGTGTACTCATATGTATGTATGTATGTATGTACATAGGTTCGTATGAAGTGGCGCCCGCAAGCCCTGAATCTGTCACATAATGCTCTCTAACGAGCTCATTGCATTGGATTTACAGCAAGTGGCTATACCGTCCGCGTTGCGGCTTTGATATTGAAGTTTTACGGTTTAGGTAGCTAAACTATGTGTGTATGTAAAAGAGTTTCGTTTGCATACTCGTACGTGCCCAGTAGAAAAACAGAAAATATATCGTTTAACCAATTGAGATTTATTAGCAAATATTTTTATGAAACTTCCATTTATTGACTAAGCACTATCTTAAACATTTGACTTTTTTCAGTAACTTTCTCAAATCAGAAATTGAATAATTTAAGAATCCCACATACGCCACAATCAAAAATTCAGAAGAAATTTTTTTTATTTCTAACTAGCTCTTCGCTTTTATGCGATAGTTCACTTGACAATTTCCATAAAGTATATAAACAGCAGGTAGAGAAGTGAATGCGGATTCCGAATTCCACTAATGTTTCACTTTAAAAAAGGTGTAAATTGTCAAATTTTTAAATTTTTGTTTTTCTTTTTAATTAATTGTATGTAATAAAGCCGAATTCTTAACTTGAATATTAATGTTAAAGGAAATTCAAATCTCTAATAGAAAAATACTCAATTATTTATTATCTTTCCAAAGGAAGTCGAGATGTTCTTTAAAGTTTCAGACTTGAGTTATATACAGCTAATAATTCGTTATGGAATATTGTATCTAACTAAAATATATTCCATAAAATTTTTGCAAAATCAGCTTAATAAATTGTATCCACATTTGTGTGGCCTAGGTCGTAAGCTGTAAAATACTTTCGAACCAATTTAAACTTGCTCGTTATGTTTCTAATAATTTATTTACCTTATAAGTATATAGTACCTAATTTTTTGGTAAGAATGTGGTTAGAAATAAAACTGTAAATTCTTAGAGAAATATTTATGCAAAGCAATTTCGCGTATGGCATCTTTTAAAACAATCCTTATTTTTTATCAAGCAAAGAGTTACATTACATTTTTGATATCGACTTTCACCCTTGGTGTATCATCTAAAAATGCAGGTTAATGATCGATGAGTTGATTGGTGTCCGCTGTAGCCAAGTGTGTAGCGGGTGCGGTGGGTCTTGGGTTCAAATCCAAAAAGTTATAGAAAATTGTTTTTCTAATAGCGGTCGCCTCTCGGCAGGCAATGGCAAATCTCCCCCAAGTATATTTCTGTCATGGAAAAAAAAACTCCTCACACCACAAAATATAGGAGAAGTTCGGCCAAAATCGCTTAAGTTGTTATATCGCCAATTAAGTAAGTAAGATCGAAGCGATGAAACCTTATATCATCCGGTACATCACGGGGGCAATATTTTATTCTATAAAAATCGTCTAGAAAGTTGAAATCGTTTTGTGCTTAAATAAAAGCTGCTAATATATATTTACTAACTTTTGACCTTTCTATTCCCATAAGATATAATTGCCCTCTATATTCCAACCATAAACGAGTTATAGCTCTGAATTACTGTAGGTATTTTAATGGGGCAACGACGTTCTGGCTTTCTCTCCCACCACTCAGCTTCACTTACAGCTTTACACTTGGCGCCACTAAAACCGATTTTGTGTCCCTCCACTTCGTAACTGATACATTGATACTTTTTATAACAAAAAATATCACCGCGGTTTGTCCAAAGAAACTTGACTGTTGCGGGATAACCCATTTACATAGTGCAAGGATTCTATGAATGGGATTGTAGTAAAAACTCTGTCAAAATTTATTTTGCATTTTTTTTAGTATCTAAGTTACATCTGTGATGCGCACATGCAGAAAATGCAGTCCTTGAGCTATATCGCCAACACCAATTTTAGATTATTATATCCAATTCTTATAAACTTGCATTACTGTCTTTAAGAAATTGCAAATATCGCAATTCGGACTCATTTTATACAGTGTATTTTTGCAGGATGTATAATTTGACAAAATTCTATTCATTTTTTTTTTATTTCCATGGCATTAACATTTATCGACTATTATTGAACCATGATTTTTTTGATATTTCTGGAAACAGGTAAATATATATACTCTGCCCTTGCTTCTAAATACAAATCTCTGTGACCATCTTGCCACTTTGCTGCCCTTGGGTAAGTTTTTTTTATCGCTCTCATAATATTTTCAAATATTCCAGTCCTTTGAAACACTTCAAATCCCCTATGGTGTCATACAAATAATTTGCTCATAATTTCGTAATATTTATTGACTTAGCTCTCCACAGTTTATTTGTCGGCTCTGGAGTATCTTCGAGTATCTGGACCTTTTCATTATGAAATTCTGAAGCCATACTTTTTACAAAGCTCGATATTTGGGAATAGTATGCTATTTTATATTTAGATCTACTATCTGAGAATGATGTGAGATCTAGATCCACAGAATTTAAAGGCTTAACTTCTGTAGTTAGCTCGTTGTTTGAAAATTCAATAACATGATCATTACCTGTGCTTTCGTCGCTCTCCTGTGCATGGATTGGAAGGAGCACAAGTTTCATCGGCTTATTTAAAAAAACTGCTTCACTATTTTCACTATTACCCAAGTCAAAAAGTTTTCCTAGAAAATGTTGAGATAGCAAAATCGTGAGCATAAAATTACGCCTGAAGAATACAGGTGTGATATTTATTTATCACTTCACTTAATTTTTATTGCACTTTTCCCCGAAATTGTTTTGAAAAAAAAAAACAGAGCCGCACTAAAAATTCATTAGTGTTATCTTCATAAAACTATCATTATATTTTGTAAAAATTATTAAAAATATCTACCACGTAGACGCAGATACAGAAAAGAGAAGATCTAAGCCGACATCGGTTCATTAAAATGGCTTCTACTAATACTAAAGAACAACACACATTTAACCCTGCTGTTAGGTTAAAAAAAAACTTACGAATCTTAGGTTAGAGGACCATTTGGTCCATACTGCAGTTTTCATACAAAATAACAATTTAATCTTAGTCTTTATATTTAGTTTGGTTCAATACTTGCTAAATATTACTATTTTATTATTTACTCAACTCTGGTAAAACCCAGCACCAGTGGCCTGCTCTAAAAATGCTTCTAGTTCAGGAGCTCGAAAGCGAGGAATTTGTAGTTGCTGCAAGTCTAAGTCTGATGTAAAATGCTCCATTTGCAGTGCGTTTATTTGCAAAACCAACCGAAAAACATTTTTTTGCTCATCATGTAGTGCCAAAAAATTTCGAACAAACTAATAAATACTTATTTTTGGAAAATTAATGTAAAGAAAATCAAAGAAAACATACTATGGACCAAATGGTCCCTTAACCTAAGATTCGTAATTTTCAATTTATCTTAGTCCAGTTTTAAGTCAGAGAATTAAATTTTCGCACATAATATTGTTTTATAAAAAGACCACCTGAGCTGAAAAATTTAGACAGTATATATCACCGTTCCAAAGTTACAAAGAAAACAAAAAAAAAATTGGACCAAATGCTCTTAACCTAACAGCAGGGTTAAACGGCTTTCGTTAATGAATAAATAAAAAAACCAGGTAGTTATTTTTTGATCGAAAGTATTTATCCCCAAACATAAGTGTAATCCAGTTAGGAGGTGGAGTGATGTTAAATGCGATTTTTAGTAATACATTGATTCATGCATGTAATATTCAATGCGATTATAAAATAATATATTAAGCAATAACAGAGAAAATCATCTTGAATTGCTAGTATGTGGAATTTTGTTCTCAAGCGGCTATCTATGTAACTTAAATACCTTTTCGAATGTACGTTGATTTCCCTAAGGGGCATCGATGCAATATATATTTGTATATATTTTACATATACATACATATGTACCTACTCATACTTCCTCTTACGAGTTTGGCTTAAACTTGAACTCCAAACTCGCTGGTCGTATAAATATCAAATATTGTACAAAGGATGCTTGCCATTCGCCTGGTGGCTTGGGCGCACAGCGATTTAATATGCACATAATTTCCAATTTTTCTATGCAAAAATGCAACAAAGCGTTAGACGATAAAAACTTGCAGTAAGGAAAATTCACAAAAACTACAACAGTTTCTATATAAAATTAAACCATACTATGAGGTTTGCCTCTTTTTGGCCGAATATTTCTAACTTAAATTTCCACACTTCTATTTTTCATTATTTCTCAATAAGTGTACCTTGGAAAATTTGAAAATTAATAATCTCATCCTTCTTTGATAGTTTTATGTAAAAATTCTAATCTCATATATTCAGTGTATAACCAGACAACGATTGCGTGAAAAATTGAAGTTTTGTTTACAAAAGGGCGCAGTATTTGCTGTTCAGAACGGATAGTCGATATTTGTACAAAATTTATAACGTAATGCTTGTTTTTCATCAAGTCAAATATTTGACAACAAAATATGACACAAAATGCCAACATGAAGACAATTTATAATTTTCTTTCATTTAACTGATAAAATTTTTCGTAAAATTTGGCCTAATAAAAACCTAGCGCAGGAATTATAAATGTAACATGTAATTGTTGGAACAAAATAAATATACGAAATTGATTAAATATTCAAACTAAAACTTACGGCCTTCTCCAACTAGATCTACTAGATTGGATAACAGTACCCATGAAACGCGATCAGTGTTTTAATATTTTTTTTTAAATAAAACTAAAGCTTAACCCTTAAAAGATTACCTTTGCAGAACTACCCTACTACCCTTAGGTTGAATTTTATAATAAAAATACTGTGCCAATGCATGATATTGTAGATAAATCACAAACTTCAAAGTTTACTTAAATATTTTGCAGCCATTTTTTTGCTCATTTACCAGCTTTTACTGAAATATCAAACTTTCCCATTAATCTTTCACGGGTGCTTGATGCGTCAATAATTTTGCCAAACTGAAAGAAAAATCATGCAATTAGGGGTTAACGGTTCTTATATTCATTTTCATCTGAGTCATTTTTAAGTGCGGAAAGTAAATCACAATTTTAAATCAGCCGAAAACTCTCCATTAAATCGCCACATCTCCAAACAAATGTTCGTCTCTCAAATTGGGTTCGAAGCTCAAATTTCGAATCCAGCTCGGGGAAAGTACATCCAAACATTATAGAAAAAGCTTTTTCTAATAGCGGTCGCCCCTCGGCAGGCAAGGGTAAACCTCCAAGTGAATTTCTGCCATGAAAAAATTTCTCACAAAAATATTCGCCGTTCAGATTCGGCGTAAAACTGAATGATTTATGGCGTTCTGGAGTTTTGCATGATCTTGCTTTTAAACTCTATAATATTTCTAAATTTAATCAGCTCGAATGCCTTATCTATACATATTTTGGTAAAGTTTGAAGAACTCTTATTTTTCTTTTGTAATTCTGTATTTTTAAATTTCTCTCATATACCTTGTGTCTACCTATTATTTATAATGCGATTTGGCTATTTCAGTACCTACCCGCCTCTCATCAAAGACAACATAGGTTCAATGTGGTATTTTAATTTTACCGGTGTGCACAGAATGGCGAATGGAAAGAGAAACGGGTAAGTATGTACATATATATTAATGAAGCATTTTTGCATTATGAACAGTCATACGAGTATATCTATACGAGTAGAAGAGCGCTTATTTGGAGAATGGAGCTAGTCCACTTTTAAATTTAAATTTCGTATCGGCATGAGAGTGATTTTCAACGTAGGGTACTGAGGTCAATTCATAAAGTTGCATCAAGATATCGATGTCCATAAGTGCGTGCGAATGTATATAGATATGTAAATAGATATGTAAATATATATATACATATATATATAAATATATGTTACTAGATTATTTGAGGGCTAGGTCTCGACAATGTCCGGAAAAACCTGGAACTAGATTTCTGAGCCATTTCAACCCTATTTTGGGTATATTTGAGGATAATTCGCAAGACTATTTCGGTTCTAGTTGGGAACTATTTTGGGACTAGTTCAGGACCCTTTCGGGATAATTTCGAGACTACATTTGTTTATTTTAGAATCATTTCAAGACCACTCAAGGACTATTTCGGGTCTAGTTCGGGACTTGTATAGTTAATAAATAATGGATTTTTTTGAGAATTTTTTTGCCGTCATAAGAGAGGGGCATGTATTTTGTACGACTTGTATAAATTTCAAAATCGCGCTTACTGACTTGAAATGAAACACGTATACTAAATTTGTTGGGGTTTGATAACGAAAATATTTCGATGATATTTGTACCAATTCGCGCTATAGCAGGCGGATAACCGCTTATTTAGAAAAAACAAATGTGTTCCGTATATTTCGTGCTCCGACCCATTTTTGCATATGAAATTTGCCCAAATTGTCGTTTAAAGTGACTACAATATCGCGTTTTTTTTATTTTTGAAAATTTCCGTTCTATGAGAGGTGGGCCAGGTTTCTGTCCGCTTTGTAAAATTACCATAATTTTTTTAATTGATTTAAAATGGAATATGTGCACCACATTTGGTAGAGTTCGATGGAATAGTTTCAAAGATATATGTATTTGGTCCAAAGTAAATTGTATAAACTCTTTTTAATAATTAGTTAAATATAGGGGTTTTTTTGGATTCTTGTAAATTATCGCTATATGAGAGGTGGACGTGGTTTTTGTCTATTTTATTTTTTTGTACCAAATTTGGTGAAGTTTGATGGCATATTTTGCAAACCAATTCTGTGTTACAAATTCTAGCATTTTAGCTTGAATGGTTCTTGAAACAACGCATTATTTTGGTTTACAAAAAATACTGTTATGTGGGCCTGGTTATTATAAGATTTCTACCATTTACAATATCAACCTAATTTTGGTCTAGGGCAATGTACGTACCAAGTTTCGTTGAGATAGCTTAATATTTAGACGAGTTTTCCGATTCACGAACGAACGGACGGACATACTATTATTAATCAATAGCATGTATTAATCAATTTTGCTATTAATTCTGATAATTTTAGTACACATATGTCTATATCTATCTTGAATACTTTATGGTGTTACAAACCACCGTTGGGTACACAAATTCTAAGACCCTGGCCACTAGCGTGCTTGAGTATAAAAATTAATTAAAGCAAATAAGGGTAGTTGGAGTAAAAGAGTTTTTTAACTCCAAAAAATGTACGTTTGATTAAAAAACGTTATTTTGTAAAACTATGCAAAATTGTGTATGAATAATTTTCATACACTATACGTGAAAAGAACAGATCTATTCAGGATGGTTTACTTATTTTAACATGACTCTATTGTTTGTCTGTGAATGCGATTCTTTTTTTTTGTTTTTTGATTTTGGGTATATCTGAAAAATATTTCCATCGTAATCCAGAATTCGCACTAATAAAATATATCAAATATTAAAAGCTATCTAAACATGTAAAGCCATTTACTTTAGTGCCCATATTTTGTTCTCTCCATGACCTTCAAATGCTTTCCAGAACCTTGTAATGCAATAACAAAAATGACAAACGAAAAAAATAATATAAATAACAAAAATGAAAGAATCCACTCCTTGCCTTCACTTCTCTCTGCAATTACAATAGGCACATCGACTGACAGAAAATTCCTGCAAATCACCGTTCAAATCCCATCGAATCCGCCATAGCCCCGTAATTACACAATAAATTCATATGGCAAGTGCAAGTCGAACATGTCGTTTGTGTGGATTCATATACATAAATGTACACGTTTCGTTTTAGAAAACAGCAGCAAAAGTTGAGTCAATGATAGAACGAAATGTTAGATTAAGCTTTAATTAAGTTAATGTCATGGCTCTTGTGGGTGAAATTTAAGCAAAGCCTGAAATAAATTGAATAAAATAAAGAAAAGATCAGAATCCAAGTTCGTACAATGGCAAAAAACGAATTCGAAATAGCGAGTTGTTTGAACAGTACTCGTATTAAGCACATAAGTCAAAACACATTAAGCCCAATGCACAATCGACGTTTAAATTTACGTTTATTGATATGAATGTATTTGCCGCAGAAGTACAAAACCGAATGCCACAAATTCCCCAAAGTCATGAATGTTGAGAATTTTTATTTTCATTTTCATTTTCATTGAATTTTTTTCTACCATCATGCATTTATGACCACACGTATACTGTTAATTGTTAAGCATTTATCGATGGAGCACAAATACAATAAAATTAAAGGCTAATGAATGTGTGCTAACGGTTGGCCATACGACCAGTCATCGTTGCTACATTTGTATGTATGTATGTATGTGTACACATGTTTACATATAAATTTGTAAACACACAAACAATCATCTACACACACACGCACCCAAGCCATGTCCAACGGCATTGAGGCAAGGACGTTTCCCTTCCATTTCTTTGACATTTTCTACGTACTTTGCCCTTTGTCACACATACTTGTATAGATTTGCTTTCAGCTACCATGCGCTAGCACATGTTCAATGTGGCATGCCGCATAGCCTACTAACTGGCGCATGACCTAACAAAATCGCACGCAGAGTGTAACATTTCAGACTGCGCTCTAAGTCTCCACATACCATCGCCATGGCGCATACGAGTGTAAAGGGGAGAGCAATAGCTATTGCTGTCATCGCCAGAGCGAGCGCGAGCATTGTGTGAATGAGAAAGCGTGCTTTTTATGCTCATTTCGGAGCGTTATCGTAAATTTACAGTTAACCTTTCTCTCATTTTTCATGAAACATATTTACGTTTTACAGCATCCGCTGCTCCGTGGTCATTATCGTGAAGCTTTTGCGGCGAATTTTAATTTTTTACTGTTACTAGCATCCTGTGTACAGAATGTTATGTTATGTATATGGAAACACCCATGCGTACATGATGCTGAGAGGTACTAGGTTCAATTATCTTCTTTTCGTTTTCGCTGGAGTTTTTTGAAACAAATTTCACCGCAACGAAGAAATTTTCTATAGTTTTGTTATTTAGTTGGCCTCAAACATATATTTTTCTAAAATGGCACCATTCAGCTACTACTGGTAAAACTATAAATGACCAAGAAATTGCTTGTTTCAAAATAACCATGGAGATTATGTACCATACGATGCCGAATCAAAATTGAATGTCGACATTGTAAATGAATCTAAGACAATAGCAATCAGTTACAGTCAACCTTTGTCTATATTTTATTTCAAAAGAGTCACATGCGTAACTCGACATCCTACTGCAATTGGAATTGTATTCAAGATTAAACGATTTTTTGGAGTTCAATTTCTTGAGTTTCATTCAAATATGCAAATTTTTCTGCATGCTTAGTCGCAATGGTTAAGAATCGTTTCTACATCATCCGAACTTATAAATTTATTACCAATATCTTGTACATTTTTTTCGTTTTTAGTTTTTATTTTTAGTAAACATAGACTAAAATAAACTAACTAAATAAAATAAATAAAAAAATGTTCATACATCAGCACCAAGGCCTCGATGATAGCTAATTTGAGTACACTATATTAATCAATAACTATAGGGGAACACAATTTATTTTGCTGCATTCAAATTTTAATTCAAGCAATAAACTGACATTTTTATTATTTCTATTATCCAATACATATGGACACTTTTTTTTTTTTGGCTTTTATAATTGCGCTTTGACTCATGCCTAATATATTTATTAGAGGCAGTGCTTAACCCTTCGGAGGTGTGGTGGGGTATGTCATACCCCAGCACATGTATTTCCTTAAATATATATATGTTTTTGTTTAAGGAATACGTTATCGCTCCCAATAGCTTTCATTAACATTCAAATACAGGAGATCTGCCACGTTTTACATACCCCAGATATTTCTGTTCCATGGGACAGCCTTTCAAAGTGGGCTGGGGTATCATATTCGATCGCCATAACTTTTTATGTAATTAATGCATTACAGTGAATTTTCTTTCCTTTAAATAAATGTTATTTTTACTTTTGAAATGTAAAAACAGTTTTGAAATTGTTTAAATACAAAAAAAATTATGTTTCAGAAAACTGGAACCTCACTTTTTGGAATAATTTATATTGTCTTTTTTTATGGCTATAATATTGAATACGAAGGAAAAATTGTTATGTTTTCAAATTAACACTTTTTAAAAATTAGTTAAAGAATAATAAATCACCACAAAATATTGCTATTATTGGAATTTGGTATTTATTTGAAATTGATAGGCATGGGGTATGTCATACCCCACCACACCACTCAAGGAACTTTTAGTCACCACACCAACGAAGGGTTAAATTGACATGATTTATAGTTTGAATGCATTTAATGTAAAACCAAATTAGCATTTTATTTATTTTTTTATTGCCTCTGATGATACTATTGCTATATTACGAGTATTGCCGTTTCTATTGGACTATTCCCCAGTTTTGTTATTTGTCGCTATTGTTTTATCTGTCAACCTTTTAAAAATGTTTTATTAGCATTACTGTTAACAACATGGCTGATAGTAACAGTTCTACATCCAGAGAATTTGTTCTTGCTACAACTATACCAAATACAACGAAAACACCAAATAAAGGCCTTGTGAATTACCCATATATTTTATAGCAGTAAGAAATATAATAGGGTTTTTTGTCAAATATGTGAATTCACCACTAATTTGGTGGTTATATTGTAAAATCTAACATTTCAACATTACAATGATTCGACATACTCAAATGTTGAAAACGTGCCCTTTGAATACTGCAGTAGTATAATTATTCATAAAGTAGAATATTGTGAATGCTTATTTTATTTTGGTAATTTCCAGGTACGCTTCTCCGTTGAATGAACATTTCATGTTATGGTTAACAGAACTGCAATTCCATTCAGACGGTAAGTTAAGAGTCAAGCACACAGATAGTACCATGGTAAAATCTGTTATCGCAGCCAAATACATGGGCCGTCTACACATCGTATAATCAACCACGAAACCGACCAATACAAGCTCGTACTAGAAACGCAGCTACTGTCACAGTTTGGAAAAAGGGTCACGGGTATTGAAAATTATTTAATTTGTATGCCCGATTCGACACCATGTCATAAAGCTAAAAATGTAGAATTTAGTCATCCTAAATTAAAAAAGTATTACTGGCTTGTCTTGGCTTTCAAATTCATCTGACATGATTGGGTTTCTAATGAGAACATATGGGAGCTCAACAAACAGGCGGCCTACAAGGAAGTGATCACCACAAAGCGTCGGTTGGATAAAACTGAAAACACTATACCGAGCTCAAAAAAAATACTAACATATGTATAGAGAGTAAGTTTTAGTCGCAATACATGATTCCATCGCCAAATACTGAAATATTCTTTTTACATTCTTATCAAAGTTTTTGTTTATATCGTGTAAACTAAGACTTGCTGATATCGCGTAATGAAAGTTGTGTCCTTGTAACCTTCAGTACTCTTCAAATTCGCCAAAAACGTTGATATCTGAGCGAGATCCACACCAAGCGCTATCTCCATTTTCCATTGCAGGGAACAACCGATCAATGTGAGGCCATCAGAATAATCTAACTTAATGTAAGTATGACAAGATTTAATCCTTAATGCACGATACATTTTTTTTTTAATTTTTAACAACATACTGGATGTAGTTAATTTTATTGAGAGTTATTCTGTAACTCAGTCTTATCTCAAGTCACTCAATTTGAAGCTTTGAATTAGATAAATTTTTATGGACTGAGACGATTTAGGTATTCATTAAGCAACATTCTCAAACGAATTCGCCAAAGACTGCGGTAAAAATCAATTGAGCCAATCAGTTTCCGCTTTTTTTCCGCTAGATATACATAATCAATGTGTGCTAATCGATGGCACATAAAAATTATTTAAGTATATCGTCAACAGAATTATTTCTCTTTAAAAATTAAGCAATTAAGTTATAATATATTATTCCTGAATTTTCTCGGAACCGATTATTTTAAAGACGTTTAAAAGTTAAAGCTATAAACAATTGATAAATACATGTATACATTCATTCGAGCGAAATAGCATAACAAGATACATAAATAAGTACATGTTAACAAATAGTTTCTATATTATGAATATTGGAAATTAAGTGTTATTTTTTACAGATTTAAGGAAAATATAGCGAACGGTCAAAGAACAGATCGCAAACAACTTAACTTTGGCGTTTTGTGACCTGCTCAGGACCAGCTGACAAATTGGTGACTTTATTTTGAGACTAGAGACTTCAGGCGGCTTATCTACTGAAATCCGAATAGTCTCATAACCAATCCTGCGACCTCAAAAATGCCGTACAGTGCGCACCGAAGACGCTATTTCTGGAGCAGAGTATCGTAGAAGACCCGCATGAGACCAGCCGCCATCGCGCGCAAAAGTTGGGCTGTGCCCATCCACTTTATGGAAGATTTCGCGCAAGGATTTTTATTGCTGGCTCACAAAATCCTACTTGTACAAGAATTAATACCGAACGACCATCAAGAGCCTCCCACGGGCGGTAAATGGGCCTAAAACTTGATGCCCACCGATCCCGATTTTCACAAGAAACATTTGTTCAGCGATGGAACTCACTTTTTGTAAGATGGGTACGCTAATACTCGTAAAAGAGTTCTGATAATCTACAAGCCATTGTATAGACGCCGTTACATCCTCAAAAAGCCACTGTTAGTTGTCCTCTATGTGTAGAGGGAGTCATTGGTTTATATTTCTTCAAAAACCTAGCCGGCCATAATGGTACAGTCAACGAAACAATAAATTTATTGAAGAATGTAAGTGCTTATCTCGCGTCATGCGCCTGTGCCGTGGCCTCTAAGATCGACCGATTTAACACCGTTGGACTGTTTTTTGCGGGGTTATGTGAAGTGGCTTGTCTATGCAAATAAGGCTGAGATGACCGACGCCTTGGGAAAGAATATTCGGCGCGTTATTGGTGACAATTGCTGTAAAAAGTGGGTATCTCGACTGGAATTTATTCAAGCCAGTCGCGACATTCACTTGCCCGAAGTCATTTTCAAAAAATAATGGCAAGCTCTTATCTTTATAATAAAGCCAAATTGTTGGCTATAACATTAAATTGTATGCATTTGATTTCTTCTTGAAAACCACATGTTAAAAAAAAGCACAGTACGGGGAAGGAATTTCTAAGTAAAGTCTCATATCCGAACGTCTGTTCAGTAGCTGAGTTATATAATTTCGTGGTGAACGAAATATCAACCAGTCAACTCCATTAAATAAGAAATTTCATATTCGGTTTTTGTTTTTCATTTCAAAAACCAAACTTGATTTTCCCGCGTTCGGCAGATGTGTTTGCAAAATTTTGTTTATTTGCGGGGTCAAAATGTATTTTTTTTGCAGTTTCTTGTTTTTTCGTAGCTGCCATTCGTTAGCGTCTACTTATTTTTGTATGTACATACATATTTCGATTATTTGGGGAAAATTTGGCAAATGGAAACCGTTTGAAGTCCTGATGTTGTTTGTGCATTACAGCTGCAATAAACCGCCAACAGCTATTGTCGATTGCAGTCGCAGAGTGTGTAGTGGAATAGCAAAACTAATTTGTACTTATTTATATACAGAAGTGAGCGTGTGAATACCCTGCAGGCAATTGCCAAAATGATTAAAAAATATTGTTGTTCATAAACTGGTGCTTAACCGAATTTATAAAAGTTCAAAACTGATTCTGACTCAGTTACATCCGCTTTTGAAATTTCCAAGTTGCAAAGCCAAAAACGAAGCCCTCCTCCAACCCTGATTTGAAAAAACAGCGAGAATTTTTTAAAATGAAATAAATAGTAATTAAGAGAAAAATAAAATAATTTATCTTTGCTAATAATTTTAAAATCTCAAAATTCTAAATTGTACCAAGTATTAAAGGAGCCATCCGCAAAGTCAAACAAAGCCTCAGTCTAGAGCTTTCTTAGACGTAGAAATGTGGTATTGAAAAGCGCCTTACACCCGGGCCCTAAGGGCGACATCTGTGAGTCAATATTTAACTGACTTATAGCGCTTGTCATTCCCATGGCTAGTGTCTTCTCTGAGTTTATATTTGACTTGCACCATCTGTCATTCAATCGCCGAAATTAGTCTGGGGAATAAGTGTATAGCTTTGCGTCTTATTATGTCACTTTCTATTCTTTATTCTTAACGACTAGGTAAGTACGTCTTTTGCAAAATGGTTGTGTAAAATGTTTTTGTAAGGAAAACAAATTATGCCTGTATATTTATTTTTATCCAATAAACATTCTGCGGGATATTCGCCAATAGAGCTAGTTACTTGTCAGAGGTATCTTTTAAATAAAAAAAAGACGTGAACAATTATCCGATATATGGTTTGTTCGGAAGACCGAAAAATTTATTTTGTGACTATGATTTCATTCATACAGCTGCCTCAACTCAATTTGAATTTACGCATCCTTTTAATCAAAAATTTGGCAACGGTTTCTGGCCCTATCGAACCAAGTTAAGCCTAGCCTTTTCTACCTAGTATTTTGACTCTGTCAATGCCGCTATTAATCTCATACAGCTCATAGTTCCATTGTCTGCGCTAGTCGCCCTCGCAATGACGGGAAAGTTACATCATTTTTCGGAGACTCTTTCTCTTGAATACTCCAACTATCGCCACATCCGTCCACGCAATAACGCACGGACCTGATGAAAGAGTTATAGGGTGTCGTCTGGGATCAAGTTGCGTGGAAAAATCCTTCCAAATTCTCGCGGAGCTGGCCGTGTTGATCAAGGGTATTTTACATACCCGCTGTAATTTTGCGGGGATATTAAATTCACACATCGCGGCACATCTTTTCGAGGTATCGAAAGCTGATTTTGAGTCCAATTGTGAATTTCTGGTCAATGGTCGACTTGTCTGGTCCAAAAGCAAACTAAAAAGTTCAAATCAGTTCAGTCTTTAGCTTAGTACGCTTGATAGAACCTTGTATAGAATATTTAGAATACTGATGCTGCATTATTTGGCTCATATTATAGGACCACTCACATTTTTTTGACTTCACCAAGTACACTTAAACTCCGAATCGGCGGATATGGATTCATCTCACTATATTCTGCACATGAGCTAGTTGCATATACCTTACCAACTTTTCACCACCAGTATTGACCAGCTGAGCTGGCAATTCATTTTTCTTCTATTTTTCATCTCTTTTCTTTCTGCGAACAATACATACCCCTTCTTTTCCCATACAGCCTCTCGTTGCGCCCGATCGCAATGCATCATCGTAAACTTTTTCTGCGAAAGCGCAACATTCTATGGCTTACGAGTTTTTCTTTCGGCCTTGCTGGAATCTAGAAATTCAATTTGAATTCCAATGCAAGCGGATTTCGGTTTGCTGGGAAATACTCATAGTGAGTAGGTGTGAGCCCTGTGCGCTAAAATATTCCCATACATATAACAATGTTTGGCCAAACTTCTCCTACAGCTTTACGCCGACTTCGGATGACAGATGATTGGTGAAAAGTTTTTTTTTTTTTGATATTAAAAATATGGTCGGAGGTTTGCAATTGCCTGTCGAGAGGACACCGCTATTAGAAAAAAAATCACTATAGTTTTTGTATGTTACTTTCCCCGACCGAGATTCGAGCCCGGGACACTCCGAGGGAAGCCGTGGATGATAAATTAACTTTCCGAAAAAAATGAATACCATTTTAAACAGATTTTTTTTTTTTAATTTTCAATAGAGAATATTTTAAATATATTTGTGAATTGACTTATAAATAAATATTAATTAAAACAAAATACGAGGTTAAAAAATGAAAAAATTAATTAAAAGATAATTTTTTTCTGAAAAAAATTTTAAAGTTCGATTCAGTTGGTGTCCCAAATAGTCAATATACTCATAGATTTTTAGGGGTTGCTTGTATTATTTTCACAATAACTTCTTTTGTTCGAAAAAAAAAACAATTAGATTCGAAGAGATGAAAACACTGCTCACCTCCTATCATCTTAACTTAACCTGCAAATAAAGAATTCGAACAGAATTTGCTTTACTTAGTCTGCAATGTACCAAGAGGAATAAGCAAAAAAAAAATTCAAATTTAAAAACTTGTATAATTCGAAAAACTACTCCCAAAACACATTAACAAATTATTCCTTTTTCTGATATTGGTGATACCTACTTTCTTTAACTTCGAACGTAAAAGATGAACACGGTAAAATGTCTCCGCAAATTTGTATTCATAATATGAGAAAACAGGAAGCCTGAGTAAATTCACTAGATGTTTTTATTCAAAACCGGAGAGGCATACTTTTTTTTTTTTTTTTGTATTCGACTCATTGTTTTTTTTTTGCCAATTGATGGATTTTTTTGTTTTTGTCATTTCCACTTTGGATTTTTTGCAATTACAAAAAAAGAAGTGGGAAAGTTGTTATGTTGTGCAATCAAGTTGCAAGGCCTTCTCATCCATTTCAGTTTACGTTTGTCTAAAGTTGGAAAAATATAAATTTATCAGACATTTTCCGAAATTCAAATCATTTGAGATCGTTTCCATTCGAAAATCTTTTATTTTTCAATTTTCAAAACATTCGCCGTATAACTAAAAGAAAAACTAAATATAAACAGCGTTGTCAAAAAGAGAGATGTGGTGTCATAGTACTTTTCAGCTTCAAATTGTAACAAAAAAGGGGCAACTTTATCATCACTGGGTGTAGCGCGAATCCGCTACACACTCGGCTTTGGCGGTCGCCTCTTGTTCATAACTATTAAATTTCACTGCATGGTATATTCGAGTACAAACTATTCTATTGTGCCTTATTTATATGTACGTTATTTTACACTGCATCATTGTTATTTTTGTAATTTGTTTGCTGGTCCACAGACAGTCAGACAATGACCTGAAAAACTACTCATAAACTAGCACATCGATAGCGAGAACAACAAAAGTGCTGACTTATAATATTTTATAAAGCTGATTTACAGCCAAAATTAGCTTAAAAAGTGGTCATAAAAATGTACCAAGCCAAAAATAAATCAACAAAGTCGAAAACAAACAAAAATTTCAAAAACCGCAAATGCATTTATTTGGATCTCGGCAAAAATATGGGTTAATGGTATATTAGCTGCCTCGTTGGTTTTGCGTCGGTTGTTGCGTGAAAGGTGGAGTTTTTTTTTATGGAAACTCTTAAATGAATTTGGAATTGAACGGCTTCTAATTGGCATGCCGTGAGCAGGATTATGCACACTTGGGTGAATGTGTGTGTGTGTGTGTGTGCTTGTACGAGTTTATATCGAGTGGTTCCCGCTTGTACGGTTTTCGATAAGTTGTTGTATATAAAATTTAATTGAATTATATGTCTGAATGTAAAAAAAGGACGCAGGCGACAAACTGCAGCTACAACCAGGTAGAACGTTGAATGGAAAGCATTTAATCGGCAGCAGTTTACAGAAAATCCACAATACAAAAGTACAAATCTAAGTAGGCCAAAGTCTACTCAAAATAGCAGCACAACACAACACCAACGTCCTCTGCAGCAGGCAGCCTTTGAATTATAGTTGTGGTATGGGAATGGCATAGCAACAAAATTGAAAATCACTTGACAAGCACAGGTAATCAACTATTTACAATGCTGGTTTAAAGAAAAGTACACCGTAGACACAACAACAACAACAACAACAACAACAAAACCTAACAAAGGAAAGTATACTACTGCCCAAGGCTTTCGCGAAAGTAAATATAAAAACGGCTTAAGTCTAGGCGGCAGGCCATGTGCTCATTATTTAGAAATAGCAACAGCCAAAGCAAGACCAGTAATAGCTGCCGCGACAAGAGTAAAAAATTTCGCACAATACAATAACAACAAAATCCAATCAGAAGTAGCAACAGTGGCGACAATGGCAACTACCACTCAAAGTGGGCAAGAGTAATTCTTGAATTTATTGCTCAGACTTTGCAATTTTCCCGCACTGCGCTGATTTTATGTGGTGAGTTTTCTTCCCTCTACTCGCGCCAGTTGTATGCATATCCTGCACAGTAATTTATTGAAAGGATTCTGGTTGTGTCTCGGGATTTTTAGCTTGTCGCTTTCATTTTATCCATTTGTCATTAAACCAGCAAGTGCCTTGCGCTATAAGTAAATATATCCAAAAAATATATCCCAAAATAAATCCAAAAAAACAAAACAAACAAAAAACGCAAGTACTAATTTTTAGGCATCTAGGCTTTTACTGTTTTTTATGAAATATTAATTATTGTACCAATTCATTGTATGCTGTTTTGATATAAGTATTTACAAAGTCTAGTACACTAAATTCGCTGACTAGAAAGGATTTTAACACGCCATATTTTGCAGTCGTTAGTTCAAGAAAAATAAATAATTGTTCGCACCGATGATAGTAATGGTATGAAAAATTAAAAACAATTGAAAATTTCTCATAAGAAATTTTATACCCGAGCGCACTAGTTGGCCGGAAAAATACGTTTGTTCACCCATCGATTGTTTTCTACAAAGATATAAAGGGTGGTTAAATTTTAAGGGGCGATGTTGAATGTGAGCCACACCCACTCAATTTCAGACTAACTCAATTTGAATATGGAAAGATACACAATCGAGCAACGTGTTAAAGTTATTCAGGCTTATTATGAAAATGGGCGTTCAAATCAAAATGCATATCGCCTCACTTCACCTCACCTCAGTGGATTCGTCAATAAACAGAATTGCCGCATTTGGACGAATGATAATCAAAGAGTGATTGTCGAAAAACCAATGCACTCACAAAGAGTGACTGTTTGCTGCGGTTTATGGGCAGGCGGCATCATCGGGCCGTATTTTTTCCAAAATAAGGCCGGTCAGGCAGTTACTGTGAATGGTGTTCGCAATCGTGAGATGATAACGAACTTTTTACGACCCGAATTGGAACATATGGATGTGGACAATATGTGGTTCCAACAGGATGGTGCCACTTGTCACACAGCCAACGAAACAATGGCTCTTTTGCGCGACAAATTCAATGGCCGTGTTATCTCACTTGGTGGCGATGTCAATTGGCCACCAAGATCATGTGAGTTGACACCGTTGGACTACTTTCTTTGGGGTTATTTGAAAGAAAAGGTGTACGTCGATAAGTCAGCAACAATTCAAGAGCTAAAGGATGAGATAATTCGGCACATTAATGGCATAGAACCTCAATTATGCCTCAGCGTCATCGAAAATTTGGACCATCGGATGGAGGTGAGGCGCCGAGGTCGCGGCGGACATTTGGCCAATATTTTTTTCCATACATAATTGAACCACACCATATTATCATAATAAAAAGAAATTACAATAATTTCCAAAATAATTTGTGTTTTATTCAAAATCAACATTGGCCCTTAAAATTTAACCACCCTTTAGATGTAGATAGAGACATTGACGTACCTGAGGGAGGAGGAATTGCTTTTGGGGTTCAAACCCTAACCAAAATCTTAGAACTGTAATACTATCGTGAAACTATTAAATTTTTTTTTAAATTAAATTAGCCTAAACTCCGCCTCTCCCCCTAAACTACTTTTGTGTGTGCGCCACTGGATAGACATATCGTATCTTAAGCAACAAAATTCAATATAATACAGGTGGCTACTTATGTTTACCAATTTAGTTTTAATCATTTACCATAAAATTGTAACTCATTGTTCTACTTAAAGCATATAAATAAAATTTTCAAACATTTTACGAAATTCACAAAACTTCATAGTATTTTTACAAATTGCCATGAAATTTTCAAACGTTTAAATCAGAAAAATTAAGAAATTTTTGGGTATGCAGCTTTGTAGACCGTTTAATTTCACTGTGTATAATAAAGTTCAAATTTCAAGTAGCTGAAAGTTCTGGCTGATTTTTGATAATTTTTTTTTTTTACAGACGGTGTTTAGCATTTTTTTCGCCATACAACCCATTAACAAAATTTACTTTTTTCTGTAGAAAAATACTAGTAAAAATAATACTACATTTCAGTAACTATAATAGTTATTTTCATCAAATTTTATGCAAAAGACTTTGTTACAAAAAAGAAATATGCAGGTAAATCTGTTTGGAAAAACTGGGGTGGCAAATTGTGAAAACTAGTAAAATCGACAAAACCCACGATCACTTTTCATACAACGATATTCAGTTCACTTACGCTCACTTCAAGAAAATGCATCCCTGCATATATCCCGAAACGGAAAGCATTCCCCTTACCAATCCATTTTCGGAGCCATCCTTGAAGATGTCCTCTTTACCGAACTTCCACTGGAACTCAAGTCTAGTTTGGAGTATAAAGGCCCTATGCGCCTTAAAAACCTTTTTCTTTTTCTCCACTTTATTCTCATCTAAACCCATTTAGCTATCAAAGGGATAATCATCACCTCATCTACTACCGTTTAGTTCCACCAATATCTACATTAGCCTTCCTCCATCCTTTTTAATATGAAGGTAATTATTTGATTTAAATTAATGCCACCAGTATTCGACATCAGTTAGACTTTTATTTTGCATGCAAATAATTTTTAAATATTAAAATTAACTATAGTCGATCAGTGAAAAATGTATATAATCATTTAAGCAATTCTCATTCACATTCAAACCAATTTTTCAAAAATTCAGTTCAATAGTTTACACCAATATATGGTTAGTAAATAGCTAAGTACAAAGTAAGTAAATTATTTAAACTTGGTAATTATCAAACCATAAAATTAAAAAAACCGAAATTTATAAAACTCAATAAAATGTCTTATTTCAAGAACTACGAAAGATAATTCGCTCAAATTTTATGCACATCTCCCTATTTAGAATAAACCTACTAAAAGCCAGTAAGCTCATTTTTGAATATAATAGAATTCGTGGAATAAAGTCAGTTATATTAAAAAAAATCAAAATATTAGATATTTTTTTAGTCCTCGCTCCAATTTCGTACGAAGAAAAATTTTGGAAAAAAGTCATGGTATGGTACTTGAAAATAATAATAATTAACTTTTGCTTATTTTTAAACAAAAAAAAAATTATTTCAGTTTTCGATAATACGCTAAACGTATAAGTTCTAAAAATGAGTTTTAATAATTCCATTTACTGCATACAACAATCACTGTATATTTGAAGTAAAAACATGCGCTGGGTATTTAAGGGGCACTCTATGAAACGCTTGAAAAATGGTACATTTTTCTTTACTTCATTGTACAAAAACAGAAAGAGACAAAAAAAACCCTATTTGAAATATTTGCACATATAAATTTAAGGTTAAGGAAAACAATATTTATAAATAAAACAAATTCAAAATGCGGACATATTGCGCATCTCCCAAGGCTAGTTTGCAAAAAGTAGTCTGCCCGTTCACACGATTTCGTCCGAAGTTGAATCTCTGAAACATACAAATGGTATATAAAATTAATTAGCAGGCTTGTCTGAAACGCGAGCCCTAAAAACTAGTATATGATTTTGCAAAATCTAGCAACAAAACTGTAAAAAAAAATTGTTTTTTGCTTAGTTGATTTTATGAAAAAAATAGCTTAAAAATATTTCAAAATAAAAATTTCAAATATTCTCTATTTAACTCTTTCTGTCTCGGTGGTTAGCGTTGCTAACCACCTATTTTTTATTTTTTTTACGACGGTTGGCGACATATATGTGTTTAATTTTGCACGAATATTGATTATTGCTTCCTTTTAAGTGAAGAGGGCGCTAATAGCTAGAAATACACCCACCACGTGTTGAGAAAATTTAAAGTAAAAATCCGTTGCCGCGCGTTTTTGTGCAAGCTAGAATTAAAAATTCATAATAAATTCAATAACGCAACTTATGGTTTGATTTTTGTGCAAATTTAATTCTTGTGGTGTGTTTGATACACAGTGTTTGCTTTCTCGCGTAAATTTCGATTATTTTACGAATATTTTTTATAATCAGTGGTGGTTAGCAACAATAACCACCGTGACGTAAATATTCCTAGAATTTGCTTTTTTATGTGGTCACTATGAGTGGGACTTCCTTTGGTATTTACAATATTTTAGGCAATTATTTCAATAATGCAACGATCATTGACGCAAAGGGAAATTGAAGAATGTTTGTATGAAGATTTACCTTCAGGACCTGAAACCCTCAAGATATGGAACAAGTTACTCGCAGGGAACATGATGGAAGTGCAGTTAGGATCGATTGCCCTCTGGCTGTAAAAAAATACAACAGCAATATGAACTTCGTTGATAAATTCGATCAATTAAAAGTGTGTTACTCCATCGACCGAAAATCCCAAAAGTGGTGGCACCGAATTTTTTTTCATTTCTTGGATTGCTGCGTTATCAATAGCTATATAGCTTACAAAGAGCTTTTGACTAACAGACCTGATTTGGACAAGTTGACATTGAAGGACTTTCGCCGTTCAATTTATCAGGGGCTGTTAGCACCTTGCTACGTAAACAAGCCAGCTCCAGGAAGTTCCGCGATCAGCAATGGATCAAGCCCAAGATCTCCAGTACCAGTTGCTATAAAACGGTATAAGCCTTGAGTGCCTGCTGAAATCCGCCATGAGAGTAATCGACACCAACCGCTTAGAGGCACACCTAGAAGATGCGCCTTTTGCAGTACCAAAAGCGTCCCTGTCCGCACAGTATGGCAATGCAGAACATGCCACGTCCCACTTTGCGTCCGAAAAGGAAAGACATGTTTTTCAGATTTTCACAAGAAATAATTATTTGTAAATTTAGTACCAAATTTTGTATTGTCTTTTTTCTAAAAATAACTAAAATAGTGAAGTAATTTAGTGCATTAGTTTTAATAAATTTTTGTACCCTTCAGTCATGGTGGTTGCTGGTGGTGACCACCTTGTTTCTCAAAAACCTATCGGTAAATCAATTTTTTTTTGCATTCGTGTGTTACTTGTATTCCATATTCACCATTAACAACAAAAAATAAATTTTTTATGTCGCAGTAAAGAGCGTGACGGAAAGAGTTAAGAACCAACAAAATGAGTTCGTGTAGATTGGTTTAATATGTCTTTTTTTAATCGTGTGAACGGACTCTAAAAACGTGGTTTTGAGAAAATGCGCTGAAATTTAGGTTTAGTTGTCACAATTGCTCGCCATAGCTGAGCGCAAGCAAATTCAAAAAACTATATCTCCGAAATTATTCAAGGTTTGACTTTGCAACATTGTAATTTTGTTTACAGATAATATATCTATCAAAAAAATTTATTTTTTGAAACCATTTCATAGAGTGACTCCCTTAAAGTTAGATTGTGTCCCAACTGAGACTTTAAATTGCAAATTTTTTTTAAATTTTAATTTGTATTTAATAGTATAAATTCCAACCTTCAAGAATATGCTAACAGTCAAACGTTGTATACTGTTTTTATAAATATTTTTCTGTCTGTAAATACTAAGATTTTATTGGTGGGCTAAATTATATATATATATCATACCATTTTTTCTTCCTTCCTACATAGGTATATAAAACTAAAGGTATTTAGTGATATGCATACATAAATTTCGAGGGTCAGTACAATAGTGGATAAAATTTTCCAGGCATTCCTCAAATAGTGTTTTTTAAGATAAATAATTGTTGCTGAAACTCCAATAAATGAATTATAATTATTATCATGTTCCAAAACTTTTTTGTATAACCAATGCGACTAATCATACTAATTAACTTTTTTATAGCATATGGCACATTTGGCATCATCAAAGCAATATCGTTCGTCTGATTCTAATAAGTTCTGAATGGTTTATTTGATTAAACATTTTCTGGTAAATGAAGTTTGTAATATTCAAGAATGTATGAACACAAACATAGGCAGTATCACAAGTATTTTGCCAACATATCACTTTATTAAAAGAGTCTCTAATAAAATTGTGTGCAGAGGAAAATTCCGATTTATTTTTGGCTACAAAGGAAAATAGTTTCATGTTTTGTCATAGCAAAGATTATTCAAAAATAATATCGTCAATTAAATTTTCAGCTACGGACTTTTAAGTTTCAACCGATTATGCGTTCAATAATTCTTTCGTTTTTTATATTTTACACTTCGCAAAATACTCTCGCTAACGATATTTACTGCAAAAGTTATTGAGCACATTTATTATTTATGACTTAAACCAATTTTGTTTGTATTTATAAATGGAATAGGAAGGGAAACCATTACTACTTTGATTGCTAAAGTGGCGCAAATGGGAAAGAGATACGCAAGTACTCGGATGTGTGCGTTAGGCTTAAAAATTTATATTTCAGTAAACATAAAAAACCAAATCAGTTCAAATCGATTAAACAAAAAAGAATTAATAAAAACAACTGGATGTTACAAAATGAAATCGTCAGGGCAATAAGTTTTTCTATTTATGATTTCATATGCAATACCAACCAATAGAAGTTGGGAGAAACTATTATTATTTATAAAGTTTATGATTTAAATGAAAATAGTTTACGTAAAAGAATGTTGCACATCCTTTGTAATTTAGCTCGTTTAATAAATATTTACCCAATGTGTTCACTACATAGAAAATATATAGTGGGCCAAATTAAAGTCAACAGCTTTCAATGTACTTAGATCTTGTGAGTGCTGCGATCTAGAGATGATAAATAGGAGATACAGATTTTGCTCACTATATTAAGTTTGCTAATGATACAATTCGTTACATAAATATATTGATTAAAAGCAAATTTAATAAAAATAAACTTTGGTTCATATTGTATTTATATAAATGCTGGAAACTTTTGCTTATTATTTGTACAGCGGTTTATGAAAAAAAAATAAAGTTGTAATTATTAATTATACCGCTTTCATTGACCAAATTTCAGCTCAGTAGAAAAAGAAAAAAATTCATTAACATTTTTTCTCATGACTAATTGGCTTCAGTTTTGTAACGGTACATGTGCAAAAAAAAAATATTACACTAATTACTAATAATTTGTTGAATTAATGTGTAAACTCTTACAAACATCAAGCCGCCATTAATTAAAAATCAGCACAAAAACTACCCAGCTTAACGTTTACTTATGGTGGCATATTATTTGTAAGTGTAATAAATAAATCAATTGGCCCATATTAATTTGGGAAATATTAGGTGTATGAAAAGTGAGGAATTTATTACTGAGTGAAAGTGTACACTTAGACAGTAATGGTGGGGTTGATTAACTAATATACATTTGTGTATACATATGTAGTAATACAAATCGTTACGTTAATACGGAATGTCATTTTAGCTGTATATTTGCGACAGATTTAGACAAAAACAAAAGAAATAGCGATAAGCAATAAATCCATTTTTGACTTAAATTTAATCATCTACAAAAAAAAAGTAAAATATAGGAGTTTTTTGCATTCATTTATTTTGTTTATAAAAAAAGATCTGCATACGGAAAGGAGTCAGTGATTTTTCCCCTTTTCTCATAATTAACGTATTTATTATTTAATCTTTGTCATAATAAAAATGGGCGTGGAGTATAAGTATTTTTAAAAATTTACTTGACAAGGAAAATATTTTGTTTCTTTTCCGTTTAAATGACCTGAATATACGCATATTTAACAGTTTTAAAAACATAACTAACTTTTGAACAAGGAAGTGTTTAAAAAAAAATCACTTGATGTTCGGAATCGGGATGATTTTGTGGTCCATTATGGTGCACATCGTAAATTGTAGAAAAAGTTAGACCAACCATCGACCACCATACAATGCCTTATAAAGGGTTTTTCAATAGGGACGCTACAAAAGTAGACCGGTAGTGACAGCAAACGACGCCATATTTGACATTTCTCTTCAGTAAGGTTTGCCATTTCATCATGGAAAGATGTACGATCCAACAAAGAGTCGAAATTATACAAAATTTACTACCGACGCTACGTCCAATTTATGGTCGTCGTCATTTCTGGCTGAATGGTTCGCATCAATAAGCAAAATATGAATCATGGGACAGGCAGCAATCCACACATACTCCATGAGTCAACATTGCATCCCGAAAAAATTACGGTTTGGAGCGGTTTATGGGCCGGCGGCGTCACTGGGCCGTATTTCTTCCGTGATGATCAAGACCGGCACGTTGCTGTGAATGAGAATCGCTACCGCTCAATGATAACCGAATATTTTTGGCCCGAATTAGATGATATGAACTTGGACAATAAATGGTTCCAACAGGACGGCGCCACAAGCCACACAACGAATGTCACAATCGATTTAATGAAAACCAAGTTTGGTGAACGTGTTATCTTACGAAATGGCCCAGTCAATTGGCCGCCTTGGTCGTGCGATTTGACGCCGTTAGACTATTTCGTGTGGCACTACGTCAAGTCTATGGTCTATGCCAACAAGCCAGCGACGATTGATGAACTTCGTACGAATATCGAATGTGAAACTGCAGCAGTATCGGCCGATTTATGCTTGAAAACCGTCGGAAATTGGGTTCAGTGTCTGGACTTCTGCAAGCGTGCCCATGGGGCCCATGCAAAAGAAATCGAGTTCTATACATAATGGCATCGAATGTACTTTCACTGAAATAACGAATTTAATTCATATCCCAAACCGTTTTTGTTTTATTTAAAAAAACTTTTGTGCGTTCCTATTGCAAGACCCGATAAATCAGAACAAATTTTTAATGTTTTTTCAATGATTTGCTTCCCATAAGAATGCCTTCTTATTATGGCTGGGTATGTCTTTTTAATAAAATCAAGAAGGTAATTTGTAAAACTAAGATGAAAACTTTTCAATGAAATTAAGAATGTGCCACGTTGAATGAAAGATGAAAACGTTTTCAATAAACTCTAGTAGACAATTTTAATTAACTAAATTAATATGAAAATTTTTCAATAAAACTCAGAAGGGAACCTTGGGTTTCATTAGAATCTCCTCTTAATTTTTAATAACCGAAGATCGAAGACAATTACAATAATTTTAAATACTATGTGTATTATAAAGTAAGATTAGATAAAATATAAAAACAAAAAATGAATATTTCTTGAACACTAATACAAGTTTAGACAAATAAAGATATTTATTTTTATAAATACTACTTAATATCTGAAATCTTATTTTATTTTTCAAATTTTTGAAACTCTATTCGTTGAAAACTTCTGGAACAATAAATAAGTAAATCATAAATTTTAATGTTGAAAATACAAAAATTCAAAGAACAATGTTCATAATATTAATTTTAAAACAATATAAAGTATATGTGCTTAAGATGTTAAAAGCAAAATTTGAATAATAAAGGTTCTTTTAAAAATTAAAAGTTATAATTATTAATTAATTCCATAAGATTGTAGTCAAAATGAGAGGATCTCCTTACTAATTTCGTCTATATCGTCTCGTTTTGAACATAAAAACGAGGAGATTTCTACTTACAGTTGCTCAAATTTGAAAAAAATCCATAGAAATCAATAAACTAGAAGTTATCTGATTATTTTCAGCCGTTTTCCTTTTCAATAAACTTTAGAAGAAATTCAAACTAATACCAAGGAAAGTTTCTGGTGGAAATTTTTTCGATTTTGTCCCCTCTTGCACTGCTTGGCCACCAAGCTTGTTTAGACGTCGATCTCTTTAATTATGGGTGAACTTTTTAGCTCAGTGTATATGCATATAATCGGATCTCATAATCGTCATTTAACTAAATAATTTAATTTGACTTTATCGCGCGACATGTTGACGTCTAGACAAAACATCTCTTAGAATAAATAAAAACTTATTTTTACTCAAGACAGCCTAATTAAAAGCCTTCATTTCAATAAAATCGCTTAAGTTAAATTAAGGCTCAACAAATTTCAAAGTTTAGTTTTGAAAAATAAAAAACAGCATAATATTTGGGCAAATTTCACAATTTTTTCCAACCATTATCAAAACGAACATTAATTGTAATGCTTTTTTTTTTTACTACAACAAGCGAGCATAAAAACTAAAAAATTGCCCATATCTCCAACCTATCATATTTGGCACAAGCTACTTTTTTATATGGACATGAATGATTTCAATTGTTTTTGATCGAACTGCACTAATCAAACCTGTAATATACCTTTTTAACAGCTTAAAAATCGATCAATAAATTAGAATTTTTTGAGTAGCTCGACTTTGACATCCCTAGCGGATAAATTTTTCGTAAAAGTATTTCTCCTCGTAACCCTATCATACGATTCTAATTTCGTGAAAATCGAATTTCGAATATAGATGCTCTGAATATTTCTATTCAGGCTCCAACTAATGATAATAATAATTTGACGCTTTCATCATAAGTTCGACTTCTACAATTTATGATGTGCGTTTTGATGTTCTAACACATCTAGATACAGTTGTGCGCCGAATCTGAATGGCAAATGATATTTGTGAGAAGTTTTTTAGAAAAAAAAACAGCTATTTTATAATTTTGGCAAATATTCGAAACAGGGACACACGGAATGAAGTCCGCATACGATACACACTCGTCTACGACGACCGCCTGACTACTTATCTAACTATTGTTCTAGTTCGTACTAAAGTAGAATACAACTAGTATTTGTAACAAATGTATACTGTCTAAATTTGGTCGATTTCCGTTAATTGGGTTTTGGGTCAAGTTGCCACAGAGTGAAAAACAACAACAAGCTGTACATAAAACAAGTAAAGAAGTGCTGTTGAACCCTTTATACCTTTCATGAATATATACAAATTTAATTTAAATTAATGCATTATTAATTGAAGAAAATATTAAATTTTAAAACGCGATTGAATTTTCCCATAAAAAATAAAATACCAGCAAAAAAAGTAAGTCACCTAAAAAAAAATTAAATTGAATTTTTCTTGAAAAATTTACATATAAAAATTCGTATAGAATAATCAGTTGTATGGGAGATGTAGGTTATTATGTATGTATATTATTCAATTAATTATAGGTAAGAGGAGTGCCAAATTTCATATTATTATCTTGTTTAATATATCAGTTATAAAGCCGAACCCCTATATGTAAACAATCAGTTGTATGAGAGCCAGAAGCTCTGAAAACCGATCCTGATGATTTTCATTGTATACTTTGTTTTAATTATAAGTGAAAGAGGTTCCAAATGTCATGCTCTTAGCTGCTTTAGTGTAGGAGTTATAACGCAGGTCCTCATATCCGAAGAATCAGTTGTATGAGAGCTATAAGTTATAGCGGTCCGATCCGGATGATTCTTTGTGCATATTTTTAATTAATAACATATGAAAGGAGTGCCGAATGTCATGCCCTTAGCCGATTTGGTTTAGGAGATATAATAGAAAAACTCATATCTGAACAATCAGTTGTACGGTAGCTATGTAATGTTCGATCTGCTTAGTTCCGACAAATAATTAATACATTATATAAATACATGCCTGCCCAGTTTCATTTAAATATCTCTAAAACTGAAGGCCTATTTTGCCTTCAAACCGACAGACGGACAAACGGACATGGCTTAATCAAATCAGCTCGTGGTCCTGATCATTTTAGTATAAAGGGTTTTTTTTTTTTTAGACTTTAAATTGAATTAAAACACATAAAATATGAAGTATGCTGCCAATTTTTTTTATTTGAGAGATATTTTCATAACATTTAATATTTAAAAACGATTTTTGGCATATGTCCGCCACGACTAGCTTTGGCGAATCGGATGCGATCAGTCCAATTTTGAACCACTGCAAAATTTCCATGATGTGGATGGACAAAGTCCAACTTGTGGAGCACGACGACGAATAGGCAAATTCGGATCTTCTCCAACACTATCACTTACAGCACCAATATTTTCTTCTGTACGTACAGTTCTTTGTCTTGTTGCTGGTTTTTCATCGAGTAGAGTAAGTGTTGTTCGTAATTTATCAACAGTTCGACGAATAAGCTGCTCTGATGCTTGTGATGATGATTATGTGGACCATAAAATTCACGAAGTGCTCTATAAGTTTGGCGAACAGAACACTAATTTTTAAAGTAAGTTTCCACAATTTATAAACGTTGTTGCGGCGTCATTCTTTCCATGATAATTTGTCAATACTTACTGAACAGAAATGTCAAAACCAAATTTCATTTACCAGCTGTCAAGTGACAGCTATCCCTCTCGAAAGTTCTATCAGTCTAAAAAAGCATCTGACTAAAGTTTATATACCATTTCATCTTCATGAAATGTATACAAAATATTGCCTGTTTCATTGTTTCAACTTCCCATACAAATACGTCTATCCCTAATACACAGTTTGATAAATTAGGTATAAAATAAAATAATGTTAAACTAGTTGGCTAATTTTAATCCGTACGTGACTGATTTAATTCCTATTTATACAGCAACCCTGAAATATTAGTTCTGAAACATATTTTCTAATTAAAAGGGATTAAATAAATGTGCAATGTATCAGCTACCCAAATAGCTACACTATACTTTCACAATATATTAGATATGAAGGCAATGTGTTTATTTTTGATTTTTTGTTTGTATTTATTTTTTTTTTGTGAAGGGTTTTTTGCGTTTTTGGATTAAACCCATATTAATTGTAATTATAATAGTAGAGAATTGACCATCTTTGCTTTTCGCTCATTACTCATACGCCCCGTGGGTGTCAAATGACAACACAATGAACTTGTAATGTAATTACGGTTATGACCACAGACTTTTTTGGAATTCTTATACAGCTGCATGTTGACTAAATTTAGCTTTTTAGGCCCAAAAATTTAACTTACATAAACAGTACGAGTGCTTTCGTCCATTCACAAGCATAGTTAATGGAAATCACAATTGCCTTCCTTTTGGGTTTCACACTGAACAAATATAAATATTTGATTTTATATTATGCTAACTCTCAATTGTTCTGAAAAGAGTAGGCAGAAACAAGGAATGACCTCAATGTATTTAGCATTTGATTAGTTGTGCGTGTGTGTTTGCTATTTTGTTTGTCTCTGCAGTCAAATCGGTTGGTTGCGGTTCGATGAGCTGAGAGTTTGTTGATCAGACGCAAAGCTCTATAGTTAGATAAATATCCTGAAGAAGAAAATGTTCTGACATCTTTCCGCTTTTTGACTTTGAGACAAACAATTCGTATTATTCTAAAATATTTCCGCATTTCATACACAACAATATTTTTATATCGAAAGAATCAAGATGGGTCAGTACTTAATTCATTTGCTATGCTTTTGGCAACTGACAACAGACAGGAAGAGCAACACTCAAAATGTTATATATTCGCCAACAAACGCCTCGTAATAAAAAACACTTGGTAAACGAAACGTTGCAAAATTGTTCACCAACAAAAGGAAATATTTCGCACTGCATACAAAGCAACAATCTGCTCTTAAACAATTTCGCAAAATATTTTTTCTGTTTTGCCTGCCATAGGTATAACTAAGCAACAGCCACTTTAGTAAAATATATTGCGTGTCGCCACTTATGGTCCAGCTGCAGTTGTTGTTAGTCGGGTTAATGGTGTTACAAAGTTGCGAAAGCGCTAACTTTTAGATAGGGGCTCGCATATTTCTAGCCACGTTTACATTAGCAGGAAAAAGCCATTTGTATGCGTCCCCGGCACGTAGATACTTACGAATATTTGCTGTTCAAAAAAGTTATTGCTACTAAAGTTTATGCCACAAACTCGCCAAATGTTAAAAATGCACACACACACACGCACACACGCAAATATTGCAATGTAACAATGGCACACACAAAACTTCCAGCCTATTTGCACAAATAGATCATACATGTGGAAAAAAAATTAACATTAAGGTAGCTCAGGCACTCAGAAATCTGTAATTTTTTTTCTCAATTGAATTACAAAATATTTCTGCATTTAATGATTGTGATTTAAATAATTTCGCTTAAGAGGTAAGGACATAATAAATTTTTGGCATTTGATTTGTAAGGATATGAAGAAAGTTATTTTCAACTTAGTATAATATTTATTTAAAGTGATGCCTTAGGTTGCAAAAAAAAAAATTATTTTTTAGATTATTGAAAATCGAAAATTAACAATTTCAAGGAACTTGTAAGGGAGGTCGCCGCTGAAAACCAAACCAACCCAATCATTTTCATACTCAAGTGCATTTTCTATCGTAGATACATAAATACTGAAATTTTTCCAATATTCGAAAACTAACACTTTAAAACAAACTTTCACAAAAAAATGTAACGATTTTGAAAAAAAATGTCGTTGTACTTGCAGTCAAAAAGTGTTTGCTCATTAAAATGAATAGTAGATGATAAAGATCAATTCATTAGTATTTTTTTTATTATTATCACTTACACAATTTTGAAAAACATGGTTTCGAGAAAACTCTGCTTAAAGGGCTCGTCGCCGGCCACTTTCGAAAAGCACCTCTATCACAATTTTGAGAATTAGAATGTAGAAGCTTTTACATGATATTTTAAGGCGTCATACCTATCGATTAAAACAATTAAAAAATATCGATTTCTTAAAATGTCTAAAGGTATTTCCCCACTTAGTAATGCACAGTTCCTGATTATTTCCTCGCTAATTCGGATTATTTGGGAATGCATTCCGAAGCAATTGCGAAATGATGGCAAACTAGACCCAAAAACAACCCGAAATGGTTCCATATTTCTAGAATAAAATATTTTTTCTAACTCAAAAACAGTATGAGATTACTTTTACAAAATAAACTTCAAAATAAAAGTGTTTGAAAGCTCAAAAACTACTCTCACTCGTAAGAATTTAAAATGAAAGATTTTAAAAATGTATGACTTAAAAAGTTATCTCGCTAATAATTACTATGAGAAGACGTTTATTTACTTATTTATTTCAATTCATTTAAAAGAACGCAATACCTACTGAAAATTCACAAATGTGCTTAATATTGTTTAAAGTAATTATATAATAAACTACGCACTGTGCACCTGGGATCAAGGTCAGTTATAAGATTCAGTTCCGGATATTTCGGATCAGAAGAGCATTTTTAGTAAGTCATGACATGGTCGATTTAGTAGCATTTAGTAATTAGTACTAAAAAATTCAATACAAAACATCGAGAACTACCTTAAGCTACGAAAATTAGAGGTCAGAACAGTCAATTCACCCGGATAAGATATTTGCAACGATGGTGCAGCCGAGAAAGGCACTTCGCCTATTTAAAGTCACAAAGTTCAAGAGCAGGCAATCAAACTCAAAAGATTCCATAAAATTGAATTTAAGAAAATCGTTTTGTATGAGTTCCATGCGATTGATGTGTGAGACTTGAGATAAAGGAGCCATATTTAACTTAGGTCTCACAAAAGTTCTGCAACGAATTGTTTGCATATATGGATCAGAAAATACTATACTATTACATCGGATAAAAGCTTATATGGTGTAAGATTTTGGTAAAATATAATTAATATGCGAAAAGAAACTTAATTCTGTATCAAAGTAGAGACCTCAGCCCTTTATTTCGGAGACGCATGTTACTCGTGAGCCCTAGTACAAATTGGGCTAGGTTTTCTAGTAAAAGTGCAGTGGGAACATTTACTTATGTTCACAAAATCATCATAGTTTTCTATTAATGAATAGACCTTAGGGACGTCTGCATATAAGAGAAATTTGGCTGCAGAAAAACAGGTATCAATGTTTTTGATAAACGCGACAAAAAACAGTTGCCCCAATATGCTACCCTGGCAACACCCGAAGTAGCAATGAAAGAACTTTAAAGAACATTGTCAAACGCAACAGATTCTTTTGGACAAACACGATTTAACCTATTCCAGAAATATTGAATAAAATCTTAAACCAGCTAAACTCAAAATTGAAATCGTGTGCGAAACTCTATCGAAGGCCTTCAAAATGTTAACTTGATACCCATTTTGAAATGACGAAGATCTGCTTATAACAACTCCATACTGATTAGTAGAAGTCAAACTGTTGACAGAAAAAACCAACATTTATTTTATGATACATTCAAAAAGTTAAGAAACCGTAGACAATTTGGAAGTGGGTTGATAATTGCGGACATGGTTTTGGTTACCACTTCGAAAAATACTTGTGGTTTTTTCCCGTCATCCATAAATTCACCAAAAGATAGCGACTTATTAAAGATTAACATTAGAGGCACAACAAAAGCAGAAATATTAGAGCCGAATTTCTTGGATTTCATATAACTCCAAATTATTTTAATACTGGCTTCATAAACCGTATTATTTGGAATTTCGTAAATCATAATTTAGTTTGAGTTACTTCACTTCCTAGAAGCACAGTGGAAAAATCATAAAATTCAATGCTTTAAACAATAATACAAGTCTCTAAATAATAAACTTTTATAATATAAGTCCTAATAAAAAAATGTCTAACTCATAAGTTTTTTGCTATTGCAGTATCAAATAGTGATTACCGAAAAGCTGAATTAGCTTTATCATGCTATAATAATTATGGTTATTAGTTTCTCTTATATGAATCCATTTATTGTATTGCACAAATTAATATTGCCAGAAACTTTACTCATGTAAGTTTCAAAGTTAAAAATCCAATGAGCTGAGTCGGAGCGACTCTGCCCTGAATATCTAAGGACCGCAGTGGTTCTTGCGCCCCCGAGTTTCATTACACTACAGAAGACTGGCTCAAAATGTGGCCTTTTTTCAGTGGCAGAAGATCTCCTGCTATCACTAAAAGGTTTAGAAAATACATTTCCAGGCCAACCATTATTTGCACGGCGCACTAAGTATTGTGCACTCAGTATTGTGCAGAATTTAATTTGAACTCAACGCCTACTAACTACTAACTACTATTTTTATGAACTTTAATTGAGCTAAATGTATATTTTGGATGTCCACCATATTATATACTTTCAAATATTAAAGTAAATATATGTAATAGGAACGCTTCGAACATATTTCAATTTCCTTGTAAAGAGCATCGACACTTTGCGATAAGTCCATCTATAGTCGTAACAATTCACATATTACATATCAGAAAATATTGTAAACCCTTCAAGCATATAAGTTATTTTCACACTTCTGCATTATACTAAGTTATTTATAGGACGATAAATTTGCAAAATACATTTTCATTATGAATACAATATTACAGTTTTGGATATATTTTCAAAATAGTTTTCAACTCTCATAAATAACTTAATACTGACAAAAAAAAATAATTTACTTGATATTATAATATACATAGCATGTGTTCTGAATAGTATATCTCATGAAACAAGTTCTATTATTTTTTCTTTCGATTCATTTTTCCAAGCGCTTCGCCTTAATATAACTTCCCAAGCACATGCTTGCAAACTGACCTATACACGTGCACACATTAAGCTACCCAGCTGTAAATTAAACTAGCACCAAACGAAGTATTCGAGGGCAGTGAGTTTTGGTTTATCCAAACCCAATGCGCTCAGCTTCCCCTTTTATTATGGAAGAGTCCTAGAAATCAGCGCAACTACGTTTTGAAATGTGTTATAAACTGGTTTTATTTCGAAGGTTAGTGACAAAAATTTTCAGAAAATAAACACAAAGAGAGGAACAATAGCATTCTACGAGTAGAGCCGATCAAATATTATAATAACGCAGAGAGAAACCGAGATAGATATATACTAAAGTTTGGTACACGCCTTGTATTTCAAGTCGATAAGTTAAATTTAAAATACTATAAAAAAAGGCGACATATAAGCAAACATTAAAAACAATTAGCTTAAATTCAACATGCAGGATTGGTTTGCATAAAAAAATACACGTAATCAAAAATTGTTGGATATAGGTAAACTTTTGATCAAATAGGTAAATCTCGAAACTGTGTTACGAAATTCTACAAAATTTATAAATTCGATATATCAGTAACTATAAAAGGTAATGTGCTCAATTACACAAAATTTGGTTGGGGATCTAAACACGCAACCACTTCATCAAACTTTATTAAATTTGGTATATGATTTCCGTTTCAACTAAGGAAGGACCCTTTTAAAAAATCATACACGTCGGGCAAAAGCCACCCACCTCACATATAACGATAAGTTACAAAAATTAAAAAAAATCCGATGTTTTAGTAACTATAAAAACTAATTTGCTCACATTTCACGTACAAGATTGGGTTTGAGAATGAAGTACATGGAAACCAAATTTTTTTAGAACAGGCGTGGCATTGTTCACCTTAAATAGCAAAAAAACGTACATACATACATATATTTAACCCTTCGTTGGTGTGGTGACTAAAAGTTCCTTGAGTGGTGTGGTGGGGTATGACATACCCCATGCCTATCAATTTCAAATAAATACCAAATTCCAATAATAGCAATATTTTGTGGTGATTTATTATTCTTTAACTAATTTTTAAAAAGTGTTAATTTGAAAACATAACAATTTTTCCTTCGTATTCAATATTATAGCCATAAAAAAAAGACAATATAAATTATTCCAAAAAGTGAGGTTCCAGTTTTCTGAAACATAATTTTTTTTGTATTTAAACAATTTCAAAACTGTTTTTACATTTCAAAAGTAAAAATAACATTTATTTAAAGGAAAGAAAATTCACTGTAATGCATTAATTACATAAAAAGTTATGGCGATCGAATATGATACCCCAGCCCACTTTGAAAGGCTGTCCCATGGAACAGAAATATCTGGGGTATGTAAAACGTGGCAGATCTCCTGTATTTGAGTGTTAATGAAAGCTATTGGGAGCGATAACGTATTCCTTAAACAAAAACATATATATATTTAAGGAAATACATGTGCTGGGGTATGACATACCCCACCACACCTCCGAAGGGTTAAGAATTTTCTTTGTCAAATTCTAACAAATTAACATTCGATATTTTACTAAGCCATTGCCAATTTTTTCATATTTGTTACGAATAGCTTAATACGGGAGAGAAATGTGTATGTGGATTTCAAAAGTTTGGAACATGTGTGTAGTACGTTAATATTATACTTATCTCTTTTTGTTGCCAGTTAAATCAATAAAATTCGTTTAAGCTTTCAAAATAATATTAGCGAACGGCCGAATTCAAATTTTGATGGCGGAGTCGAACTTTGGTCAATTTAAGTCGAAGCCGAACCGAAAATTTTCAAGGTCTGAAATAATGAAAAATCAATAAATTTTTCTAAAGTTCTAAATTTGTTTTATTGATGTTAAAAAAAGTTCGTACATTAGTTTAACCCTGCTGTTAGGTTAAGACCATTTGGTCCAATTTGTTTGTTTTCTTTGTAACCTTGGAGCGGTGATATATACTGTCTAAATTTTTCAGCTCAGGTGGTCTTTTTATAAAACAATATTATGTGCGAAAATTTAATTCTCTGACTTAAAACTGGACTAAGATAAATTGAAAATTACGAATCTTAGGTTAAGGGACCATTTGGTCCATAGTATATTTTCTTTGATTTTCTTTACATAAATTTTCCAAAAATAAGTATTTATTAGTTTGTTCGATATTTTTTGGCACTACATGATGAGCAAAAAAATGTTTTTCGGTTGGTTTTGCAAATAAACACACTGCAAATGGAGAATTTTACATCAGACTTAGACTTGCAGCAACTACAAATTCCTCGCTTTCGAGCATTTTTAGAGCAGGCCACTGGTGCTGGGTTTTACCAGAGTTGAGTAAATAATAAAATAATAATATTTAGCAAGTATTGAACCAAACTAAATATAAAGACTAAGATTAAATTGTTATTTTGTATGAAAACTGCAGTATGGTTCAAATGGTCCTCTAACCTAAGATTCGTAAGTTTTTTTTAACCTAACAGGAGGGTTAAATAACATCCATTTCACCGTACAACCATACATACATGGTTTGGTAAAAAAATGAATGAAACACTTATATTTATAATTTTCGAAATTTACTAATTTGATAACGCGCTGTAAATGTAATAGGCTATCGACATTTCCACCTTGCAAACCTAAGCCGATGCACTGAAAAGTCGCCCACTAGGCACATCCGATCTAGGAGCAGACTGCATGCGAAAAGAACATACAAAAACTCCATTACCAGTATCATACAGCGGCTTGACGTATCCCGGGTGCATTCCCAAAATCACCAACTAAAGCCATACCAGGTGCAACCTTCGATTGAGCAAAGAGTAGTTGTTGCGACATCCAAACAAGTTCCGCTAATGACAATCACAAAAAAGCCGTACGTTTTAATTGTTTCAAATGGGTCTTTGGATACAAACGATACTATGCAAACAAATCGCCACAACAAAACGTTGCGTAGTACTTTGCAAAAAACTGCAAATTACGCCACATAAAAAAGTGGTAAGAGCGTCAATAAATCTAATGGTTGATTTATAGTTTTATATCAGTCTTCATCGGTTTAGAAAGTCTTCAACAAACGCAGAGATAGACAAACCAAAATACTCAGAGGGATGGCACATTTCTTAAAATATGTAATTCATTAAAGCTCATCTGACTACCCTAGCACAATTACAATATAGAATTTACTCGTATTCCACATTTATTATAACATACACAATCCATAATATAGAGTCGTAAGCCCTCGAAAATGGTATTTCTTTGGTACTTCTGTAGATATAACCATTTTTTTTTATATCCAATAAATAACAATAAAAATAATAATGATTTCTTTCAGTAGTATCATTTCAAATTTTATCACTATATTATATAACAATTTTATTGAATTTGTATACAAATTTAAATGTAAAATTTGATTGAATGTGTACATAAATAAAAATTTGTTTAGATTTCTGGCAGAGCCGAGAAGAAAGCGAACCGAACTCACTTGCCGAATATGGCCTTTTTGCTTCTTTCCACTTGCTTCGCTGCACCCACCAATATAGACATGATTTTTGCGATATGGAACAGGTCTTTGATTACGGGACTTTTAGTTTTACAATATTCTTTATATCCTGCTCTAAAATAAATACCGTCTCAATAGTGTTTTGGCCACACAAGTAAAGTAAACGCCATAATGTGTGATACCAACGAAATTATTAAAATTAAATGAAGCTATGACTGCTGTATTGATTTAACCAAGTAAGAACTGTTGATTCGACATTGTTCTTAAGTGAACTCCAAATTTTTGTATTAATCGTACTTAGGTCGAGTTTTACACCAAAAATTGTTTACTCATATATCCAGTTTTTTGTTGGATCATAACTTTAATGTTTCTTAAGCTCAATTAATGATTTTGAAACATATTGAAAATCTTTTTCCTAGGTAGGCTTTTGTATATATATTTAGTTCATAATTTGATCATTTACATTGTTTATTAATATACAGTATACATTGCTTTACGATGACTTTAGCCTACACAATGCTGACTGAAACTTAAAACTGACAAATGCTAAAAATAAAATAAAACTTCCTGCCGCGAGCATTTTAAAAATTTTTATTTTGGATATTTGGGTTTTTGAACTATCAATAGCGCTATCGATATTTGTATTTACATATGTATGTTATCTCCGATATATTGTACCCATATTCACACCTCTACGCTCTATACAATAAAATTCCTCATAACCGTACACTTTCCGTCGCAAAGTGTTTGCCCGCTTATGGAAGATGTCCGCTTATGAGAGGGAGCCTACGTATTTTGTTTGAATTCCAGCAAAGTGGTCTACATATTGAACCATCGATCTGAAGCAAATTGATGCTATTTTTACCGCTTTTCCCTTAACAATCGGCCCAGGTATGGGGATTTTTTACTTTTAGTATTACCAAACTACATAGTCAAAGCTCATTTTGTCTATATGAGAGCCACTTTCTTTCAGTTTTTGGCAAAAAAATCAAAAAATAGATTCGGTTTTTTTACGTAATGTTCAAACTTGACGTTACGGCGCAAAACTGACCTCGGATTTAGATTCAACGACCCCGAAAACATATAATAGACATGGTCTACTCGAATGAAGCAATTTATTTTTTTTGTGGACCTGTGTAATCGGCATTTCCATTTATTCTCCTTAGATTTCACAAGTGATAAATTATATCTATAAAGTTAAACTACACAGACATGTAGTTCCGCAATAGTCATCAAATCAATTCCTTTTTAACTTTAAATTTAAAATTCTTTGATGAGAGTCGCATGAGGGATGGGTTAAAGAAATGTACTTTACTTTCATGATTTTAACTGAATATACTGTATCCCTTCAATGAATAGTTTATGAACTAACCATTCCACATAATAAAATCGCATAAAGACAAGTTGACAGTTATCAGATTCATAGCATGAGTAGCAAAATGGCAGTTTGCGAAAACCAGAAAATACAAAGCATAGTACCAGTGCCTTAGAAAACTAGAGCATTTTTTTACTACCGGGAATTTAATGTAGGTGTAGAGAGAATATACTCGCATATTGTACAAACCGATGTACCAAGTGCGTAGGCAGTTATCCATATTTGGCGTAAATTAAATTTTCACATGCCACTGCATATTTAATTGAAATTTAATTTAATTCACTGACCTATAGCTGCCACAATATGCTCGTTACGCATTTCAGTAAATTTTAGTGCACTAGCATATTCAAACATATTTTTATACACATAAACAAAAATTTACAGTCACTATCTACCGCGTTGGCTATTTCTAATAATTTATGATAGACCGCAGAAAGAGTACAAGGCCGCACATGAACAAATGTAGATTTCGAATTTGTTGCTTTCAAGATCACACAAAATGGAACAATCAGGACTGTTCTGCATTTCAATCGGTTCGAAAAGTAAAATGACGTAATTTCTCGTTTTGGTGTTCTTGATTTCGAGTGAGTCCGAATAGTTTTCCAATTGTTTTCATTCCGCGTCTTTGATTGACTTCGGATTGAACAGCTGTTGTCAATTTAGCAATGATTTTTGGGTGTCCTGATATAAGAAGGTGTATTATCGGGCATTCAAAACAACAAAACTCATTCGCTGAGATTACGCGTGGGCATATAACGAAAGCTGCGCTTGAAGCAAGCCTGCCTTATACAGAAATTTACATACATTATAAATCCTTCTTAATTTCTTTGGTTGTGCTTCGAATTACTTAATGAAGTTTGCTAACAAAAATAATAAGCTGATCTCCGTCGCAGATTCTCTACAAAATTTTGTTTCAAATAATTGATTTCCTCAAACTACAAATTTAACCGTACCAATGTATTTTGATAATTTTTCCAAATACTTCCTAAGCCCGTGCTTCGTATAACTACGCTTGCCAAAAATTACAGGAGAAGGTCGGCCAAACATCAAGGTACATGAAATATTGTTACTATATATTTACTAATGCTTCTACTATTTTTATTAATTTATTATACTCTTTTTTTTACAAATTTTTACTACTATTTTTACTAATGCTACTTATTATTACCATCTTAACTAATTTCTGCTACTATTTTCACTAATGCTACTGCGAGTTATTTTCCCTTATTACTACTACTGTTTTTACTTATGCTACTACAATATACTATTACTTTTTTGTACTAATTTCTACTACTATTTACTACGTATTACTCCCACTACTTTTACTAGTGCTACTATTAGTTAGTACAACTGCTTCTATTAATTTCTACTACTATTTTTACTAATGCTACTACTAACTACTACTGTTTTTACTAATTTCTGCTACAATTTATATTAATGCTACTACAAATCAACACCACTATTTTTACTTATTTCTACTCTTTTTGTAATATTTGTATTTAAACTACTTTGACTAATTTTTACCCACAATTTTTTTAAATGCTTCTACTAATTGCTACCCCTATATCTAACTACTATTTACTTGTACTAATGCTACTGTTAATTTCCACTACTATTTTCAGTAATTCCTATTACTATTTTCATTAATACTAGTACTTTTAAGTAACATTACTATTTGAAACAATTTCTACTACTATTTTTACTAACGCCACTAAGAATTACTGACATTATTTTTACTAACTTCTACTACTATTTTTACAAACCTTTACTACTATTTTTTACTAAATTCTACTACTATTTTGACTAATACTACTATTAATTGCTACTACTAAGTAGTGTTAACTACTGTTACTACTATTTGTACTAACCACTATTACAACCCCTTACTACTAACTACTAAAGTAGTCGTAAGTACTACCCTTCCTACTCTAATATTTAACTCTCTATCTCTATGTAGAGTCGGCACAGAAGATTTGTTCTGGCACGCACACTTACGTGAACGCGTGTTTTAGTTTGCCATAGACCATACTCTTTACGCAGCTCGAGAGAAAGGAGTGTCATATATATCTTTCGTACATTTCCCCTCGTGGTTACGTGAGGTAAAGCCTCTGGGGAACTTCGTTCGAATTCAGATCATAAACAGTTGGTTATCATGTCTCGATAGCATTCACCGTTCTCCGTAACAGCGTTAGCGCTATCATTTTCGAAGAAGTATGGCCCGATAAATTCACCAGCCACGAAACCTGAAACCAACGTTTAGGTAAATATGCGGCTCGACGCCTATGATGATTCTTTTTTTTTTTATTTGCTTTTAAATCGGTGTCAAGTGTTTGTTGTTCAGTCAGCCCATTGGTAAATATACAGCGCTTCAAATAATTTTCGGGATTTAGTTTTGTCGACGAATTTCTGTTGTCGTAATTTGGTTCACACTTTGTCCCAGAATAGAAATATTTTCTTTTATTTTAGAATGAATTCAGTTCATTTAAATTTCCACACTAAATGTTTGCTTGTTGACTCAAATTGGTGGGTTGTTTAGCACAAAATGCACGAAATGCACTTCATATGGAACGACCATTTTCTCTAAACGCCAGTTTTACGCGTCTTTCAACTGGGCTAAGCTCCATGGCTGTGTAAAAAGACACATACCTTATCACAAATAATTGATATCAAAAACTTGCATGACGCTTGAATCACGAGGTAAAAGGGAAACAAGAAATTGCTGATTTTCTTGCTTAAAGCCTATTGGCTTCCAATGTCCAATCCTCCCAGCCAAGATAAAGTTTTATATTTAAAGACGGTCTAATAACTTTTATTTACTGTTATAATAATGCCTAGTTTAACCATTGTTCAATGTTATAATAAAAAAAAAACCAAGAAAGTTGCAGTTAGAAACTTCAACATGGGAAATCACTTTAAAAGTCAGTTACGTAGTCTGAAAATATATTATTAACCTTCTCTTCAGTTCATACCTATATGTATGCACATATTGACTATGCTATGCCATTTACATTCAATTTATGGTATGTTTCTGGCTTATTTTGCGGCAGATTACGAATGTATTGGTTTTCTAGAATATTAGATGATTTTATTGGCTGTCACATACCCCTAGTTATTGATTCAATTAACAAATACTAGCATGAAATATTTAATGACTTTAATTTTGGCAGCTAGCAAGTGGCCTATACATACATATGTATATATTTTGTAGTTACTTTTTGTGGTATTTTGATATCTAAGTGTTCTGCAGATAGCCAAAACCACATTTTATGCAGATATATTCACCGATGAAAACAGCAAAAAATTTCTATGTTAGCACTTCTTCGCTTTGTCTACAATTTCACATGAATTATTAACTTCGACAACAAAATGAGCAAAACCACGAAGTGGCAACAACAACAACAACAAACAAATTGTGTTAACCACAGCAGTTTCAGACTACAACCTTGATATGCGCACAGGCGAATGACCAAGTCGCCATCAGTAGCAGAAATAACAGCAATAGCAACATATTCATCATTATTTTCCCCATATTCATCATTTCATCGTAACGGCCTACAAATAAAACTTTGCACAATACTACATGTACTTTCAATATGGAAAGCATAATAAGGATAACAAGATTTTGTGGTAAGGAAATTATTGTGCTGATGTTGCAAACTTTATGGTTCGTCGAGCTTGGAGAACAATGGTGAGCAGCTAGAAGGGATAACAGCCAAAGTTTGCATGAATAACAAAAACTATGCATACATTTATATCTTTGTACATAAGTATGTACAGGAAATGCCTTGAAACTAAACACATGTTACTCTGGTCAATCGAAAATAATGCCCATCAAATTTCAACTACAGCTCTTAGCTTTAGTGCTCTAGAGGAAGAGGACAGCATCCGAACGGTTGGTTTTGGGAGTTAAACGAAAATATCAGATATCTAAATATCTGATAATAAATGTTTGACCCATCAGTAGGCTTCCGCTTCGTGAATTAATTTTGTAAGCTTTGCTTTTTGCTTCAGAGCTAAAGGACACAAATATAGTGCATTAGTAATAATAATAATAATATAGCACTTTCATTATTTATGGAATTCGATGTTTGGCAGAACTGCTCCTACAATTTATGCTATGCGTCTTGATGTAGACAAGTTGAGGGGCTAACAGTTAGCTGCCGACACCGAACGGCAGATGGTTTTTATTTGTTTTCTTTTTCAAAGCTTATTTTTTTTTTAAATTAATTATATTTAGCTTAGTCAGACATTTTACAACAAACCATATTTCCTCATTTTTATCCTCATTCATCCTAAAGCTTTAATATTTTGGACAAATACTAGATTATAGCTTTAGAAATACCTGGTTTTAAAATAGCTGTGAAAAAGTAGGCCAAACCGTTCTTTAAATTTCTGCTTTTTAGTTCATATCGTGTAAGAATAGCAACTTAGTCTAAATTTTCTGTCTATATTCTGAGTTGATTTCTGAAAATCCCTGAAAATTAAATGACATGTGACATTGTGGTGATCGCCATAAATTATTAACTGAAATTAGAAAAATCAAAACCGTGTTCCAATCGTACAAGATTCTGTAAATGGTAACAGTAAAATTTTGATGCTTCCCACGCCATTGTTGTACTTTGAACGTAGGGAATTTATAGTTGCGTTTTGGTAGTATGCTTTGGTGAAATTTTTTACTATTTAATAAAAAAGTTCCATTTTCAAAGTCTTCATATCTTTCATGAATATGCAAAATTAAAAAATTTATTTTTTACTCTAATTGCATAAAAATATTCAATTTCAGAATTTTAAAGTAAATCCATATATCCGAATCAGTAGTATGGGTAGTATAGCATATAAAGCATCGAAAATGATGAACTTATTATTGAAGCTGAGGGAGTTTTTAGCTATGAATGAGTTTTTGAACATTTATCTGAAAAATCAATTGTATGTGAGCTAAAAGTTAGAGTGACCTGTTCCTTATGATTTCCAATTGAACACCATCGATTCACAACAAGTGATGGGATTGTTAAAAAAAAATTTCGAAAAAGGCAACCCAGTTTTCAGATTAAGGAACTGATTTGCCAGGTGGGAACGAGAAAGCTGCTTATTTACCGCACATTTTATTGTTAAACCATAGTACAAAAGTCGCAACATTCTTTATTTGACAAACTGTCGATTTATTTAAAAGCCCCAGTAGGAAGGCTTTACGAACCCCCTTTTAGAAACATTGAGAGATTCTAGATTAAATTTTAGTAGCTGTAGTTCTATTTACATTTATTACAAATATTTTCTAAATGTATATATTGCCAATAAAATATACAACTATAATATTTGAGATAAGAATCCGATTAAAAGTTAATATTTAGACATTTTGATGGACTGTTTCAATTTAATAACCATGATGTAATCATTGATGTTCTCCTACAATTTTCGAGGTGCGTTCGAATGACAAATGATTTTTATGAGACGTTTTTTCATAACAAAAATACATTCTAAAGTTTCCCATTGCCAGCCGAGGGGAGAGTGCTAGTAACATTTAGTCAATATATTATACAAAAAAAATTTTGCAATTCATAGGCCTGAAAATTTTAAACTGTTTAAGTTTAAGACCAAAACTTTAAAGCTTTAAAAACTAGAACTTTCTCTTTTTCCTATTATGATAACTTATGAACGCAATTTAAATATTAATGATTCTATGTTACTTTGCAAAAATGGGCATAGAAGAAATTATAAATATCTAAGATGCCATGACCAAAGTTTAAGATAAATAAATATTGAAAACATTTTTCAATAAAAGTTTGCTTAAATGGCACAAAAGGTTATTTAATTACATTCGACATATTAGATTAATTATACAGACAAAAATACAGAGTTAAATTTGTAACTTCACAACGCAGACATTGTCTGGCATCAAATAAATACAGCAATCCTGGCTACACAATTTCATTTTAAATTTAAAATCAAAAGAATTTTTGTAGGTTCTAATTTAACGATGAAATGCTTGGTATGAATGATTTCTAATCTCGTGGAAGTGATCGCTTCACTTCGTTAACTGAACTGGAGTAAACGTTTTCGATGGCATCCTCATTATTGTCGAGAAAAAGCAATTCTTTTCAATTTTTTTCGCTTATTTAAAAAAAAATGGTTGGAAAAATTTCTTTTTTTTTATTTATGACAGAATGTTACAAACTTAAAAATTTAACCCTCAATATTTGTTAAATATTTATGTTTTTAATTTTCAGTCGATGCCTAAAATTCTGCTGTGCATGCAAATTTATCAATTTAACCGGTAAACTCTGAGTGAAATATATAACCTGCTTTCTCGCCAGAGTTAAATTTATAAGTAAAGAGAGAAGTAGCTCAGAGTTAAATTTTTAACTTCATAACCCAGACTTTGTCTTGCATCAATTAAATACAGTATTTAAGGCTACACACATTTAATTAATTTTTAAAATTTTCTTTGAATTTGGGGTATTTTGTTTTTTAATTTAAAATCAAAATAGTTTTTGCAAATTTTTGTGGAACAGCAAAATGCCTGGTAACCTTAGTATACGATGTCGTGGAAGTAATCACTTCACATTGTCAATTTAACCAGTAAACTCTGAATTGGAAAGGTAACCCAACTTTCTTGTGAAGTTTATCACATGAATTGAAAAATAGAGATTATGTCTACCATTAGCCTCTTTCTTGCATACATAGATGTGGAACTATTATGGTGAGGAATCTGTAGTATGTCTAGCTGAGTTTGCTTTCTTTAATTTATTTAATACATTCAAAGTCGTAAGGATAGCCTCATTTACCGCAAAAACCCTAATTTTTTCTTCCCCATGGAATAAAGTTTATCAAAATGGCTTCACTTACGTTTTTTGTGGTAAATCAGGCTTTCCTAACGACTTTCAATGTATTAACCCTGCTGTTAGGTTAAAAAAAACTTACGAATCTTAGGTTAGAGGACCATTTGAACCATACTGCAGTTTTCATACAAAATAACAATTTAATCTTAGTCTTTATATTTAGTTTGGTTCAATACTTGCTAAATATTATTATTTTATTATTTACTCAACTCTGGTAAAACCCAGCACCAGTGGCCTGCTCTAAAAATGCTTCTAGTTCAGGAGCTCGAAAGCGAGGAATTTGTAGTTGCTGCAAGTCTAAGTCTGATGTAAAATGCTCCATTTGCAGTGCGTTTATTTGCAAAACCAACCGAAAAACATTTTTTTGCTCATCATGTAGTGCCAAAAAATATCGAACAAACTAATAAATACTTATTTTTGGAAAATTAATGTAAAGAAAATCAAAGAAAATATACCATGGACCAAATGGTCCCTTAACCTAAGATTCGTAATTTTCAATTTATCTTAGTCCAGTTTTAAGTCAGAGAATTAAATTTTCGCACATAATATTGTTTTATAAAAAGACCACCTGAGCTGAAAAAATTTAGACAGTATATATCACCGTTCCAAAGTTACAAAGAAAACAAAAAAAAAATTGGACCAAATGGTCTTAACCTAACAGCAGGGTTAAATAAAACAAGGAAGCCAAACTTGGCTAAAACAGCAAAATTTCACAATCTACGGATTCTCGACCGTAATAGATTTACATCAACGTACGAAGGGGTTAATGATGGTCTTTGTTTTATCAACTCTTTCAGCAGAATTGAAATTCTGAAGTATTTGAAAATAAATGCAGCGCGACAGCCCGCATAAACAGATTGGGGAAACTTCCGCTCATCAACGTGGCGCATCCGAATGTTTAGTGAGGAGCGATCGTAAAATTTGTCTTATAAAGAGGCAAAATATCAGACAAATACATTTTACTCAAATCGCATTGAAATAGGAGAAGAAAATATTGTTAAAAGATATTGTAACCACTCAAAGCGAATGTTAGAAGTAAAAAGACCAGAAATATTTCGAAGATATGATCAACGAATAAGTAAGCATAGAATATTTCTGAAGTCAACTAAATGGGCATTGAGCCTCATTTTACTGATTTTGCCTCAATAGCTTCTTGATTGACTTACTGCGCTATTAACTGCTTTATAAAAATTGCGAAGTAGGTACGGTATATATTGTATTATTTATACTACACATTTGTAAATTATTTACTTACTTTCATCAAGTTTTTTTCGTTTGAAATAAAAAAACCAAGCGCCGGATGTTTTAAGCTTTCGTTTCTCCTGACCCTTTTTTACTTGTTAGCCGTCTTTTTATATTACCATCTTATCTTATGTCCGCTCTTATTTTCACCAATCCTTTCAATTATAACAAACGAATGATCACTTTCGTGACTTAAATCGAGAGTCCAAAAATTACTTAATATATTGCCCATTTGTGATATATCACTGACAAAATGATTTATGTTAGAGATTTTAAGGCTAATTACTGTGCAAAAGAGAAAAACCACCGTACTTGGAATTATTCACATACCTAACTGGATACTTTTGCGTTTAAAACAAAAAATTAAATTTTAAGTCAGTTAGAATCTGAAAAAAAGAAAACACAAAGCAACTGAAAGTCTAATCCCAGCTCAGAAGCGAATAACTTTGTATGCCAGATATAGGAAGTGATTTGATTTTTATAACACAAACTAAAACGCCACTTTGATAAATGGTCTGGCTATTTTCGGTCTCTACTTAAAAAATTAAGGTCACATTTGAGCAATTCCACGAATCTGAACCAACTGCACCACAGCGTAATATTGAGCAGACATTGCTATAGACAAATTACAGCTGACGAGGTGATTGATGAGATTCAAAAATACTTTTAGAATATTTACTGCGTATTACAATTTTGAAAGAAGCCGCCCGGCCTATGATTAATAGCGTGCAGTGCAATATAATAAACGAGGATAACAAGTTTAGTCGCAGGTGGTTTATTTAGAACTTGTTTAACTAGTTTTTAATATAGTGGTTAAATTAAAGCAAATCTTTAATGCTAGTCTTTTAATTTCATAAAATGGTTACTAAGAGTTTTACTGTCCGATGACCGATATTCAAACAATGAAGCCTACTTCATATAAAATGCACACAAGCTGCATTACTGAATAATATTTATTAGTTAATAACACTAGTTTATACGAAAATAGTACTCAATCAAAAAAGTTTTTTTTTAAACTAATTTTTTGTCGCTTTCCAAAGAAGCGTTTTCGAGTTATTTTTTAAAACTTTACACTTAAATATTTCGGAAATGAATAGGCTTATTTTTAATTTAAGTAGCTATCATTGTGGTGCTAACTGCAAGCATTAATTTAAAAAAAAGTTGCATCCCAATTCGTTCAGTAGTGCCCGAGATTAGCTCTTTCCAAAATTTTAGACTTTGTTTTATAATATAAATAGGCCAATAAATAAATATATGAAAAGTGAAAAAAATTAGTAATTTTCGAATAAGTTCGAAATTGTCCATATTTTTTGCAATTAGACGCCAGTAACTCAACAAGTACTATTCCGATTTACACAAAAGTTATATCAACATAAAATGGTCCAATGTACCCTTTAAACAATTTCCATAAAATATTATTCTGTTTTCGGTTTTCTGGAGTTTTTGCAATAACTGCGAAAGGCGGTTTGCCCATATTTCGAAAGCTCTTCTTTGGAAAAATAAATGAAACTTATATCCATATTCAGCGATCAAAAGCTAGTGTAAACCCCCCTTTTTGCCGAGGTACCACTCGTTTATAAAATATTTATAAACCAGTGTAATATATGGGGTGTAGGACTTTGAATTCAACAAAAAAATAGAAAGGTTGCAAACATTTTCAAATTGGTTTGTATTGGCAAGCAAGGCGGGATACGCTCGCCGCTGATATTCCTGGTCATTCTAATCTTTAAGAAGAAAGATCCAATAATTCCTCTGATACACCAACCACACCAAATAGTCAGAGAATATAACGGTGTCTAAATAGCAAATCCAAATGCTGCAGTTTTTGTTGTTGATATGTACTTTGCGTCATAGATAAAACTCGTCACTGAACTGACTTACAGTACGCTAACATTCCCGAACTAAATTTAAATTTTTTTTTAAAGAATTCCACACAATTTGCAAATATTATTCCGGTGTTATTCTATTAGAATTACAAATATTTCCAATATGAAAGAGGAGTTCAATGAAAAACTTAGCGTCTAGAGCACCTAATAGAATTTTTATAATTTAAACGAAAAATTTAACAAAAGATATGTGGGTCAATATTTATCTTCATTAGCTGCTTCCTTTGAGCCGCCTTCCCCGGTTTTCGTATCAATATAAAATAATAGTAGGGTCCTTAATTATTTAAACAAGTATAGCTTAAAACCCATTTATGGGAGATCAAACAAAGTTATTATTGTAATTGCGCTCAATTATGTAACGCCGATATATAAAATACATCAACCGTTCAATTGTAACCGCAATTTACAGGTTTCTAGCATAAAACAATTTTTAAACCACACAAAAGTTACAACAATAGATTTACATAGCATAAATCAAAAACAAAGTGTCACAATTTAATAAAAGCGCAAACAAAATGCAGGCATGGTTTGCGGAATCAAGCTGTGTTTCCGCAAAAGGTACGATTGTATTTTGTATCCACTCGGCAACGAAATTCAAAGAGCAGCAAAAGGTGCAACAAAAGCTACATACACAGTCAGCCACAGCCACACAAAAGTACTTAGAAAATGGGCGTGAAGCAAACAAAGGTGTACACTATGTTGGGAAAATATTGTGTTTGGTATACAAAGGTAGTTGGTGTGATCCTTTTTATTCGCCTGAGTAAATTGTTTCACTGAAAAATTGTACAACTGATAGGTGTGTGTGGGTTTCAAAAAGAGACTCTCCATCCATAAATAAATTTATTTGGCTTGAATAGTGTTGGTCACCGATGGCTTCAGGCAGTTTGAATTTTAGTAGACTATTTTAAAGACTTTTTTTAATGTATTCAATTACTAGCTGACCCGGCGAACATTGCTCCGCCTTAGAAGCAATAAATGAGCAGATTCTTGATTTTAAGAGTTTAAATTTTTTATTAGGATAATAAATATAAGTAAGTACCAAAAATCAATTATTGTAATGATTCTTTATTGGCCATGTATTTTAGTGCATAGGCTGCACTCTTCAGTGAAGCACCTTGTGATAGACGATATTTTTAGTTTTATTACTATGTGCAAGAACAAATAACGCAGCTGGTCTTCCGACCCTTGAACATGCCGCATATAATTGACCATGGGAAAAACATGGATTTTCTAGATTTCGACCACAAACTTCCAAGGATTGGCCTTGTGATTTGTTAATGGTCATGGCGAATGCAAGACGGATCGGAAATTGAAGTCGTTTAAACTCAAACGACATGTCGGTTGGGATCATCGGGATCCTCGGAATGAGAACTTCCTCACCTTCAAATTTTCCTTTGAGTATCGTCGCGTAAATCACATTATTCATCAATTTACTTACCACCAAACGCGTTCCGTTGCACAGTTTACAGTTCACCTTTAGTCGTAAATTATGCGGTGGTAAGCCAGGCACATCCAAGGAGTTTAAAAATTCAATTGGATAGTTGGTGGCATCATCTGCATTTGTTGCACAGTCAATAGATTTGAACGAATGTAGTGTACTAATGACCTCATTCTGAATTATGTAGTAGCAATGAGTGCAATGGCTCAGGTGGGGGAGTCAATAATGGCAATTTCACTTTCCCATTAAGGCAGCACAATCTTGGCGTTTCTCCGGAAAACTTCAATACTCGCAAACCACATCCATTGGCCCAATGCGAACGCTAGTATGCAAGCAGTAATCAGTGCTGCAATCATATCGAAACGCTGCTCGATTCAAATCAGTACTTGATAAATTTCTCCTTGTGCGTCGAAAATTATCAAGATGTTGATCTCTTAGGTTTGCTCGATGATTTCTCATAGCCAACCGAGCCTTTGCACGGACTGCCTCACTTTGCTCTTGTGATTGAGAAGCACGAAGTCGAGCCATACTAAAGCGGCGCTCTTCACGAGCAATTTCTTGTACTTCTTCAGTCCTTTCATTCGCAACGTTTTGCATCCTAGTTGCATTACGGCTTTTTCGGGGAAGATTTGATCGTCTTGGACGAGGCATTTTAATGATAATAATATCGGCACAATATTTATAGACACTCGAAACAAACACAAAAACCGGTAAACTTCAAAATTTTTAACTGTCAATTTTTCACCCAACAAAATTCGTAAAAGTAAACAAAATACATGTTAATATTGGCTATTCACACCAATTACATGGATATTGCCCTTCTCCGCTAGATGTCATCGATATAACCTTTCGCCGCCAGAGTACATGTAAATTTTAGTTTTCATACAAAAAAGCAAAAGCAACATATATGAAGGGCGAAGAAAAAAAATCAAATTTACCGTTTTTTTGTCGTCCCACGGTAACGGGATAAAAAGTATCTTATAACCTGCCCCTGCTTCTAAGCTACCTCCCCACCAATTTTCAGCCAAATCGGTTCAGCCGTTCTTGAGTTATAAGTGGTGTAACTAACACGACTTTCTTTTATATATATAGATGTGTTTGCGATTTAGCCTTTGCATCTTAGTTAACACTCAAGCAAAAATCGTTTTAACCTGTAACAATTGCTATTAGATATACATATAAAACATTAAAAACCAGTAAATGAACAAATAGGTACTCTGGTTAAGTGTTTGCGTAGTACTTTTCGGGTTATCCGTTCTACGATTAATCTACTAAGGAAAACTTTCTGTTCATATACAATTCAATTTGGACGAATAACCCCAATATTAGTTCCAAAGGTGGTGAAACTCATTGGATCATTTTATGACACGAATGCCGGTTTTGCGCAGGAGGGTGGGTGTACCAGTAAAGGATAAGCCAAGAAGTTGACGCCCAAATGGATCAACAGACGTCTAGTTGGAGAAGAAAATAAAATCCATAATTACGAGGAACCGCTCCATGTCTACAAGCGACGTCGAAAAAGGCCAAAATCATACATATGCAAGTCACTCGAATGAATGAAGGAGTGAAGGAGTGTCTTTAAAACTGTCTCCTGCACTTCCTACGTTACCATAATAGTTCAGGTATATTTTGACGGATTTGGCTCCCGTACATTAGCTAATCTCATCCAAAGGTAATCGAAGATAACAATGTGCATTAAGTAAGGAAAGACCTGAATCCTCCTAATGTGTTAGAGTAGCGACTCTTTGAGCGATATAGGGCTGTGATGAAAGCCAGACTTTTGAAAATTGGAAAACTAACAAAAGCAATTACAGAAATTAAAAGAATGTGGCGAATAGCATCGCTAAACGTGGACAAAACCGCTATACAAAAAATTATGAAGGGCCTATCAAGAAAAGTTCGTGCGTACGGAGAGCAGAAAATAAATTGAACTTATTTATTTTCCCGTAAACACTACGAGCATGTATTTTTATATTAATAAAAACAAAAGTAAGAACAAACCAATTGTACTCACTTAATAAGCGTTTTTTAATTTGCAGAATTTCCCGCATCGACCATATAAAATAAAATCAAATCGGTTGCTGCGAAACAATCAGTGGTTCCTCCTCTTTGCTATTATATTTCCAATAACTTTTGTCTGTAATCGAATCCAAGGCGAACCCATACAAGGCGATGTTATAAGTACAACTACAAAATTCCCATGTATTTTGTTTTTGTTTTTGTGTAAGAGTTGCCAAAATTTACTTACATTTTGTTTTTGCTTTTACGGCTTTTGAAAGCTCATACATAAAAGCAAAAACAAAAGACACATAGCCAAGATGGATCCATAGAAGGTCATAGCAAGATAAATAAGGTGAATCCGCTGTGTATTTTGTTTGTGTAGTTTTGCGAGTGAAATGTCAAAAACCGAATTCGCCCAGTTTGCTCATGTATTTTGTTTGTGTAAATAAAACAGCCCAGCTGGTTTAGAAAGAAAACAAGCATTCAGCTCATGGGATGCTATCATCACCTTGTATGAATTCGCCTTGCATATAGCTGAATAAAAAAAAATCAAATCGGCTGCCATAGTAACTTCGCCATATATGAATTCGCCTTGATCGAATCTGTACACTATTTGTCGTTTAAAACGTCATACTGTTACTTTTGTGCTTAAAAGTTGCGACGGTGGGCTCTTACTATAGTGTTCAAATAATAGAATCAAAGAAAAAAAAAACAATAAAAGAGGGTTTTGGTGTGTAAATTCTATTGTAAGTGCACATTGTGTTATAAATTGTCGTATTTAGTGAAATTTGCTTTAATGCAGAAGGAACATATCGCAGAGAGCACTGCACGGCAGAAGAACGTAAACACATACAAAATTTGCCAAAAATGGTTTTACGCAAAGACATTTTGCAAAAAATATTAACAGATCAAAAAAATTTGTGTTTACTACTCTGAGAGGTCGACCACGAAAAACGACATCAGAGTACAACAATTTCATTGAGAGACTATCAAAACGCGACCATTTTAAATAAGCGTATACCTTAGAATATTAGGAGCTTCAAAAGGATAATGACGCGAAACATATGTACTTAGGGTCTTGTAAAAACGTGGTTACAGAGTCGTGAAATCGATGTGATGACGTGGCCTTCGCAATCTTCGGATTTAAATCCGATAGAGAACTTGTGGAGGTTTGTAAAGGAAAAGCTTGGGACCGCTAAATCAGACAATAAGCAAGAACTTTAGCCAAGAATCCTGGAAGCTACGTATTCCACACCAAAGTCGGTATGAGAGACCTTCGTAGAATCTATGCCGAAAAGATGCACTGAAGTACTTGCAAATAAAGGTTTTGCTACAAAGTTTTAAAACTGTCATACTTTTTAATGGGGTTTTATCACTATTTTCGAGTTCTAGTTCTCTGATTCTATTTTTTGGCAATTGAGTTTCAAGACATTCTAGTTTTTTTTAATTTTTTAATTTTTTTAATGAAATAACTATTCATGTCCGTTTGAGTTACTTATATGCTAAATTAATAAACGGAATTAAATACATGTTTTGATTTGGTTAAGAAATGTTTTTAATAACTGTTTTTGGCAAATACATATATGTGGGGGCAATGCTTGAATCTATTATATTGTCAGTTACTATATATTGTCCCTATTAGTTTCATATTTGCTACCATCATGATGCTATCAGTAGGACCTCAATTGATTTTCGGTAACATCTTTCGTGCTAAAATCTATACAAAATTCCCACATTGCTGTCATACAAAATGTTAACACCCGCATAATACATCTTAGCAGTGTACTACTTGTAAAGTATGAGTGTAATACAAATTTTAATATTCCTAATGGGTACTTCAACATTTTCCACTCTGACCAAAGCTCATATAATTTGCATGAGGTATGCAAGCAAGATTGTACTCGTACCGTATGTAAGGAAGATGAATTTGCATATAGTAAGTATGTTTAAGCAATAATAATTTCCAGCGCCGCCCATCTACACATGCACATTTACATATGTACACACTTACATGCATATGTATTACTCGTAGCATACGAAAACTTGTGAACCTCATACCAGTCCCTGGGTATAACTAAAGTAAAGTAGTTACATATTTATGTTCATTGTAAACACTCCTGATTGCGCAATTTTGGCAGCAAATTTACTCATCAGACAGGTATGAATGTCTGACAGAAAATGTTTACTTGACCACTCTCACATAATTTCTTTATTTTTTATTATCTTCGCTCTCTTCTTTTCTGCTGCATAATCGTATATAAAATATTTGCCCTTTTAGGTCAGGAAGTGAGCTAAAAAAAGTTTACTAGACATGTAAATAAAAAGGCCGCTGAAATGGTGTAAAAAGGATATGATGTTGTATTTGCATTTACGGCAGACACCTTAGCAGCCGCGTACTCATGCGGAGTAGAGGCAAAAAGTTTCTGGCATAGTCAGATTAGATTTGCTGGAGATGCAAAGCTTAAATGCCATTTGATTTGTGGACTTTTTGTGACTTGTCAACAGCTAAAAAGTTTAAAATATATAGTGTTATAAATAAAAACCGACGATTAAAAAATTGAAATGTATAATTGTATAATATTGGGTATCGCGTTGTGATTATCTTCTTAACAAAGAAATTGATTACACTGCGGAACAAAATTTTGCGGTCGGAGATTTTTAAGTCGATTTAGGGTAATTTGGGGGCGCTGATTACGAAAATAATATCAGTTTTGTCGAATTGGTTCTAGTTTTTCAGATAAAGACTTTTAAATATTTCACGAAAAAACCTAGTTAAAAATACCAATATGGATTTAAATTATATTTTTATTGCGCGACTGTATAATAATAATAAAAAATAATAAATATATTATTTTCATTAATTAATTCAAAAAAAGAATTACAAAAAACTTTTTCTGTAGGACCTTCTACGAGGTCGTTGCTCAGGACAATCCCGTATTAAGTTCCAGCAATAGTCTGACATCATGTGGTCGTCCCATCGACCTTGGTATCTTTCTTCCATTATTTTTATGTCCTGGTGGAAACGTTCACCTTGCTCCTCACTGTAATCGCCTAGGTTGTCCGGGAATTTCTCCAAATGACTATGTAAATAATGCAATTTTATGCTCATTTTAGCTCCTAGTTTGCGAAAATTGAGAAGCCTATTAGCAACTAGTTTTGTATAGTCTGGTAATTTATGATTTCCCAAAAAATGTTCGACTACATTAACAAAGCTTAGCCAGGCTTCAGATTCAATTTGTGAAACATGGTTTAAGAATTCAGTGTCTTTTAGAAGGGTACGAATTTGAGGACCATCGAAGACTCCTGCTTTTAATTTTTCCATACTAAGAACTGGAAATTTTTTGCACACATATTCGAAACAGTCACCTATTTATCAAGGACTTTGATGAACTACATATCAGCGGAACTCCAAAATGAAGACCTTTACGTCCTCCTTAGCTCCAGTATCGCAAAGATTCTACACAAGATTTACAGACAATACTGGGCACCCAATATTTATTTTTTTTTGTGCAAGGTTTCTCCCAACATATGCTTCATAGGTATTTTTCACAAACTCTGTGATTGGTTTTCTTTGCGTTTTAAAGCAAAATTTCCTACATATATAGCAAAAATTGTTGGAGTCGTTAACACAAGGTTTACGTTTCGAACTCATATTTTTCAAGAGAAAACGAACTATAATACTCGAAATAAGACACAAACTGATAACGTCAAGGCCAAACAGCAGATAAATGAAAAAGAAATAAGTAAACACGTGAATAATAATTTATATAACAAAAGTTATTGAGGAATTAATAAATTAATACAACTGGAACAGTATCATATAATTTTTTTTCATTAATTTCTTAAGTTTCGTTTATCTCAAGAACTAGAGCCAATCCAAAAAAAGTAAAACACAGTTCGTAAGCCTGCTACTAATGTTAATAAAAACTATTAACAAAATCATGACAGCAGGTTTTTTGAGCTGCACCCAGGGCGACCATCCAATGTTAATAAGAATGAAAATAAAGAATTTATAAGGGAGAATACACTGGAAGAAGGAGACGGCTAAAATACTAAATAGTTATACAAGGGAACAGGGAAATATTAAGACAAATATTATAATTTCTGGTAAAAGAAAAAATCTATTATTATTAGGTATTTTTCACAAACTCTGTGATTGGGTTTCTTTGCGTTTTAAAGCAAAATTTCCTACATATATAGCAAAAATTGTTGGAGTCGTTAACACAAGGTTTACGTTTCGAACTCATATTTTTCAAGAAAAAACGAACTATAATACTCGAAATAAGACACAAACTGATAACGTCAAGGACAAAAAGCAGATAAATGAAAAAGAAATAACTAAGCACGTGAATAATAATTTATATAACAAAAGTTATTGAGGAATTAATAAATTAATACAACTGGAACAGTATCATATAATTTTTTTTCATTAATTTCTTAAGTTTCGTTTATCTCAAGAACTAGAGCCAATCCAAAAAAAGTAAAACACAGTTCGTAAGCCTGCTACTAATGTTAATAAAAACTATTAACAAAATCATGACAGCAGGTTTTTTGAGCTGCACCCAGGGCGACCATCCAATGTTAATAAGAATGAAAATAAAGAATTTATAAGGGAGAATACACTGGAAGAAGGAGACGGCTAAAATACTAAATAGTTATACAAGGGAACAGGGAAATATTAAGACAAATATTATAATTTCTGGTAAAAGAAAAAATCTATTATTTATGAAGATTTTCCTGAGATGTGGGTACTAGTGCTGTTTTAATGCTCCAACAATAAACAGTCCGCCATCATTTGAGCATTCCAGTGACCATGGTAACGTTCCTCAATTGTTCGAATGTTACAAAGAATTTCAGCCCAAATGTCTATGAAGGAAGTGTCTCTTGATGCTCATATTCCAACCAAGCAGCGTAAAGTGTGACAACATCAGTTCATTATCCTCTGTCCGTACATTTTGTTGCCCAGACAATTTTTGCGGTTCAAACGAATTCATTCTAGGATCATACTTCTGCACTTCAATTGCTTTCAATAAACCAAGAACATGTGAATAAAAAAAATTAATAATAGCAATTCTGTATCTCGGTTACGATATTATGAAATTCTTGTATATATCGTTGCTTTAATCGAGAAGCTAGAATCTCCGATGCTTTTCAAAAACTGCGGATACCTGCGTTAAATCAGTTGCGCCACTTTCATCCTTTGAAAAAGGACTTGTTTCTTCCAAGTCGGAATCATTTTATGATGATGACGAGGTTTAGGCTACCGATGCCGCAGTACAGGACTAGTCGAGTAATAGATAACAAAATAGGGCAAAGCCTTTTCGACCGGTTTTTTTATGTCGACCGCACGAAAATAACAATCAAATTGATGATTTGAAGGTTCCCGCAAACTACATTTTCGTTTGATAAAATTGGATATTTTCTTATTCGCTCATAAGCTTAAAGACTGCATATATGTCTTACATACCTTAAGAAGGGGTTCCGGTACTTCTCATGGGTCCCCAAAAAGAATACAAAGTATTCAAAATACACCAAATGTATGAATTCCGATACACTTTGTTCTCAGTTTATTTGAAGTTTAATTGAGACTAGTAGGTACAGAAATATGTCTGACAGATGTATCTCAGAAACCTCTGGAAAAAAGTAGGCATAAAATTCCATGCAACCAAGAAAAAGTTTAAATTTGTTGCCTTGTGTTATTCGCCGTGACTGAAATTTCAAAACCAATAGTGCTTTGAATCCTACGTGGACATTTTGGTATTATGACTGTTCAAAAACAAACACGTGTGAGCTGTTGCAGACGGCTTTGTCTTTTTGTGAAGACCCACAAAAACAAGTTTTGAATCCAACCGTAGTTATTTACCATGATCATACTTTTCTAATATCATTGGACCAAAAATTTGGATTTTCTAATATACTTTTCGTAAAAGTGCTATAGTCAAACCCCTAATGTCAGATCAACAGAGATTTGCTGAATAACTTGCCTCTACCGGCACTTAGTATTCTTTTGTTGCACCACGGTTTTTCTAAATATCATGCACTTCATGCGCCACCTAGCGGATTAGAATATAGCCTATGTCCGTGCCAAGTTGTAGCATAGAAAACGGCTACATTGGTATAGATACGGAGGCAATATATTGAGGTGCAAAATGTTGGATTTAAAAATAGCCTTACAAAAAGACCGCATAGTTCAGAATCGGTCACTTTCTTATCAGTTTGGAAACGAGATATTCTCTTACATATATCTACTCTATATTCAAGCTTAGAAAAGTTTGAAAATATAAACGGATTGCAGTTTTGGAGGTAGGTAATGTATGTAAATGTAAGTAGGTATCATTGGTGTTTTTTCTCTAAATATTGTCCTTCTAAATAATCAGTGTTTACCTAGGTACGTACAAAAGTTGAAAAATGGAAAGAATTAAATCATTTATTTATTTTTTTATTCTGTAAAGAATTCTACCAAAAACTTATGTTATTTACAACATTTATAAAGTATAAAATGAATTTATGATCAGGCCATGTACTGGGTTATTCCATAGTGTACCCGTTCATACGTCGAGTGTGTCCCGGTGTTCGGCTTCACTGAGCTCGAGCAAGCCCAATATAGTACTTAATTTGGCCCCAAAGCATTATCATTTATTCCCGAAGTTGAAATTTAGATGTACGAGGTGATCACCTTAGCACTGATGATAAATTTAAGTTAACTATTTTAAGAAATTTCGACTGTACAAAAACTGTATATTTTTCAAAGGTATGCAAGTAAAACGCTTTGCGAAATGCATTGAAACAAGAGAATTTTATTAAAAAATTATAATAGTGGTTTGAGTTTTATATACTCATAATTTACATAAAGTACTGGTCAGAAACTTTTTAACCTTACTTAAATACATAGACACTATGTATAGTATATAAAAAGTGTATATTTTCACTGCTTAACAAAAGCCTTTCCGTTACTAGTGGAAGATGAATGATCGGCAGACGAGGACATGCAGATATTTATGCCAATAACTAAATGCGTAGGTATGTATAAAATGTATACCTTTGAATATACAGCTGAAACAAACAATACACAATAAATTGTAGTAGTACAATGAAAGTACCCGCCGTCATGGCCATATTTATATCCATCGTGATATCCATGTCCATCGCCGTATCCATAACCATATCCATCGCCGTCGCCATCGCCCTTATGAATGATATAATAGTTGTCAGATCTTCGCACGTCTGCTGTATAAGTAAATAGTTATTTTTTCTTGTTGTTTTTCCTTTTTGCATTGTTATTGCCACATTGTTGCTCCCCGCATGCCAATTACACCAACACCAGTGAATATGCACTTAAATCCCATAAAATAACTTTCAATGGGTTGGTCAGAGCAACAACACTCAGCTAAGAGGCGTTTCTGCTTTAAATAATGATGAAAATGAAATTGCTACCCAGCGTGTTGCACAACAGATATGTACGAGTATGTTGTAGTGGAGCACACGGTAAGGGCTGCTGTACAATCAGCGTAAATTCTGCATTGGTATCTTTCTCCCTGTTCTCTGCTGTTTTTTGTTGTTGACTGACTGACTGGCTTCGTGTGGCTTCCTGACCTCTCGCCTACAATTCACTAGCTCAATATTGTACATAGCATACAGCACGCAAGCTACTTTTTTTCACAGCTGATAGGCTGCATGCCTTTGGTCTAACAATGTTTCATATTATTGCAAAATTGTGTGCTTTCTTGTATATAGCTGCTATGGGCTGGCAAATAGCGTGAATTTACACCAGCAGTACAAATTAAAAAAAAAAATTAAATATTCATTTGTTTGTTTACTTGTTTTAGTAACTCATATTAGCGCACTTTACAAAATTTTCGACTAAAATATTCATTAGGATTTCAGATTTCTTGAAACTTTGTACATCCTTTTTTTTTGGAATGATGTACCATTCTAATTATCAATGTTTGGCCGAAATTCTTTTACAATTTGTGCTGTGCATTTTGATTTTGTGCCACAAACTTAAAGACCTGCAGTTTTACGCCAACTTCGAAAGGTAAACAATTTTTGTGAGAAGTTTTTTACGGCAGAAATACACTGTGAGGTTTTCCATTGTCTGCCGAGGGGCGACCGCTATTAGAAAAAATGTGTCTATACATTTTTAATGTCACTTGGGCCGGCTTAATCTGCATGCGCATCGTGTTACTATTCAATTTATAAATTTAGAAACATTTTTTTCCTGGTGATTGGCGCTAAGTTGATGCCAATTGATTTTTATTTCTTCTCAATTGGCCGACTACCACATAGGATGCCACTAGTTCCATTCTGTTGCTAACTGGTATGAAATAGAGAGATCAAGTGAAGATAAGTCCTTCTTTATCTGGTCCTTCCACCAGAGGACTGATTTCTCTGGCACGCCCAGCGGGATCGTTTTCTTCCATTTGCACAATAATGACCTAGCAAACGTTGTAGCTGAATCCTTATTTGTGAAACTCTGTCTAGGTCTCTATAAAGTTTATACGGCCCATCGTTTTATCATCTGCATCTAATTTCGTTGCTACTACTTAAAGGCTCCAAAATCGTTCGTATAATCTTACTGCCGAACACTCCAAGGACCATCGCATCCGATGCTGATATTGTCCATCATTCTACGCCATACAATAGCATGGACATGATTAGAGACTTATATAGAGTGGTTTTGTTTCATCTCGAGAGTGGGGGCTTTACTACTCAGTTGGCTACAAAGCCCAAAAAACCACTTGTTGGTATGGTAAATTTACACGACGTACTTCATTTTACGCTCGTTCACCAACAGGATACTTTGCATCGGTTTTATCCAATTTGGAAAATTGGCTCTTATAAAATATGGTACCTAACTGGCTTGGTTCTGCAGTTCGAATGATATTTCCCAACATAGGGTTAAATAAGTGTAAAACATCTTTCGGTATCAAACGACTTGGAGAGGTCCTTCCTAATTTTGTGATAGCAGTTAGTGCTGCTTAACGTCACTTGATGTAGCGCTATTAGTTTTGTGTGGACACCAAATTCAGACGTTCCAACATAGAGGCATTTTCTTCTTGTTTTGTCGAAAGTGAATTTAAAGATACCAAAGAGATTATATGTACATAATATCTTCAATCGCCTATTTTCAAAGATTTGGCTCAATATGCTTGATAGAGCCTAGCATACAACGTTTAGAAGATTCCGTGGTAGTTCCGTGGTAGCGCATATTAAATCGTCAGGTTCTTAGCTAAGCAGACGCGTTATTGCTATTCGAACTTCGTAGAGGTGGCGTGACGTGATTTTAAACCTTCATCAGGAATTTTGTGTTCGGGTTATTCATCTTCTACGGTACTGCTTTTGCTGTTCCCTCCATAATTTAAGTTTGCTTTGGTAATCAGTCACGAGCTCGCCGTTGTTATTCTTACGTAAAAGATATTTACTCAAAAATCATTCCGTACTTGAAAATGTGGTAAAATGGTGTTCGGTTGACGAACGAAATCAGTTTCTTCATTTTCCATAAGAAACAAATTTTTAGCTTAAGCTATTTTGCTGATAAAGTGTGTTAACCCTGCTGTTAGGTTAAGACCATTTGGTCCAATTTTTTTTCTGTTATCTTTGTAACTTTGGAACGGTGATATATACTGTCTAAATTTTTCAGCTCAGGTGGTCTTTTTATAAAACAATATTATGTGCGAAAATTTAATTCTCTGACTTAAAACTGGACTAAGATAAATTGAAAATTACGAATCTTAGGTTAAGGGACCATTTGGTCCATAGTATATTTTCTTTGATTTTCTTTACATTAATTTTCCAAAAATAAGTATTTATTAGTTTGTTCGATATTTTTTGGCACTACATGATGAGCAAAAAAATGTTTTTCGGTTGGTTTTGCAAATAAACGCACGGCAAATGGAGCATTTTACATCAGACTTAGACTTGCAGCAACTACAAATTCCTCGCTTTCGAGCTCCTGAACTAGAAGCATTTTTAGAGCAGGCCACTGGTGCTGGGTTTTACCAGAGTTGAGTAAATAATAAAATAATAATATTTAGCAAGTATTGAACCAAACTAAATATAAAGACTAAGATTAAATTGTTATTTTGTATGAAAACTGCAGTATGGACCAAATGGCCCTCTAACCTAAGATTCGTAAGTTTTTTTTTAACCTAACAGCAGGGTTAAATGTGTGTGTCAATACTAAAGACGTGATATTCAAATTTGCATTTATAAAACCTATGAAAGTTGGATTTGACGTTATTCTCTTAGTTTTGGCCAAAGTGTATAAAACAAAGGGAAGCCAATATCCTCACATATTTGATAGCAAAAACAGTATTAATCCGTTTAGGGTTTTCTTCACATAATGGTGTAAAAAATTAAAACACAATTTTTTAGATAACAATTTCTAAGCCCTAAAAGCAATCGATGCATTGGCATGAGAAAAAAAGTTATCCTAGTAACAAGAGTACAATACAAAGGAAACAGATATATATCGGGTTTTTCAATAGGAACGCTACAAAAGTTTTTTTTTAATAAAACAAAAACGGTTTGGGATATGAATTAAATTCTTTATTCCTGTGATAGAACATTCGATGCCATCATGAATGGAACTCGATTTCTTTTGCATGTTGCATGGACACCACGGGCACGCTTACAGAAGTCCAGACGCTGAACCCAATTTTCGACAAAACCGTCTTTTTTTTCGGGATGCAATGTTGACTCATGGAGTACGTGTGGATTGCTGCCTGTCCAATACGAGTAACGCATACTTTGCTTATTGAAGAAGCCATTCAGCCAGAAATGACGACGATCATAAATTGGACGAAGCGCTTAAAGATGAGGCCATTGTCTTCGAATTTCGGTAGTAAATTTTAATAATTTCGACTTGTTGGATCGTATATGTTTCCATGATGAAATGGCAAACCTTACTGAGGAGAAATATCAAAAGAGCGGGAAAAAATATGGCGTCGTTTGCTGTCACTATCGGTCGGTTTTATCAAATGAAACAACTTTAGGAAATATATACATACTTATATATAAAACCGAAGAGGTAGTACTTTCTCTCGATGAAACGCCAGTTACCAACTTCAATTAACGTATGTGGTTTATTTTAGTTTATTTCACCTGATTGGAAATGTAAAGTGCAGATCTTAGTTAATGCGGTCAGTTGTAAGCCACACGCATTCGTTCAATTCGACCTCCGTTCGCACACAAAGCCTACGTTATTCAATATTCTTAGATTTTCTTTACTAAGTGTATCTCAAATGTTATGCTTTGAAATGACACTTTCTCTTTTTTAATGTACTCTTAGTTTTTTTTATGTCAAAATGCCAATTTATGCCAAAACTGTTGTCAAATAACCTTATCGAGAAAAAAATTGTTATAGGTATATTGATTTCACTTTGTTTTATACAAATTAGTTTTGGACATTGGAAATTCAATAATGTGTGCTAAGTAATTTATACGTAGCCTTAACCCGTAAATGCACAACAAGAACAAAAATATAATTAGAATCAATTTTTTTTTTTTTTTTTAAATAGAAACCTTGGGTTAGGTTGGAGTGGCCCATTGTGTTACCACAAAGAAAAATGTTTGTACCATCCAAGAAGAAGAGTTACCCATCACCCAACCATTTTGCCTCACTGATGAACCTCAACAGACAATTTACCTCGGTGCTTGAAACCTCACTAAGGTCATTCAAAAACGGTGATCCCAGGTATCGTATTCTGCTTTTACATAGTGCAGGATACTCCTCCTCGTCTTTCTTGCAGCTCTTGCAGCATCTTCGAAAGGGTACTCCCAACCTTTCAGCATGTTTCCCTATCAGACAGTGCCCTGTTAGAGCCCCGATCACATTCGAAATGTTTTCCCTTCTTAGAGAGAGAACGCTGCGCAACCGTTTGCGATCCCATTTAGGCCACGTCTGCCTTGAGGTTCGACAGGTCGTATTTTGCCTCCATCTTTTGTCAGCTTGTTTATATGTACAATCTCTGAGTAGCAGTTTGCAAGTGGCAAACGGAATACCAATGCGTGACGGTGACCAGGGACCCAAATAAGGAACAGTGTGTTCTGCTTGGCTATCTCCTGTAGAGATAAGTACAAATTCGGCTTTTTTAGCGAAAAAAGTAATACTCAAAAAACGGTTTTTGATAAAAAAAAAATTCAACTCGATATACGAATTTTCTTTTTTTTTGAGGGAAAGAATTATAATTTTCCAGATATCGCTGACAACTTTTTACAACGTTCAAATATGTACATATACTCAAAACTTTTCGGCAACACCTGGAAGCTTTTGATTTTTTTCCTTGAAAATTTAAAAATAATCATTATTTTCCGTGTTTACATAGTGATGTTATCTTCTTAGAGATTTGAGGTAGGTATTATATGGTTTGCTTTCTGTCCGGTTTGTTTTTGTTTTTAAGTTATTTGTGTTTTGTACACAACCTAAAACTCTTTTTTTTATGTACTCACTTTGGGTTAATAGCCTAATAAAAATTAGATAAGTTAGCTGTGATATCAATATGTAAGAAGAAACCTCAAATCATACATCAGAGTTAATGTCACAGTCACCTAGTGGGAACTTTAGGATTATTTATGCCATGTGTCCAAACCAAACTTGGCAAGAGATGACGGGCGAAAAACAGATGATAAAAAAGAAACGATTTTGTATGCCTTCAATGATTTTCGCTCAATTATGACCAAAATATTAGGTATGTGATATTCTCACTTTAAATGCAAAATATAATTCAACATTTGAAATTTTCATCGAACTTTAAATAACCAGCGCTTTGAATGCCCATTTCATACACTTACAATCAAACATCGATGAGTTTGATTTTAAGTATTCCCGTTCAGACATGAGCCTACCATTGACAAACGCTACTATTAAATTATATCTGTGTTTTGGCTTTTCATGTCACGGCTATCAGAAGAACCTCTTACTATACATTTCTATCCCCCTGCATGTCTGCTTTGGTCTGGCACGTGTTCGACCTCTGAATACACTAACCTTTTACCAAATAACCCAAGCAAGAATCTCGACGTTCAAGTATCTTGTAGATTTTTATGTTTTCCTGCTGTTGCGCTTTTATTGTGATTTACGAATTTTAATGAAAAATGGGTTTTGCAATTGACCATCAACAAGCAACCGTGTGAAATATTCTGCTTTATGGGTACTGTGATTGTTTTTTTTTTTAAACAATTATACATACATAGCAATGTATGTACATATGTAGCATGTATATTGCTCTTGTAAATTGCTGTACGCCACTCAGTTAGACGTAAATGTCCTTCAAGCAGAAGCTACTTTTTTGACCAGCCTTCAATTTTAAGTCATGAAGTGCACATGTCACTTAATGTCCAGTTGAGAGCTATGTAAAGTTTAAAGGCACACAAGTGTGTATTTCTGCATATTGGCATGCACGAACATACGTACACAGAGAGTATGCACATCTGAATATATATAAATGTAACTTAGGGTGACCAGCAGTACAAACAAAATTTATAAAACTAACACCACGTGAACTGAGGGCGCAATAAAAAATTAAACAAGACCGCGCTATAAACTCATTCTTGAAAATAAATTAAACTGCTGTCAAAAAATATTCAAAAAGACTGTAAACGACGTTAGCCCGACATATTTTGAGGATATTCGCATGGTTAACTTAACTTAACGAAAATTTTAACGACGCTGCTATTCAGCAGCGATTTTTAAACGATTTTCGCTATCGCCAAATCAGCTGTTGTCGTTAGCTAGTCGATTACCGAAAACTAAACGACAACAAATTTAATGTTGTTAACTCAATCGAGAAAAGAAAAATTCGTGATTTTCACTTAAATAAAAGATAAATTTTAAATTCGGTGATTTTTTTAAGCCAGGTAAAGTCTAGAAAGAAAGAAGTCCGATGGGGAGATGTGGTGATCTCCGAAATAGCAGCTATCACTTCTACCACTTTGAAAAATTGTTATTTTCTCATATTACTCCCTAATACAAACCTGGCCTCAAGCTCTATAAATTATACAGACTATACCAAATACTGTTGATCAAAGATTAAACTTAACAGTTAACTAAGCAAAATTCGAAACAAAATCATGCGATCATTCATTTTGGGCTTAACTTAGCAAAAATATGATTGAACTTTATTGCGGACTATGGTCAGCACTTTTCTCATATAACGAAATGGTCAGCACAATCAAAAATAAAACCAAAAAATTAACTAAAAGTAAATGCAAACTTGTCACTTAGTGTTTGAATCATCCGAAGGTAAGACTATTTTACAAGTATTTGATAAATGCGTGTGCATCGTTGAAGATGTGTTTGTTTGACTAATTTTGTCCCACTGAACACGATAATGAATTTCATTAATTTTTCCAAAAAAAACGTTTTCGAGATATAGGCAAAATCCTTGTTTTGGCGGTTCTTAATAGATATCGCTTCATACAAGCTCTGTAGCACTTGCGTAAATCGGAATAGGACTATTTGAGTTACTGGCGTCTAAGTGCAAAAAATAAGTACATTTTTGAGCTTTTTCGAAAACTGTTCATTTTCATTTAGTATTTTTAGTAAATGAAGCTTCCACAAAAAATAATAAAAAATGTCTAGTTTAAAAAGAATTTCCCGATAAAAACGTGAAGCCTAAAGTCGCTTGCATTGGACAGAAAGTGTAAGAGTTATTATAAATATAAAGCGGCCAATGTACTTTTACAGCATTCAAAATTTCAGTTCAAAATCTGTCAAAACTTTTCATTTCACGGTACAACAGCCAGAATGTTTGTTTGATGTAGTATCACATTTTGTATGGATTTGGGGCGGCTGATTCTGAAAACAGGCGGTGCCTTTGAGAAACAGGTTTGTCAATGTCTTCCAACACTATTTTACGACTCGCAATTCTAAAAATGTATCTAAATTTATCATAAAATTATGAAAATTTTGAAGAACAAACTTTTTTTTTGGGTTTAAAAGTTATAGCCAATTAAATAACTTGAAACTACAACTAAACAATGGATAAGCTAGGTGACGCTACAGGCGAGTTATTGAAATCTGTAATGATCCGATTTTAATGAAGCTAGAGGCGTATAATGTGAGAGCGACGGGAAATAGTTTTGAAAAAATGGATGCGTAAAATGGGATTATAATAGAAAATCCATATTTGTAGTATTTTATGAAGATATTAGAATATATGCTGCACTTGCGATTATAAATCATTTTATACTACGACTAAGATGACATTGAAAGCAATAGGGTGGTTAAATTTTAAGGGCCGATGTTGATTTTGAATAAAACACAAATTATTTTGGAAATTATTGTAATTTCTTTGTATTATGATAATATGGTGTGGTTTAATTATGCATGGAATAAAATATCGGCCAAATGTCCGCCACGACCTCGGCGGCAGACCTCCATCCGATGGTCCAAATTTTCGATAACGCTGAGGCATATTTGAGGTTCTATGCCGTTAATGTGCCGAATTATCTCATCCTTTAGCTCTTGAATTGTTGCTGGCTTACCGACGTACACCTTTTCTTTCAAATAACCCCAAAGAAAGTAGTCCAACGGTGTCAAATCACAGGATCTTGGTGGCCAATTGACATCGCCACCACGTGAGATAACACGGCCATTGAATTTGTAGCGCAAAAGAGCCATTGTTTCGTTGGCTGTGTGGCAAGTGGCACCATCCTGTTGGAACCACATATCGTCCACATCCATATGTTCCAATTCGGGCCATAAAAGGTTCGTTATCATCTCACGATAGCGAACACCATTCACAGTAACTGCCTGACCGGCCTCATTTTGGAAAAAATACGGCCCGAGGATGCCGCCAGCCCATAAACCGCACCAAACAATCACTCTTTGTGGGTGCATTGGTTTTTTGACAATCACTCTTGGATTATCATTCGCCCAAATGCGGCAATTCTGCTTATTGACGAATCCACTGAGGTGAGGTGAGGTGAGGCGATATGCATTTTGATTTGAACGCCCATTTTCATAATAAGCCTGAATAACTTTAACACGTTGCTCGATTGTGTATCTTTCCATATTCAAATTGACTTAGTCTGAAATTGCCAAATGAAATGCAGAAAAAAACTTGACGTTTAGGTGTGGTTCACATTCAACATCGGCCCTTAAAATTTAACCACCCTTTATAAGTCTACTGAATAGGTACACGATATTAACAAACAAATTATTTATAAAAATCTGTAGTCGACAAACCGTATTTATGATTCAACTTTTTTCAAATCTAATAAGCTTTTGTTTTTAGTCATAGTTGAGGTAGAGTTCGGCCTTAAGTTAGTTGCAGCAACTTTTGTCAGATATACCATTGAAAATTATGAGAAAAAATTGCTTTTAATTCCAGAGTCTACGTCATATATACTGTGAAAACTTCTGTAAGTATATGGAAGCGTAGTAAGCAACTCAGGCGAAATCGAGGGTATCTACTAGTTCTTCTACACATTTTTACCCTGGCCGAGATTTGAGCCCAGGGCACTTTACAGCACACACACGCTACTTACTTATGCAGCTTCGATGCCCGATGTGGAGCAATTCAAGTGAAGCTGTTAGTGACTTTAACCCGGCGCCCAGCCCTATCATATGCCCACATCAGTCAAAACATACAACTAAAAGTATAGTTGATTTGATAATTTGTAATAGAAAACAAAATGGAAATTGCGCAACCTCTAAAAATACCTTTTCTCATCGGCAGCGTCCGAATGCGACTGCCATTTCATCTGGCCACTCTAATGTAGATACAATTGTATAGAAACACTTACTTTGTATGAAATCTGTCTTCTTCATTCCATACCTATCCTTTGTGCTCTTAAACACTTGATCAGTTGCAGTATATAAGGAATGAGGTTTGAATCATTGCATTCCGGTGCCGCAAGCGACCAGAATTTAAATTGTGGTTTAAACTTTAGACATTTGCTTCGATTAGAAAAGTATCAGAGGCAATTTTATACTTGTATACAAACTGCTACTACTCGTTGCAAGTAAAAAAAAAATCCTAGGTAATTAGTCACAAATATAAAGATTTTGGCAATACTCGTATAAGATGCATCTAAGTAAAGTTATGGACTCCTTTTATTAACATTTAATAATAATATGTATGTATAGAAAGTCCGATACACTATCATATTTTAGTTGTTTCTTGAAAATCCTAAAATTATGTGAGTTGATGAAAAAACGTAAAATTACTGACGAAGGGCTGGTGAAATTTCTGGCATCAACTCAGCCAGATATTCGTCACCTATTTCTTTTCGGCTTTCGCTTTTAACTTATCATCAATCATTGTTTTAAGAATCAATAAAAATATATGTAAATATAACTACTGCATTGTTAGCTTAAAGAAATATTAAATTTTAAAACACTATTTATATTTCTCATACAAAATGAAATACACTAAAATAAAGCAAAATAACTATGATAAAATAAGTTGTATTTTCTATAAAAATTTTATAGAAATGTAATGATATTAACCGTAAGAACTAAAAAAAATTCTGTCATGGTCACTGTACGAGATTTCATATGTTTTTGCCCTTATACTGTCTGCAGAAAAAATCGCCAATAACCAATGAATCGCAGTTTGGTGGTTTATACCATGGTTTTGTACAAAGGAATGCTTTAAATATTAAAGTCTCCAACCAGAACCTATTCTCAGTTGACCTGCTAAGATTTGATAAGTGAATGGCGAGCACAATTTCACCGGTTTTACTGTCTAAATATAGGAGGAGCAAAACCTCATATCTGAATAATTAGTTAAGTAGTTGTACAGTTATAGAAATCAGTTCCTGATGATTTTCATTGTATACTTTTTTTAATTATAAGTGAAAGGATTGTCAAATTTCATGTTCTTACCCTCCTTAGTGTAGGAGTTATAATGGAAAAATAATTTCTGAACAATCAATTGTATAGTAACTATATAATGCCCAATCTGGTTTGCTCCGACAAAGGATTAATACATTATGGAAATATGTACATCTGCCCACCAAGTTTCATTTACATATCTCTAAAACTGAGGTACTACTATGCGTTCAAACCGACAGACAGACAGAAGAACAGACAGTCAGACATGGCTAAACAGAATCAGCTCGTAAGGTGCTATCTCTTATTCTTCTTGTACTTACAAACATCGGACCAAAGTTAAACTACCATTTCGTCTTCATGAACGGTATAAAACCCTAAAAAAATCTTTAAACACAGAATCCCATTTTAAAAAAATTCCCAACATAAATTTACCAAAATCATGATCCTCAAACACAAACTCCCCAAAATCAAAATCCCCAAAACTAAAGGCCTTAAATTCAAAGTCCTGCAACACATGTTGAAATATGTGCTTAATATTTTTAATTTCCCTTAACTTCACCTACGTGATTAATCGCAATTTACTTTGTATTACTTTTTGCAGAATTGTTAAACAATAAAAAAATATTGAAAATGGTATTTCGTTATTATTCAGCTATGTCGTCTTCTTGGCATCGGATTTGAATCCGTCAACTTTCCTCTATAGGTGTCGTGCAGTCCGACCTTATAGGGTTTTATGTTCGACTTTTTTTATCGATTTAAAGTGTCGGAAAATGCGAGTTTGTCGCTTTTGCTATCGGAAATAAAACGATCATTCAAACTCTTCAGTTTTTTATAATTAGAGCTTTATTTATGTGCTGGAGCTGAGTTTTTTCAAAAAATGTAGGTACGTATGTACATATATTTTGTACAAAATGCAGTTCTTGTTTAATACTAAATGATCCGTTTATAAGAGGAAGTATGCAGAAATCAACAAGAATTATTTGCTATTTAATATTTGGCCTTTATTGCAGTTAAAACTGCATACTCGAAAATTTTCTAAAAATTTTGGTTGAAAAGTTTGAAATTTTATTCAATTTTTATAAATTTTATAAAAAACTTGAATCTTGAATTTTAGACTAACATTATTTTTGTTAGAGAATAAATTATAGTTTTATAACAAATAATTCGAATTAAGTAAAGAAGACAAAATTGTCAAAACTTGCCAATATATTTTACTGTTATATTAATCAAGGCGAATTCCTGGCAGGTGGTGTTGAGCGTACAGTAACAAAAATACACTAACAAATTATATGCACAATGACAGTGAGAATTACAACAAACACATAGTTTTGACTTTACACCTGCGAGTTCACTCAGCCGCTTTTTTACACCACCCTATATGAATTCCCTTTGATTTTTATAAACTCAGGTAACAAAGTAAATACATTACCGACCCGCAAAAGAATATTTGTTATGATAACGAATTGCATGTATAGCAACAACATTAACTCGAAAAAATATTCGAGTTGAGCCAACTCGATAAAATGATATATGTACGACCTGAGATGTAGTGCTGGGGAGTAAAATAATCTGCGCTATTGTGAATCAGCCATACGAAACTACAAGGGAAATTTGAGTTTAACACCTAAAACCAAAAACCAATTCCAGGTCGGATTCTGCGACAATCCGATTGTTATTATTTTTCGTGAAATATATGTATTTCGAAAACTATAAATGCCCGTGGTGTTTGTGAAATGCGATTAAATTACTTTAAAAATCGCAGCGATTTATCGTTGGAAATTTCGTTTTTGGTGATTTTGTGTTTGGGGATTTTGTTTTTGGTATTTTTAATTTGGATATTTCAGGCCCAACTCAATAATAATATTGCAAATCAAAAGGAAAAAATATTTAACCATCTAAGTTTTCGTATAGACCAATTCAGTGTAGAAACAGGAATAACAGAAAAACAGACCATCATAGCCATAATATATTGTGTATCTAAGAAAAACCATTAAAGAAAGGAATTCTACACCTGTTCTTGCTAAAATTCCATAAAACAAAGTTTCATCTTAAATTTGTTCCAGAATAAAACTCATTTGGTTTTCATCACTTCAATTCAACGCTTTTTATTTGCATATTTTTATTTGTATGTATGTAAATCGAACACAGAAATTATAGTTTATTATTCATCACTTCTTTTCACTTTGTGCCATTTTGGCCTTTAGTGAGGCTGGCATTTCTGGCGGTGGTGGACGTGGTATACGAAAGGCCACCTTTACGCCATCATAAATGAACCACTGCAATGCAGTCAACGTCCCAATCATAATGATACGCGGTCCCAAACCGCTCCACATGCCCATAAAACCCAGCGATTTCGCCACTTGCAAAGCTGTAGAACCTTTTGCCTGGTTAAGCTTCGAGACCACCACATCGGCTGGATGTGAAACTATAGCGCAGAAGACACCGGCTATGTAGCCAGCGGCGAATGTCACCACCAATTGTTCACCTTTGCTACATTCAACGCGCGGTTTTGGCACCACATATTTGTACAGTAACTCAAGGGTTAATTCAAAACAAGCGAATTTCATCATTGTGTAGGGTATCTGACGCATCCATAGTGGTACGAGCCCCTTATAGAATGCCGCAATGCCCTCGTCTGCAACCATTTTAGGTACGGCTTGGCGCATTGTATTGGCAAAACCCGGTGTCGTTTGCATTTTTACTTTAACCGCCTCCATAGGTGCAAGGGCAATATCGGCAAAGAATTCAGCTGATGCCGATGCTGCCAAATAGATATAGGTGCGGTACAAGTAAGCATTCTCTTCGCTCAACATCTTTGTATAGTACACCTTGAATACTTCGTAGAAACCAAATTTGAATGCGCCTTGCGCCGAATATCCACATAAAGTTGGAGCCCAACCTCTCGCCAACCCACGCACGCCGTCTTCCTTGACTGTTAACTTCAAACCATATATCAAATTTTTATACTTAGCTTTATCGACTTGTAAGCGACATTTGACCAAATCCAATGGTGTGACAAGCGTGTGAGTGCTACCACATGAAATGATACCGCCAATCATACACAGCTGGAAATATTTTAGACTGCCGAATTCACAAGACTCCTCACCGGCAGCAACAGCAGCAGCGACTAGCTGACGATAAGAAGGAAACGGAGAACGAAAGGGTGTTCGAAAGGGCTTTGGTAAAGGCTCAATTTCACTTTTGCCTTCACAACTTGCGGCGAATACAGGTGAACGAAATATTGCGTCAAATAGTCCTGGCAGCATTATGTTGAAGTTTTTTTTTCTTTGTAATTTTATTTTTTTTATTTTACAACTATTTGCTTTATGACAAACGTCATATACTTTCAATGACAACATGACGAATTTGAAAAACTTCACTGTTATTCCGTGTGTATAATTTGCTTCAAATTAAAATCTATTACAATCAGACGTAGAATGTAAACGAAATTTAACAGTTCACCGATTTCTTGATATAAAGACATATTTCCAGAGTGATCTAGGCAAGGTAGATCCATACAAGGTGATTGCAAGATAACCAAGGCTAATCCGTTGTATATTTTGTTTGTTTAATTCTGCGAGTGAAATGTCAAAATCTAAATTTGCCGAGTATTGTTCATGTATTTTGTTTTTGTAATTTTGAGAGTGAAATGTTATATTTTGAATTCTTCCAGTACTGCTCATTAATATAGTTTTTGTAACAAAATCACTATAAGAATTAAAGAGGAACCAGCATTCCGCTCATGTCAAGGCGAATTCATACAAGGTGATAGCAGCCTATGAGCTGAATGCTTGTTTTTCTTTTGCTGGGTTGTTTTGTTTACATAATCAAAATATATGAGCAAAGTGGGCGAATTCAGTTATTGACATTTCCCTCGCAAAATTACACTAACAAAATACACAGCGGATTCGCCTTGGTTATCACCGTCTATAGATCCACCGTAGCTCATGGGATGATATCACCTAATATGAAATTGCTTTGGATCAAGGTAAAGTTGATTAAGCAGCTGATTGAATTCGCTCAAATTGATGTGTTTGTTGTAATTGTATGCATTTTGTTAGTGTTCATTTTTGGTTTTAACTCATATGGGGTTGACATCACCTTATATTGATTCTCCTTGGTGTAAATTTGTTACTGCCAATTTACGTACAATACGGAGAATTCAGGCGAATGGGGAATTTCGTCGAACGCGGCGGAATCCATTTCCAACATTCACCGGATAATTTCGCTTACTTGAACACAATCAAAGGGGAGCGAACGAAAAAACAGCTGATTGTGTTGCTTTAATTCCCAACAAAGGTAAAGGGATCTTACGAGGGTTACGTTTTATATTTTGCGCCTTCGCAACACTACATGTGATTAGCTGTAATTAGATATTTTTATCGTAAAGTTTGGTACTTTTTGGCATAGACTTGCATATAATGCTTTCACTTACGAGTTTTATTTGTGTTTATTTATAGTGAGTTTAAAAATTCATATTTCCTAAAAATGGAATTAACCCGTGAACATTTTCGTACGATGACTTACTACGATTTTCGACGTGAATTATCGAGACAGAGGTGCATCAATCAACTTACTTCTACTTTTGGAGTTGAATCACCACACTTGCAGGACGAATTTCGTGAAGGTCGTCCAAAAACGGTGATTGTGCCAGAAACAGTCGATGCTGTGCTTCAACTCATAATACAAGATCGTCATGTGACATATCGCGAGATAGAGGCATCCTTGGCCATTAGTGGGACCAGCATAAATTCAATATTGCATGTACATTTGGTCGTAAAGAAGATTTGTTCTCGTTGGATACCGCATAATTTGATAATTGCCCAAAAAGGACTCGTGTTGATTGGTGTAAAGAAATGTGGAAGAAATTTAGCCGCGGTGGATCAAAGCACGTCTATGACATCGTAACAGGTGACGAATCTTGGATCTATGCATATGAGCCGGAAACAAAGCAGCAATCGACTATATGGGTGTTCCTAGGCAAGCCTAAACCAACCAAGTTGATCGCGTAAGAAGCATCTCAAAGCAAATGGTCGCCTGTTTTTTCGGAAAATCTGGTCATGTCGCAACTGTTCCACTAGATAAACTTAAAACGGCCAATTCTGAGTGGTATACAACCAATTGTTTGCCAAAAGCTTTTAGAGAATTAAGGAAAACCAACCGCCGAAGACAAATCATTCTTCACCAAGACAATGCGAGCTCTCACGTATCGATTCACACTAGAGTTTTTGAGGACTCAAAAGGTCGAATTAATGGATCATCCGCCTTACAGCCGTGATTTGTCACCTAATGATTTCTTTTTATTCCCGAACATCAAAAAAAATGCGAGGTCAACGTTTTTCAATGCCTGAAGGAGCTGTAAAAGCCTTTAATCAGCTCGTTTTAGAGGTATCCTCTTCTGAGTGGCAAAAGTGCTTTGAAAATTGGTTCAAGCGAATGCAGAAGTGTATTGACTTAGATGGAGAATATTTTGAAAAACAATAAAACTATTTTCCTTAATATTTGACTGTGTTTTCATTATTAGGCGCAAAAAAGGCAATTCTCGTATGTTACAGAAACTTCTAAAAGAAATAAAGGAATTGCAAAATAATATCAAGCAGATAAGCTAAAACAAAAATCAACCCTATACAAATGATTTGGTTTTACATCAGATTTTGCATACATGTAATTTAGATATTAGTTTTAAACAACAATAACATTGATTACATTTTATTTTACTTAATAACATTGAAATAATGAAGCTATGCGGTTGCCCGAATTTTGGTTTCGCCGTAGCCGCTGGCGTCGACGATAGAAATATATCTTTCGCCGCGAATGGTCGTCCGTCCAAGCATTGGATGAGCAGATTCTCATATATATCAGTTTGTTCTATTTTTGACAGCGAACGTTCGTGACGAAAAATTCGCCTTTGGCCGTTGTTGCACTTAAGCTATAACACCACCTGATAAGAATTCACATCGGATCTAGGTGTTTACTGCATTTAGGGGACTTACAAGATGTCGTAACGTTTCGTAATATTATGAATTATAAAATTTTAAAATTTCAAAGAAGCGCTATTTCAATCATATTTCCATGCAATCTAAGGAAGATACATTTTAAGTGAGTAAAAACGCATCATTTCACAACCTTATAACACATTATGACGTATTGTGAATCTCTTAACTAACGCTTGAGATAGAACCAGAAAATTGATGGCTAATTAAGAAAAATTGTGGTCCGCCCAATTTGGGTGGAAACTCGGTTTTCAATAAGTTTCTATTCAATTGGCCAGAAATATAAAATTATAAAATTAATTATGACCATCGCTTTAGTCAATTTATTTTGATTAAGCGACCTGAAAAATGTATTCCTTGCTCTCACAGGCATGTTCAATTTTATGCAATTAATTTATCTTATATCTGACATTAGCAATTTCTGCAAGCGCCTTTTTTGCTTTTTGCTATATGGATGGAAAATGCGTTCTGATCGTGACAACTCATGACGATTGTGCAGTGGCGGCCACAATGTGGTGTAACTGATGTGCCTGAAATTAAGAAAAGAAGCAAATGTGATGAAAAATGTATAAAAAATAAATAAGTATGCACTTATTTAAGAAAGTGAAATTACTAAAGTTTACCTATTTTTTTTAAAGTTCACTAAAAGTTTTTCTAAGTTGAGCGTTTACCTATTTTTTTGCTATTTATAATTAATAAATAAAATTGATTATATGGAGACCATTTGTAAAGGTTAGACTCTCAAAGTGCTGAACCGATTTTAAAATTATTACATTTTCTCGAGAATAACTACTGTAGGGCGCTGAGAAAGCAGGTTATATATTTAGCTTAGAGTTTACCGGTTAAATTGATAAATTTGCTTGTACAGCAGAATGTTAGGCATCAACTCAGAGTTGAAAAACATAAATATTTAACCTAGCAGTTATTCAGGGTTAAATTTTTAAGTTTGTGCCATTCTGTTAAAAATAAATAAAAAGTAAATTTAGCAAAATAATTTTTTGCAGTAAACGAAAAAATTTGAGACGAGTCCCTTTTTTTCGACAATAATGAGAATGCCATCGAATACGTTGGCTACAAATCCTTTTAGAAATCTTTGGCAAAGGTAAGTGATCACCAGCCTCTGATATCTTCTATATTTTTCAACGGACCGTGATCGTTATTTGTTCCTTTCACGTGAGCATTTTTTTCTAAATAGAATATGCAATCATATAATTTACCGATGAAATCTTGCTGCCTCATAGGCGGTTGGTTGAGCTGCCAGTAGTTTTGTTATTTCATGCTGGAATTGCCGCCTATATCTTTCCGTAGTTTCTCTATATTTAACCAGACTGTTAAAGTTGCTGTAAGAGAAAAATAGCTTCGTTTACTAAATCCAACTTAGGTAAGTAGTCTCAATTGCATTTTCCTAACCTGAAAAATTCTTTAGTAAAACTCGGTTCGCGACTCTCCAAATCTCTGGCGTCTGATTTTTTATAGTCATGTACAGTTTTTATTCCCATATCGTCCATTAGTTGGTATATCTCTGATCTGCGTAATGTCGAAGGAGCATCATCCTCGATTTGAACATGGGGAGGACGAATGAAGAACGAAGTCGCGCTCTCGACGACATACGGGTATGACACACGTGGGCTGTCATCGTCTAACGCCAAGGACAAAACAGTTCTCCTTCGTGTAGATTTTCTAAATGATACGCTCGTACTTACAGACATTTTGTATTGGTGGTTTTTGTCTATCCGGAAAGTTGCAGAAAATTCATAAATACAGAAATTTTCAAAATACAAAATGAAACTAATTCAAATGATTATTTTTGACGTATTTGTACGACGTATTCTTCAGTAAATGTAGTCATAAAAGGTGTAATTACTATAGCAGCCGGCTTAATTTTTTTTTACTCACCTACATTTATTTTGTTTTTGCTTTTGCGTATGAGCAAGGCGAATTCACATTAGGTGGTGTTATTGCTACAAAAATGAAAATTTATACTAACAAAATATACGCTCAATGACAGAATTATTTACAACAAACACACCATTTTGACTTAACGAATTCGATCGTCCGCTTGAACAACTTCTCCTTAAATGAATTAGCCAAGGCGAATTCATACAAGGTGATAGCAAGGTGTATCCAAAGAAGGTGATAGCAAGATAAACAAAGCGAATCCGCTGTGTATTAATACGCTTTGTTTATCTTGGTATCACCTTCTATGGATACACCTTGGAATTAGCCTTGCGTATGAGCCGTAAAAGCAAAAAAACAACATCGATTAAATCGATTTTTAATGAAAACTGAAGTAAAACAAATTTTAAAATTTTTAGCAATCGTGGTGTGCAAACCTAATCAAAATAAACAGTGAAAAAATGCAAAAGTTTTTAATTTATTATATGCATGCTCCAATGTAACGCTGCCTATTACAACAGGAAAATAACAATATAGAGACTAAAGAAAATAAAAGAAATGTGTTTGCAGCCAATCAAAATAGACGTAGTGATGCTTCGTTTAATGTACGAATTTAAAAATCTTTCAACACAAAAATAAAATAGAGCTCTTTTCGTTTTAACGATGGCATGCTCAGGTCACACAGTTCGGCGACTGGTGAAGAGTAGTATCAACTCGAAAGTCGGACGACGGAACTTTTGAACTATCTAACACTAACGCTATAAAGATGTCTTATTCTCGGCATAATTTTCAAATGCAAATTTTTTGTTTCAATCCTTGATAGACCAAACACCATAGAAGGTAGTCCTCTGGATCTACACAGCCATCACAGCATTCACCCTATTCTGCTTTACGGGGCTCTAGTCGGATGACCTTTGATGACCCTTGGTAAATCGACAACTCTTAAACAGTTCCACAGAGCTCAAAGGAGCGCGGAGTTATGCATAATTGGAGCCTTATGGATATCACCTACTGAAGCTCTAAACGCGATTCTGAATCTCGCTTATACTGAGGTATTGGCTCGGCAAATAGTTGCAATCGCCGCTCTAGGTTTCAAACAGGCAGCCTCCTGGACCCCTAGCACATCCAGTCACTCGAAAATTTGAAGAGCAATGTCTCCCCTACCTAATCCTGCTAGCACTGAATATTTCATACCTTCAAATACTTTCACTAGGAACTATAAAATTACAATACCAACACAAAAGGACTGGAACACCTGGTCCCACTGCATACGTAACGTGATGGCTCCAAACTCGACAAGAAGGTCAGCGGAGAATTTTCCTTTCCAGAGCTGCTACTAAAAGCATTGTTACCTCTTCCTGGCCACTGTGGTGCATATCAGAGGAAGATGATGGCTTACCAGAGGGCCGCCCGACACCTATACAAAAGATCCAACGATAAAGTGGAGGTATTCATCTTCTTTGACAATCAAGCGGCTCTCAAAGCTTCAAACTCATGTATAGATAAGACAAAATCTCAAACTGAATGCCGCGGATCTTTAAGGCTAAATGCAAGCCCGATAAGTTGGCGAAGAAGGGTACGACCGCTCCATCCTTCCGGGAAGGATAGAGAAGATATACGCGAAACCTTTTCTTACGTGGAACTGGTAGGCTAATCTGGTTCTCATAGGTGCAAACCTTAGAGGTCTAATTGGTTGAGGGTGGGAGTGAGCGCGGCTGTAAATGTAGAGCATTTGGAAAAAGACAGATGCATTTCTGCAAAACCTTGCGGAGATATCGGTAATCACAGTAAGAGCAGTCTCAAAGTACATTACGCTAACGAAATAGTTTAATCCCGGATGAACACTGTTTGCATAAGGCGTCACAATGGACCTACTCGCGACCGTAGTGCAGGAGGGTCTTTCTCTCCAGCCATTTCAACCTAACCTGCATATAATTTTATAAATTGTTCCATCTTTAAACAACAATGCTACAAATTGGTGAAAATATAGAAATGCTCAGTTCCAATGGTTTAAATAACTACAATGCGATAGAGCAGAAGGCAAATTTGTAATTTCAAGATTTGAAGACACACCTAGATGTTCTACCCACATGCTATACATTCCGCTATGGCGGTCACCCATAGCAACAAATATATTTTGCCATGAACTGTGCGTGGAATTATTGTTACAGTTGTTTGTAATGTTGCAAGTTGGCGATGCGTGAATTCACGTCGTTTTGTCATATTGCGCGCTATTTGTTATCTGCTACTTGTAAAATTGTTATTTGTATCAACAATTTCTGCAGGCACAGAAAATTTATGAATTATTTATGTGTGTAGAGTGAATTTTTTAATACCCCAGCACTAAAAGAAACAAGAAGATTGTTTGTTAGCTAAAAATTAGAAAAAGGTACGAACAACATTAGCCCTACTTTCCTTCCCATTTCAAAACAAATGACAAATTCTACCTTGTGGTTCTAGGAAGGACACGGTGCATATTGGAGTAGAGCTCAGTAGTGCGATTCACTCACTTCTTTTAAAGATATTCGATTGGTTAACTCAACTTAACCAAAATTTTAACGACCCTGCTATTCAGTAGCCAATTTTTAATGATTTTCGCATTCGCTGAATCAGCTGTTGATGTTAGCTAGTCGATGACCGAAAACTAAACGACAACAAATTTGATGTTGTTAACTCAATCGAGAAAAGTGAAATTCGTGATTTCAACTTAAATAAAAAATAAATTTAAAATTCAGTGATTTGTTTTCTTGTAATTAAAAAAGGAACATTAAATAATGTCGTTTGAACATTTGGCATATGATTTATCACGAGGTGACGAAGAAGTAAGAGCTCCGACAGTTTAACGGCGTTTACTTCGAGATGTGGACAATCCCTTTCATTTGAATGCAACAGAATTTCAGAAGCTGTATCGGTTAACTCCAGACTTGGCTGAATACCTAATTTATAAGCTTGACAACCAAATAAGAGGCTCCAGAGCCAGGTAGCTCGTGTAATCTTTAAGCCTGTATCCAATTTTAAATTTTACTTTTATATTGGTAGGTTCTAGCGGCTTTAAGGTTCTTCGCAACTGGCTATCAACGACCCGTAGGTGAACAATGGGGAATATCCATGAGATAGTCATCCCGTAAGCCGGTATTTATAGGGTAACGGATGCAATCAATGATTCATTGTTTCACCAAAAAGTGAGGTTTCCTATGACCCAAGCTGCTAAAGAAATGCTCAATTGAGCATCGTCACCCTTTGTGGGAGGCACTATTGGGGCTGTCGATTGCACACCAAAGAATCATGAGGAGGCTTATGCCAACCACCATACATATCTACCATTCAATTAATGTGCAAATGGCAAAATCAAGCTTTTATCAAGGATCAAGTACAAAAAGTGAAATATAGTTTAGTTTTAATATATAGATAAATGATTCTAATTAAAAAATTTTCCGGATATTCCTTGGAGTCGAGTTAATGACTATTCTACTAAATCACTCAGAGGAGAGTCCGAAATTCTGCTACAATGGAACATTGTCATATATAAGAAGAATTATAAACGTTTGTAGTTTGAAATAAACTAGTATATTATTCCACATTAATAAAATGTAATAAAAACGCTTAAATTTATATTTGGCAGCCGGCATTCGTTTGTTTTTTCTCTATTCCGCTCTGTGCTTTTCGCTTATTTTGACATTTAGTTTGACAGAGGTGCCACTCTTTATCACTTTGAATAAATACAACGAAACAGCTGTTAAGTATCGTTAAGAATAAGTTAGTGAATCGCACAATCGTTAGTGCAAACGGCAAATATTGCCGTCAAAAATAACAATTGTCGCACCGTTTAAAGTTAGTGAATCGCACTACAGCAGTAGTTCATCTACAATTACACATTGCGTTCCATTTTAAATTTGTATTCCATACGATACATGCTAACTGCAGCTCAACTGTGGTATTGAATATGAAATATGTATTTTTAACCCTTCGTCGGATGCAGCTGACCTGTGAGTGACTTAAAGGAGTAAAGCGAACTTTTTTACATTAAGGCGCATAAATGTAAAATCTGTTTATAAAAACTAGATTTCGCAGTGAAGTTAAAAAAATAGTGATGTCGACAAAATAACGTATATAATCGGATCTTATAATTATTATTTAATCTTTACTTTATCTAGCTTAACCTGCATCTCCTTCTCAATAAAACTTACGTTTCCTACCCTCGTGTGTGACTTTTCGCCCATATCGAATTTTGTTGTATTTTGTCCCAATAAATGTATTCTGGGTGGGAAAAAACATTTGTTTTAATTCTTTTTCTCAACACAAGTTTATCTGCAATACACTTTATACAAACATTTGTGGTATGAGTACGTTTGGCAGAAGCAATTCATAGTTTTTTGAGTCTAGTTTTTATATTTTGATTTCTCACTGTAATATACATATATGACATCTAGCCATTCTTTGAATAATCTGTGGAACGATTATTCTTTCCAGTAATTTCGAATGATGGTCGCGACCGCTTGCGAGGCTCTGGTGATTCGCAAGGTTGTATTGGCCGAACTGCTAGCCTATCGCATTGAGTTATTTTGTCAATCTTTCCTCATGCTGAAAGTAAATATATCGATGGCTCAGTTCGTGGTACGCCTTTCTCATTGCCATTTATAGCTTTGTTGAAGATATTACAAGTTCTCGTGAATAAACTCACCCCATCGTTTTTTTCAAGTGTCGTCCATTATATTTGAGAATAGTCCACTGACAACATCGAATTGTTCCTCTTGTACAGCTGTAACAAGACAACATTTTTCCAATTGTATCCACACTACCTAAATGAAAAGGAAATTGATGTATTCCATGGACCGTGACCATTTGTTTTTTTTTTAAATACTGAATAATTTCTGGCAGGTTTTTCCATCTGATTGAACCCCATTCGAAGTTTCAATTGAGCTTTGTAGAACTACGCTTTTTTTTCATCTGCCAACGTACGATACAAGAGTTGTGTTTTCGGTGAATTCAAATGTTGATTGGAATAAAGGGAACTTTATGCATTGCAGAAGTTTTGATGGAATACTCTTTTTGTTTTTCGCATTGTGCACACTATGGTCAGACCTTAAGACAAAACATTTCGGCCCAGAATCCAAGACGAAACAATAGAAAGACAAAATTGGAGGGATCGAAATAATCAGCCAAAAGTCTGGACCATATAACAAATATTTCACGAATCGGTGTGGATTTGTCGATAGAACTTTCCTGCTGTTGGCTCAAAACATTGTCAAATCGAAAGTGGCGGATATAAGACGAATTCAAATTTTCTCTTCCTTGGGGGCATGGCATCGCCCACTTTTAGAAAGTTGTATACACATTTTCTTTGTTTGCTATTATTATTATTATTATTATTGGAGCCGTTTCATTGATAAAAATGATAAAATTTCCTTTAGCGGCAAACGCAACCCTGTTCGCATCTTTCATGAAACATGCGATTTGTTTTGTGCTATTTAAGAACGGAAAATAGTTGTGCTGGCAAATTTTATGTTTATGTAGTTATATGGGATATATATGGGATATCATTTTACCGAGTTAGCTCAGGTCACATATTTATCCTACCAAGTGTTTTTTTTTGCAATTCGGTTACAAAGAAACGGTCCTATTATTATTATTATTATTATTATTATTATTATTATTATTATTATTATAATTATTATTATTATTATTATTGAAGGTCCACTTTGGGAGCCATCCAAGACGTCATAGAGAAGGTCCACTTTGGGAGGGAAAACCACTACTCGCGGAAAATAATCCTGCTGGCAACACTTGATGTGAGAAACGCTTTTAATAGTGTTAGATGGATTGACTTGATCGAGAGTCTGGAGGCCCGCTTTCAAGTAAATAGCCAGCTGATAAAAGTGATACAAAGTTACCTCAGAGACCGTACGCATATATACGATACAAGTGATGGAATAATGGAAAAGGTGATAACATCAGGTGTAGCTCAAGGTTCTATACTGGGACCAGACCTTTGGAACATTAATCACGACGGTATCTTAAAAAAGACATGCCGGAGGAAACGCGTTTAGTCGCTTTCGCCGATGACGTCGCAGCAGTAATCACGGCCAGGAATATTGCAGAAGTACGAAGAAAGCTAAACCAAGTCATGCTGCGTACCAAAGAATGGCTAGACGGGCACGGTCTAACTCTTGCCACCGAAAAGACGGAAATACTTCTGCTAATACAAAGCCATCCCTGTTTAGATCGAAATAAGAGTATGTGATGCAGAAACTATCTCTAAGAAAGCAGTGAAGTACCTGGGGCTTACATTGGACCCAAAGCTGACATACTGGCAGGCAAATGGAAAACATTGGAGGACCAAAACAGAGCAAGGGAAAGCTTGTAATGGACACAACGACGTCTATCCTTCCCTATGACAGTGAAATATGGGCTGATGCACTGACAGCAGAAAAAAAGAGGAAGGTTCTATCAACAGTGCAGTGAACAGCGGCTCTTAGAGTGGCATCAGCATATCGTACAGTATCTGAAGCAGCGATTCTCGTAATCAGCGGAATTCTACCCATAGATCTGGCGGCTAAAAAACGTAAAATTAAGTGGGAACTCAAACAAAAAACGACCGCGCTAGCAGCTGTGCATGAAATAGAAGAATGGGACGATGGCAAGCAGAAAAAGGGGGAAGGTGGACAGCAAAACTTATACCGAGAGTTCAAGAATGGGCAGATTGAAAATTTGGCGATGTAAATTACTACATCACCCAACTACTATCCGGCCATGGATACTTCCGGAAATACCTCCATCAGATGACAAACGACCAGAGCTGCATATATGATATGAAGTAGACGATGCTGAGCACACGTTCTTCAAATGCCAAAGATGGCGCAGGGAACGGGACCGGCTTGAGCGCCGCGTAGGCAGAATCACTGGAGATAATTTAGTTCATAAAATGTTAAGTTGCGAAGAACTGTGGAATGATATCGCAGAATTTGCAGAAAGCATTTGGAGAGTCAAGAAAAGAAAACTAGATACGTATAATGAACTACAAGTGGCGGTCCTGGACGCAGGGGAGTAAAAGAGTCAAATACGACCTCTGGTTCTCTACCTCGAAGTAATGCTAAAGCGGTTCCAGGGCAAGGGTAGCGAAGAATTCAGAGAGAGGGGGTTTTTTAGCGGACACACCACATACGTAGCAGCGACGGCTGTTATAGATCCGAAGGGATTTTTCGCCCACATCCCCCAGCAAAAAAACAAAAAATTATTATTGAAGTCGAAATATCGATGAAAATACAATTAAGACAAGAACAACTTAATTTTGTTTTATTTGCAAAAGGTTATTAACTACTGGCCTTGAGCTCAAACAAAAAATATTTATTATTATTTTTATCCTTATTATTATTTTTATTATTATTATTATAATTAGTATTAGTATTAGTATTATTTTATCATTATTAATATTTCTACTTGGAGGGGATTTTAGTGCCATAAATATTTTATGGCACACTTCTAGCCAAGTAAAAGCTACCAAACTAAACTTTTACTTTTATCATAAAATGTCGATTCATTACCGAAGTCGAAGTGAATGTTTTTATTTAATAGACACATTTTTTATTTGCGCGTTAGCAGAAAAAAAGTTGTGTACAATTACACGATCCTTTGAAAGTAAAGTTTTTCTTGAAATAGGATCGATCCGTCTAATCTACATACAAAGAAACCTTAATATAAGTATAGCTTTAAGTTAACTCAATACTCCAGATATTTTTCCGTTCAGTAAGTAATCAGTTTATATTTTTTCTTCTGTCGTTTTAGCTTTTCACATTGTTGTAGTTGTAAGTTCTGTATAGTATATAAAGCAAGTGTTATATGTATGTATGTGCATTGAAAGGGAAGTGTGTCACGTTTGTAAACAAGCATTGGCGTATTGTGTGAATGGATTTCTGAGTCTGCTGTTGTGGCTGTAGGCAATGCTTGTAGAATTGGCACCACTCAGATGTTGTTGACAATGTTAACGCATAAAGTCACACAAACGCATACTTAAACGCTTGCATATGAAAACAAATAAAGCAACATTTAATATCTAATAACACACGCGTAGCTATGTACCCATATAGTATATACACTACAATAAACACGGACAGACAACAATAGAAATAGAAGAGTGAAATATTGAGGCGACACTCAGCCTTAGAGCGCTATATACAGACATAAATACTAAGGATGGTGATCCCGGGATCCCAGAGTTTTTTTTTAACTATTTTGCGGACTAACCGGTAAACGGCGTTAAAATAGTGTAAATATGACAAAACTGGACCGTAAGCCACATTCATATTAATATATGCTTTTCTAATATTTGTGACCCTACCAATTTTAGTTATCTCAAATCTGTGCCCTATGGAGACAAAGTTACAATTATTTTAGGCAAACTCGGACATGTTTTAATGTAGAGTTTCACTTACCGGTATCAAACTTACATTTATTGCCAACGATAAATTCGAACGGATCTTAAGTTGAAGGTATGTAAATGAATATATAATGTATTTAAAGGTTTAATATCAACAACGATAAAATTTATTTAGTAAAACAAAGAAACTCAAAACTTTTCTAGTCACACCTCTTCGCTTAGTTCGCGTTACTTTTCAACTGCCTTGCATCTCTTGTCGTACATGCAAATGTTAACGCTTTTCAACTAACCTTAACCCTTCAACTTCCACATTGATTCATAGAAGCAAAACGACATATAACGTCAGTTTTCGGTTCATTCTGGGAGTTCCGTTTTACGATTGGGATTTATTTTTTTAAGGTTTAAAAGTAGAAATAAAACTATATCAGAATACGAGAATAAATAATTGTTCCATTTGCGTTTTGTGCTTTTATACAAAAAAATTGACGGATACAACAAATCAAGGGATCAAATATTATTATTAAACGAGAAACAGACCAAAAATTAGACAAGGAAGACAACGAGTTGCAAGAACTCACCAATATTAAATTGAAATACCCCAAGAAGATATTGATTGAGAATCCTCCACGATCGCGTTGTAAGTATTAGTAAAAACTCAAATGATACCTCAGAAGGCAACCCAATCTTTGTGATACGGGGCTTGAAGGAGAGTGGTTTGAAAATGTCAAGGAAATACCGCAATTTAAATTGAATGCTACAAACAGTGGTGTAAAAATCTGCATCGAAGAAAATTGAACCGCAAAGTGAATATTTCTGAAAAGGTATTCACGTCAGCCATAATGCAAAAATTGGTTGATTCACCAAATATATGTGGGTCCTAGATTTGTGTGTCTAATCATTCATTTACTTGAAATTTACGTTTTAATTTTTTTAAAACCTACGAACAATGAAGAAATGTATAAGTTTTTGGGAGTTTCCTTACTTCAGGATCAAATAAAGGCTCCCAAAATACTAGACTTATATATTTTCACGTAATCCTTCGTATACCATCCTGTATTTGAGAACTCAATGCCTGGTCGCCGATTTGAACAGCTCATGCATTGCGCGAGTTGCTCCACGGAAAGTGGCGATGAAACTAACCTAAGAAATATTAAGCTGTTACTGAAACTTTATCTTCAAAGTTTACAAAGTGTCACATATATTTCGGGGAGTATTTTTACTCGTCCGTTGTCGGTCACAGTTCCGTCAATATGTCGAAGTTAAAAATACTCAAAATGGTACTAAATTGTACGAGCTACCAACAAACGATGAATATGTTCTTTGTTCTGGAAAATGTCTCGAAGATTAAATAAATAGGGAATTATTTTCTTAGCATTTTCTGATGTCAAGTGATCAACGGAAAGAGTGCCGAACTGTGGGGAAGTAATTTTTTGGATTTTCGACAAAATTTTCATTAATTTTTTTGACGATTTCCGACATATTTATTAAACTTTTTTAGAATTGTCTTTTGTGGGCCATTAAAATATAGTGTAATAAGGAATAGGACCGAAGTGGCTACAAATAACCGTTGAATTTTAGGTTTTTTTTGAACAGTTTTGCCATTTTTTCCATGCGAAAACGTAGGTAATAAAAAGTTAGAAATTTGCTTGTTAATGAATGGAAACTTAAAAAAAAAAAATACGCCCAGGTTGTCTAAGATGAGAAGCCTCCGTTTCCAATAGATGCCATCCGCCTTGGGGAGAGTCACTAAAGGAATACTAAATATATTTATAGGTTTTGTCATGTAATTTACGTGACAGATTCCTTTAGATATACTACCTTGATTATTCAGTAAGCAAAGTATAGATCACTTAATATAATTGCTTTTATTTAAAAATGATTTTTGATTATTTACATTTTGTCAACCACTACGGCAATACAAAGTGAGTGATTAATGGATGAAATGGTTAATGAATTAAATCGAGTTTTATTTTTTTCACAACCTATTAAGTTTAGAATATTAGGAAATGTCTTGTTATATTTAAAAGAAATAAATAGAACACCACGGAGTATATGTATAACTTTAGTTATATCATTCATTACAAAATCAAAAATTTACCACAATGAAATATTTAATGGAATGAAATTCAACCATTAAAAACACACCAAGATGTGTTGTTATTCCTTGTGCAAACCATAATCAAGTTGGGTTATGCTATTTTTTTTTTCTTTCATATCTCGTTATCTACTGAGCCGATATTTACAAAATTGTAACACAATATGGAATCTGATATGGAAATTCCAAGTATGACAATACCTGGAATTTCGACATAAATCGAGTTGTTTTGTTATGGCTAGTGACAACAATATGAATAGCACTAAATATTTGAATATAATTTTCCTTTAAAACACTTAACACCTCTATTTTTTTCTAAATTTAAGCCTTTTATATAAATATAGAGATATGTACATATGTAAGTATAATACTATAATAGCTTGTTTGTACTTCTGACATTTTTACATCTATATGCACCATAATATTTTGCTGCTATTGCGTATGCAGTACAGTATATATTTTTCTTTAATAAATAAATTATTTAGAGTGATTTTCGTGCTCTTTTTGTCTGCCATTAAGATTGCGTATCGATTTGTTTTTCAACCATTTCATGACGCCACCTTGATTATTTATTTTCGCAAAAAAGCTGTTTTTTAAACACATTTTTTGCTATTTTATTTTACAAATGTGTGCTTATAAGCAAAAGTTCATCAAAATACCAATGTACGTAAATACAAAGTGGCATACATCTGTTGGGAAAAAGCAGTTCAGTAAAAAAAACCAACTTACCTAGTGGTGATTTTGGTAAGCTCAAAACAAGTACCGACCCAGCTGATTTCGATATGTCTATGTGTAACTAAATACACAAAAAAAATAATATTAATAGCAAACCAAGTCTCTGCCTTAAAATTGAATTTACTTATCGCCATTATCATTTAGAGCAGCTTAAATATTATCCTATTTGATTGATATGAAATAACAGATAGTACTACCAGCTGATAAATTTTTGAGTTGATATTTAATGAACAGCATTAGGCAAACACGTCTACATATATTTGATTTCCCTTAGCAGTGTTTAGGTTCTAACTTAATTTGCAAGATTAGTAAACTTTCTAGTATTTCAAATTTTAAAATTCGTGTTTTACATTCCACAATTTTCTCAGCCTAAACTTTGAATAAATTTTGTAAATGATATTTACATCCAAAATAGTCAAAGTGTCGCCAGACCTAAATTACTTTAGAAGTTACACAACTTTATTAACAAGTAGTATTTTATTTATTTAGGAATGTATATGTACTTGCTTGCTTGAATAGGCGGCCCTTTTATTCGTACCACGCAAAAAAAAGAAGACCATTTCTGTTAAATTCGAAGTTCTGGTTTTTATATTTGTTTTTCCAGAATATTGTAACGGCGGTTACCTCCGGCAGACGCTTTGAAGATAGCAAAAAAATAACAGAATCCAACTTATATTCTAAGTCACAAATTATACATAAATACTTTGTTAACCACCTGACTAGTAATAAGAGCCCAAAATCCTGCCAAGCACAACAAAAGTCTCGCTATGAGTATGAGCGTATTGGGGGTTTCCCCCTTATACTTTGGGACTAAATAGTCTGTCAGTCAATATTGTACCTGAGGCTGAAAAAATTCACCAGGGGAGAAAAAGCATACTGTTCATTCACTTTTTTGCAATATTGTGTTGTATGAAATATGAGCAGGAAATTAAATTACTCATACGCCACATATCCACGCTTATCGACAAACTTAATAGGTAAACAATAACTGTGGATCAATTAGCTGGTATTTTATTGGCTTTGATGCTGCGCTCTCGTCATGGTCAGAACTTTCAGTTTTATGAAAGAGCCTGTCTTCGATTTTAAAGCCTAACTCGTTATCGTCGGCATCAAATTTCATTATTCCACTTACCTGCCATTTAACTTGTTTGTTGTTGTTGTAATAGCATAGTTATACTTTTGGGGAATATTTCTGAAGTGACAGTCTTCGCCTGGATATAAATCCGGGTGGTTCCGCTGGGTTCACCGGAAAGTAGTGGCAACGAATTTAAATTGATCGACGGTATTGTTGGAGTACTTCACAGCTGCAAGGTGGTAAATTGCATGCATCAAACTTTCTCACATATTTTCGTTCGAATTCTTCTTTTATATTGGAAACCGTGTAAATATTAAAAAAGAAAGTGAAACCTGAAAGCATCCACGTTAACTATTCCAATAATATTGTATGCCACAGAGATGAATTTTTGTACTATCGAAAAATTTATCGATAAATAATTTATGTTCGCCAAATTGTTTTGTTTTTTAATATGTTAAAAATTCTTTGTTTTCTCCACTTAACTCGGCATCCGACAAAAGCATTTTTTTACAAGAACCGACAGATAGGGGCTTTACAAACGCCAGTCAAATAGCTGGTTGACTTTGTTACATTGTTTATTAATAATCTATTGGATTTATTCTTTCCTACGCCTTTTCCAAAAGGATTTCATAAGAACTTAGAAACGGCCAAATGTGTCTCAAAAAACCTCAATAGGATTTCAGAAAGGATCAAGCAAGTCTCAGAATGCACAATTTTTTTTCAGAAACCCCGAAATTAATTTCAGAAAAACACAACTGTATTTTATCTTGAAGTAATAAATATATATAATAATATATATGATTTCGAAATTTTGCTGGAACCCTTTCTTATTACTGAACGTATTTTTATATGATATTTAGCTAACTCTACTTGAAACATACAGGGCGTATACGTAACTCAGTTTTACTACTTATGTGTTTTTTTTTTAGAACCAGCGACCAGAAAATATTCAAAAACTATAAACAACCAAAATTTGGCATTAAATATTTCAAATTTTGTATGGGTTTTTCCCATACGTCTGAAGTAGAATTTCTCTCCACTTCTCTTAAATCGCTTTATTCGGCGCTTTCTCAATCGTAACTTGCCCGTCGCACACCAAAATTTTTCGTATAAAAGGTGTAGCGAATGGGGTTCTCCTTAACTTTAATATTTAAATATGCCACTTATTTTCACAGGAAATCCAAAATCCAAGACTATGAATCGATAACCTTAGTGGAGAATATGAGTGAAGTGTCCTGAAATTGACAGTGCGTTTATTCAACGGGAAATTTTATACGAAGTAACCCCTAAATTAGTATAATAGGTTTGTTCCACAAGGGCTGCATTAAATCCGGTAACAAAACAACTGAATTCTTCAACAAGTGTCATGACGGAGAGTGATGATGGAAATTCATCTTCCAATCGTTATCGGCGTAAAGCACAGCTCTTGTAGAAGATACCTATTATTCCTATTACACAATTTGGCTGTCTCCTTAAACGTCAGTTGCTTTGCAGCAGTACAAAGTAGAGTATTCGTAAGCTAAAGATGCAGTAGTTATACAATGTTTCATGTTCGTGAACGCATTAATCATCGCAATCGATTGTATCGGCATCGCAAACTTGGCATCACTATTATCGACGATGCAATTGTGATAAATACATTTTTCAAGATGGCTGAGAGTGAAACGTGAGAAAAATTAATGTTAAGGTTAATTTGTGTAAAATACGTATATACTAAAATGAATCCATTCACCTTATACTTTTAGTGATAGACGATGGACATACAATATGGTTAAATTACTGGTCACAACACGACTCCAAAATGAGCCGGAGTTTGCTGGTAAAAGAAGGAAGAAATCGGTGCTGTGGGAAAAGGTTTTACGAGAAATTAAAGGACTATACGGCGATTTTAAATTTAGCCGAGATGATATAACTCGCAAATTCCTCAAGCTGATGGTTACGTACAAGAGGATTAAGGAAAGAAATAGTACATCAGGGGAGGCAGCTAGTACTTGGGAATTTATCGATGATTTTGATTTGGTTTACGGAGCACGTAGTGATGTCAATGTATGTACCTGAAAGCTTATTGGAATCAAGTGTAAACAATTTGGAATGTTTAGTGACTAATGAAAATGTGCAAGAAAAAAGTCCAGCACCTGCACCACCTAAAAGGCCACGATGTGAAGTTTTACAAATAATTAGAGAAGAACGTGAGGCTGGCAAAGAATTTATGGAAAGCTTTATGAATATAGAAAAAGAACGGCTCCAGGTACAGAAAGAAAAAGTCGAATAAATGAAAAAGTTGCGGGAATATTTGATGACCATGAATACTAATTAATTTCAATTTTGTTTAGACCCCTACTTTTGTGATTTAGTGTTCGTGAATAGTTGGTAAATGTCATGATTGGCAGATCATTATACATATGTATATGTTTACTTTTGGTTGAACTAAACTTTAAAATTAATCGCCATGGTATTTCCACACAACGTCTAAAAAGTACAAACAATGAATTCCATGTAATTTTTATATCATTAATAATTTCATATTATTGAAAATGCATACTGACTGATTTATAAAATAACTAAAATGGTGTTTTATTTCAAATTTATTTTTATTTTATTACACGTTTATAAAGTCCAGCTGATAACAAATTAGTTAAACGTTCGCGTTAAAGTACAGCTTGAGTGAGTTTGGCTTTCAGAGTGTTCATAGCTAATATCACCGGGTCCTTCGCAGGTTATTATTATATTGTAAAGAATAATACTAGACATTATTATGTGCTTTACAAGTTTTATGTTTTTCACATCAATGTAATTTAGGATGCGAAATTTCTTTTTCAATATACCGAAAGCTTGTTCGACGCACACTCTTGTTGAACTCAAAACGGTGTTGAATTTTCTTTGTTCATGCGAAAGAAACCCGTTGTCTCTATAGGGTACCATTAAAAATAATTCTAGGGGATAAGCAGAATCTCTTAGCAGGTGACATTCACTTGGAAACGAAATAGTATGGTTAACAATCGCCCTTCGCAATGGACTTGCCTTCCAGACAGCTGCGTCGTGGCATCTTCCTGGATAACCCACGACAACGTCTATGAAAAGAAGATTACTGTCAACGATTGCCTTAATATTGAATATAGGAAATTTGTTAGATATTAAGGTAACGACATGTATGTATGGTATAACTTACTTGAGTTATGACGGAATATATGTCCTTGCGGTTGTAAAAGCTTATGCTATCCTTAGTGGGTTGAGATAGTTGAACATGGGTGCCATCTACGCATCCCAGCACACACGAAAAAGGTCCAAATCTCAGAAATTCAAAGCCCTCCATTACAGTTTTTCGTTGCTCTTCGTTTCTGGGGAAAGTAATTACTTGAGACTTAAGGCCTGACAAAATTTGTATTGTTTTGACGAACACGGAGTACACAGCACCCTGTTCCACGTTAAATCTGTTGCTCAGTTCTCGGAAACTGACTTGATTGGCAAGCTTCCAAATAGTTATAAATAGCGATTGCTTCAGCGGAATGCATGGGCGACCTGTTTTAGCTGAAGGCCAAAGCGGTTCCATCATCTCGCGTAATTTCTTAGAAATGCAAAACGACTTTAAATTAAATTAAATTTGTCTAGGTGCGTTACACACATAAGTATGTACGCAATTTTAATATTTACCTCAAAAGTATTGATGTTGATCCTAAAGTGACTGTAATATACATCATTTGGCATTTCATTAATCGTTTCGAAGAACTTTTGCACTTAGGCACTTTCCTTAAAATCTTCATATTTTGCAACTTGCGAATAGTAAGAAAACGTTTACTTTTTCCTTTTTTAATTAATTTCTTAACAATTTGTCCATTGCTGCATATTTTCTCACTTCCGATTTCGCGAATAACTTTCAATATCAACTTTTTCTTTAAAACATCCATTTTACATATGTAAGTTAATAAATATATCCAAATGAACCATTCGTATCTAAACCAAACAGTGCTACATACCAGACAAATTTATGCAAAGCATCAAGATAACATGCATACATTAAATAATGACAGTTGTGATAGAGCATAACTGCTTTGCATAAGGGTGTTTAAGAAGACAGCCTTTGTTATCAACCTCCACTGTTTGGATCAAGTCGAATTTATGTAAGTTATAACGGCACTACAAGTATAAAATAAATTTTTGTTTGTTTTTTGCTTATACGACCTCAGCTGCACTGCTATTCTCCTTATGAATTCACCTTGGTCCGAACAATTTTCAACAATTTGTTTTAAAACGGTTAAATTTTTAATGAAATTTATTGAATATTTCAAATTATGTAAAAAGTTGAACCTATTGTAAATTAATATGAATAATATTTATTGTGTAATTTTCACAGATTATAAATGCGCGCAATTTGTTTCAGCGTTGTCTTTGGGGAGCGTGCGGTTTGTGCAATTTTTTCAATGAGGCGCTCTCAATCAGTGCGGCTTAGTGGGAGAAATCGTATTAAAATCACCACGTTAGGTGAACTATTTGCTTCGCTTTTTTTTTAATTTTTCATATCTATAAACCGTTGTTTTTAATGTAATTGTTTACACCTTATTTTTTGTTAGAGAAATGTGTAGTAATATGATAAAGTGCTAAGTATCAGGTGTGAACTTATTGAATTATATTTGTAGCAAAATCACATAAATGAAAATGTATTTATATTTAATTTAATTGCCTTACACATAAATGACAAATAGGTACAGATTTGCTAATATAAATGAGGTCTTGAAAAAAAAACAAATTTAATTGGTTTATATCACTGCTTGGCTTGCACGCAAAAACCAAAATAACATTGAAATCTAATATCGCGTATAAAATCGAAAACCAAATGTGCAGAGCAAAAAACTAAATTTGTACAAATTTAAATTATGTTTCATTAAAACCTTTTTTTTTGTTATAGCCTAACAATATGCTTACGATTAGCTCCAAAAAATATATAATGGTTTTTTATTATTACAAAAAACTAAAATATTGTCAATGCTAAGAAAACCGATGAAGCAAATCCACCTCATTCCGTTAGCCTGGAAGGAGTTTGAAAATAATTTAGAAGTTAAATCGACCAGAAATTTGAGTCAAGAGGTTTTACTTTCAGAAAAATATGATGTATATGAGAGGTGGGTGTGGTTTTTGCCCGATTTTAATAACTTTCGAAATTTTGCTTATTGACTTGATATGCAGCATGTGTACCAAATCTAGTAGAGTTTGGTCAAGTAACTAGTTTCGGAGATATACGTATTTGCTCTAAAGTGGGCGGCGCCACGCCCATTTCGATTTTTTCTCGATTCGGTGTATTTGTTAGTATAGCCCCGTTTTTCATATTAAATTTGAGCAAATTGACATTAATACTGACATATCTAAATATCGGGTTTTTTGAATTTTGAAAATTACCGTTACATAAGAGGTGGGCGTGGAGTTTCTGGAGTTATAAGTGTTCCTTATAAAGTCGCCAGGCCACGCTTGTTTAAACTACTAGTTAACTTGGGTATTAAAGAAAAAAAAAAGAATTTCACACGTATTCTTTTTTTAAACCCAGTCCTATGTATCAAATTTGAGGAAATTAGCTGCAGTAGTTACTGAAATATCGCGGTCTTTTTAGTTTCACACAACACCGTTAAGGGGTCGTGGTTACTGTCCCATTTCGCCCATTTGCAATACCAAAGCACCAAAGCAAGTTTCGTTAAGAAAACTCAATATTTACTCGAGTTATCCGACTGACGAATGGACGAACGAACGAACAGACAGACATGGCTTAATCAAATTCACTATTGATTCTAAGAATTTTGGTATATATATTTCTATATCTATGTCGGTAGCTGTATGCTGTCGCAAACAACCGTTAGGTGAACAAAGTTATAATACCCTAGGCCCCAGTGCGCTCGGGTATTAAAATAGTAGTAGTAATTTGTAGTAGCATTAGTAAATAAAAATAGCACGAGAAATAGGTAAAAAAAGAGGGAGTAATTTATTTTGACAAATTTTTACTAGTAGTAGAAATTAATGGAAATAGTAGTGGTAAATAGTAGTGGTAATTAGTAAAGGGTGGTTAAATTTTGATTTTGAATAAAACACAAATTATTTTGGAAATTATTGTAATTTCTTTTTATTATGATAATATGGTGTGATTCAATTATGTGTGGAACAAAATATCGGCCAAATGTCCGCCGCGACCTCGGCGGCACACCTCCATCCGATGGTCCAAATTTTCGATGACGCTGAGGCATAATTGAGGTTCTATGCCGTTAATGTGCCGAATTATCTCATCCTTTAGCTCTTGAATTGTTGCTGGCTTATCGACGTACACCTTTTTTTTTTCAAATAACCCCAAAGAAAGTAGTCCAACGGTGTCAAATCACATGATCTTGGTGGCCAATTGACATCGCCACCACGTGAGATAACACGGCCATTGAATTTGTCGCGCGAAAGAGTCATTGTTTCGTTAGATGTGTGGCAAGTGGCACCATCCTGTTGGAACCACATATCGTCCACATCCATATGTTCCAATTCGGGCCATAAAAAGTTCGTTATCATCTCACGATAGCGAACACCATTCACAGTAACTGCCCGACCGGCCTCATTTTGGAAAAAATACGGCCCGATGATGCCGCCAGCCCATAAACCGCACCAAACAGTCACTCTTTGTGGGTGCATTGGTTTATCGACAATCACTCTTGGATTATCATTCGCCCAAATGCGGCAATTCTGCTTATTGACGAATCCACTGAGGTGAAAATGTGCCTCATCACTGAAGATGATTTTCTTCGAAAATGCACGATTTGCATTTTGATTTGAACGCCCATTTTCATAATAAGCCTGAATAACTTTAACACGTTGCTCGATTGTGTATCTTTCCATATTCAAATTGAGTTCGTCTGAAATAGCCAAATGAAATGCAGAAAAAAACTTGACGTTTAGGTGTGGTTCACATTCAACATCGGCCCTTAAAATTTAACCACCCTTTATAACTGAAAATAGTAATATAAGTTTGCTAGAATAGTACTGTGTAGTTAATAGAAGTAGCTTTAGTACAAATTAGTAATATTAGTAGTTTTAATTAGTAGTAGCATTAGTAAAATTAGTATTGTAGTTAGTGGAAATAGTATGTAGATGTGAAGCATGTAGTTTTGAATCCGAAAGGTGAAGATGCGACCGATATATTTTCCAAAAAGTACTAGTTGTTAACGTTAGTTGGTTTATGTTACAACATCAAGATGTACACCATAAATTATAGAAGTTCGGTCAAACATGAAGCTATGATGTAAGTGCCAAATTATTATTATTATTAGTCAATATAAACAGAATATGATATTGTTAGTTAGATTTGTTTTATTTATTTTGCATTTCTTTTAAATATTTGTAAGCGAATTTTACCTATTTTTGTTGGTTTGTTTTTACAAATTAACCTATTGCCAATTCGTGTCTTTTACTGGAAATGAGTATTCAGAATTTGATTTAAACGTTGACGCTCAGCGGGCATAAGACTGAAATAGTATCTCTGTGTATGTGTTAATTCTGAGCGATTATGCAGTGGCGGCCACAGCGTGGTAATACATAAATGACTGGAAGGAAAGACAAGCGTATTGAAATTATAAATACGTATTTTAACAATTGCTCTACATTACCGATTGAAGCGTGCTGCCTCGTAAGCTGTATTCAAATTATTCATAATTTGATTAATTTCATATTGAAATTGCTGTTCATACTTCTTTTTGTTTTTGTGATAACGATCGCGGCATTTTAGATGGCTAGAAAATTATGTATTTTGTAAGTATATATTTTTTTTCAAATTCTCCTAATTGCGAGCTCATTTCCACTTACTATGGCACGGAAAAGTTTGTATAGCTTGGATGTCGACTATCATCACGCCAATCCTCCTTTTTCTTTTTATCTTTGCAAATTTCTTCGTATAATAATTCAAGTTCACGTTGGGAAAAAGGTACGTCATCATTGGTGTCCACTATCGCTTTAATCGAAGCTTTTGTGTCAACTGGCTCATCAGTTACTGACATTTTTAATTGATCCTTTCGTTACTTATTTCTTTGTGGTTTTGCTGTTACTGTTTTTTCTTTTTTTTTTTGTTATTTTACTATTTTTTTGTAATTAGTTTTTTATTTATTTTTAAATTACGTGGTTTAGTTTGATTTTCTATTACTTTTATCTGTATATTCTGTGAAGGTTCACATAGTTTGTTTTTTATTATTATTTATCGAATTTCTCAGTTAACAGTTCAAGTTACAAATATTGTATTCTTTTTATTCTAATTTTTTTTTTATAAGACTTGATTTTCAATGCTCTCAGATTCCATTTCATTTGATTTTCCCCAACATGAGTATGAAGAGTTGATTAATTCTTTGTTGAAATATTTTGCTCACACATATTATGCACTCTACCTGTGTTTAAAGTGTGAACCTGCGTCTGGAGGGCAAATTGTTGACAACTTTTTGAAGCAATGTCAACGATTTGGCAATTTTCCACCTGATATTTTCTTTCAAATTTTTTCGTTTACTGCAAAAAAATTGTTTTGACAAATTTACTTTTTATTTATTTTTGACAGAATGGCACAAACCAAGGCGAATTTATAGAAGGTGATGGCATAAGAACAGCTGATTTGATTTTCTTATACACCTACATGTATTTTGTTTTTGCTTTTGCGTATGAGCTTTCAAAAGCCGTAAAAGCAAAAACAAAATGTATGTACATTTTGACAACTCTTACGCAGAAACAAAAACAAAATATATTGGAATTTTGTAGTTGTATTTATAACACCACCTTGTATGGATTCGCCTTGGTTGCCAGTTTGTTAACCTAAGTAACTGTAGGGAAATCTTGTCATCCCATTAGCAAATCGACTGACTCATTTCGATAAATAAAAATTTCTTCAAATGTCAAGTAACAACAAAAACTATAGAAACGCCTTTTTCTAAAAACGGTCGCCCCTAACAGGCTATGGCAAATCTCCGAGTGCAGTTCCGCCATGAGAACACTTCTTTCCAGGTATCTCAAGTCGCACACCAGAAATTGTTGGAGAAATTCGGTCAAATATGCAGCTTTGCCATGTAAGTCCTAATTATTATTATTATTATAAAGAGGGACGATTTTTTCATCTGTAGATGAGATCCCTTGAATCTCTCGTAGATTCTCATGAATTCTGGCATAAGGATATCTCATATGCCTGAAATTGCTATATTTTGTAAGGACGTAGTACGTAATATTTTCTATTAAGAGAATGCACACCGACTCCGGGATACCAGGATTTCGAACCGACTCATTCGGTCTCTCCTCACGCATCCTACTATGATCTGAGGGAGCAATTGTTTTTTCGGTGTGCACTTTACGAAATTTCTGCGAATGCCTATTGTCTATAATAGAATTAGCGCCCCTTTAATGTTCATGAGTTTTATTTTGAAACGGCAAGCCAAATTGTGCTCAATTGTTAATAACAGCGTTGCCTGATCTGGTTAATTTCGGGACGATTAGTTGTTAATTATTCAAAGAAGATTTTGAAACCGATTTAATTTAACTACGAACTAGTAACTACGGGCTCTAAATATGTACATGCCAATTTATGAAATATAAATTACTTTAGCTGGTATGAATCTCCAATATAGAGATATTTGTACTCGTATTCGCTTTGTATTGCTATTATTACTATTCTTATTGTAGTCAGTAGTATTGACGCATAAAGCTGTTGCGGAATTCCTGGTTCCACTTGCTGTTGTATTACTAATTGTTTTAATGTGCGGTTTGTGCCATTATTAATATGCAAATTTATAACATAAGCGAGTAACAGATGCAACAAAACCTGAATCATGGCGTAAATTGATCAGAAATAGAGGCAGGGGTTTACACAATGAAATATCTTATTCGATTGTCAATCAATTAACCATTGAATGTGGTGGTGTGGCTATTGTACAAAATTTGAATTGCACAAATACGCAAATAATTAAAGCGTAAGTAAATGTTAAGCAAATACATACATTGTTTGCTGTGTACATATGTACGTATGTATATTAAATTCAAATTCAAGGTGGAAAATTATTTAATAAAGTTACATGCACATATTGTTCTTTACTTATGAATAAAATATTATTCATTACAAGTATTTAAAAAAATGTGTTTATTTATTTCCAAACTAGTTTTTATTCGTGGCTTCGCACACACTACTTTCGGTTTAATATTATGAATTTGAATATAACAGAAAAGTAAATAAATCATTTTGCCAAATGTAATAACTGCTTTTTAAACTTCATTTTTTTATTTTAATTGTTTACTGTCTAGAAAGAATCTACTTCTACTTCATAATTGCCAATTACGCTTGGTTGCTGAAACTTTTTTGTCATTGTCCAATGCGCAGTCTGTCATTCTGGTTTAGTTTAGATTGTCATCCATTGGGTCAGTGTGTATTGATTAACGCAAATAACTACCAAAACTGTTTTCATAAAAATTTAGTTTTACTATACTTTACTTATAATAAACATTTTTGATTTTAGTAAATATATATGTATAACTAAACCATTATCAGTTCAAACCAGCATCGTCATATTTTATTTATGTTACTTGCATTTAAATTTTGTAAGTCCTACCAAATATATTTCTCAAATAAAGATTCCTTAACTCTTTTTTGCTTGACACCAGTATAGTTCATCTACCTTCTTAATTAAATTGCATCAAAGTTCCTTAAAATGCGGCAATCGTCTTCAAAACTGTTTTTATATAAACGCATTTATTTCACTACGTAATATTTATTTTAGAAAAGCACATGACTTGAGATTATCACGTCAAGGATCATAGAAAACAAAGAAGTTGCATTTCTCCCACCTTTCTTCTAACAGTAAATGTTATCTTATTTGACCATAGCAGAACGAATTTTATGTTTGCTAATTCATAATAGAATTTGATTTAATCCAATTGGTTTCTGGTGTGTTGAAATTGGACGAAATTTCGTGTCACAGGAAATGAAGCGTCAAGCAACTTTTTTGTAATTTACGTTCTGTGTATCTACTTTTATTACTCCAGAATCTTCTCTATATGTAAGTATCACCATCGACCGGTTTTATTCCACTCGACTCGCGAAAGAGCGCTCCAACTCGGATAAAAATTCCTTTAGCTGCAAAAGCAACCCTGTTGGGATCTTTCATAAAACATGAGATTTGTTTAGTGCCATTTAAGAACAGAAAATATGATGGGAAACAAATTTTAGGTTGAAGTAGTTATATATTTAAAAATAATATGCAAATAAAATCTAACTTAAATACATAAGTCAAATTTTCCATATATTTTCTGCCGACTCATTCACAATAGCGCAGTTTTTCACTTCCCAACACTACATGTCAGGTCGGTTATCAGTTTACCGATATTTTTTCGAGTTAGTGTCGTTGCTTTACATGCTGTTTCTTATCCGACCTTGTGTTCTTTTACAACTAGGTTACAAAGAAACGGGCTTCATGTAATTAAAAGTTTACTTCTTTCTTCACATTTGAGAAAATCGGTTTATGCGGATTAATATAGAAAATGTGCATTTTTACTTTCTTCAATAAGAAAAACAATTTCAATAAAAGGTCGTAAATTACAGAAATATGAGTATTAAATATAAGAACGGCTTTCTTTCGTAGTACTAAGAAGCTCAATTTTACCGTACCCAAAATGAAGTCTAACAAACTACTGCCTTCTAATCCTGATAGCTCTTCGGGGGTGCTGATGAAGTGAGAGCCTAGGTAAATACATAAACATCATCCTCGCATAGGTAGGGCAGCCTAGTAGGGAATGAAAATGTTATTCCATCTCGTCATCCTCCATTCAGTTGCTTCCCTTTGGGTCAGATATTATATTCAGCCTAACCGCATGAATACCCATCGGTCAATAAACGGTCAAAACTCCTACAAGAATCGATAGTTATCCCTATACTAGCGGCCGAAGCTGCTTCGAAGGCCTATGGTCCACCGTAGTGTTTGTCCAGCGCTCGCTGATCTAACATACAGCTAATCTGTTCATTAGAGATCCGTATGCGGCCAAAGGGGCTCCCATCCTCTCGCTGCTTGGAACAATAACCTCAAAGGTGCCCTACCGAGCGAGCTCAACACCCGTGCAGTTTCCTACAATGTCGCTATGGCCCGTCACCCAAATCAATTCGTTATGAAAGTATTCAGAGGCAGCTGAGAGAGAAGTCAGGTATTCCACGACCAGTTTCGATCTCACCATTAAGTACCTTAAGGCATTGATTTCCACCTGGCTATAAGGATAGAAGTCTGCCCGTCTAAAGGGCATTACATTGGTTAGTAGCCACTCGGATGCCTCTTTGATTGCAGCTACCTCCGCCTACAATAGTCCCGAAGCCCAATTTTCCGCTTAGGGAGAACTTCTTGCAGAATACACCCCCTCTAACATTTTTTTCTCTATGCCATAACAAAATTGTAGAAAACTCGTGTCTGTACATTCCAAAATTTCTTTAAAAAAAAATACTGAAGGAAAAAAACATGGAATGTAATACTTATGGAATACCTTTGGACCATTTTTAGAATTTGTGTTTGCCTGTTGGTATGTTTGCCTGCAATTTACGAAACTACTGAATGTTTTTGCATGAGGCTTTAACTGATGGCTAGACGGTAAACTCAGGCAACCATAGAGTGTATTTTACTAAAATATTATAGAATATATTTTTAAAAAATATTAAATGAAAAAAAAAACGAAAAATATCACTTAGAATCCCTGTTTTTGAATATTTTATTTCAGTCACATCACATAGCCTTTTTTTGTTAATATCTTTTTTCTTTAATTTTCAATTTCAAGCGAATGGTGAATCCGTTTCTTTGATTTATGTAGGTGGAATCAAATAAAACGTAGTGAAATTGGTCCGCATATTTCCAATGATTTTTATTTTAACACCACAAAATATGAAGAAAATAGTACTCCCTTTAAGTGTATCATCTTCAAGGAATGATTAGGCGAGCTTGTTTCTAACATTTTCTTTTCATTGTGCTGTCGCGTTGAAAATTGAATTTGCCAATCTAAACAGCGTTCTGTAATACAAAATGTTGTTGTATATGCATCAAGAAAATTCCTTAATTTTAAAATTTAGTGAGTGGTAACGATTTTAACAAGCTTAAATTGAGGTTGCTAATAATAATAGTGTTTGTTTTTCTAGTTTTTATACAAGTGACTGCAACCAGGTGGGATGGCATTATATACAGCATTTGCAAAGAGAAAATCCATTACCTTATTTTCTTCAAGAATATGATTTTTCTCCATGAAGCAAACCTATTTTGAGTCGCGTAGAATCTACATTGTTTTTTATAAAATTTAGTGTATTTGAAAACTGGAAGAATCCGTATTTTAAGACGCGTTAAATACAGTACTTATATCGAAAAGATAACTGCACTTAGAGCCGTGTTTTTTTTTTTAATTCAGTGCATTCGACTGACGTTAATTTTTTCTGTATTGTGAGGCTCATTAAACGGGACATTTTGTAGCACGCATTGATTTCAGTGTTTTCGTCAAAAGGAAGAACCAAATTTTGCTGCAGCTGTAAGCTGCACTTAAGCTATGGGCGTTACATAAACGAAGTAATGAGTACTTTAAAAAATTGATCGTTTTTTATATAACTTCCTCTCGTTCTGTTATTTTTAAACGTTTTGGCAAGACCAGCATATTGATTGTGAAAAGGCTGTCAGTTAAGATGATGAGCTCATCGTTGGCATTGGGACGGCTTAGAAAATTGCTTCAACTTCGGCTGTGAAGTCTGAGCTGAACGGGCAGATGTAGCGTTTGATTTTCACGCATCTGCACATAAAACCTTTTAGCCCCTATTTTTTATACTTGTAGCCGATTTGCCATCTGGAAAGTTCTCTCGAGATGACATGTTTTTTTTTGTTGCTAAATTATTGGACACCTATTTTTCGAAATTCAAATAGGTCATGCAAGGCCCTTGATTCTATAAATGCAAATTGGTTGGGGATGGTACGTTTATTTGTTAGTACAAACCACATGATCCGTTTTGCAACTATAATGCTGTAATACTTTGTTGAACCAATGCAGAAGGGCAATCGATCCATATCCGGAAACCATTGTGGTACACCGATTTGTTTTGGGCATCGGAACCTCTATGGCGTCTTTTCACATTAGTGGACGTGAAGAGTAATTGTGATAATTCGCATTTGAAATATGAGGTAAACGTTTAAATAATAAAAAACTTTATCTACATTTTTAATAAACCAAAAATCATATCATAATTAAAGAACGCGTGTGTATATATTTGTGTTAAAAAACCTTAATTTACATATTCATTTTTACCACATTTATATTCAAATAGTATGGAAACTTTATAAAAAACGGATCATACATATTCACCATTTATGAAATAGTAATGAAGTTAAAATGCGTCAAATATTTTCTCCATTTTTCCTTACCTTTAAATGCACTAACACAACTGAGCTACCAAAAAAGTGGGGTTAAGTTACTGATTCGTTTAGAATTTAGCAATAAAAAAGTTAAAAATTAAAGCGGGTATAGGTAGAGTTTTTATAAATTAAACATTTATTTTTAAATGAATAAAAAAAATACAATAGTTAAATCTATACAAAAAAAATATTCATCATACATAATTGTTATTTATAGGTATATATTTTGGGATAATACCATAAAACCCAATATTTACTGTTGTTGATTTCTGCTTCTGAAAAGAGAAAGAAATTGATAAATATTTTCAATTAATAGCTCCTCATAACCGATATCTTTTCAGAACAAGATAATGCATTTCAGTTATAATGGCACTCGAATTTCAGTACACATTTAAGTGAAAAGTAGGCAACTGCGTCAGCAATATATGTCAACGTTGGTTTTACGAAACATAATGACCTTCGCTACGCTTCCCTTAAATAAACGATATTTGTATGAATATGTAAATTTACATTATGGTTTTTTATGCATTTATTTTTTGGCCACATAAAATCAGCAGATGTTATATTTATAATATGAGAAATAAAATGAATTGAATTTATTGAATTATTGTTGTGTTTACTAACAAACAATTATTCTGTGCTACTTTGGACACTTTTTAATTGAGTTATTAACAAACCAGAAATGGCTAGCGATCAAATATGTACATACATATGTATGTATAATATAAATATATGGAAACACAAATATTTTTACTTCGAAAGTCATGAAAAACTCATTTTTTGCAAGCCTACATAAATAAATATATATGTTAAATAATATGTTCACACATTATTTATAATGCCTTGCATTTCCATCGCTGAACGAGTTCGTTGATTTTTAAACAGCTTTTTATTATTTTTTCATTGGTTTATTTTCCAGAAAATTGTATAATTACAATGAATTAAAATGCATGCATTTACAGGGATTAATTAAATATGAAAACCACTTTTATAATTGCATTATTTACGGTTCTCTAGGGAGTGGGGGCCGTGAAGCGCGAAATTGCAAGCTTTCAGTTGCAAGATTTATCAAAATTACAAGTGTCAATCAATTTCAGCCAACACAAACAGCACTGAATTTATTGCAATCCCATAACTAATATGTAACACATATACACTCGCACACTCACACACATATATGTACATATACATATACATATGTATGCTTATCGATGCACACATAATTCCATATTAACATAATATGTGTACCCATTGATGCATTTAAGCACACACACACACATATGTACCTACGAATATCTGCTTAATTGAAATACAACTCTGCAAACCAACCAGTATCACAATGTCTTTCCGCCGCCAAAATCTAACAGCTCGCAATCATTGCACTCCTGAGGATAAATCCTTGCCTCCATCATTGAGTTAAAGCCGCTTCAATTAGCCTAAGTGCATTAGTGGCAAACAAGCTGCATATTGCAACTGGAAGCCATTGCCACACAAATGCGAACGCGAGCCTTCTCACAATACTTCGTCTCAGGCGATGCACAATGCAAATTGGCACTTCATAATGCGAATAGCGTTCAGCGTAGCAACTGCACAACATTTATGCGAAACCTATTAATTAGTCACCTAAGGACTAGTTACGCCTAAGGGCTTTTTACTCAATGTCCTGACTATTGGTGGGATTGCAATTAACACCTATTGTGTATTTTGGCTGGTGCTAAAGTTCGTGTATTGGATGATTGGAAAATATAAAATATTTTGATGCTTTATTGTTAGATACGGTGCATAAATGTATGTATATCGTTTTTATTTTTTCTAGCGACAATAAAGTGATTTTTTACATCGCTTGATGAAGGTCGGGTTGATATCGCGTTACAAAGTCAATGGCGGTACGCTTATATGAGTAGCAACATATCAATGTGTATGTAAGTATATGCATCTATATGTTCATCAGTGCAAACTTCACACTTTATAGAAAACATAGGAAAATTCAACAAATTTTCAAACTTTTTATTTACATTTTTTTTTACTAAAATTTCAGGTGTGCATTTTTAAAGCCACAATGTTCGTTCGACTTTATTTTTTTGTATGAAAGAAAATGACGTCTGTAAAATAAAATTATCAAAAATCAACGCAACAGTTAAGCTGCTTGGGACTTGCACTGTGTTATATGAAAATTTAATGGAGAATAAAACTGCACACTTCGAATTTTTATAAAATAGTTATATATAAGTATATATATAATGACCTAGAGTTTTATAAACAAAAATGACAGACTAAAGAAGAATAACCAAAGCTGTTTAAAATGTCGTCGCGCTATTCGTTGATATACTTTGATCCTACTTTCAAAATTTTCATCATTTTGAAACCTTCATTTAAATAACAACAACAGGAAAATAGCAGCATTTTAACGTACCACTCCTGCTTCCAAAATTTTTATTTGTTAATTATTTCTCTTCCTAATTAAATTCTTTATCCCAAATTCGCGTCACAGTTTAATAAAGTAGTATATTGATTTTTTGTAAATTGCTAGAACATCAAAGTTTCCTATTAAGAAGGCGATATCATGCATCCATGTATTTCATTCTCAAACCCAAACTTGTCTATCAAATTTGAGCAAATTACCCTGTACGAGTATAGGTAATAAATATCGGACTTTTTTCATTTGTGTATTTTACCGTTTAATAGTTACTTAAATATCCTATGCTTACTTACATCAAATGTGATGTTTCTACAAAATCTGGTAGAATTTGGTGGCATGGTTTTCGAGATATACTTATTTGCTTTAAAGGGGGCGGTGCTACGCCCATTTCCAAATATGCTTGTATAGTGCCATCCCTCGTAATAAATTTGAGCAAATTGTCTTTAATGCTGACTTGGATATCGCTTTTTCTAAGATGTTGGTAAATTACCGTTATACGAAATGTGGGCTTTTTGTCCGATTTTAAAAATTTTCGAAATTTTACCTACTGGTTAAAAATGCAATATGCGTACAAAATTTGGTAGAGTTTGATATAAGTTTTTATTATAAAGTGGCCGGGACCACGCTCACTTTCCAAAAAATTGCACAGGCATTCCTTTTCCAGAACAAATCCTATGTGTCGAATTTGAGAAACCTAGCTGCGGCCGCCGTAGCCGAGTGTGTAGCATGTGCGCGCATGTCCCGTGTTCAAATCCTTTCGGGACAAGTAACATCAAAAATTATAGAAAAGTTTAGAAAGGCAAACCTCCGAGTGAATTTCTGCCATAAAAAACTTCTCACCAAAAAAAAAAATCGCCGTTCGGATTCGGCGTAAAACTGTAGGTCCCTCAATTTGTGTTACAACATCAAGGCCCACACCACGGATTGTAGGAGAAGTTCGGCCAAAATCGCTAATGCAGTTATAGCGCCAATTAAGTAAGAAAGTAAAAAGATAAGTTACTGAAATATCGTGGTCTTTTGATTTTCACAAGACCCCGTTAGAACAATGTGTGTGCTAAGTTTCGCTAAGATAGCAGAATATTTACTCCAGTTATCCGACCGAGGGTTGTTTCAAACAACCGTTAGGTGAACAAATTTGTAATACCCTTGTGCGGGTATTTTTATTCTGGTTTCAACATTTTATCAAATAAACTAGTTATATTAAAGTCCCACTTTCGAAAGACAAGAAGGAAAGCCGCTAACTCTATTGCAAATTTGTTTTGAGCGAAACGTTTAGAAGTGTCAGCTATTTCTCATACTTGTTTTATAATATTTTAATTGAATTACTTAATTTAGTTTTTACTTTTTTGAGTATCTACATAAGTGACTGCATTATTTTTTTTTAGCCAAGTGCATTCTGTTTTATTATTATTATTGTTATTATTATTACTATTATATCATTATTGAAATATCTCACTTAATTATGACGGATTTTCCATAGAGAGATTTTTCGAATCATATGCTATTTTTACAGTGGCAGCAATTTCAAGCTGAAAATCTTTGGCAGAGCCATTAGCGATGTGTGCAGGGAAATTTATGGTTTTACGTTTGAACAACGTTGGAAAATAATACAAAACAAAAAGGAATATGATTTTGCTGGAAAATTATCTTGAAACGTACTATTTTCTTCTCGGTGGTTATACTAATAAGTTAAATTTCCGCATCTGGGGATCGGAAAACCCGTACGTAATCGTCTTAAGAAAATTTGACATTCGGCTCCTGACAGTTTGGTGTCGATTTTGGAGCAGTTTTAACATTTCCCCATTTTTTCTTGCATTCCCTAAGTGTGAATATTTTAAAAGCGGTTCGAGAGAACCGTCACCAAAGTCTTGAAAAAATTCGCTAGCAATAAAGAAAATCGTACTCGATAAATATTCGCAATGTTTGATATTTCGAATAAATCAAGAGAGCCCTGTAAAACAGAATCTAATGAAATATTCCCGAACTAAGGGTGGACTAAGCGGTTTTTTTATTAGGCAATTTTTTGTTGGTATTTTATACATATTTTCTCACTATTAAATCGCGTTTATAAACTGCCAAAATTTTGCTTTTTTCGGTTTATCAGGGTATTTTTATTCTAAAAGTATTGTAATAATGAAACTATAGATATAATTAACCCTGCTGTTAGGTTAAAAAAAACTTACGAATCTTAGGTTAGAGGACCATTTGGTCCATACTGCAGTTTTCATACAAAATAACAATTTAATCTTAGTCTTTATATTTAGTTTAGTTCAATACTTGCTAAATATTATTATTTTATTATTTACTCAACTCTGGTAAAACCCAGCACCAGTGGCCTGCTCTAAAAATGCTTCTAGTTCAGGAGCTCGAAAGCGAGGAATTTGTAGTTGCTGCAAGTCTAAGTCTGATGTAAAATGCTCCATTTGCCGTGCGTTTATTTGCAAAACCAACCGAAAAACATTTTTTTGCTCATCATGTAGTGCCAAAAAATATCGAACAAACTAATAAATACTTATTTTTGGAAAATTAATGTAAAGAAAATCAAAGAAAATATACTATGGACCAAATGGTCCCTTAACCTAAGATTCGTAATTTTCAATTTATCTTAGTCCAGTTTTAAGTCAGAGAATTAAATTTTCGCACATAATATTGTTTTATAAAAAGACCACCTGAGCTGAAAAATTTAGACAGTATATATCACCGTTCCAAAGTTACAAAGAAAACAAAAAAAAAAATTGGACCAAATGGTCTTAACCTCACAGCAGGGTTAAGGGCATGTGCAAATTTTTCAACTTCGTTGTAGAAAGTTTTCACTGTATAAGGTTCTGGAAATTTACCGCACTAGTTTCAGATAACTCATAGCTATGCCCATTGTAGTGTTTAATCTCTAACTCAGCTTGTACCGGGTGGCCCAAATAAGACCAGCTGATGTGAAACACAAATAACTTTTTTATTTTTTAACATAATTTATTTTTTCTTTTTGCAGATTATAACTGAACTCTTGGAAATTTTAAATGAATACGTACAGTCCTCAACAACGCATTAAAGTTATCAGATTTTATTATTCTTCTCAACGAACAATTGTTCTGACGCAGCGAAATTATCGCCGTTTTTTTAAGGTAAGATCAGCGCCCACATCTTCCATGATCACAAGTTCGCCGTTTTGTGAACTGGGTTCAGTTGCCGACCGTCCAGGAAGAAGTGCTCATCGAAATATTCGTACTGAAGACAGCGTGGAAGCTGTGCAGCAGAGTGTTGCAAATGATCCATCTGTCTCAACTCGTCGCCGTTACGGCCAATTGGGTATACCCATCAACAACGTTACAGAGAATTTTAAAGTTGAATCTTAAAATGTATCCATACAAAGTTCAAATTGTGCAACAGCTTCTACCGCAAGAACCGCAACAACGACTACAATACGCTATTCGCTCTACACAATTAGCCACACAAAATGATTTTTTAAATAATCTTTTGATGACGGATGAAGCGCATTTCCATTTAAGTGGTTATGTGAATAAACAAAACTGTAGGTTGTGGGGCTCCGAAAATTCAAGGGCAATACATCAGCATCAGTCACACCCAATCAGATGCACTGTTTGGTGCGGTGTTATGGCCACAAAAATCATCGGCCCATATTTCTTTGAGAATGAGGATGAAACGCCAGAAACGGTTTCCAGGGCTTCTTACAGCACAATGATCGACAACTTTTTGCGGCCAATGGTGGAGCAACACCCTAATTTGTGGTTTCAACAAGATGGAGCCACTGCGCATACTACTAGGCAAACTATAGACATGCTGCGTAAAATTTTTGGTGAACGCATAATATCAAGAAATTGAGATTTCCCTTGGCCTCCTCGTTCTCCAGATTTAACTGCCCCCCATTTTTTTTTATGGGGATATTTAACCCTGCTGTTAGGTTAAGACCATTTGGTCCAATTTTTTTTTTGTTTTCTTTGTAACTTTGGAACGGTGATATATACTGTCTAAATTTTTCAGCTCAGGTGGTCTTTTTATAAAACAATATTATGTGCGAAAATTTAATTCTCTGACTTAAAACTGGACTAAGATAAATTGAAAATTACGAATCTTAGGTTAAGGGGCCATTTGGTCCATAGTATATTTTCTTTGATTTTCTTTACATTAATTTTCCAAAAATAAGTATTTATTAGTTTGTTCGATATTTTTTGGCACTACATGATGAGCAAAAAAATGTTTTTCGGTTGGTTTTGCAAATAAACGCACTGCAAATGGAGCATTTTACATCAGACTTAGACTTGCAGCAACTACAAATTCCTCGCTTTCGAGCTCCTGAACTAGAAGCATTTTTAGAGCAGGCCACTGGTGCTGGGTTTTACCAGAGTTGAGTAAATAATAAAATAATAATATTTAGCAAGTATTGAACCAAACTAAATATAAAGACTAAGATTAAATTGTTATTTTGTATGAAAACTGCAGTATGGACCAAATGGTCCTCTAACCTAAGATTCGTAAGTTTTTTTTAACCTAACAGCAGGGTTAAAAGACAAAGTGTATGTTAATAGACCACAGACACTTGGACAGCTCAAGCAGAATATTCGAGACGAAATACGGCGCCTGCAACCAGAAACATTACGCCGTGTAATGTAAAATGCGCTAAAAAGAGCCAATGCCTGTATCGAGCAAAATGGTGGTCATTTGTCTGATCTCATATTTCACACATAGTCACGTTAATTTCCATAAAATGTATTTAACACATAAAAATAAATCATTTAAAAAAACCCGTTATTACAAGAGTTACGCGTATTTAACATCACTAGGTCTCATTTGGGCCATCCTGTAGTTGGAAAGTTATGCAAAATAATACCGGTTCAAAATATGGGCAGATATGGATTTAGGAAAGGGATCGTCGCACCACCCATGTACTCCTATATTTAAGTGATCTTTTTACCGTGCAAGCTTCCGTACTTGGGACATACAACCTTAGTTTCTTGTGTCAGCGCAGAATTCAAAACGAAATCGACATTCGAAAGAAGATGAATTTGTTAATTACTTGCAAGACGAATTTATTAGCCTAATTTCAACGGTCTTTATAGCATCTTTGATATTTAGGACTCGCTTTTAATATTTTTGCATTTCAACTTTAATATTCAGCTGATGAAGTTTTTTTTGTACCTGAGCATTTTTCGATATCGAAGCTTAGCAAACATGAGTTGTGTTTAGACAAAAATCCGTGCTTCTCGCATTTCAATGATGATTTTTATTATTACTATTATTATTATTATTATTATTATTATTATTATTGATATTATTATTATTATTATTATTATTATTATTATTATTATTGTCTACTTATATTCCGGAAAGTCATATTTACCGAACAGACTTCTTGATATTGATAAAACAATATTAGCAATGCCGCCCACCAGAGACCAAAGAAGATTAGTGCAATATATTAAAAATATAAAATTCCACCAACACAGTCATTAATTTCTTAGCTTGAGAAAAAAAAGGATAAATAACAATCTGTTCTTAACACTCTTGCTATTCTAAACAACTAGCTGTAATATCACGAATTACCGTTATAATTCTATTTTATTTCATTCACACTGATTCTGAGTTCTAGTACTCAAAAAACAAAGCAAACATTATCCTGAACTGATTTGAAAAAAGCTGAGAAAAATCACTATAACAAAATGAGAAGCAGGTGTGCAATTGAACCCACTTTGTAATTTGATTTACACTGTATTTTTGAAAGTGGCGTATAGCATTTGGTAAGATAAAACGTAGAACGGACGCTTTTCTGAAATGGCGATACAAAGATTTTTCAGCTTTTCTACGACTAGCATTTTTCTTTTGTTTATTTGCTTGTTTGTGTTCGAAATATTGTATCGGCTATGTAGACTGTAGCGAATGTTTATATATTTAGTAAGATGTACAGGTCGATGCTCACGCCCAGATTCACGGAGATGTATTGTGGCTACGTAAGTGCATATCTGTTTACACCCTATCGGAAAAAAGATGAAATTGTACTAGGTTAGTGTAATTTCTTCTTTCCACTGCACTATTTCAGAAAAACCTATTCTGCAGTTATGGATTTCGTAAGGAAATCAATGTGGGATGATAATACAATATACATACATACATAGGTTATATGTTGTTTTTGTAAAAAAACTAGCCTGCAAAAGTATCCATATACGTACAGTGTGCGTCAATTGTATAACGAATGGTAAACTTTGGTTTCGTAATAAACTAAATATAAACGATGTATCTACTGCTTTTAATTTCTTTCCTACAAAGTATATGCAATCTCAATATGGATATAAATCTTCTCATAAGGTCGGAAAAAATATATCGATTTTAAGAGCAAAGAACAACGCGAGTTTTCCCTGAATTGTCTCGTTTTCAAAATATGGCTTACTTACTCAGTTACCTAATTTGCGTTATAACAATTTAAGCGATTTTGGCCGGACTTCTTCCACAATTTATGGTGTGCGTCTTGATGTTGTAATACAAATTGGGGGACTTACAGTTTTATTCCGACTCCGAACGCCAAATGATTTTTGCGAGACATTTTTTCAGGCAGTAATACATCCGGAGTTTTGTTATTGCCTGCCGAAGATTGATCGCTATTAGAAAAAAATTTTCAACAATTTTTGAAGTTACTTGCCCCCAAATCGGGATGCACCGAATGAACACGCTACACACTAGGTTTCGGTGGTTTTCGAAATTTGCCTTACGAAGTTCAAACCTTTAGTGAGTGAAAAATTTAGTAGAATTTGAAAAAGTTTTTTCATTAATATACATTTTCTATAATTTTTTTCAACCCTTTTTGTCTCCAAGCCATTTCAACCTATAAAATATTAACAATTACCTTTTACAGTTAATGAAATATAGATTTTTTTTTTATAACTTACCGTTATATAAGAGTTGGGCGTAGTTTATTCCGATTTTAGTTATTTTCGAAATTGTGCTTGGTTATCTTGAAATGCTGTGCTCTGCTCGATGTGGAAGTTTCGAACCTTTACATATTTGCTATAAATCGGGCGTTGCCACGCCCGTTAACATAGATAAGTTGTACAATTTTCACATCCATCGTACGTTTCAGCTAATTTGTTGAACAAATTTGATACCTGGCTCAACACCCTTTCCAGTTTTGAATCAGAAAGTTGCAATTCAAATTCAGACACTTACAACTCCAAGTCAGAATTTCCAACTCAAGTTCAGAAGATTGCAATTTCAAATTGCCAATTCAACTTTAGGAAGTTTTAGTTCAAGTTCAGAATTTCCATTCCAAATTCAGAATTTTTGCTGCAAATTTTGAAATTTACAATACAACTTCAGAATTTCTATTTCGATTTCAGAAAGTTGCATTTCTCAATTAGAGCTTTTATTTTAAAATTAGAAAGTCGCTATTCAAATTTCGAAAGTTGGATGCCGACGTTTGGCTTTTGCTACTATATAATTAGAAGAAATCTTAATTTTTAATTTTTTTTGGCATTGATGGTTCTTCATATCTTATTTCATTAACAAGATGCTATCAATTTCAGTATCAAATCTTCAATCCAACAGTACTTGATTTCGATTAAATAACGAGGACTTTGCCTCCGGAACTCCTGAGGAAGTTCCAACCAAATGATCCAACTTATCAACTTCTCACTAAGTCTTGTTATAGAATGATATATAATGATATAATAGCAGGTAGCCTATTTCGGCCAGATTCAATCTGATAAGAATTCTTGACACATACGTCCTCATGTTGAGGGCCCTTTCATTTTTCAAATAAAAAGTACCACTGCTACTGGCCGTTTCCTGCCCTCTATCTCGGTTGTCTATTCTTGAGTTAAATCTTCTTCACAATCTTTATCTTCAGAATTTTCGTCAAAACCTTGGTAAATATTATAATAAGTTAAGCATTATATTGGAACCTTTGTGCAAATGTTTTGATGATTTATGAAATTTCATTCAAAACTGTCTCACGTAAATACGAAAAGAAAATTTAAATAGCCAACAAAAGTCAAAAGTACGCTCATTAAATAAACTAAATCTAAGATGGTGATAATTAAAAAAAAAGTGGTTGATTTTATGAAGATCGTATGAGAAAGGTTTTTCATAACTGGCATGACTTCCAAAGTTTGCATTTGCAATACACTCAATTCATTAACACTACCTATGGCTAAAAAATCAAACAGATTCTTTATATTTACGAAACAAAAAATGTGTGGCCAATAACCGTTAAGTCGAGATCTACAATATATTGAGATTTTAGTTATATCTTAAAATGCTCATTGATTGCATGGTATAACTATCAGTAGTGCGATTCATTAATTTGTTTTATATGTATTCGCATGGTTAACTTATCTTAACGAATATTTTATCGATTTTGCTATTAACGATAACACTGCTTAACAAAAAATTAAAAAAAACCTGCGGTCATGATTTTGTTAATAGTTTTTATTAACACTAGTAGCAGACTTACGAACTGTGTTCTACTTTTTTTGGATTGGCTCTAGTTCTTAAGATAAACGAAACTTAAGAAATTAATGAAAAAAAATTATATGTCCCAGTTCCAGTTATTAATTTAATTATTCCTCAATAAAAGAAGTCTGAAATGTGTGTTGCTACACAATGGAAATAAACTTGCTTCGGTTCCAATCGGTCATAGTACCAAACTAAAAGAAGAATACGAAAATGTAAAAATTGTGTTAGCAAAGATTTTGTATGCACAACATAAGTGGTCAGTATGCGTGGACTTGAAGATGGTGAATTTTTTATTGGGCCAACAAAGTGGGTATACTAAATACCCCTGTTTTATATGTTTATGGGACAGTCGTGCAAGAAATGAACATTGGTTTAGAAAGGACTGGCCGGTGAGAGAAAATATGGAGGTGGGAACAGCAAATGTGGTTCACGACCAACTGATAAGCCGAGAAAAAATCATTCTTCCACCACTTCACATCAAGCTTGGGCTAATGAAACAGTTCATCAAAGCCCTTGATAAGGCAGGTGATTGTTTCGAATATGTGTGCAAAAAATTTCCAGTCCTTAGTATGGGAAAATTAAAAGCAGGAGTCTTCGATGGTCCTCAAATTCGTACCCTTCTAAAAGACACTGAATTCTTAAACCATATGTCATAAATTGAATCTGAAGACTGGCTCAGCTTTGTTAATGTAGTCAAAAATTTTTTTTTGGGAAATCATAAATCACCAGACTATACAAAACTAGTTGCTGATATGCTTCTCAATTTTCGCAAACTAGGAGCTAAAATGAGCATTAAATTACATTATTTACATAGTCATTTGGACAAATTCCCGGACAACCTAGGTGATTACAGTGAGGAACAAGGTGAACGGTTCCATCAGAACATAAAAATAATGAAAGAAAGATACCAAGGTCGATTGGACGACCACATGATGGCAGACTACTGCTGGAACTTAATACGGGATTGTCCTGAGCAACGACATCATAGGAGGTCCTACAGAAAAAGTTGTTTGTAATTTTGTTTAAATTAATTAATGAAAAGAATATATTTTTTTTATTTTTTTATTATTTTTATACAAGCGCGCAATAAAAATATAATTTAAATCCATATTGGTATTTTAAATTAGGTTTTTTCGTGAAATATTTAAAAGCCTTTATCTGAGAAACTAGAGCCAATTCGATGAAACTGATATTATTTTCGTAATCAGCGCCCCCAAATTACCCTAAATCGACTTAAGAATCTTCGACCGCAAAATTTTGTTCCGCAGTGTAATCGCTATCGGCGGATCAGGTGTTGTCGTAAGCTATTCGATTATCGAAAACTAAACGACAACTATTATGAAACTATTAGCTAAATCGATAAAAGAAAAATTCGTGGTTTTATTTACATGAAGTTGAAAAAGGAAATTCGATAGTCTTTTGAATATTTGACATAGGCATGGCTTATCACGTGGTGAGGAGGAAGTAAGCCCATACAATGGAAGGTTGACGTTGGTTCCAGGATATCGGTAGCCTATGTAATCTGGTATGCATTATTAAATTCTGATTTCATATTGCTAAGTTCTAGTTGGGTCAACGACCTTTGTGTGAGCAATGGGCAATACCATGAGCTTGCGACGTAGAGACGTAAATCACGTTCATGTTTAGTTTAAAAGATATAAGTTTCCCATGGCCAAAGAAAGGCTGCAGCATTGACATTGGGACTACTGATTGTGCTCATATTTCAACCAAGGAGACTTTTGACAACCTCCATGGCTACCGCAAAAGGTTATCTTGGATTCAAGTGAAAAAAACGCAATATAGTTTATTTTTAATTTATAATTAAATGATCCAAATTAAAAAAATTTGAAATATCAACGCAGATTTATTACAGATATTACTGCAAACGACAAATATTTTCGACTAAAATTGCGATTGTTGAATCGTTTAAAGTTAGTGAATCGCACCATAGATGGCGATGTACATATATGTATGTTGGCGATTGTAACACTTATCTTGAAGTACTAGAGAACATATTCGATTAGTTCGGAGTTTCTCTTTAGAGTAGTTATATGTAGCTATATATATATATATATATATATATATATATATATATATATATTTAGTTTTCGCAAATACAACTACACAAAAACTGTGGCTTATCTTTACGCACTTCCTGTTAGACCTACTTTTCGATTTCCTTTCATTTAATTTTGACATACATCCACGTGAACGTCAATATTGTTTGGTTTCAGTTTGTATTTCCTTTCACTTTTCGGTTTTGTATTTCCATTGGATGAACTGCTATTTTGTCTTCCATTTGTACAATTGTTTCTGCTGTGGTCGATTGCTAGCAATTTCTGACGATTTGTGAAAGTTTAATTCAATTGTACTGCAATCTATGTATGTACATAAATGCATATACACATGAGTGTGTACCAACGATATATGTATATACATCGATTTGCCTATTAAAGTTACTAATTCATTTTATCTGGATGTGGATTTAAATGAGAAATCTCCATTTTCTATAGTTTGCCATAGATTTAAATTATTTTCTCAAATAGTCTAATTGGTTGCTAACTCTGTGAGTGATCACACTTGTTATTCCGAAATTTGGCTACGTAAAATAATTAACATTCAAACTTAAATTAAATAACTTTTATTGAATTATTTAAATCATTTTTAATTTACAGTTTTTGAAAACGACACTTCACATCTTCACTGTCAACTATTTCTTATACCTTTTAGCATCTTCTAAAAATTTTTACGCACCAACATTACCTTTTAAACTAACTGTTAAACCAACTTGCCTCAAATATTTATTAAATTTTCGAGCTTTATTTGAAATTTTCAACGCAAATGAAATTTTGTATCTTAAAAGTTAATAGGTGCTATCTGAAAATTAAAATGCCATATACCAGAACATGATGTAATATTTGGAGACATTAGGAAATCATTTTGGAACATGTACGTATTGTTGTATTTCGGAAAATGGGTTGAAATTAGCAAAACGAGCTTTTTGGAAAAAATATTAATTTTCCTAGATTTTCATTAAAAGATGAACCGTGGAGAGGGCTAAAGAATTATTATTTGTTTACACTAGTAACCATTTCGAAGACGAATCAAAAAAATATGGTAAAATGGGTGTGGTGGGTATACTTTAACGCTCACCTTAATGTATAATATATTGCGAAATTTCTTCCTTTGGATACTACTCAGAAAGCACTCCAAACGTGCGCGTGGTAATAGCTTTCCTTGCCTTATTTGTTTTTAATAATTTAAAAAACTGCAATAAAGTAAATTTTTAGGTAGATACTATTACAAGAGTTCCCACTATCGCATTTTGAGCTATAAGACAATTATTTCGTAAATAAGCAAATTTGATTATACATTTTCAGAGGTGTAAAACTGACCAAAAAAAATTTTTTTTTTTTCATAAATATGAAGTTTTCTGTATCCATAAAAATCCCGACACCATATGAAACTTCTTACAATAGCCATGAAGGTCTATAGTTCTAGCGCTAAAATGGTTCAAATATTTTTCGGAGAATCTTTCCCTCGGACACTCCAAGGGCTGTCTCATCCGATGCAGGACGGGTATGGTTAGTGTGGTTCCCATTTGTCCACTCAGCCCAAAGTAGCACTTGATGGCAAGAGGGATTTTACGTTGGATTTCTGGGCTGACTTTGTTGTTGGTGCTAATGCTGGTTCCAAGATAAACAAAGTCCTCTACTTTGTCAAAATTTTAATTATCAACAACAACGCGCTGACTGTTTATTTGATGGCACGAGGTACTTCGTTTTGCCCTCGTTCACATTCAGACCTATTCGCGTCGCTTCTTTATCCAGCTTGGAAAAGGCAAATCTCAAAACGCGGTTGTTCAGGCAAATGACGTCAATGTCATCGGTATGCCCCAGTAGTTGCACACTCTTATAAAAGATGGTGACTTGCCGGGTTCGAGTTATCTTTTTCAACATAATGTTAAAGAAGTCGCACGAAAGAGGGTCTGTCTGAAACCTCGTTTGGTATCAAACGTCCCGTAGAGGCACTCACCAATTCTGACAGAGCTGATGCTATTGCGCAACGTCATTGCACATATTCTTGTTAGTTTTGCAGAGATACCCAATTGAGACATCGCGGCATATAGGCAAACTCTTCTTGTGCTATCGAAAGCTCACTTAAAATTGTTGATCATATCTGATCGATATTTGGTGATATTATAGCATATGATTGTAATCGCTGACAAATTTGTCTGCAATTATTACGATCGAAAATTTTTAAATAACGATTATTTTTGATCGAAAAAAAAAAATTACAAAATATCGATTAAATATGATAGCAAAAATTTAAGATTATTTTCGATGAAAAAAAATAAAAATCTAAATAAAACGATTATTCGATGATTTAAACAAAACAACTTCAAAATAAAAATAAAGACAGATTTACAGCATAAGACATATGGATCAGATCGATATACATATACGAATTTTGTTTTGCACGAATTCGTACCCAGATTTTTTGATCCAAAAAATTCAAAATATCAATAATTTGATTGAGTCTGTTCCACAAATTTTTAAAGATTTGTATACAGATCTTTTCAGCCAAAACTGTTCTATAATATAAAGTACATAACTTTTGTTTTAAACATTTTAGGAAACTTCTTTTACAAAACCCCTAAACTGGAAGTGATTTCAATCGATCCAGCACACCGAAATCGTAATATCATTGTGAAAAATGTTGGTTGCTGTCTTAAGATATAATGTGGCAATATTTTTTTGAAGATTTGCCACCTGCCAAAAAAGTTATAGACAATCTAATAAATAACTTAAGTCAAATATTGCTATATGGCCACTAGACAGAACCAGATAAGATAAGGCACATAAATAGTATGTTATATAGGTTGTTGGAAAATATGTACCTTGACAATGTACAGTAGCAATTCGACATATATTCATTGTAAATTTGGTTAAGAATTTTATACATACAAATTTTTCAGTTGTCATAAATTTTCATTCTCGTTTGTACTTTGTAAAATAAACATCATCATAAAGAACTTTAAACCTATTTCTTCAATCAAATCCTTGGATCTCTAATAGGTTATGGGCCTACGCTTATATACAAGACTTTATTAAGGACACAATTATTTGTTTTAGTGAAAAAGTTCTGAAGATGAGTACTAGCGGTCTCTACTCCATTGAGAAATTGGATGTTTCAAATTATGCATCGTGGGCAATCCATATGAAGAGTGTGCTGATACATGCGGAATTATGGCCAATCGTGTGCGGCAAAATCCTTAAGGTCGATGGCGCAACAGCAGCGGAAGCTTCAGCGTTCGACTCAAAGGATGAAAAGGCTCTTGCGAGCATTATGTTGAGCATAAAGCCTTCTCAGTTAAACCTCGTCAAGCATTGCAAATCCTCACTGGAAGCGTGGAATAAGCTGAAGGACATTTATCAACCACAAGGACCAGCGCGTAAAATAACGTTGTTTAAAAAGTTGCTATATCTTCGTAAGTCGGAGGAGGGAAGCATAAATGAGCATATTAATGAATTTTTTGCGGCGTTGGAGCAGCTAAATGAAATTGGAGTAATAGTTCCTGAAGAAATGTTGACTATAATTTTGTTGTCAAGTTTGCCCAAATCCTACGAAAATTTCGTAGTGGCAATTGAGACGCGTGATATCTTGCCATCTATCAGTGCTCTTAGAGTGAAGTTGTTGGAGGAAGGTGAGAGAAGACACGATAATGGTAGGTCAGAAGAAAATGGAGAATCTGAGCAAGCGTTCGTCGCACGGGTAAATCTTGGAGAGAGCAGCAGTAAAAATAGTAATACGTATGTTAAAAATCATAATCAACGCGGTAAAAACATGCACTCTAATATTAAATGTTATAAGTGCGGTCGTCGCGGACATATTGCAGCCAAGTGCTGGGAATCTAAAAAATCGGTTGCATCGAAAATTGAGGAACGGTCATTTGTAGTTTTATCATCTGTTTTATCCAATACGTTAGATCGAGATTGTTGGGTTATTGACAGTGGATCAACAAGTCATTTATGTCGGGATCGTAGTTTGTTTTGTTCATACAAAGATCAATTTGAAAAAATATCTCTTGCAGGTGATCATTGCATAGAGTCGAAAGGAATAGGTGACGTACTAATCAAAAGTGGTGGCTTTGAAGTAAAGTTGCAAAATGTATTATATGTGCCGTCGCTTAGAAACAATTTCGTGTCAGTTAGTAAAGCACTTAATAATGGTATGACAGTCAGTTTTGAAAATATGCAAGCAGTTATTAAAGATACGAATGGTGCGGTAGTTATGAGAGGAGAAGAGCGAGGAGGATTGTTCGTTTTTCGAAACACGTTGAATAAGTGTATGAACATTTCTCGCGTAAATAATGATGTGATAGACTGGCACAATCGTTTCGGACATCTTAATTTTGAAAGTTTGAGAGAAATGGCTAATAAGCATTTAGTACGTGGACTAAAAATTCAAAATCAGAGACATTTTAATAATCCGTGCTTAACTTGTGCAAAAAGCAAAATAGCTGTAAAAAAGTTTCCGCGCGTAACAGAAAATAGAGCGAATAAATTATGTCAAATTATTCATAGTGACATATGTGGACCGATGAATACGAAGTCACTCGGTGGATCTCGGTACTTTGTAACATTCATTGATGACATGTCGCGATATGTTTGCGTATATTTTTTAAAGACTAGAGATGAAGTATTTTCGGCGTTTAAATCCTATAAAGCTTTGGCAGAAAAACAAACGGGTTGTCAAGTTAAAGTTTTTAGAAGCGATAACGGTCGAGAGTATTTAAGTAATGAATTTAATGATTTTCTTAAAGAAAATGGTATTTTGCGTCAGTTAACAGTACCACACACACCTCAGCAAAATGGCGTAGCAGAACGTGCAAATAGAACGTTGGTCGAAATGGCAAGAAGCATGTTAGTTCACAGTGGATCTAGTGAATGTTTTTGGGCGGAAGCAGTGGCAACCGCAGCATATTTGCGAAATAGGGCTACTACAAAAGCACTTACCAATTCCACACCTCATGAGAAGTGGATTGGGAAGAAACCTTGTGTATCACATTTGAAGGTATTTGGCTCTTCAGCCGTTGCTTTAGATAAGACCAAAAGAAAAAAGTTTCAACCAAAAGGGAAGCAGATGATCATGGTGGGTTATTCGGAATCTTCTAAGGCGTATCGTTTATATGATCCTGTGGCCAAAAAAGTAATCGTTAGTCGAGATGTTGTATTTATTGAGGAGACGTCTTTTAATGCAAAAGATTCTAATGATATGGTGACATTCGAGATAGAGAATACACAGAGCGAGGCGGAGTCTGTAGTAACTGATAATAATATATCTCAACCAGATGTAAGCAGTAGTGTTCAGTCGAAAACTGTTTTTCGAGGAAGGCCTAAGTTGATACGTACTGGTAAACGTGGGCGTCCTCGAAAGAGGCGTAATGCTTTGAATATGTTGAAGGCAGCGGATGTTCAAATACCGCAAAGCGCAGGTGAGGCTTTAAACAGCAAATACTCGGAGCAGTGGGAGGACTCAATGCAGAAGGAGTACAGCGCTTTAGTGAAAAATGGCACATGGTCGTTAGTCGATTTGCCAGATGGTGAGAAAGCTATTGGCTGTAAGTGGGTATTTCACGTCAAGCAGAATTCTGATGGTAGCATAAATCGCTTCAAGTCTCGGCTAGTGGCAAAGGGCTGCAGTCAACAATATGGAGTTAATTTTAAAGAAACGTTTTCGCCTGTTGTTAGATATGCAACAATTCGTATGTTATTGGCTTTGGCATGTGAGCATAAGTTGTTTTTGCATCAGATGGATGTATCTTCTGCGTATCTAAACAGTGAACTTCACGATACAGTGTACATGAAGCAGCCAGAGCATTTCATCGACAAACAATTCTCAAAACGTGTACTTAAATTAAACAAAGCGCTCTATGGGTTGAAGCAGAGCGGAAGAGAGTGGAATAGTAAGCTTGATTCAGTTTTACTGAACATGGGGTTCAAGCCGTGCGCCAGTGAACCGTGCGTATATACCAAGAACGAGAAAGGTACATTTAATATAATAGCAGTTTATGTAGATGATCTCATACTAGCTTGCTCGAGTTTGAACGATCTAAAAGATATCAAGGCTAACATTTCAAATGCGTTTGATGTCGTAGATGGTGGGGCCTTGAAATATTTCCTTGGTATGGAAATTCAACGTGAAGGCGACGTCGGTAGTATTACTGTTTGTCAGCGACAGTATATTTTAAATCTTTTAACAGAATACGGTATGAGCGATTGTAAGGCCGTTGCAACTCCGTTAGAATCAGATTTCCAGATACGATGTGATAAAGATAACTGCGAAAGAGTAGACGTAACCGAATACCAATCATTAGTAGGTGCTTTAATGTACTTCGCACTTTCAACGCGACCAGATATTTTGCATTCTGTGTGTAAGTTGGTACAGTGTAATACCGACCCACATGGCGAACACAAAGTGGGTGCAAAACGAATACTGCGATATCTAAAGGGTACGGTGGATTTCAAGTTGCATTATAGCAAGAGTGATCAACCAATTCAAGGCTTCGTTGACGCGGACTGGGGCGGAGATACAAGTGATAGAAAGTCATATAGCGGATGTGCTTTTACTGCAGCTGGAAGTGTTTTTTCGTGGGAGTCCAGAAAACAACAAATTGTCTCATTAAGTAGCACAGAGGCAGAGTACGTTGCTTTATCAACTGCAGCAAAAGAAGCCGTGTATATCAATAAATTGCTTAACGAGATGGGTTTCGATAACTACAAGCCAATGATTTTAAACAGTGATAGTCAGAGCGCGCAACAATTAGTTAAAAATCCTACGTATCACGCACGAAGCAAACATATTGATATAAAATATCATTATATAAGAAACTTGTATAGAAATAATGAAATCATTTTAAACTATGTTTGTACAGATGAAATGATCTCAGATATCCTAACAAAGAATTTGCCTAAGATTAAACATTCCAAATTTACTAAAGGAATGGGACTATATTAGCAAGTCTCATTTAATAGAATATGTTTTCATTGAGAAGGAGTGTTGGAAAATATGTACCTTGACAATGTACAGTAGCAATTCAACATATATTCATTGTAAATTTGGTTAAGAATTTTATACATACAAATTTTTCAGTTGTCATAAATTTTCATTCTCGTTTGTACTTTGTAAAATAAACATCATCATAAAGAACTTTAAACCTATTTCTTCAATCAAATCCTTGGATCTCTAATATAGGTTATCATTGAATCAATTTTTAAAAGGAGTTGCCACTTATCTAATAGGTTAAATTCAGTTGAAACAGTGAATGATATTAAATGTTGCAATATGGGTATCAATTGAAGAGGCTTAATAAAGCTTAATTTGCCAGATGTTTTAAGATGATATTGCCACCTGGTTAAATGCAGGCTTCGCTCGCATGTCATTCGGCTTAACGTTAAGGATTCGAATGTCACGGAAAAGGAAATAAATAATTTCACAAAGGTAAGAACTTTTAATTTGTTTTAGCGTTGAATGACGCTATACGGTAGGGTTTTCAGGCAAAATTGAAACCAGAGAGAAATTTGTGAAAAAAGTGAGGGTAAAGAGATAGATGCGGGTATGCTGAAGTAAAAAAGTTAGGAACAGAAATGTAGTGAGGTGGGGGGCATTTCTGGGGCAGCTGTTTGCTCAATGTTTGCTACTCACTTATTCTCAGCGACGACCAATATAATAGTGGTCGTGCTTGTGAGCGAACTTTTCTATTCTCTTGCTTGTAGAGAATAAAATTTGCACTAGTTGCTTTAATGCATACATACATACTGACAGAGCGCTCAGTGACCACATTCATTAACGCCAGTGATAGCTACATATGTATGTATGTATCATGTCAGCTGGTTGCTCAATGTTTGCTACTCACTTATTCTCAGCGACGACCAATACAATAGTCGTCATTCAACGTTCAACGTTACGATATCTCGAAATAACACGACAGCCCGTGCGTGGCCGTAGGCCTCGCACAATGCCGCACTGACTTTTTTAGTTTAGGATTTTATTTCTTTATTATCTAAATGAAAATCTTCCACTACTTCATAATTTTCCATTACGCTTGGTTACACTTTTTTATCATTGGCAACTCTGAACTATACCATTCGGGTTTAATAAAACCTCATTTATTGTTAGCAATGTCCAACGTAATCAAACGATGATTACTTTCTTGGAATGCCATGCTGTACATTTCCATTAACTTAATAATCAAATTTTATTTAATCTTTATATTATTTAAATTGGTGAAAACCCTCTCCAAGATATTTTAAATATAAAGTTTCCTTTAAATTCCATTGTATTAGATCCATATTTCAATATTCGATTTAATTTATTCTGATTTGAATTGATTTTTTAACCCACACCAAAGAAAAAGTTTGCACTTAGTGTCCACATTTTTTTTTTAGTTTGACTCTCAATATCAGTTAATTTAACTAAGTTTAGCTTTAAGCACATGGTTAAAGCAGGTGGCAACCATCTCTAAAATTATTTTCAAAATAAAGCTTTCCTAAATTTTTTTTGTTTGATACACATATTTCAATATTTGGTTTAACTATCTACAATTTTAAGTAATTTTTTAAACAGGTGGCAACCCTATCCAATTTTTTTTTTTAATTAAGCATTTTTTTAAATTTGTAGTTTGGCACTCATATTGTATAATGTCGTTTATTTTTTGATTTCACTTAATTTGTATATATACCGGTGGCAAATTTCTTTAAAAGTATTTGGGAAATGAATCGTTATTAATCCTTGCATACAATATTTAATGGATTTGATTTAACTTAGTATAATTTTGATAAATTTTTTATGTGGCAACCTTCACAAAAATTATTTTTGAAATTAAGTTTTCTAAAAACTTTTATTTCGTCACTCATTTTGTAAAACGGCATTAATTTTTTTAATTTAAATTAATTTGCAATTGAAAATATTTGGGACATGAAGCTTACCCCTCTTTCGTTTGATACCTATATTGCAATATTTTATTTCGTTTATTGCTTACATTGAATGTAACCTTTTAAACAGGTGGCAACTCTTTACAAAAAATTGATTTTATGCTAACTTTTAATGCAGGCTACATATGTGCCAAATTTGTGATTTAACTTAATTATTTAACCGTTGTGTCGATCATAGAGCCCACGGGTACATTTGCATCTTTAATTTTGCTGTATCTTCCAAACGGTTAGTCCGATTGACCTGAAATTTCATGATATCCTCAACCATACACTTTTGCATCATGTGGAAAAGTTTCATCAAGATTGGAGCAGGAGTTCAGTCGATACAGCCCAAATTCAAGTTAGTGGAATGGCGTCGACAGCTGATGTACCCGGGTACTTGTATGAAAATTCATACAAATATATAGAAATAAATGGAAATATTTAGTTTATTTTATGGAAATTTGTTTATTTATTTATAGAAAATCATTATATGAAAGTAAAAAATATATTTTATGAATTTTAGCAGCATCTGAGGCATTGTGGATGATCCTTCGAGTGCTCTGCGCACACAGGCTTATTACAAATTGCACATACTTTTCTCGTTTGGCGTTTTGTAATGCAAATATAGCAGTTTCCTTTTCTTTTTATGCGGCCAGAACTGTCACGGTCCACTTCCTCTTGTGCACCAACATTCATCTTCAAGGGCATACCATATATGGCTTCCATAGCGTGTCTAGTAGAAAATATGCGCGTAATATGGCTATTGTCCGCTCTTATATCGATTTGTGGTCTGCATAACTGATCGCTGAGCTGCTGCAGAAATATCCTACGGCGGTTGGTAGATGGTTTTAGATGGGTGTTGTTTTCCAAATATATAACATACGCAGCTACGTCAAGCATATTATAAAAAAATGCTAAAGGCCATCTATTTGTGCGCCGTTTGGTTGAATATTCAGTCAAGCACTTATCCATATTATCCACGCCGCCTTTATGTTTGTTATAATCAAGTATGAGCAATGGTTTCCGTTTTGGACCTGCAGTTTCTGTAGTGCCGTGGCAAGTAGACAGCATCACAACAGCCTTATTTTTTTTTGGGACGTATGAGCACATCGTCATGTTGTTACAGAATCAAAATAGCGTAGACTCTGCTTCACGTCCTTTAGGATTGGCAAATGATACTGGCACGAACATACGCCTTTTGTTGCAAGTGCCCAACAAAGCCAAACTGTTGTCCCCCATCAAATTTTTTGCTAAGTTATATGTTGTAAAGAAATTGTCGCATACCACTGTTCGCCCACTTCCACCAAAATTGTTGACAACTAAGTCCTTCACAACACGCTCACCAACGTTTCTTTCACGTTCGCCAGACGCTGCCATTCCAGTATAAATTTGACCCTGTATTGAAAAAATAAAAATTGAAAAATGAAATTTGAATTAGTCATTTAGTTTATTTGCAACAAGTTGATATAATAAAATGAATGTATGAACACTGATTTACCACACTTTTATTCCATATTTGGATGGTTTCGATGGAATGTACTGTGTGAAGCCAGTTCCACCACGATACGGGAATAATTGCTCATCTACGGTAACGTGTGTGCCACATATATAATACTGGCGCAGAGTGGCATTTAGCATCAGGAATACGTCTGTAATTGCAGCTGCCTTATCATATTGTTTGCGTGCATTCCGAGTGTTTCCATTATCAAAGCGTATGAAGCGGCTGATTGCCCAAAATCTGCGTAAGCTCATTGATGCGCGAAATAATGGATGCGAAATTGTTTTCCACAGGTCAGTGGTATGAACATAACCGGAATGACATACGCCAGCCATCAAAAGCACACCCAAATATGCACGAAGTTCTACTTCAGTTATAGGCACCCATATTCGTGGTTCCGCATCTCATTGTACACATCAAAAGTTTGCCTTGCCTTTCTATTTGATTCTCGAATAATTACATCACATATTTCATTTGACATCATAAGATTGAAGGTTTCTGCCATTGTCAAGCCTTTTGTCGATGGCACTGGTCCAGGATTGCGACTTCTTAGAATGTTGTGCGCACGTATTCGTCCAGGTATTGGTGGTATTGACGACCATACATTGCCATCTCTTGCCGTATAATAATCACCAGTTTCAAGTGGCGGTTCTTCATACTCCTCGTCTGAATCCTCCTCGTCCTCTGGGTGATACTCAGTTTCCTGGACTGGTTCAATGTCAGATGATTCACCACCAATGTCATCATTATTTCCTTCTAAGTCTTCTTAATCTACCGCTTGTTCGTGGTCACTCTGTTCGTAGTCAGAATCCTCAAGAACTCTGCGTATATAGTCACACTGCTCCTCATACGGTAGTGCATTCAATTGACGCGGAGCTAGCCACTCACCATCTGCCATTTTATTTTCACTTTTTATATATTTGCCGCACAAAATAAATTTTTAGGTCTTTACACTTCAAAAATCGCACATAAACTGACTTATGCGGGCATGTGCTGCAAATCGTTTTCGTATGAAATTGCCAGCGAAACAATACGACACATACGTGTTTGTGTGTCACTTTCATGCGAAAACGATTTGCAGCACATGCCCGATGCATACAAAACTACTCAAAACGAAACCTGCGCAAAAAATCATGTTTCTGCCTGCAAAACTGGTTGTACAAGGGTAGGTAGGCAAGATATTCCCAAATACCCTTTTGTTCCTGTTAGTAGACGTGTTTTCCTACACATTCAAAAAAAAATGTTTACATTGAACAAATATTTTATGAGTTATAATTATTCTGCGCAGGTACTAAAAATAGCACTATGAGCAAGAGGGGTTGATTTTAAATTCAAATATAACGGAATTCTGCGAATGAAAATTCAATGTTAATTATTTTTCTTGGTAAAAAGGGATCAAACTACAAGGATTAAAAAAGAATTTGGAAATTGTTAAATTTTTATGGATTTTGGCAATTCCCATTTTTGGTAAAAATGGATTATTTAGGTACCAAAAATTTTTTTTTCCAAATTATGATAAAAGTTTTGTTAACTAGACAATATTTCCAAGAAATTAAAAAAAAAAATAACCAGAAAATCACAAGAAACCAGGTAGTAGTTAATATTTGTATATCAAAAGCAACTATCTGCCATACAAAACGTATGAAGTACCCGGGTACATCTACTGTCGATGTGGATAAAACCCAACAGCTGTTGACACAACGGTTAAATGACTGTAACTTTTTTAACAGATGGCAACTTTCCATATGACATAGCCTATGTTATAGCGTACGAGGTAGGCTATTTGTGTGCCTAAATATAGTACATTTCCGCCCACCCACTTGGTCCTGACGGAGTAACAACATACTTGCACACTCCCTCATACATACACAGGCACAAACTTTCTAATTTAAACTATTTATAATTTGGACTATTTTTTATTTATAACAACAATATATTCATACCAGCTCAAGGCCGGTTTTTATTTTAAGAAAATTTTCAAAAAAAACATAGTCAAAACTGTAGAAGGTCCAGCCATCATAAAAATATTATAAGGCAAGCCCATTCCCTCAATATTTTTACCATATACATACATATGTATATATTTGTATCATAGCGACAGCTGCAATTTCAAAGACAGTTGTCAAAACAGAGCAACCAAAGTATGAGGAATTATTTCTGAGGGTATGCAGAGACTAAACATAAGGACTAAACTTTTTATCCTTTATAATGCATTCCAATAAAACCACACGACCATACATATAAAGAATGTACAACTATTTTCTTGCGTTATTATATTTGCTCACCAATCAAGTAATTTCACTTAATTAGTTAATTAATTACATTCAAGTGTTTGCAATACACTTTTGCACTCGACAATGACAATGACGAAGGTAAATGAAAGGGTGGTGATTTCAACATAATTCCCATCGTAGCTGCTCTCTAGTGGCGTTTTTTGAATTCCGCTTACCTGGCATCGGGCACTTAAGTAAATTTATACAAATGAATGTATGCACACATTAACATACATACATACAGCGACCAAATCATAAGTGAATTTGCTGGTAATTTCAGTAAATGGCAATTCCCAATTCACATTACAATAGTTTAATTAATTACTTGACTTTGCCATTTAATGTTCTGGTGCTAAAACAACAAAAACTACATGCTTGGATTTGTACTATCACAGCAAATGCAAATAGTTATATGCACATATGTACATATGTATGTGTGTAGGTATAGAAATGCAAGAGCATCTGCATTTGTATATACTCACAGTCGAATGTAAGTAGGAGGAAGAATACATGCAGTATACCGCCTGCTGCTGCTTTACGTTTCCTGCTTGCTGCTGTTGGCATTTCAACTAAATGAGTGTTAATTGTGACGTTAATAATGAATTGTGTAATTGTATTTGCAATGGTGCGCTTCGAAATCTCTTTCAAATCATTGCTTTTTCAATCGAATCCTTGCATCCCCACACACAAACACACACACAGCGCTTTACTGTCTTCGCGAATGGTGGAAATGGTGGGTTATAATATTGCGCACGCGGTTTAAATTTCCTTAATTAATATGCCACGAAATTCGTGCATCGCTTGCTGCACTCCACAACATTCTGCGCACCTCGCCCACCTAGTCTATTGCTCCCTGCAGTCGCGCTTACAAATTCCCCTATTACATTTTCCGTGAATTTTTCCATCACAATTTCGTATTAATTTTCTGCGTTTGCTTTTTCATGTCGCGACTTTTCCTTAAACTACCACAACCAGTTTCAATTCCCTCTACGTATGTAGGTACCTGCCTTCCCGTCCCGCCTCTCATTTTCCCTCTATTTTCTAATATAGGAAGTTTGTCCTTGCTTTCGCCATTATCAACATCATCATGGTCTCATTGATGCTCGCAGCTCACAACGTGGCAGTTACAATTAAAAAGTTTTTCAATTCATGCTGAGAAATCTGTGAAAACAAAGAGAACTTGCAAAATTACTGCGACATTGTAGAAATCGTGAATGATTGCTTCTTGCTTGTTACTCATCTAATTTTTTGTTGTTACAGTTAATTTTCTGGATAATTTGTTGTTGACTTTTTTTTGTTTTTTTTTTTTTTTTGCTTAATGAAATTGAAAGCATAATAATTACTTTTCGTCGCTTCTATCTCTTTGTTGGAGTTCATAACTTTTGTTTAAAACATAGCATAAGAGAAATGTAAAATGTTAAAAAAAAAATAAAATTGGCAATAGAATATGTTAATTACTAAGTTAAAATATAAGCTATTAAAATATATCCCACTAAGTAAAATGTATCCCCGTTTTATTGTAACCGGCTTGAAAAAGAACCCTCAAGCTTAGACAAAATTTCCTTTAGTTGCAAAAGCAACTCAGTTGCCATCTTTCTTTAAACATTATATTTGCTTATTGCTATCTAAGAATGGAAAATAGTTGTCCAATGAAATTTTAGGCTAACGTAGTTATATGTTTAAAAATAATATATATATACAAACGGATTAGGTGTTAAACTAAAATTGCCCATGTATTTTCTTAGGGCGCATTCACAATAGCGTAATTTTTTCATTTCCCAACACTATATCTCAGGTCGGATACAATTTTACCAAGCTGGCTCCGCTCGCATATTTTTCCGAGTTAGTGTTGTTGTTTTACATGTAATTCATTACCGTTCCTGGTATTTTTTGCCAATCGGTTACAAAGAAATGGGCTTATCCTTACTTTACGTTATATTGGCCCCTTTGCCTTCTATAGTAAAAAGCATGATTCTGGAACTTTTTCAATCACATGAGTTAGATTTTGAAGCAATATATTTGTAAACTTAGAAAGATTAAACAGACTTTACCTATGTTCTTATTATTTTTAAAAACACAGATATATGAAATATAAAAATTCAAACAAAAATCGACACAAAAATAAATGATCAATAGATAATGGAAATTACGAAACTTTGATGCACTTAAAAAAAATTTCGGGGTATATTATTTTTGCAAGCAAATCCCGGTATTTATTATTACTTCGAAGCCAGATATGACAACGTCCGACATAATCACTGCAATCCTCTGACTGGACTACTCCGCAAATTGTTTTTTTTTTTTTGTGATGCGAATGCCCACACAAAAATTGTGAGCATTTGTTATACATGCAGGGACCGAAAATACCAGTTTTTTTCGATATAATATAAGTCCGAAATAAATCCTAATAGTAAACAAATTGCTTATCCAAAGTTATCGAATTTGGTATCAATTGAAAGAGGACTGAAATATGTAAAAGAGAAATATCACATATTGAAAATATTTCATTTAAAAATGTTGGCTCTTACATTGTCACATTCGATCTTCGATTGCGGTCGAAAGAGCTGATCGAAAAAATTTGCATTTGGTATTATGGCGCACATTCGATGAAGAATAACACTATAGTACCTATATTTCCATCAGCTGTCATCGGAATTAAGTACAAGTTGCAAGCAAGTTGAGTAAATAAAAAAAAAATAAAAAATAACTACGAGAGTATGACGAGTCTTCAGAGGAGGACGATGAGAGTTTATTGCAATTGGCACGAAGTAGAAAACAATTAAGAGATTCTTCACACCCTTTTGAAATAAATTCCGTCGCGTAAGTGTAATATTTCAAAGAGAGTTGTATATTTATTGATAACGTTCATGAATATTGTTTGCAGATTTTTAAGAAACTTTCGACTATCTACGGAGGCGTTTGATGATTCGCTGTGCACTATAGAAGAGTCGCTGTGGCAATGCACCCGAGTCAAATCAATTTCAAACATTCTAAAATTAGCAATAGCGCTACGATTTTGTACTCAGGAAAGCAAACACCAAAGTTTAAATATATTTCTTAAGGAATAAAATACTAATTTAACCTTCATCCATTTTGCTGTCGTTCAACAAGGTGGTCGCAAAGCATTTAGCTCCAACGAGAATTTTTAAAAATTTTCCCCCGCTTAAACCTTTGTGCAAATATCGTTTGCAAATTGAGGATACTCTTCCAGTAATGAAACCAGCTTTTCCAGGTTTTGTTTCGTACTTACGACTTAGACTTGCATAAAATTAACAAAAATTGTTTAATAATAGTGTTTGGTCGCCAAAAAGCCAAAAATATTTCCATTTCAAAATATTTACATTTTCTGCAAATTCTCATTCTTCGATACAGCGTCGAAAGCAAAATTGTGTCCGACAGAAAATTCGATGCGCAACGAAAATTTAGACAAGGTTGCACAGCTCATAATATGAATTTGGCATTCGATTTTCGATGTTCGTTAACCAGCGATTATTGAAGAAGGAATGCAGCTCATAATTCAAAACAATATATGTAAGCACAGTTGGCTACCTATGATTATTTTAAATTTTTGTTTTTTTTTCTAAAAGTACAACTCTTTGAGTAACATACACTATGTTAATAAAATTTTAAACTTTTTACGAAATTCACACAAACTTAACAAATTTCAAGAAAATTTTATAAATATTTCAAACTCCTTAAAAAGAACTTTTAACCAGTTTTCGAGTATGCAATTAAATAGCTCATTTAATTTAGTCCAATAAAGTGCAAGTTTTAAGGGGCTGAAATTTCTTGTTGGTTTTTGATATTTTTTTGACAGACGGTGTTGGCCATATTCCTCCATAAAACACATGAACATAACACTGTCCGACAGTGATTTTATACTTTCGAAGCGACCTAGCAGAAATTGTTTAGCTGGTCGAATAGTACACGAAATCACGTTCAAAAGATATCTAGCACCCCCAAAATCTTTTTTTAAAGTCAATAAACTGTTTTTTTTTAGTTTTTTCGTCTTAAAAAATTTATTAAAAAAAATTTTTCAATCGAATTGAAAATACTCAAGGGTTTTGGATAGGTGAATGTTTACACTTTCGAAATATATATAGTGTTTTGTTAATTTGAAAAGAGTAACTATGGCGTGTTTTTTACGCTAGAAGTTGAATTTTCCGCCCAATTCGCATGTTTTTTCGACTTTGACGTCATTTTTTCGGCACTAATTGGAAATGAATGATAATTTTAGGTTATATATCATCGACAAGGTATCACTACTTAAAGATACCAATTGATTTCTTTCAAAAAGGACTTCAAGTTTTCAAGCTATGCAGCATAATCCAAAATCTAACATTTTGGTCTTCAGGGGTACAGGGTGTAAATGAAGAAATTTGCTGAATGTAAGGGCATTATCAATCGCTGCTTTCGGGTTTATCGTCGCTCCCAACGAATAATAGCAAGTCTCAAATTATTATCTTCTAATTGAATTTTAGAATTTTGGATGAAAAAGTAGCTCATTTCATTTTTTCGGAGAAGAGTAGCACCAAAGCGCATTAATATAATTAAGTTTCTTTCAAGCGAATATAAGTAAGAGGCCCATGTATCTTTTTATTGCTTTTTGCATAATAATATATAGGAAACTGGCGAAGGAAAAGAGAAAATCCCGACGAATTCGTTACCTGCGGTAGAGAAAATAGAAACCAATAATAATATAAATGTCACGCTCATAATTGATAGAATTTAATAATTTTCTTAATGAAACACTAAATAATTACTTTATTGTCTATTTGTTTCTGCATTTTTATTTTAAATAATTTTGTACAATATCTCTATTGGGAGATATAATTAAAAAAAAAAAAAACAGATCTCTCAGAAAAGGTTTTTGGCAACTAGCAAGTATGGTTTTTTAATTCGATTTTTGTTTATTCAGTTAAGCTTCCATCTTTAATTGGAAACTTACGCGGCTCAAGCTCAGTTGCCTTTTTATTCCGTGATTGCAAAAAGCACACGCGCCTGATTTTATTGCAAAAAAAAATTAAATAAAATTAGGTTGAACGAACATTTTAAAATTTACTTATTTAGCAACTCTTTAACTTTTTTTTAAAATAGTTTTAAGGTTCTTGTTTTCTTTTCGAATTCGACTTTTTAAAAAAATACTTTTAAATTCACGCTTTCTTTTTGAATTTAAACAGAAAATCAACGGCGTCAAATTATCAGAACTTGTTAAAATTCACTCTTTTTGTTCACTTATCTTCTTCAAGCTCACCCTATCAATCAATAAAAAAAAATTTAAATGTGTGTAGCTTTTTCTTCTCTGTTACCTTTCCGTAAAGAGTAGCCGGAAGCCAAAGTTGTTGTTTCTTTACACAAATGACGCTATAGATAGCTTGATATAGGGTCCGTTTCTTTGTAACCGAGTTGCAAAAGAATATTAGGTAGAATAACAAAATGCATGTAAAGCACGTAAAACACTAACTCGGAAAAATATGCAAGTTGAGCTAGCACGATAAAATGATATCCGACCTGAAGTGTAGTGTTGGGAACTGAAAAACTGCGCTATTGTGAATTAGCCTTATGAAAAGACATGGGAAATTTAGATTTAAGACCAAATTCGATTCTATGTGGATAATATTTGTAAATATATAACTATTGCACATAAATCTAAAAATTGTCGGCACAACTATTTTCCATTCATAAATAGCACTAAACAAATCGCAACATTCATGAAAGAGGCTATCAGTGTTGCTTTTGCAACTAAGGAATTGTATCCGAGTTGAAAAGTTCTTTTGTAGCTCGGGAGCAAAGAAATGGGCCTCTGTACTTTGTACTTTGACAATGGAACGCTAATCTAAAACTAAATAAAATGTCCACGAGAAGTAATAATTTTTCTACAAATGAAATTATATAATAGATACCTAATAAACTTATATTGTTACAAAATATACTTATACAAGTATTGGACTGAAAAAAAAAAACTGACCGAACTAGCTCTGACGAAAAGCTTAAAGTGTAGAATGCTAAAAAGATAGAGTTCAATCCGCAATTTGAGCATTTATTATATTCACTAAGCTATTGACTATGCATTGAAATCATTTCTGCTAATTCACAATCTGTTGTAATTTGCATGCGCTTTATTTAAAATTTGCAACATTATCCAGTGACATCCTGTGCAAGCGTTCAATAAATTTAAATTACTTTAATTGCACACTAATTTTAAATAAGAACTAACACTACTAAACCGCTTCCAGTGAGTTGTTCATTGCAATAATATAAATGCGGAAAATGCAAATGTGCCATTCGCTCGCTGTATGAAATCATACAAATTGATGTAAAACTGAGTACAGATATACACACATACATACATACCTACATACATACAATACACATCTACATACATATATTGAGTTAAATCGTACAAGTTATTATATTAAGTAGCAGCAAAGTGTTAGCGCTAACAGTACATTTGGTAATAAATATCTATACATACATACATAGATATAACAATATATGTATGTAGTAGTTGATATCTGGCGCCAGTGTGGCTGGTACTGATGATGCTGCTATGCACCTGCATACAAATGAGCACTCCACACATTTGAATAGATTACAAGTACTAAAAATTTAAACCAAGTACGAATACAACTAACCATCGTACCATCGGGGATTTGCATAAATTCTATGACAAATGCATCGAAAGCCAACCGACCAAACAAACTCTAGGCATTCGCTTAATTTTCCAGATAGTATATGTATATGTACGCGTATACATAAAACATACTACATATACTATGCATGTATGTACAATATTTATGTAAAAGCCTATCTACATGCATATTCACAAATAATGTGGCAACATAGCTCCATAATCTCTACCAGTGCAGTTGGTCGTTGATCATTTGGCCCCACCAGTACGGTAAAGGAAATATTCGAATATTTTTGTGCTATAAACACATATCCATTTACATATGTACCTACACATACATACATACATACATACAAATATGAAGTGTCATTTGCTGGTGTTATTGCTGATGGTGATAATTTCGTTGGCAGTTACTGTTGTACTTCTACGCACTCGCAATTTTTGTATTTAGCATTTTGCCACCTGCAAAATTGTTGCTGCAGCATTGTGATTACTGCGTGCGCATTTCAAAAACGATAATACCTGCAATTTTCGTGCGATTTACGATTACATGACACGCAATACATTTCGAAATGTTTTCACAATGCTGTACAGGTGTAAATGGCATGAGTAGAGATATATGTATTCATCTTTATATTTTGGTAATAGAGCTGGTTCGTTTCTAGTTATATTTACAATGAAGCAGGCATTGCAGGACAAATGCGTGCCTCCCGATGAAAATTTAAAAAGAGGAAAAAACCATCATTGAAGCCATCGCCAGATATTACAGATTCGTATTATAAAATTTGCTGAGTAGTGTTAGTGAAGACTTTAGACATAGCCGTCGAAGTTTCAGGTTTCGTTGATGTATCATTGACCGAGTAATCACGCCACCCAAATCTTCTTATAGATTAGGCGGAATTTTGGCCTATTGCACTGAAAGTTTTGAGAAGTTGTACAAGCCCATTAGTATTTCTATGTATGGTCACATTAGTGGATCCAAGTAAAATAGATAACTATGGATTTAGAAATAGACTACCAAAGAAATCGGGCAGAAAATATACGGTAACTTAAAAATTTAATTTCGATGACAACAAATCAATACAGCTGAGCTTGTTTCGAAAATATTTAAAAGACTTGGTTTAAATAAATATTAATTAATTACAATATTGAAGTCAAAGTTAAATTAATATTTTTCAATTCAACAAGGATAATTTGCCCAACTATACGGAACTTGACTTTAGTTTCTATTTCATTTTGACGCAGTTCGCGCGGAAAGACTTTTTGATTTAATTGATTGACTAGTGGAGGTTATGGCAAAATATTTAATAAATCTAAACACACCCATAAAAAATTTCACGAAATTCTAAGTATTATTTCGCCGAAATTCGTGTGAAAATCGCTAATGTAAAATAATGCGGTGTTGATAATTTTCTTGCATATATACATAACAATGAAATTTTTTGTTACATTTAAATTGTTACATATTTAGTAGTTTAACCTTAGTGAGGTTTCAACCACCGAGGTAAATTGCCTGTTGAGGTTCATCAGCGAGGCAAAAGGGTTTGGTGAGGGGTAATTTCTTCTTGGATGGTACAAATTTTTCCTTGTGGTAACACAATGGGCCTCCTAAAACTGGCCTAAGTGAGCCGCTGCAGGCGGCTGCCACTTCAACCTAACCTAACCTAGTAGTTTAAATATGTAGCAATATATGTAAACAAAATGTTAGTGTTGCAATTATCTACTTGCTTAACTCTTTCGTCACTTCTTTTTTGTTTTTGCTTTTAAAAATCATTACTTCCAATTTTCTTGCCATTAAGGTCTACGTTATAAATATTTAACAGCAATTTTTAAAAAACTTTTTTTTTGCAAAAGTAGTTTTTAGATATTGACATTTAAGCGCATTAATGTCAGAATTTCTTTTCTTGTAACATTAATTGTAGCACCGGTTTTTATTAACAAGGCTTGATTTGTAGCCTGAACAATCGTTTCTATACGGTTATCTGGAAAATACTTTAGAAAACAAAACCGCGCTTTTTAAGTCTTGTTTAGGATAACTTTCACAAAAATTTAAGTTTGGAGTGATACACGCTCGCTTTTTCCAAAGAAATTTAGGAATTTTTAGAAAAAATGGATCCATTGCTTCACCAAAACCCAATGTCTCATCTTCCGCCCATTTATTTTTCTCAATTAGAGCGTTATTTCTGTTAGGATTAGTTAGCTTCGCGATTAAAAAAGAATTGTTATTGTTATCATTTAGAGTTCCCAATAGCATCTCCAAATCATCACTTTTTTCCTCATCTTCATCGTCAAGATCAGAGCAATCTGAGTCTTCAAAATTAATAAAAACATTTTGTATTTGTTGTTTGTTCAGTTTATTAGGCATTGCAATTTCTTCAATTAGAATTCAAGTTAATACAAAAAAACCCGTCCAATCGATTTAGCTCTTCTTAAGTAACTGCTGCGACTTTTCTTAGACAAATTAATTAATTTCATTACCGTAAGGTAAAGTTAAAAAAAAGACTAGCCGCTGTGTATATTCAATCGAATAAAAAATTGTTTGCCAATGGGTAAAATCTATGCCTTATGGTATGGTACGAATTAAAAAAAAACAGCCGTACAGCCATTTTGAGTCATTTTAGGGCTCTTAGGTTTTTAACGCAATAATTATACTCTGAATTATTTACACAAAGTTAGAAAATAACGTAATTTATGTAATAAAATATATAAATTTATGTGATCTTTTTTATAAAATATAAAACTCGGCAGAATCGTTCGCTTTGTGAAAGATCCCATTTTACTGAGTACACTTGTCAATAATTTTTTTTATAAATAAAGTAAAGTAAGAGTAAAAAATTCAAATTTTCGATATTTATTTTCCATATTGCAGGTAGTAGTAATTAGTAGAAATAATAGTAATTAGTAGTACTAGTTACTAGTTGTAGTAGAAGTAGTTGTATTAGAAGTAATTATTGCTTAGTCGTAGTCGTAGTAGTAGTCGTAGTAGTAGTAGTAGTAGTAGTAGTAGTAGTAGTAGTAGTAGTAGTAGTAGTAGTAGTAGTAGTAGTAGTAGTAGTATTAGTAGTATAAGTAGTAGTAGTAGTAGTAGTGCAAGTAGTGGCGAAGCAGTCCCGAACTACTGAAAGGTCCTGATATGGTTCCGAAATATCTAGTGCCGAAACGTTCCAGAACTTGTATTGAAATAATCCCGAACTAATGCCGAAATGGTCTATATATATATACAGATATATATACATACATACTAAATACATACATACACACACATTGATACATCGCTATCGCAGTTTATATGACTTTTTTGTGATATATGTAGGCCTCGTGTGGCGACTTCGTGTTGCGATATCGGCGCGACCTTCATTACGCGATGTAAAAAAAAATCACTTTCATGCCGCTACAGAAGTTTAACTTTAACAATCAGTCAGGGAGTTATAAGGCAAGTCTTCAAAATATAAGTATAACCATCTGCCTAAAGCTGTGATCGTGGCCCGCCCGAAACAATTGCTCGGTAAAGCGAAAATCATAATTACTAATGAAGGTTCCCAACGCAATTAATGCAAAAATACCATAGAACATGGAAATTTGGTGGAATACAAAAATCCTTGAGCAAAATGCTCAAAGCGCGTGTCGAAAGTCGTACCACACCAAACTTGCACTTTATTTGTATTAAAATTAAAAAAATTTCCAACATTTTGAATACAAAATCTCTACATATTTACCTCTGTGAGTGACGACGTACGAGTAATGTTGCATCAATTGCGCGAGCACCAAAAAAAAAGAAATAACTTTCAGTTGCAAACGAAATTGTTATTTTATATATAAATATTTATGATATAACATGTTCCCGCAAGCTATGTCTGTTGCCGGATGCACACCTTTGAGTAAAAAAAAAATATCTAAGAGGCATAGCTTTGGAATTGCTGTAGTTTTTTTTTTGTAGCGATTTATTTTTTTGTACTTTCAAATTGAATATTTTTTACTATATCATTGAATATTGGGAGTTTTCTACTTTCGCATTCTGGGTTTTTTTTTTAGTATGCCTATTGCGCTAAAATGGCCGCATTTGAACAGTGGCCGTATGCTTTGGGATCATACAAGTTGCTATCATAAAAGTTTCAACTACATTTGAGCACAAGTATATGTATGCATATATCTAAACATAAATATTTATATACATCTATAGAATAGCTATAGCAACGATAAGCGTGGTTTTAAATGACGATAGCGAAATTCAATGGGCAGGCTCTCAGCGCTGCCAAATCAATGGCAAGCGATTCCCATTGCGATCGTAAATGTAAATTCACATTTATCTAGCTCAGTTTTGTTGTACTACGTACGTATGTATTGGTATTTATTGTATATTCAGGTAACTACGTGAATAGTTGCGCTGATTCGAATAGTATTTGGTATTGAATTTTTATTTTTTATTTGAATTGATGCTATTAGAAACTATATATTTTGGCGAATGTATAAAAATAAGAGGTAAAGTGGTGAAAATTTTTTCAATATTACAATACTTCATTTCGTACAATCCTTTTTGCAATCCTAAAAGCGACTGCTGTAGCCGAGCGTGAACAAATTTTAAATCTATTCTTCCAACCGTATTGCTCTATATATGTGTGAGGTTTTGAGTGTACTACACAAACACTTACTTTAATAATTTCATAAGCGCGTTTTTTGTTTAGAGAGTTAGAACTTAGGATCTCTAACCAGTAAGAATGCCTCAATGCACTAATCCCTGAATAAGAAATTTAAAAAAAAAAACATTAAACGGACCGTTAAAATTAAAGCAATGAGTTTCATTAACCCTGCTGTTAGGTTAAAAAAAACTTACGAATCTTAGGTTAGAGGACCATTTGGTCCATACTGCAGTTTTCATACAAAATAACAATTTAATCTTAGTCTTTATATTTAGTTTAGTTCAATACTTGCTAAATATTATTATTTTATTATTTACTCAACTCTGGTAAAACCCAGCACCAGTGGCCTGCTCTAAAAATGCTTCTAGTTCAGGAGCTCGAAAGCGAGGAATTTGTAGTTGCTGCAAGTCTAAGTCTGATGTAAAATGCTCCATTTGCAGTGCGTTTATTTGCAAAACCAACCGAAAAACATTTTTTTGCTCATCATGTAGTGCCAAAAAATATCGGACAAACTAATAAATACTTATTTTTGGAAAATTAATGTAAAGAAAATCAAAGAAAATATACTATGGACCAAATGGTCCCTTAACCTAAGATTCGTAATTTTCAATTTATCTTAGTCCAGTTTTAAGTCAGAGAATTAAATTTTCGCACATAATATTGTTTTATAAAAAGACCACCTGAGCTTAAAAATTTAGACAGTATATATCACCGTTCCAAAGTTACAAAGAAAACAAAAAAAAAATTGGACCAAATGGTCTTAACCTAACAGCAGAGTTAAGAAGGTTTTCGACGATTCGTTTAGTTTTTATCTACAATTCGGATGGAGGGGTTCTTCCGAGTACCAACAATTTGCAAATTTACGATTACTGAAAGTAAATTATACCAACTTTTATCAATTCATTCGAAATGAGATATTATTTTTTAATCGAAAGATAACATATTGTGCTCATACTCTATAGAATTTTTGATTACGAAAAAAAAAATTAATTGTGAAATTAGAACCGCAAAACTGAACTCCAGCGGGTTCTGAGTGCTAACGTCCCAACAATAGACTGGAATCACACGAGATCTTGCAGAGAGTGGCCACTGGATGGTCGTTCGGTCGAAAATATCTCGGCTATGGCTGGCGATGTCACTGAGTACGAGGAAACATCAACATCTGAATTGGATGAGCGGAGTTTGGTGAGCATGTGGTTTTAACAAGACGGAGCAATCGCACAAATCAAGCTTTCTCTGGTAGCGTTATCTGCCGTTTTGGCGATTTGGCATGGCCAGAAAAATCGCCCGATTTAACCATCCAATACTTCTTTCTTTGGGGCTACTTGAAGTGTACAGCAAAATCATCAGTTATCACCGGAAATCTTGCGGATAGTGCGATAAAAAAGGCCCAAATGTGTATCAACATTGGCGGCTGTCATTTGATGACTGTCATACATATTTTCCACTTAACAGAAGCAATTGTAATGGTCCAATTAAGATGTTCATCACTCGAAATGTCTCTAAATATTAGTTCGCCAACATTTCACTTACCTTCAGCATCATCGATATTGATTTCAGTCTGGACAAATGAGGACAAACATTAGAGCCCACATTCACCCGATAAAGGACTTCCGAAGATACCACGCTTTCCCTTACCAACGGTAGATAATAACGGCATAAGAATTGCATCTTCTACTGGTGGTTGCTCTGACGCGAGTACGAGTTGAGAATCCTGGACCAAACCACTTCGCCCGCTGCTTTTTTCTTTGGGAAATTGAACCAGAGGCCCTTCTGCACTTGGTTCTTCCACTGCGGACATGAGTGCCTTTGCTTTTGTTGTCCACCCATGCGTGTTGATTCGAAGGGTATTTTAGATGGGTACCCTGCAGTGCCATTAAAAATGTAGTAAATATAATTTTTGACTGATAATGGAACTGAATTAAACTTACCTGTTAACTTAAAAAACTGTAAAAAACAAAAATATTTTTTTACTGGTTACTGAAAAAAGAATCAGTAAAAATGTTTGTCTCATGACTGCTGAAAATATTGTCAGGGAAAATACTGATAAAATAATTTATATTTGGAATCGAATGGGATTGGGGTAGGCTGGAACTCGGAAATCGGACTTCTCAGAACTCAGGCGAGGAAGGATAGAGGGAATGGTGAATAAGGCAGATATGCAATATGATATCCTCAACTTCAAACAAGATAGGCAAATCGGGTCATAGATGATGCCTATGGAGACCATGTGTTGTTCCCATGGATTATGTCTTGTAATCAATCCACCTAGGTCTCGTAACTCCGTCCTTGTCGGTCTAAGGAGGAATTTTTGCTACCACCCTGTCCGGTATTTTCACAAACTCTTGCTAGTTTTGCAGGTTTCATTTCTAATGCGTCTTATTCATGACATCCCTGAGGAACCCCCTGACATCCCCATCGCCCCTGATATGCTTGGCTGCGGTCTAATGGAGTCTTTCCAAGGATTTCATTAGCCAATTCGCCAGAGTTCTGCCTCAACTTAGTTTATTGAACAATTTTTGAAGAAGTTCGAGCAGGGCGTTTAGTGCAGCTAGATTCACCCCCACCTTTGTAGCATAACAAACATCCCCAATTCGAAAACTGTTGACATTGTACCTAAGACAGAAAAGAAACAGAAATCGCCATGCAGGTGGAAGCCAGCTCAAATGAAATTTTCTGCCTTGGAGCCGTCAGTATAAAAAGTTTTCACCGAGCCTCCCAAATGAGTACATGAATTTCTGCATTGTTCTGTTGTAAATAATCTTACGATATTTATTCTACCAAAAGAGACTCTCAATTAAGCAAACAAACAAACTTATATCATTTGTCAAGCATTATATGCAGTGTACCCATTTATGATTCGTACTACATATCCTAGCCAGTGAAATCGTTGAATTTGTATGCGTGTTACTATTTCAATGAGATTATAGAGTTTGCACAGTTCGTCATTCCATATTTTTCGATAAATGTTGCCTTCACGGATGGGGTCCTAGATCTTACATAGAAAAGTTCACTTGAATGCTTCCAGAGCTCTGTAATACTTTTGGACAAAGACTGACCTAAAAGTGACACCCGTTATGTAAGGTTATTCTTCTCTTAATCTCCAAGCTTTGATATTAAGTACCCCGGCAGAAATATGAACCCGAGGCACTTGCCGCTGTAGAAAAATTGAATGGCTCCTATAATTTGAGTTTCCGAAAGAAATTTACTTTCGGATTCCAAAGATCGCAGTACAACAGTAGTGGGTAATTACGCTTCCTTGCAACATACATTGTGAGTTGTCACTAAGGCAAGTACATGCATCTGTTTTGGGCAGAGAGAGCAAACAAACAATAGCAAATGTTTCCCAATGGCTTAGTTTCGTTCATGCAAGGTAACGAAGCACAACCGATTCAAATCACTCAAACACATTTCGTAAGCAGTAACTTTACTCTGAATTCTCCTATATGGGGTGATCGTATGGTGGCCTGCTTTAGACAAAGAGGTTAACCTCAGGTTACTCACCAAGGTGCAAAGATCTAGTATGATCTGCATAAGTGGGGCGCTCAGAACCACGCCAAACGAGGCTTTGAACGCCATTTTAGACCTCCTTCCTTTAGATTTGGTCGGACAACAGACGGCAGCGATGACTGCTTTGAGACTAAGAGAGACATCCCAGTGGCACCCTGAATTCCAAGGGCACTCTAGTATTTTGAACAAGTTCTGCTCTATTCCGAGCAGCACGGACCGGTGTGCTTGGACATCGGTAAATGAAAGTAACTTTACTACACGAATTCCAAGCAGGGAAGAGTGGAAACCTGAGTTTCACACTCCACCTGAGAGCATTGTCATCTATACAGATGGCTCGAAACTCAATAATCAGGTAGGAGGGGGCGTTTTCTCACGAAACCCTCTCCTGCAAATTTCCTTTAGGTTACCAGATCACTACAGCGTCTTCCAGGCTGAAGTCTCAGCTATCATGGAAGCGGTGAAGAAGATAGGGACCGGGATTATAGGAAGAGACATTTTCATTTTTAGTGACAGCCAGGCTGCAATCAAAGCTCTGAGCTCTCTCACGTTTAACTCGAATATCGCGCTGGACTGCCGCCGATCTCTACAGGAGATGGCTAAGCAGAACAGACTGTACCTCATTTGGGTCCCTGGTCACCGGGACATAGAGGGAAACTGCATGGCAGATGAACTTGCAAGACAAGGTACGACCAAGCAGATTCTTCAGGACAAAGAACGCATTGGTATGCCGTTTGCCACTTGCAAAATGCTACTCAGAGATTTTACATATAAACAAGCTGACAATAGATGGAGGCAAAATACGGCCTGTCGAACCTCAAGGCAGACGTGGCCTAAATGGGATCGGAAACGGTCGCGCAGCGTTCTCTCTCTAAGAAGGGAAAACATTTCGAATGTGATCGGGGCTCTAACAGGGCACTGTCTGATAGGTATACATGCTGAAAGGTTGGGAGTGCCCTTCCGAAGATGCTGTAGGAGCTGCAAGAATGACGAGGAGGAGGAAACGATCTTGCATCTACTGTGTAAGTGCCCTGCACTGTGTAAAAGCAGGATGCGACATCTGGGATCACCGTTTCTGGATGACCTTAGTAAGGTTTCTAGCACCGAGGTAAATTGTCTGTTGAAGTTTATCAATGAGGCAAACTGGTTTAGTAAGGGGTAATTTTTCTTTTTGGGATGGTACAAAACTTTTCTTTGTGGTAACACAATGGGCCTAATATTGGCCTAAGTGAGCCGCTGTAGGCGGCTGCCACTCCAACCTAACCCTAACTTTACTCTGATATTGATGGTGATAGCTAACCCAAACAAACCAATTGAATACAGAGTAATATGGAAACAAATGAAACACAAAATTAGTGCTCAAAACACAAGAGGAAATATTTCGTTTAGTAATGAAAAAAATAAAAAATATTTTGAAATTTTCAACAGAAAATTGCCGGTGTGTCTGTGAATATTTGGTTGCTGAATGGTTCGACTGTTTGGTGTATCGTATGATGAACAATTTTGAAATAAAAGAAATGACGCAAATGTGTTCGGGAGCAGTAATACAAAAAGAGCAGAAACTTCGCGTACTTGTTGTGGAAATGGGTAGTGATACGTTCGGTTTGTTTTCGGTCTCTGGTTTTTGGGCCTTTTTTTCGGAAAAAATTCGAAGCTTTATTTTAGAGGAATAGAAATTTTTGGCAAAGCTCTTTAAAATGCGCATTAAAATTAATAAAAACTGGTTTGGAAAATAACAATAATGAATATGTACCTATACTTTTTTTTGTCTATAAATAGTCTAACTACACGATATAACTGATAAAAATGTTAGACATATTGGTAGTTATTTATTTATCTCAACCCTTTTGCTGAAGACAAATACCTTTATAATTATAAGGAGCCAATAAAGATAAGTCTTGATATTTTGATTTAAGTTAACTTGACAGAGGGTGTCGTTTATATTTTAAAAATTTCACATTTTCAAATTTGTTCAAAATGTTCCATGTTTCAATTTATTTCGCAAATATGCACATTCGCAAAAGTTTATGTAGTTTTATTTTTATATATACAGGATCTTGCAATAGGAACGCGCAAAAGTTTTTTTAAATAAAACAAAAATGGTTTGGGATATGAATTAAACTTTTTTGTTTCGATGCCATTATGTATAGAACTCGATTTCTTTTGCATGGGCACACCGGCACGCTTGCAGAAGTCCAGACGCTCAAACCAATTTTCGACGGTTTTCAAGCATAAATCGGCCGATACTGCTGCAATTTCACGTTCGATATTCGTACGAAGTTCATCAATCGTCGCTGGCTTGTTGGCATAGACCATAGACTTGACGTAGCCCCACAGGAAATACTCGTAGTCTAACGGCGTCAAATCGCCCGACCGAAGCGGCCAATTGACTGGGCCATTTCGTGAGCTTACACGTTCACCAAACTTGGTTTTCAATAAATCGATTGTGACATTCGCTGTGTGGCTTGTGGGGCCGTCCTGTTGGAACCACATATTCTCCAAGTCGATATCATCCAATTCGGGCCAAAAATATTCGGTTATCATTGAGCGGTAGCGATTCCCATTCACAGTAACGTTCCGGTCTTGATCAGCACGGAAGAAGTACGGCCCAATGATACCGCCGGCTCATAAACCGCACCAAACCGTATTTTTTTCGGGATGCAATGTTGACTCATGGAGTACGTGTGGATTGCTGTCTGTCCAATAACGCATATTTTGCTTATTGACGCGAACCATTCAGCCAAAAATGACGACGACCATAAATTGGACGTAGCGCTCTTAAAGTTGAGGCTATTGACTCCGAATTTCGGTAGCAAATTTTAATAATTTCGACTCGTTGTTGGATCGTATATCTTTCCATGATGAAATGGCAAACCTTACTGAAGAGAAATGTCAAAAGAGTGGGGAAAAATATGGCGTCATTTGCTGTCACTATCGGTCTACTTTTGTGCGTCCCTATTGCAAGACCCCTTTTATGTATATACATATGTCGCTATGTAAGCTCAAATCTCGTTGAAGCTCTTCAACCGACCATTTATCATCGTCACTTTAGGCAGCTGTGCCGCTGTCATTACAGATATGTATGTATGTATGTACATTATCAGAATGAATAACATTTTTTAGCATCAGCTCAATAATAATCTGCAACGGGCTTTGCTTGCTGCTACATATTCATTATTTACTTGTCGCTTTTGATACTCGTCTATACTATGTACAAATATACAATTGTTAAATTTGCATACATATGTACATATGTGTTAGATTTTGTTATCGCGGTGCAGTCAAACAAATTTCTGTTTGCATCACCAGTAATGGTTTCTCTGGCTCAGTAGGGTGGGTCACTAATTCGTTTGAAGGATATTCGAATGATAAACTCATCTTAACGAACATTTTAACGACTTTGCTGCACAGCAGCTATTTTTTAACGATATTCGGTAACGCCAGATCAGCTGTTGTCGTTAGCTAGTCGATTATCGATTGACTAAATGACAGTGACAATAAATTTGATATTGTTAACTCAAACGAGAAAAGGAAAATTCGTGAATTAATTTGCATTTAGTTAAAAAGAAGGTACATTCGACAATGCTTTGATTTTTGACCTACGCATGACTTATTCCGAGTTGAAGAAGAAATGTGCCCAAACAACATTGAGATTTGATCCGTGATGTAATTAGCTTATGAAATATTGTATGTATATTAAATTCAAATGTAAGTACAACAACTGGTGCACACAAAGGTATGAAGATATATCACCGAAGAATACTGAAAATGGGCTACAAATAATACCCACATTTAAATGCACCATTTGGCTTATGTAATTCCATTTTTTTTTAAATAGCCATAATTTTGCGAAAAATGAAATGATTCGGATCATTATTGGTTTTGAAATGACTTTCTGAATAAAAAATATAAAAAAATTTCAGCGAGAGGTTAGAAAGTGTATTTAGTTTTAACACTCGGGCGACTTGTGTTGTTTTTTTGCAAGTGATCTAGAGCTTAAGTTGCAGTTGAGCTGTAGTCCGTGGGAAGAAATTTTAGGGAATGGATGAGAGAAGATTGAGAAAAACTGTTAATTTCTTCTTGAGTTTGAAAGAAGATTGCTGATAAAATGTTATTTTTTTATATTATTGTGATTTATGTAAATTGGAAACTGATGTGTGACTAATGTTGAGACAATTGCGAAAGTGGATTAAGCATGGTGAAAATTCAGAAATATTAGGTTAGTAGTTTTCCGAAGAAACAACGATTGAAAAATAAGATGCGTTTTCGGTGAGGGAGAGAATAGAGGTGTGATATATGTATTTTAATTGCTTCTCTTAAGGTTTTGTTATTTTAATTTTTTTATGTCTTTTGTCAATATAAATTTAGGGCACTTCTTTAACGAAGATAAATTATCAGCTTAGCAGGCGGGCGAGGACGCATATTACAATTAACACAAGCTGGGGAGCGTTTGCAAAATTTAGCTGCGTGAATATTTCTCCAAGCAATATCAATCTTTTTTGGAAGCAGAAATAGGGAAAACGTTAATAGCATGAGACCAGCTGGAATTAATTTATCATTGCTGAACTTTTTTTTTTTTTTAATTAGTGGGCAGCCAGCCACTAATCCTTGTTGAGCTAGTTCGCTTAAAATTTCGCCTTCACTGACATAGTTGAAAATAGGCGCGAAAACAATCTTTTAAACTAAGGAATCTTTCTGCAGCGCTTTTGTTATTAACCAATAAAAGTGGGCTACCATCACGCAGCTTCGAAATTGATTGTACTTTATTTCTCTGCTTACCGCACGTTTGGACTTGTCAACTGCAAAACACTCAATGCCTTATTATTTCAATTGGGAGAAGATTTCGCAGGTTAGAAACTCATGATTTATTCTTTTTGTCGTTCGGTTTCTGTTTTCATTTTGGTAGTGGTGTTTTCGGTGAGCAGCGCAAACTGTTTAGCTCCTAAACTGGGAGGGGGTTGAGCCATGCCGAACGTTTTCGATGTATGTATACTATATAAGTATACCTTTAATTTTTTCCACCAATAAAAAAAATAACGAAAAAAGCCTTGTTCTCATATAATCTGAAAAATTAATAAAATATCCACGTGACAGCAATTTTCGATTGCAAAACGTCTATCTATCTATCTCCACTTTAGAATTTAGAGATGTAGTTCTGATATAGAAATTTGTTTAGGACATCAAACTCGTTTTGCAACCGACCGTATATTTAAGAAAATTCTTGTTGTTGTTGTTTTTTTGTTTGCGTTACAGTTTAAATGCTTTTGTTTTTTATTGTTTAGATTAGTTAGCCTCATATACTATACTAAGCTGGCTTGGACTGATTTGTTACAGGTAATGTAGGAGCAAACATATGAATTGTCACTTCTAGCTTGTGTCTCGAAAAATATTGTAGACCTGTGGCAGTTGGAGTTTCTTTAAAACAGACTTCCAATCAACTAAATACAATGTCCGCCATATCTGATCGCAATTGGATTTATTAATGGTATAGTTTTTGTAACCATTAACCCAGAGAGCGCTGGAAATTTGTTTTTTTTTTAAACTTCAATATTTATTTCGAAACTTAAATATTCATGGGTCTCTAAACACTTTTTATGCAATAAGATTTTTTCTTAAAACTTATAGTATTCCCGATATCGGGTGTCCTTTTAAAAGGACAGTAGCTTAATACACTACTTTTATTTATTTTTAATTTTTTTTAGTTTGACTATATTGGAACATAACGAAGCTGCTATTTTTTCTCAATAATATAATTTAAAAAAAAATTATAAAGCCAAGAAACCGACTTATCTTAAGTTGGAGTGTGATACGCCAAGAAGCACTCCTTTGGTTGTAAAGTGACATTGCATTTGATGCAAAAAAAGTTGGCCTTCTTGACTCTGCAACCCTTTTGCGCTTGACTAGGTCCGCTAAATTAATATTGTCGTCGCTATCGTCATTGCTCTCGTAGTCAGGTACATGTTTATGCCTAATTTCGGCCCCTGCACGTAGCTGACCGCCTGGAAAATTGTTAAGGCACACATTATCTTCCTCGCCACTGTCTTCATCCATTACATTAGCGTTAGCGTTGTCGGGGGGTCCGATGTAAACGATGCCAGGAGCCTCAACATCACTCCATAGATCCACTTCTTCCAAAATTTCATTTAGCTTCAATGCCTTTCGGTTTGACTTACTGAAAAAACGCATAAATAATGTGCAATTAAAATTATAAGAATAGGTAGTATATTTTATTCCACTGTCCTTTTAAAATAACAATGCACTTTACGCTGTAATACAGCATTACACTCGCATGCCAGTTATTTGTTAATTAACCCATCTTCGGCCGCTACATGAAATCACAGTAAGTTTTTAATTTCCTTTCGAAGGGGTGGTTTTATGATCATAATAAAGAATAATTAAAAAAAAAAAATTTTTTTTGACCAACCGTTTTCTTGATATGAACTGGTCGAAAAATCGACCGCTGGCCAAAAACCGTCAAGTATGAAAAAAATTTTTTTTTTTGTTTTATTTTCTTTAAGATAAATTTAATGATTTTAGTTCAAATTATTTGCTTTTATTTAAAAGATATGTATTTTTTTTATATAATACATGTATATTGTACATACGTAAATTTAAAAATTTTGATGATATTCATCAAAACATTTAGTATGTAAATAAACGTTACACTTTTTGTAAAAATAGTATGTTTCTTGCATAACTTACAGCGCCGATATTTATTTTCAAGACTTCTCATGATGGCGTGTACCTTTTCGTTGATCCGAGAGAGGTTCGTTGGATGTCCAGAGTCCTCATCTTCATCTAAATTTTCGTAATCTTCCTTATTGTCGTAAGTCAACAAATGGTTTGTGACTTCAGATCGAAAATCAATTTGTGAAAGTGGTTTCGTCTTTTGAAATTTTGCTAACATACAATGCAACTTCCATGCATTGACCATTGCGTTACCAAGAGCATTAATCCATATTGGCCACCACCATTTTTTTCCTCGTATACATATCCGATAGTTGGCCACAGCATTGTCATGAAGATCCACTCCACCCATACCGTGATTATATTCTTGTATTACTTTGGGCTGTGGAATGGTGATAGCTTTCTTTTGCTTCCGACAATATCTTTTAGCATATACCATTGGTTCGGTTGTGGAGTTATTAGTAATAACATTGACGACAGCGTTATCGTTCCACCGTACAGTCAATATTTCTTGTTGACCATCGAGTAGCTGGTCAAATGCCCCGCGTTTCTCTTTTTTTAAATTCCTCAAGGGCGATTTTGCCATCCTATTTTCACGTATAGTACCGGTTGCAAAAAATCGACGCTCATTCAATAGGCACATAAGATGATAGGATGAAAAAAAATTGTCAAAGAAAATAATATGGCAGTCGGGGTCAGTTACGTTAGCAAGCAAATCTAAAACAGTTTGTGCTCCTAGACCGATATTCTTATCGTGAGGGGTTGCTGCACCCCCATATAGTATACTAGAAAATAAATATCCACTTTCTGAACATAAGCACCACGACTTAAATCCCAAACGAATCGGTTTTCCTTTGATAAACATTTTGCATGAGTGTCGACCAAAGTATGGAATCATCTGTTTGTCTACGGAAAGAATATGGCTAAAAACTCCGAACTGCATAAATTTTTTATTGAGAGCATCAATAAGCGGGCGAACCTTGGCAAAACGATCTACTGTATTTAAATCGGTGTTATCAGCGAGATGTAAGAACCGTTTTATTATTTTAAACCGATTACGACTCAACGCTTGTTTTACAATTGGAATTCCCATGCCGGGCCGAACAGACCAATAATGGTCAATATGAGGCAAGGTGTGATACCCCGAAATGTATAGAATACCAATGAACCTACGTATTTCCACTGGCGTGAAGTTAATGGCAGCATTGTGTTGATTCGCATATTCGTTTGTGAAATGCGTTATCTCTGCAATTATTAATTTATCAAAATACAACGAGAAAATATCATACGGAGATTTAGAGCCTGCAAAAAAGTTAAGTATGAATAAATACTCGTATACGTATATAAGTATATATATGATTTTATGCATATGTATATAGAAATGGCAATTTAAACTAAATAGTTAGAAATAGTTAATCAATTGCTTACCAATTTCAGAAAAAATTTCTTCCATTTTGAAAGCTTCGATGTTAATTGGCGTTCGGCTGTATTCAAAATTTCTGGGTTTTCGCCATACGGGGACAGCAAAATCAGATTTCCTCTTAAATCCGCCAGTTATCATAACATTTCCATGTGCATTAGATGTTGATGGATTTTCAGTTTCACTGAGTTCATTACCTACATCCTGAATGTTTTCTCCTTCCAATGAGTATTGTAGTTCAACATGACCAGCGATTTCATTTAAAAAATCATCATTGTTGTCATTCAGATTAATCCGGTCATCGTCCAGATCTTCTTCATCTGTCATACACTCCACATGAGGTGGTGGAATGTATACGACGTCGACATCTGTTGCATTCAATACAGCTTGATCCTCCTCGTCATCTGAAGATGGCTCATTTAAAATGGCCATGATTTCACTAATTTTTATTGCTTTGCGAATCGGCATTATCTTCACCAATTGATTTTATTGTACTACGCAAGTTCGAAATCTTTCTTTTTGCAATAACAAAAGCAAACAGAATCAATTCGGGGAACTCCCTTTTTAAATTTTACGTTACGATAGTCAGAGGGAGACACATATATGAGACGAAAAGGTTACATGCGGACAGGTGATGCCAGACTTAAAACGATAAAAGTAAAAAATCCGAAAAAACTAAAGCAAGGGCCATTAAATATTTGATATTTTGAAGATATATACTTGCCTTTTACTTAATAATAACAAAAATCATGCTTGAAAAAATTTTGTCCTACTTGACGATTTCTGGCCAGTGGTCGATTTTTCGACCACCAAAGAGTATGTAGTTTTAAAAGTTAAAAAACTTGTAATATTGAGGTGAGTTTCTTTTGATTGTTAAAAGTTGATCTCTTGTCTTCGTATGCAATTAAAAATAAAAACCTTTTTTTTTTGTTTTCCCAATTTTTTTAAATTAACCAAAAACACTTTAAAAAATTAATTTTTTTATGATTCTACCACATTTTTCATTTAATGTTTTAACTGAAAAAAACTATCCTTTATGTTTTAATAAAATTCAGAATTTAATTTTTCTGAAAACAAATCATGAAAATAGCACTTAGCTTCAGAAATATGGACCTCCAAAGTTGATGGTCGAAAAATCGACCAGCGGCCGAATATGGGTTAACTAAAATGTTACTCTTATTAGTTTTTAAACAAAAAAAAACAATTAACTGGATGGAAATAATTTACTTATGTACATGTTTTTTTCCATTGCGCGCTATTAAAAAAATCACTCTTCGCAAAGCACTCGATAAGCAACTTAAACACGTGGAACTGCTTTCATCAACTAACGCTTTCGATTTGCGAAACTAGGTAACAAAGCATAAACAACAATTATACAAAAAAGCATTCAAAAAATGCACGTGCATAACGGTGCATTTCTCTCATTTCTGATGACATTTTTGTGGCCTTTTAAAAGGACAGTGGCCCCAAGTGGGTTAACTCTGATTTGATATAACTTATGTATATGTTTAAAGCGTACTCATAATGAGTTCGGAGTTCTGTGTTTTGATGTCTGCTGTTCTTGATTGGGAAATTCAGAAAATTGTACTTACTTTACGGAACAGGGTAAAACTAAAATAAACCATATTGCACTTATGCAATTATTAGAATTCTAATTCATTTCTAATTACTAAGTATTTTAAATAGTTCCTCCAACAATTTTCGTCACAGTCAATTACATTTTCACATCGATTCGCAGTTAGACATGTGACCGATTTCCTGGTACTACTTTGCAAATAATTAAACCAAATTATTCCTAATTATAGTGCTCGATATTGTATACCAAACTTCATCAATACAAAGAGGAAGTAATTCGTTGAAACGACGTTATTAAGAAACATGTTTAATTAAATATATTTACCAAAAGCAAGCCGTATTTGCATACATTGTCATATACAAGCCCAAATATAAACATATTATTATACAATACGATAATATTGTATACTCGTTTACTTATTGTGTTGCTTTCTCGGCCGGTATTTCAGAGTATACATACATATATGCTCGTAATTAAAGACAATAAATGACGATAGTACGTAGTATACGGTCGCAATTGTTCATTTATATTAATAATCGATTTCTATCAAAATAGTTGCAAATGCTCATTGTCAAAGTTAATTAGACCCAATAGGTATTTACAATCAAAAAAGACGTATGTATAACAGTTGAAGCCAATACACATTGAACTGGCAGCAGAATAGCTGCTTAAATTTTTACATTTAACAAATATTTTAAACCGCAAACACCTTGTTTGTATTTAACTCTTTCGGACCTATTGGAGCACACACGTCCCTGCAGTAAGGTTATCTTAACTAAAATAGCAACTAACTATTGCAATTGATATGCATATGTCCTGTCTGGTAGTTTGAGATTCAGATAACAGTTCAAAATTGTTTTATGCAGAAAACGTACGCTCAATCCATTCAGTGTTTTTATCTGGAAAAAGTGTGTGTGTAAAGTTGCTGTAGTTGGGTAAGTAAGTTGTTTCTTTAGTACTTTTCTCTCCCTTTGGCACTTACCACTAAGTTATTTAAACATCTGTTTCTAAAACGCACTTAATACTAAGCCGAATAAATTAAAAGTGGAGGATATATTAACCCAGCTAATGATTTGTGATGAGTCTGGTGAATTTTCTGACATTTAAGATAATTAAAAGCCGACTGATTATGAAATGGATCGCGACGAAACTGATGAAAAATATTAAAATGAAAGCAGTCAATCCTCTTGGTGAATTTGGACTTTTCTGTGGTAGATAGATAGACAAATATTGGTGTTGAGGTTTGCACTTCGGTTCTGCGTTCTACTGAGCCCTCTGTTCTTTATAGTACCTCGTCTAGCCCCAACTCTCTTAGAAAGTCTAAGATGATAGTTGGTGGTAGGGAGCGTACAAGTTCCCGATCGGGGATGTATGAGCGCAGATACCTCTGGCGTATTCTCGAGACAGCTTCACATTCCGAGCCTGTGCAGATGGCTTCGCAGTCTGCAATGACCGGTAAGTATCCTCAAGTTGTTTTTTGAGAGGTCGATAAACTGTTTTGATCGTTTGCTGTTATACCCTCCCAATAGACATTTCGCCTGGCATAACCCTGTCATCTGATGCTAATGTCTTTCCTTTAAAGTATTTTCCTCTATCCTGAGCACCTTCCTTGTGTTATGTCAACCTATCGGCAGGAAGGACTTTGGGTCCTGTGGGTGGTTTTTCCGCCGCACCTCTAGCTAACTGATCAGTCTCCTAGTTACCCTCAATGACTTTGTGGCCCGGAACCCAGCGGAGCTGTGGGTTGCTAGAGAGTTGAGTCTTTCACTCACTCATGCACCAATGAAAATCTGATCTCATATGATGATAGGGCCTTGAGTGCTGCTTGGCTGTCACTTGAGATGACTATCCGCTCATTGCGATAGTTCCTAGTTAGGTTAGCCTCTGCACACAGGAGGATGGCGTACACCTCCGCTCAGAAGATGCTTGGCATCTTACCCATTGGCGCATACATGCGTGATCTGGAACCGACGACCCCGTTCCCTATACCCTCTAGAGTCTTTGATCCATCCGTATACCAGTGCAGGGTACATGCCGATAATGTGCTGGATTTTGCCTCAACAAAACTGGATCATAAACTATAGGTATATTTTTAAAGAATGAAATATGTGAACTTTAGTTAACAAGTGTCGTTAAACATAATTTTTTGTCTTTATTTCCGTCCTAAAACCCGTTTAATTTGCTATATATTTTCAATAAAAACTGAAATAACTGCGAAAATCGCCCGTGTGTACATAATACTAACAAAATAAATACGATCGTTATATCTGCTGTATTACTATAACTGTTCATTCATTGTTCAATTCATTCAGCAATTTTTTCTGGGAATTCTTCTATGTCGAACCGAGAATCACCCTGATTTGGTTCAAAAATATCTATGGAGGAAAGCAACAAATTTTCCGAGTAAATTGAAGTAATCACCGATTTAAAGCGAATATATTTTTTCTCAAGATTTGAGTATTTGAAGCAAGTATTTTTTTGTATTGCAAATAACATTATATTAGGCTCAATATATGTATATGTAAAAGTTGACTATTTAGGTTAGGTTCGGTTTGGTCAGACACTACTGAAGTTGTCATACAGTCGCAGTCAATAGTTCCTGAAGATGGCATAAAACTCTAGTGGAAATATCGACAATAATGAATTTAAGTCAAGATAAACTTACAGTTTACTTACTACAGGCCCTGAGGTCAAGACTTAAATTTTATTTAGATTTAATTAAACAAATTTCTTGGTAGTAAATTCCCCTTGAAATTCTCCACCCGCAAACGAATGAACACAATCCGGGTTAAATTATATTTAACAATAAATTCAGCGCCAGAGTTGGCGTAATATGGCGATTTAAAGTTTCAATAGCCTTAGGCGATCTAATGATACCCCTGGTAAACGACACCAACGACTTCGATATTTCCTCAATATTCAGTTCTAGTAAAGTTTCCTTTCCAGGACTAATCTCAATTATTTAATCCTCCCAGGAAGTACGAGCTGAGCGCCAACACTCGAGGGCAGATAAAGGCTACGAATCTTTTACTACCTTCGGAAAAGAACGAGCTCGATTTTTCTACGATGTACAGCTCTGAAATTGGTAAGAATATGTATGTTATCAATACAGTGCAGGCCACCTTCGAGTGCGGTATAAAGGCATAGCATAATTGAATTAAAAAGTGAAGCGAGCTCCGTGAATATAAGCTATCCATTTATGAAGTTGAACATTGCTTAGGCATTGCTTAGATACAATAGCTTATGTCGCTCTAGAAATAAGATTTCTTATTCCACTAAAATGATCCCATGTTTGTCCAAGAAATTTTTCCAAATATTACTTATTCTGCTTTATTATTTTTACTTTCGGAACGAACACTTATTAAGACTTATGACACCTACTTTTACCGGTTAGTCAGCTCAATATTTCTCGCTGGGCACAAAACACACCTTCTAAATTTTAGCAAATGTGGTAATATAAATAATTTAGATAGTTTCGTAGATATTTGCAATTTGTTTTGTATTATATTGGATTATTATAATGCAGAAGATATACTCACACAATTTCTGTTAAATTACCTATTGAGTAATTAATATCTACTAATGTAGACATACATATATATACATATATATACACAGGTGGTTTGTTAATGCTTCAATATAAATATGCCAACCGAGCTTGTTTCCTGTTCTTTGGAGCAACAAGGAATTTGGAATTAAATATGCACCAGAGGTATATTATTTCAATTTTATCAAGAGAAGCAATTAAAGTTCCTTACTGAAGAAAGAATATTAGTTTCGTCTTTTTGAAACAAATTTATTTAAATTTTTAAAATCAGGCATTAAGTGCAACTGAGTGTCCTCTTTGGAGAAGTTTGTTCATATCCGTAGCTTTAAGTCTCTATTTAGTTAATTTTAAAACCGTATGTTAAGTAACTATTTTACTAATGTGTAAATAATACCGCTTGGTTAGAATTATACCCATAAAGATACATTTTTGTCACAGTTTAATAAAAATAATACCATCAAAACATTCGATTTCGCCTGTTTTTTTTTTTAATTTTTGTGACAGTAAATTTGTATTATTGATTGAAAATTGGTACTATTATAATATCGTACACATAAGTATGTTGAACTAATGACAAAAGCTTTCACGTTTGTAAATTTTGTAACTATAAAAACAAATCACAACTCGGACATTGGAAATATAGGCGTGGTTGTCGTAATTGAAATGTTCAGACAATGGCAAGGGTTTACCAAATACTTCATCCGTTTCATTGGAACCCATTCCCATGTCTCTAAATGTACTCTAAACACTACTGAATTTTTTTCAGAGATTATTTATAAACAAAAGTAAGGATACAATTAAAAACTAGCAAAGAAGTGTAATCTTTATTGATTACAATAATATAAAAAAATGCATCGCTTGCGTAAAATGTTCAACTTTAAAATACTATTTACTTTACGCATATAGTATAAAATAAAATATGAAAAAATAAATTTTATTTTTATAAAATAAAACCAAAAAAAATATAAAAGATATATAATGGCCCTTATTATGCGGTACATTCGATCGTCGACTGCAGTCGAAAGAGCTGATCGAAAAAAATTGCATACCAAGTGCACACATTCGTTAAAGAATCGCGCTATTGTGAATTTCACACATTTAGATCGTCCACAGTAGAATATTTCTATCAGCTGTCATTTAAATTTAGTAAAAGTTCGAAGCAAGCTGAGTAAATACATAAACTACATAAAAATATGGCTACGACGGAGGTATTGGTCGACGTTGCTACAATGGAGGAAGGTGAGAGTTCATGGCAATTGGCAAGAAGTAGCAAACGATAAAGAAATGCTTCATATCCTTTAGAAATGAATTCCACCGCGTAATATATTGCAAAGGCGTGTAATATTTCAAAGAGAGGTTTTATATTTATTGATAAGAATATTCTTCACGTAATTCGCAATACGTATTATTCTTTATGGAGGAAACTTTTGACTATCCAAGGAGGCGTTTAATGATTTGCTATCCACTATAGAAGAGTCACTGCGGCAATGCACCCTGGCCAAATCAATTCCAAACATTTGAAAATTAGCAACAGTGCTATGATTTTGTCCTCAAGAATGCAAATACCAAAGTCTAAATATATTTCTTAAAGAATAATATACTAAGTAATTTAGTTAACCTCAATCCACTTCGCTGTTGTTCTAATAGGTTGTTTAAGTCAGCAACCGTGTGGCTGAATTATCAAAAAAAAAAAAAAAGCCACTTGCAGATGTCGCCAATGTACAAATGGTAACAGTTACTCGTTACTTTGTGTCCTCTTTATCGAACCCTCGGATGAGGGTTTCGTCTTTTGTGATCACCCAGCTCTGGGCCACTTTGGAAGAGAACCCCGAGCTATACACAAGTAAGATTTCGGCAACTCTTTATATATACATACATACATGTATATATATATATGTATATTTATTTATTTATTTCACCTAATAAACAAAGAAGCTAAATTGGAGGTATCTTTTCCTGTTGGCTAAATCTCAACGATCGGCGCATTTACGCTAACCGTTTGCCGCGGAATTCAAGAGGAATTCCCGGCCCTTATATTTTTCATCGCTTCCCGAACACAGGTGGTCCTAAAGAATTTAGCTCCACCAAAAATGCTTTCCATATTTTTCCTGCTTGAACTTTTGTGCAAATTCCTTTTGTAAATTTAGGATATTCTTCCATCAATGTTGTTCCATTGTTGTTTCGTACTTACGACCTTAGACTAGCACAAACTTAACAAACACAGTTTATTAATAGGCTTTCATCCCTAAAGGCAAAAAAAAAAATTCAAAATATTTACATTTCCTGCAATTTCCTACTCTTTGATACAGCGTTGAAAACAAAACTTTGTTCGATGGAAAATTCGATGCGCAAAGAAAATTTAGATAGGGTTACACGGCTCATAATATGAACTTAACATTCGATTTTCGATGTTCGATCGAATCCAGCTCATAATTTGGCCAATATTTAAAAATAAAAATCTTTAGTAAACACTTTCTATTCATAATAAGTGAAAGAAGTGCATGTCCTTACTGCAGAGTGATAATGCAAACCTCCTATCTGAACAATCAATTAACCCTGCTGTTAGGTTAAAAAAAACTTACGAATCTTAGGTTAGAGGACCATTTGGTGCATACTGCAGTTTTCATACAAAATAACAATTTAATCTTAGTCTTTATATTTAGTTTGGTTCAATACTTGCTAAATATTATTATTTTATTATTTACTCAACTCTGGTAAAACCCAGCACCAGTGGCCTGCTCTAAAAATGCTTCTAGTTCAGGAGCTCGAAAGCGAGGAATTTGTAGTTGCTGCAAGTCTAAGTCTGATGTAAAATGCTCCATTTGCAGTGCGTTTATTTGCAAAACCAACCGAAAAACATTTTTTTGCTCATCATGTAGTGCCAAAAAATATCGAACAAACTAATAAATACTTATTTTTGGAAAATTAATGTAAAGAAATTCAAAGAAAATATACTATGGACCAAATGGTCCCTTAACCCTTCGTTGGTGTGGTGACTAAAAGTTCCTTGAGTGGTGTGGTGGGGTATGACATACCCCATGCCTATCAATTTCAAATAAATACCAAATTCCAATAATAGCAATATTTTGTGGTGATTTATTATTCTTTAACTAATTTTTAAAAAGTGTTAATTTGAAAACATAACAATTTTTCCTTCGTATTCAATATTATAGCCATAAAAAAAAGACAATATAAATTATTCCAAAAAGTGAGGTTCCAGTTTTCTGAAACATAATTTTTTTTGTATTTAAACAATTTCAAAACTGTTTTTACATTTCAAAAGTAAAAATAACATTTATTTAAAGGAAAGAAAATTCACTGTAATGCATTAATTACATAAAAAGTTATGGCGATCGAATATGATACCCCAGCCCACTTTGAAAGGCTGCCCCATGGAACAGAAATATCTGGGGTATGTAAAACGTGGCAGATCTCCTGTATTTGAATGTTAATGAAAGCTATTGGGAGCGATAACGTATTCCTTAAACAAAAACATATATATATTTAAGGAAATACATGTGCTGGGGTATGACATACCCCACCACACCTCCGAAGGGTTAACCTAAGATTCGTAATTTTCAATTTATCTTAGTCCAGTTTTAAGTCAGAGAATTAAATTTTCGCACATAATATTGTTTTATAAAAAGACCACCTGAGCTGAAAAATTTAGACAGTATATATCACCGTTCCAAAGTTACAAAGAAAACAAAAAAAAAATTGGACCAAATGGTCTTAACCTAACAGCAGGGTTAAATAGCTGCTATATAATGCCCGATCTGGCCGGTTCCGACAAATGATTAAAACATTATAAAAATACATCTGCCCACAAAGTTCCAGTTAGCTATTCCAAAACTAAGGGACTAATTTCCATTCAAGCAAACATACAGATAGACGGATGGACAGACGGGCATAGTTATGCGTCTCCACAGCTACCGCTCGACAGATTGTAGTAAGACGATTCCTAAATCCTTAACTTTCTAGAAAATTTATAAAAATTCTACCAATTTCAACAAATTGTTTTCAAAATTTTAAAAGCCAGAATTTGTAGAAACTTTTCGGATATGCAGTTCGGCAGCGTATTCAATTTTAGTCAAATAATGTGGCGGGGGATTTAACGTATAAAAAAATGCTGTAAAAAATCATCAAAAGTCAACAAGAATTTCAAGCAATTGCAACTTTGCACTTTAATATACTGATACATATTTGGCAGTTTTATTGTTAATAAACGAAAGAGACTCTTAAAAATTAGTTGATTTGAATGGCTTAGCACTGATTTTTGATCGCACTTTCCTAGTTATATTAAATATAGTGTGGAAAATAGTTGATTTCGTTCGAATTTAGTTGTTCATTTTAGTGATTTTGGTCTCATTTTTCACTGATAACCGAGCACTCAATCGAAGTGTATTGCCTTTTTTCCAGCTCGTTTCTAACTTGCTCAAAAATTATGTACTACACACATAAGAAGAAAATAGTCACAACTCGTGCAACTCATATAGCAAATTTATACTACATTTTTATTATTTATTTTTTACCCATGGTATTAGAAAAAGAAAGGTACTCAAAATCCTAACATAATTACCTAGAAGCACATCACCATCGACGGTCTTTTATTCCTACAACTTGAAAAATATTTATCATTGAAACTATTTGAATTTTATGGGGAAAAAATGAGCAAATCACAACCGGGAATTACGAGTATGTATTTAAATATAAAAATGTAAACAGATAAGAAAGCTATTGTTATAGATAAGTAACAAACATTAATACTTCAATACTTACAGTAAGCTAGGTGGAACTTATACGTCAAGAGGCTTATGAATAAAAAGCCAAAGAAGTAAATGAAATGTGGCGATCCACATAAACGACGCATTTTATTTCCATACAAATTAATACATATAAATGTATTTCCATATATATCTATTTCTATACAAGTATCCACTTGGAGTAGCTAAAATGTAGCATATACTACATTAAAGGAAACATAAAGGCATACGGATGAATTCTTGAAAACTATTGAATAGAAAAATATGAAAACACGGATAAGGGAAGTTATAAAATATAATGCTTGAATGCGCGTACAATTGCAATAATCTTTCAAACAAATGAGCCTTATATTTAAGAGCATTAGACTTGTACGTGAAAAAGGTTGCTTAGTCTTTTTGTTAAACATACAGCCGGCCTACCAAGGTACGCCGAACAATTTCCATGGTCATTTTTAGCATTTCATCTTGTTGCCGGATTTTTATACCCGAGCGCACTGATGTCCACGGTATTATAACTTTGTTCACCTAACGGTTATTTGTAATAGCATAGAAAAACAGAGATTGGTATAGGCATCTATATACACCAAAATTCTTAGAATTAATAGCGACTTTGATAAAGTCGTGTCTGTATGTCCGGCCGTTCGTCCGTCAGTCGGATATTAAGAGAAAATATTAAGCTATCTTAACCAAACTTGGTATACACATTGCTCTGGAATTGGTGTTGCAAATGGGTGAAATCGAACGAAAACTCTACCAAATTTTGTAAACATATTGCCTTTAAAACCACTACGCAAAATTTCGAGCATTTTTAAAATCAGGCAAAAACCATGCCCACATTTCATACAACGGTAATTTACCAAAAACTTGGAAAACGCGATATTCAAGTTAGCATTAAATACATTTCGCTCAAATTTTATATCAAGGATGGGCCTACACTAACAAATACAGCGAATCGAAAAAATTTGGAAATGGGCGTTGGACCGCCCGCGTTAGAGCAAATAAGTATTTCTCCGAAACCTTGCTACCAAAACAAATCGCATTTGACGTAAGTAAGCGAAATTTCAAAAATTGTACAAATCGGACCAAAACTTTAACGGAAGTTTTCAAAATTAAAAAAACGCAATATTTAAATAACTATTTAAGAGGATGTGCTTAAATTTAATATGCAGAATGAGGTTGCACAAGCAAATACACGAAATAAAAAAAAAATTAAGTAATATTCGTGGCACCACCCACTTTTGAACAACCAGGTATATCTCAAAAACGACGCCACCAAACTTGGTGCACATATTGCATTTCAAATCAATAAGCAAAATTTCGAAATTTGTAAAAATCGTGCAAAAACTATGCCCTACCTGTTATATAAAGGCAAACAACTCCGATGTTTATTAGCTATACAAGATAATTTGTTGATTATGAAATACATGAAATCAAAAATGTGACGAATGGCCATAGTATCGCCCACCTTAGAGCATATTGGTGTATCTCCGAAGCATCTTTGTCAAATTCACCACATTACGTACACCTTGCAGAAATCACAATTTCGAAAATTATAGAAATCAGACTAAAGCTACACTCACCTCTCATATAACGGTAATTTACAACAAATCAAAATATTCAAAATTTTCGTTGTTAGATATGTTTTAAATTTTATTTTAAAAAAATCAAGTTTAATCGCTAATTCTTGAGTTCTCTTTTTTTTGCTCAGAAAATTATTCAAAAAATAAGATTACAATAACTGGTTTTATTGCACATAACAAATACTGTTTATTTCAAATAAAAACATGCGTCAGGTATTTGAAGATTTCGCATGTAGGTAGGAAATAATTCTTATTTCAATAAAAGTGGCCAATGCGAGTTCTTTTTAATCTTAAGTGAAATTACCAAACTCCAGAATACTTGCATAAAACCATAAATAATAATTATAATAAAAACGAGAAAGGAAATCGAAAAATGTTAATTAAGTCAAAATGATGTGTTTGTTGTAAGTCGCACTGTCATTGTGCATACATTTTGTTAGTGCAAATTTTTGTTTTTGTATTTATAACTACCTGATTACCGGTTTCGAAAAAAAAATTAAATTAGCTAGTTGGTAATTAATTAAAGGTGGAGCCAAGCTCATATAAGTAAAAATCTCATTTATTTATTTATTTTTTATTTATGAATAGCGAGATGCCATAGCAAAGAGAAAATCAAGATGAATTGAAATCCAATATTTCGCCATTTCACCTTGGCCGACATTCTACCGCTGAAGTGTAGGGACAAAAATATCTAATCAACTGTTTTAGTAACACCTCCTACGAATTCGCCTTTATATTCATACCGTCTTCTATAAAATCACTTTGCTGTCATTCGTTAAACAAATATATAAATTATAGGCCTGAAAGGGAAAAAGCAACAACAGTTCACATGCCCGTTGTTGACTCTTTCCAACGCCTTACTATTAAAAAACTGGCCTGGCGTTGAATTGAATAATTAACTCACGCTTTGTATTTTCGACTGGGTGTGTTTAATAATTTTTAAAAATATGTATAAATAAAAAACACAAAACAAATAAAGCTGTTGGAAACAGAAATCGGCAATACAAAATCAGCAAGAAAATATATTGACAAAAAAGTTTAAACCAATAAAAGTGTCAAGTTGCAATAAATCGCCATTTAATTGAATTTAATGCAACTGTGTGAAAGAAGGAAATGAAAATGAAAACATCAAATAAAAATCGACAAAAATTTATGTGAACGGAAATAAGTGTAGAATAAAAGAGAAGCGAAAATCAAGAATTTTTGTACGTATGTATGTACATAAAAAAAAACAATTGAAGAAGAAGGGCCGTCAGAATGAATGAGGTGTGGAAATTTTTTTTTTAGTTATCTCTGAAATTGCATGCGAATCACCAATCCAACACAACGGAAATGACTGCAAAATCAAAGCCAAGTTGAAAGAGTGCACCAAAAGCAAAACAAGAAAAAAATTACAAGAAACACTAGATGAATAGAATGCAATGAGAATAAAACAAAATAATGTAGAAATAGAATATCGCTAAATTGAATAGAAAATTACTTTTAACGTCACTTTTACAGAATAGTAAATAAAGTGAAACGGGTTACCAAAAATGTCGCGATTGACAAAAAATATCAGATGGGCTGTTACAAAATCTTAATTACCTCAAGACTATTAAAGGATTGCAGAATCACATAATCACATACTTACTAGGTGGAAATGTATATGCACATATGTGTGTGTATATGTGTAGAAATGTTAAAATGTTTCTTCAAATTTTTTCTGCTTTAAAAAAATTGGTGGTGATTAAATAACGTCACCTCCCAAATGCAAAGTTTAATTTTCTAGCACGGGGCGTATGCCCATAAAGTTTTTGGTTTTATTTGTGACTAAAACTTGAATTTTATATTTTTTTGTATATGCTTAGTATATTTTAATTTTATTACAATATAAAATAAATAAAATAAAATAAACGAAATTTTTAGTTCTGTAAAACTATCTACGAAGTAATCATATCAAGTTAAAATTGAAGTATTTACTCTACATACGCATACATCCATTGTTATAAATTAAAAAGTTAAAAAAAAACAAGTCATAAAAAAAATATTTTGTAATAATTAATCAGACTTCAGTTATTCATCTTGTCCTGTCAATCACTTCTTCCGTCCATTCTACTCTGCTCAGCTGCAAATAGCAATTGAACGATTTAATACAACATTGTGGAGCAATTTATTACACTTTGGGCTTTCTTCACCCAACCTTGCTCTCGCAGAATATTACAATTAGGGTGACTAAAAACTAATAATTCACAAACCACAATCTACATATACTTATATGTATATATTATTCAAATGTCGCGTCACGGTATTTGTGGTCGCACTCGTCCGAAATGGCTCGAGGGATTTTTAAGAATGTTTAACGAATATTTGATATGAGAATAGGTCTTGAAGTTGCCACCTATTTGAAAAGTCAAATTTAATTATATATGCAAAGAGCAGTTAATAGTCAGGACAACGTCTGCCTGGTTTTCCTAAATCTTCTGTCTAAAAATTCCCCATGTGTCTGTTTACATGTAGCTTATAGACTCGAAAAGTACTAAACCAATGCATCACTGTATAGGATAGGATGTATTTGCGAAGGTGTATGTCGTACAAACATAAATTACGATAGGTGGCGCTGGGATCGAGTTCTAAAAACCGCACGGTGTACTGAATACTGAAGGTGACGCCTTTAGAAGTACCGCTACTTTGGTTTTGCCGGGTTTGACAATTCTCAACTTCAACTAGACAAAGCTTTTTTCACAAATTAAGAAAAAGAGACACTTTTTTTTAGTATTTTGCGAATTTATTTATTAAATGTCTGCCTATAAATTCATACTTTTACACTTTAGAACAATTAGAACACGTTTTTCAATGAAATATTGGAAGTTGTTCAATTTTCTCTCTCCCGTATTCTTGTTTACTAAAGGCGAGATCTGTCATTTCACCGCGGGAAGGCGCAATCTTGTATTCTATCATTCTTGTAAAAACCATATTCACAGACCGATTTTATTCAAGTTCAAAATATGTATTAGCCAAAAAAATAAAAATATTTTATTTAAAAAGTTAACTGATACAGGGCGCTGGATCCGAAATATCGACAAATTCTTATTCACAGTTTAATTTGGTTACATTTCAGAACATGTTTTCGCGCCAGGTTAGCTAGTTTTTCTTTTTTGATATACAAAGTAAGATGGAATTGTGCATAGTCATAGTTTAAATAAAGTATGTTTTAAAACTAACACTTTCCAATAGCGTTCCCCACTTCGAACAAACACTAAAAAAATATGAGAGGGGATATTAGGCATCCAGCTTTGTCGAAGACAATACTATGTAATCAAGAGTGTCCAAGTTGTTTTTTTTTTTTTATGGGAAGTTCAATTTGTAGAAATTTAACTAAAACGGAAATTAACTTATCGAAAATATCATGTAAAAAACGACTTTTTATAAAATGTATGCCTTCCCTCTTCTGCAGTAAAGGGTGTATTTTTAGACATGTGGTTTTCGGGAAGAAATAAATGCATATAATTTAATGTTCAGTTCAGTTTAAAAATCAGTTCGGGCAAATGACCGAAGCGACTGGCTCCAATAATTCCCAGCCGAGAGGCCCAATTTTTGATCACCTTTTGATTCAATTAGGGCCGTATGTCAGCAATATTGCGCCAAATATTCTCTTCCAAAGCATCAATCGTTTCGGGCTTATCTACGTAGACATGCAACTTCACATAACCCAACAAAAAATAGTCCAGCATTGTTAAATCACACGATCTTCGAGGACACGTAACAGGCCCACGACGCGAGATAATGCGCTTACCAAAAGTTTTGTTCAATAACTTTATTGTTTCGTTGGCTGTATGGCATGTAGCGCCGCCTTGTTTGAACCCAAGGTCGTTCACATCAACATCCTCCAATACAGGCACGAAAAAGTCAACAACCATTGATTGAAACATTTTGCCCGGCTTGATTTTTGAAAAAATATGGATCAATGATTCCCTCTGCCCATAGAGCACACCAAACACTGACTTTTTGAGGATGTAACGGCGTCTCAACAATGGCTTAGGGATTATCATGTGACAATTTTGTTTAATAACATACCCATGCAGCCAAAAGTGAGCTTCATCGCTGAGCAATGATCTCGTTTTGGGCCGTTTCACCGAACATGCGACTCGCTGGCAAGATTACTAGATTCAATTGCTGGAGGCTTCTTTCTGCGCGTTTTTAAAAAATCTCGAGGTTATGATTCTGGAAGTTCTTAAGGAGAACGCTCATCAAGACGTCCAAAGCTTGTGGCTGAAACTTTTGAAAAATGTTAAAAACGGACTCATTTGGTAGTAAAATAGAAGCTGTCACTTAACTTATATCGTCTTCAAAACATAATGTAATGAAACCTAAACGTTCAAATAGTTATTATAAAATCACAATATTTTTTCAATTCATTCGAGACATATAGCCGAAAAGTAGTATGCCATTTATTTTGGACTACCTTTGATTTATATATCTGATATATTTAAGTCAAATGAAAACAAACTTCTACTTTGATTTTGCTGTATCAGCATGAAGGTAAATGGCTATATCACAATTTGAGCGAAACCTTCAGTTAATTTAGTCTAATCAGACAACCTACACCCTCAACAAATTTGATATAACGGGTGGTTTTTTTTAGACTGATAGAACTTTCGATAGGGATAGCTGTCACTTGACAGCTGGTAAATGACATTCCTATTTGACATTTCTGTTCAGTAAGCATTGACAAATTATCATGGAAAGAATGACACCGCAACAACGTTTACAAATTGTGGAAATTTACTTTAAAAATCAGTGCTCTGTTCGCCAAACTTATAGAGTACTTCGTGAATTTTATGGTCCACATAATCGAGCATCAGAGCAGCTTATAAAATTTTGCAAGCATACATATTTCACCAACAAATGAGTAATAATAAAAAACAAAACATATATGTATCTTGGTTTGCTTACAATAAGTTCCACAAACGGTCAGTGGGATTACAATTTGCCACTCATACGACATGTTCGGCATTTGTCTTTCCTGTTATCAGGAAAAACAATTGGACGCATATGAGATAATATTGCTCATATCTTAGATACGAACTTAGTTTGCATAATATTTTAATGTTACCAAGTTAATTCTTAAGCAAAGTTTTATCCTACTCAATCCTATGTTCAACATAGAGGGATCGTACATATTTACTTTTGCTTCTTTCTACCGCCATAGTAAGCTTTGTTACAAATATATATATATATATATATATATATACTTATTTATTTATTGCATGTATGCATGTAAATATATACGAAATGTAAATTCTCAGAAAAAGTATCTCAAGCGTGTTTTCAAACACATGCGTAGGCATTTATTTATAGTATGTGTTTTATATAATCTCCCTTTAGAAGCATTCATGGTTAGCATCTCACTGCACCAGATTATTACGAGTACCATCCTGCTACTAGCGCATTCCAATTAATTGTAATTTAATTTTTTTTGATACCAACCTACGCACGTCAAAAGCATTTCCTACGCTGATTCTCACTTCCTTGAGTTTCTTAATGTCAGTTAGATTTTATTTCAGAGGAGGGCATTACCAAGTAAATATAAGTAAATAGAATATACATACCTACATAGCTTGTTATTATTATATGTAACTAGTTGCCCTATGTTATTTTATGTTGAGCGCGTAGCATGCCGTATGCCAATCGACAAGTTACTAATTTGATACTAGGACATGCGATGAAATTTGCCATATAAAAAATATATGCCTATGTATGATGTTACTTAGTGTTTATCTTAGACATCTTGAAAAGTTTATTTTCGAAATAATAAAAAAAACAGGCGAAGTCAATAATTTCGTGAAAGATTCCATCCATCATAATTTTGTTATTATTTTTATAGTTTCCCCTTGAGAGCGGAGTAATTTTGCAGCCAGTTGAAAAGTGGACAGTAAAGCCTAGCAAGCATACTTGCAGAAAAAGAAAAATTTCATAGAATAACTTTTTCAACTACTAAAAATCATTGCCAAGATCAAAACGAAATTCGAATATAGCGATATAATAGACATATGCTATACGATTCTGATCCTTTTTTTAAATCGATAGCCGTTATTTTATGATTTTTATTTTATGGATCCAAAATAATCGTTGTTATCTTCAATGTTTGTATTTTCGATAAAGTTTAATTGTTGTTATTATTTTAATTTTTATTCATTATGTTTAGTTGATATTTTGGGATTTTTTATTTTTTGACCAAAAATAATCGAAGAATTCTAAATCAAATAATAACGATTTTTTTTTAATTTCATTAAAATATCGACAAAAAATAAAAATCCAGGAATAACGATGGCAAGGAGAAGTCATAAAAAGTGGAATTACTACAGCAGCCAATTTGATTTCTTTTATTCACCTTTGTGTATTCAGCTCTGTGTATTTTGTTTTTGCTTTTTTTGTTTTACTTTTGCGTATGAGCTTCCAACAGCCGTAAAAGCAAAAACAAAATGTATGTAAATTTTGACACCTCTTACGCAGAAGCAAAAACAAAATACATGGGAATTTTGTAGTTGCATTTATAATACCACAATATATGAATTCACCTTGAACGATTGCTTTTGATAGAAAAAATTTAAATTTTATCGAAAAAATAAAAAATAAAAAAATATCGATAAAATCGTGATTTTCTTTCATAAAAATTATAACCGCTACGGTCCTTGTATTTTTTTTTTTTTTTTGAAAGATGCGTTTTTGGCTGATGATAAAATACCAAAAATTAGTGAAGGAGAAGATGTTCCCCATAACGGAAAACTTTTTGAAACAGAGTACAGAAGGATACTGCATCCAATATTTTTATGCAAAGCGAAATATGGATATCTTCTTTATTAAATTTAAAGGCAGTTTTTACTTAATTGGAAATATGGAATTATTTTCTACTAAATTTAAAGGCAATGTATACTTAATTTAAGGCAATACATAAAAGATAGAAATAATTAGTTTTAAGATTTTTTTAATAAAAAGAAACTCGCTTAATTTTTTCAAAACAAGGTGATTGGAAGCTGATGTACTATGAACAGGGGAACGATCTTTCGACTTCCTTGATTTGGAGGTACACCGGTTTCGTCGTTGTGCCATTTTCAGTGTCATTTTTCTTTCTGAACCAAACTGTTCACCTTGTCAGAGTTTAAGAAATGAAAGAAACTAACCGGAGGTCGAATTACGTGTTCAGTGAACGAAACGGGAATCGGATAACAATAATTTACGCGACTGATCGGTTGTACGATAGTATTGAATTCAGACAAGAAAATGTCATTTCAATATTTGTACACAAAAAATTATAAAACAATTTAAATAGCATGGATACCGAGCTTTTATTTTATTATGATTCTTTTCTGCTGCTGATTAGGTTTTTCGAACTGTCTTAGTATATAAAAACTACGTTCACTGAAGTCATAATACCACACTACGATAAAAGGAATACGTTCGCTTATTATGTAATACCAATATTCACTTTTGCGTGCAGAGTAGCTCGTTCACTGAACGCGTACACTCTTATTATTTCATCGTATATGTAAATAATATGAAGTTTCCGTTGATAATTTTTTTGGAATTGTTCGTATCGTTATTTCTAGTGTGTACAGTGCATGTAAATATTTATCATGGCAAAAATTTGTACCAACAACCAAAGGTAATCCCATATACATCGATGTATAGTGGTACAATCACATCCCTACTTTTCCTTGAAGGGAATAGCAAGTTCTTACTACATTAGGGTTAATAATCTTCTTATGGCCACTTTGGCGAATCCCTGTATCTACATGCACTTTGCACTATTTCACTATTAATCACGGTTGTATCTTGATTTATAAGATCTAATAAGATGCGTAAACCTAATTACTTTTGTCTGCAGATGGTATACATTGATGCAGCTAGAACAACGGAAACATAGCACCATCGAAGTGCAATAGTTACAAAGCACAATATACCTAGTCCGACTCGTGTCTATTAAGTCGATAAGCGTATTATAAATCAGCTCTGGACTGCTCGATGCCTAAGATGTTGCACTTAAAATTGACGACTTTCTGCGAGTGCTTAGAAGCAACAAGTTTCTCCTTTCTTTACTTGTCTAAATTTTTTTTAACATTTTGTTTAAGAAGGCAATTTATACTTCACTTAACGTAGTTAGGTACAAGAGTTGAAAAAGAAATTTGTATATTCCTATGCATAGCAAATGTTAGTATGTACTTAGCCGGTGCTTCTACAGGTAAGCGGACTTAGTGCACTTTTGTGTTGCCAAAAATAGAAAACAAAATATATAGAGAATAAACAGACGAGTAAATTTAAAGCACGTAGGTAAATACGAACTACCATAGTGAAAATGCTACTTGACAAGCAGTATATTAAAGAAAAGGGGGGAAACAAATTAAAGATACCTAAAATTAACTCAAAAATGCAAAACGGAAGCGAGATGTTCAGCCTTAGTTACAGCAGTCAGTTTGCTGCTCATTTAACTCCTGAGTAAGTATAGAAAGAATTACATCCTGCCTTGTAAAATTTTAGGCACTCGCATGGGTATAATGAATAAAACGTTGCGAGGGATTTGTATAAATTATGGCGATTTGTTTTTTGTTTTGTTTTTGTAATAACAAAGTATTTCGGCGAATTAATTTCACTTTTTCGTTGCTAAATTTTTAAAAGTTTTAAATGGGTTGTTTTTCATAAATTAACAATAAAACTAAGGGCAAAGGGCATAGAAGCGTCTGAAATATTTTAAATAACTGACTTAGGGTGTATAAGATAATATGGTCAGGAGTAGATAAATTAACGCTGCTGTTAGGTTAAGACCATTTGGTCCAATTTTTTTTTTTGTTTTCTTTGTAACTTTGGAACGGTGATATATACTGTCTAAATTTTTCAGCTCAGGTGGTCTTTTTATAAAACAATATTATGTGCGAAAATTTAATTCTCTGACTTAAAACTGGACTAAGATAAATTGAAAATTACGAATCTTAGGTTAAGATACCATTTGGTCCATAGTATATTTTCTTTGATTTCCTTTACATTACTTTTCCAAAAATAAGTATTTATTAGTTTGTTCGATATTTTTTGGCACTACATGATGAGCAAAAAAATGTTTTTCGGTTGGTTTTGCAAATAAACGCACTGCAAATGGAGCATTTTACATCAGACTTAGACTTGCAGCAACTACAAATTCCTCGCTTTCGAGCTCCTGAACTAGAAGCATTTTTAGAGCAGGCCACTGGTGCTGGGTTTTACCAGAGTTGAGTAAATAATAAAATAATAATATTTAGCAAGTATTGAACTAAACTAAATATAAAGACTAAGATTAAATTGTTATTTTGAATGAAAACTGCAGTATGGACCAAATGGTCCTCTAACCTAAGATTCGTAAGTTTTTTTTAACCTAACAGCAGGGTTAATTCGTGTCGAATCGGTCTTCCAGAAAAATATTTCAAATATTTTGGATAGTTAACGACTCGAATGCATATTCATTTATTCATTCACTAAATTAAAACCAAAACGCATTTAATGTATTTGCCTTTAACCTTAACCCTATAATGCATAAACACATTTTTTTAAATAAAGTTAAATTTTTTAAAAACTTAAGGTCAAAACACACTTATATTTTCAAAAACACAAATCGATTGAATTCAAACCGAATGTATCACTTACCATTTTCACAACAACTACGAAATGTGTGTGCTCTTTTTGTCATACTGCTCCCGAGCACTACCACCAAACGAATGGTTTGCCCCCTTGCATACTTGCTTAGTTTCGTTTATAAAAAAAATACTCATCATTACCAGAACCCAAACCCTTAGTAGAATTAGAATTTAGTAGACTTTTCACTCCTTAACAAATTTCGAAAGCGGGCCAATCGGATGAAAAGAAATTGCTAGAAATTTTTAAGTAATATATCAAAACGAAAGGTCTCGGTCCCTGCAATCCATACAATTTTTTTCATTTAGCTAGCGTGCAACAGTTCGAAAAATGCTGTCTTGTTCCAGCTGTAAAAGAGAAACAAATCGCTGGCCGCTGGTTGTATTCTCACACATGATCGACACTTCAGTGTCGAACGCGTTCATTATCTGCAAAGACCCAAATTGGCAGACATAAAGGGTGGTTAAATTTTAAGGGCCGATGTTGAATGTGATCCACACCTAAACGTCAAGTTTTTTTCTGCATTTCATTTAACATTTCGCAATCTCAGACTAACTCAATTTGAACATGGAAAGATACACAATCGAGCAACGTGTTAAAGTTATTCAGGCTTATTATGAAAATGGGCGTTCAAATCAAAATGCACATATCACCTCACTTCACCTCACCACAGTGGATTCGTCAATAAGCAGAATTGCCGCATTTGGGCGAATGATAATCCAAGAGTGATTGTCGAAAACCCAATGCAACCACAAAGAGTGACTGTTTCGTACGGTTTATGGGCTGGCGGCATCATCGGGCCGTATTTTTTCCAAAATGAGGCCGGTCAGGCAGTTACTGTGAATAGTGTTCGCTATCGTAAGATGATAACGAACTTTTTATGCCCCGAATTGGAACATATGGATGTGGACGATATGTGGTTCCAACAATTAGCCACCAAGATCATGTGATTTGACACCGTTGGACTACTTTCTATGGGGTAATTTGAAAGAAAAGGTATACGTCGATAGGCCAGCAACAATTCAAGAGCTAAAGGATGAGATAATTCGGCACATTAACGGCATAGAACCTCAATTATGCCTCAGCGTCATCGAAAATTTGGACCATCGGATGGAGGTGTGCCGCCGAGGTCGCGGCGGACATTTGGCCGATATTTTGTTCCATACATAATTGAACTACACCATGTTATCATAATAAAAAGAAGTTACAATAATTTCCAAAATAATTTGTGTTTCATTCAAAATCAACATCGGCCCTTAAAATTTAACCACCCTTTACAAAAAAAAAAAGCGATTTTTTTTACAAGAGCTTGGATTATATTCAGCAAAACCGTACATGGTAATAAGTACCGCGAGCTGAGCCATCAGCAGCTTTACTTTTCAGCATTAGGGAAGATTGACAAAATAACTCAGTGCGATTTTCTAGCAGTTGGTGAGCACAGATCAGAACGCTAACACTAACTTGCGAATCCCCAGAGCCTCACGAGGTCACCACCATCTTTTGAATCTACTCGAAAAATATGTAAAATCGCTACACACATTGCTTCTGCCAAAATTGCGTTTGCGTACTCATAACCGTAAAGTTTATATAAACTATGAATATTGCAGATAAACGTGTATAAAAACCAATCATAATTTTACTGGCACAAAATATATACAAACTCCATATGTGTGAAAAGTCAGAGTAGGAAACGTAAATTTTTTTGAGGGGGAGATGAAGGTTAAATCGCGATATTTTCTCTCGGTTACGTAAATGTTCCTTAAAAATTAATAAAAACTTCTATAGAATAAAATTTATTTTCTTCAAAAGAAGTTAATATTTCTTAAGCGAAATTCATTTCAACTTTTCCTTTTTCTAATAAAGGGGGTTTTTAGAGACGTGGTTTCAAGAACGAATAAAATGCATATTAATTAATGTTATGAGCAAAAATTTAGCTTTATTATAAAGATAAGCGTTTGGCATTATGTTCTCAAAATTATTTCGGGCAAGTGACCGCCGCGGCTGACTCGAATAAATTCCAGCCGAGAGGCTAAATTTTCGAAAACTTTTTGCAACAAATAGGGGCCGTATGTCAGCAATAACATGCCGAATATTCTTTTCCAAGACGTCCATTCGGCTTATCTACGTTGATAAGTGGCTTCCCATAACCCCACAAAAAATAGCCCATCGGTGTTAAATCGCATGATCTTGGAGGCCATGCCAGAGGCCCACGACCCGAGATAATGCGCTCACCAAAAATTTCCTTCAATAATTTTATGGTTTCGTTGGCTGTATGGCATGCAGTACCATTTTAATGGAACCAAAGGTCATCCACATCAACATCCTCCAGTTCTGGCACGAAAAGTTAATAACCATTGATTGAAACATTTTGGCCGGCTTAATTTTTGAAAAAAGAGCACACCAAGTAGTAACTTTTTGAGAATATAATGGCGTCTCAACAATGGCTTGTGGATTATCCAAACACCAATTGCGACAGTTTTGTTTATTAACGCACCCATTCAACCAAAAGTCAGCTTCATCGCCGAACAAAAATGTCGCCCGAATATTGGAGGTAGCGCGCGATGCGTCGCACGAACCGAACCATTATTTTGGTAATAAATATGCACGATTTGCAAACGTTGTTTCGGAGTAAGTGGGTTTGTTATAAAATGGCAAACCAAACTGAGTATGACTCAAGTAACAGCTGTAAAAAAAACCGACTCCGTATTGTCAAAAAAAAAAACACCCTTTACTTGGATTTCCTCAATCCGGACCGTTTTAGCTTCAAGAGTAACAGCGCTGTTGTTGGAGGCTCATGACATAAATATCATCGGCGCGCATTGTCTGTGTCTGACCGATTCAGTCCCACAGGTCTTTCTCCAATATTGGTTTATAAAAATAATGTAACATGAAGTCCGTTTGAGAAAAAATTACCTAAATATGGGAAAGTTTGAGAAACACAAAGAACTTTTGACTTTAAATTAATATTAAATATGAAAAGTTATCGGCAACTTTATTTTCTATGCTTTTCGACATTTTTTCTAACAAACTTTACAAAAGGAACTGACCTAAACAAACTTATATGTTTTATGTACTTCTATTAATGTAGCGCAAATTCCTTCGAGAATTTCGAGAACAATTGGTCAGAGAGTGTTGCGACTACGGGACTACTTACATGTTACAAATGTAGTGTATGGGGTCGGTAAATCTGCATACGTAAAAAGATATATAGAGACACACACAAGCAAGCAGTACATTCTTACTATAATGTAAGTGAATAAATTTATATTTGTATTGTATTTACTTGCCTTTTGTGTAACAACATGTCTGGACTGGCTAAATTTATAGCACATAATATTCTTTCATTAAATGTTATACGATAAAGTAGTTTTTCATATTGCTACATGGGAATTTGTATACATGTATGTACGTATGTATAAACATATACATTTTATTAGAGAACGAATATTTACCAAAAATTTAGTAGGCGGATGTTACTTACCGCTCGACTGTCTTATGGATATATTATTATACCCTTGGGTAGAGCTACATACAAATGAAATTAGTACAACTACATCATTCGGCAAGAAGATGAGAAAGTTTATGAATTTGTTGACCGAAGAAGTATGAGTTTAAAAATTAATATGTTGTTGTGATGGAAATATCATGCACTTAAAACAGTATCGGCTGAATAGAAGAAAAAATTTTAATCAAAACAAAACAAAACAAGAATGAGTTGGCGCGAAAGAATTTTGCTTTTTTTTAGATATCATATTTCTGTTGTAGAAAAATTTTTCAATCCGCAGAAAATGGCGCGATTTTAATGAAGTTAAAAAAAAAGTTCAGGTAAAGAAGAAAAGAATAAGTATTATGACATATATTTACAGTGTCGAGCAATGTTACCAAAGTTTTGTATTTTTGCAAAATGCATTTGTTTGTTTCGCTTTTATATTCAACTATAGTTCATACCATAACAAAAAATTTGTACATAAAATTTATTAACACTCGACAGATTTTCATCAAAGGTTATACATATTTTAGAAGCCTTTCTAGACATTTTGCGAGGATACAATTTCATAACATATTTAATTTTAATAAAATAAAGTGCAAGTTTGAGGAGGCAGAAAACTTCCATTAATTTTTTGTATTTTTTTTGTTTCGAATTTTTTTTTCAAAAGACGTATGCATTTTATAAAAAGTTCCGTTTAATTTCTAATGATTTTATTTGTCAACAGTATTCTGTATTTTCTACCATATAAAATATGTACTTGTATAGGAGATATATAAAAAAGTTTCCAAAACTAAAATTTAAAAACTAAAAAAAATCAACAGTAGTTTGTAGCTACTACAATTTACTATATACTAATAATACAAAATACTGTACTAATAATATACGGAGAGTATATACATTGTGCGCGCTTTATCCCGTGGGTCTTGGGCTAAAATCCTGGCAGGAGTAAGTAAGATAAAAATTATAGAAAAAAAGTATTTCCTAATAGCGGTTGCTCCTCGGCAGACAATGGCAAACCTCCAAATGTATTTCCGCCTCAAAAAAAATTGCTTTTCATACGGAGTCTACGTAAAACTGTAGCAAGACCCACACTACAAATTGCAAAACAAGCAAGTCTAAATATACTTGTAAAAAATTAAAAAATTTTGATGAAAATTTTTTGAGTTTTTTTGAACTCTGTACAATGTTTGAAATATTGAAATACATATGTAGTTCTTGTTATGTTATGAACTATAATAAAACAAACGCAAAATTTTGTCATTAAAATCCTTGCTAATATTGTAAAAAATCACCATTCCACGGGTTTTGTACGCCAGCGTATATGTAGTGTTACTGCCAGGTAAAACGTTGCGTATGAGTAACTTTTTGTTGGGCGGATCACAGATATGCCATTAAATGTTGATCGTGTGTTCTATTTTATTCGCGATACATCGATATGTGTTGCATTTCAAATAAATATTTAAAGCGTAGAGTTGATTTTTTATTTAATAATTTATTTTGTTGTGTAGATTTCGGTTTTTTACCATGTGAGGCGTTGAATTCATTAGGCAGTATGGCCCAATTGAATTGAGCGATGTAATTAGAATGATTGCCAGCATTTGCGGTTATGCCAAATTAAAATTAAACGAGTAGCGTATATTTGCCTAGAAAATTTACACAATTGATTTTTGTATAAATGGAAAGTATATGTAAGAGATTGGCATGATATTATTTTTTTCGTAGAAATATTTAGAATATGTTTAATTTAATTTTACTATCGAATTTAGCAGACTACAGAATTTACAATTGGCCATATTCATATTTGGGTTAGTATTTAAAGTTAGTTGTTGATTTTTAAACCCATTTAAAATTATACCAAAAAGATAATTCTAACTTTAAGTATCAACCTAATTTTCACTTTGAATATCTACGTCCCAATAATTGTATTTGTTGAATTTACTTTGAAGTGATTAAGGTGGTAAATTGGAAAAAGCGCACATATGGATATTGTTCGATAGCAGTATTGATTTCTGTTGTCAACAATTACGAAATTTATGTCGCAAAACGCATAATGGTCGGCTGTTACTGTGTCCTATTTTTGGCGACTTTGATCTCGGGCCCCACATCTCTTTTAGTCAAAGGATGGTCATAAATAATCATAGCTTTATCTCCAGCAACAATGAAGGGGAATAATGGCCATACAAAGTATTCAAACAGTGTTGATTTCCTTTTTTGTCAACAATTTAACGACAGCCCGATAGTCAATTTTAGTATTTCGAATTTTTACTGAGTATTCTGAAATTATTGCACTATTTACATCCGTGCAATATTTCAATACATCCCGGTAATAATTAAATATTTTTTATTGTAAGTAGGTAAACCAAAGTTCAGTAATTTGTCACATTAAAGTTTTGTTTCTTTGTCAAATCTAATTTTAGTAGACAAGTCTAGATCTTAGTGTGGATTGTTTGTCAATACTCAGAATGTGGAATAACCTTTGAAACAAACAATAGATTGCAAGGAACGGTTTTTTTTTATTTAGCTTAACTTTTTGCAATTTATGTGTACTACTTTTTGATAACAACAGCGATTTAGTTACCACTTTTATTGTTCACCGTGCTCTTTCGTGGACATTTTCCATTACTTTTTTGAGCATCTCTGTCGATATTGCACCTATTTCGGCACGACTATTGGTCTTGAGCTCGTTAATGGTCTTCGGCATGCTAGCGTAAAATTTACTCTTTAAATAACCCCACAACAAGAAGTCCGAGTGGTTAAATCGGGGGATCTTGGTGGCTAGCCATTATCGCCTCTTCTCGATATCACACGTCTACGGAATTGTTGTTGCAAAAACTGCATTACGAGTATTTGGGTTGATATGTGGCATATCGCCCCGTCCTGTGGAAACCACAACCCATATCATTAACAGATATTATTTACCATCGACTGTTTCGAATTCCTTGTAGAAAAATTATGGCTTCTGCGCACACGGCGGCCCAAACGTTTAATTTTTCATCACATACTGATATTTTCGGAGCCTCGTGGGGATTTTCTGTCTCCCAAACGCGGAAATTTTGTTTATTAGCACCGCCAGAGAATGGTTTCCGAAATTCGGCCGATTATTTTGTGTATTTTATACGACAAAGTGGTACTAGTTTGTAATTTAGGAAAGGTGGCTAAAGAAGTAAATCGGTTGACAATCAATCTTTACATACTGGAGAAATAGATGGTGCACCCTGTATGTTCCTACCATAAGACTCAACAATAATAACGAACACTTACCGCAAAAATAACGAAAAGAACACTTTTTTTTCAAAATTATATTTTCGATGCACAATTGCTCCTAGATGAGTGAATACCCTTGAGTTTATGATCGCTCGGATATGAAAACGGTTCACGATATTTTTGTTTTCATTTATATGTATATTTTCTTTAATCTTTGGAGGCATCCGCCTTACGCGTACTTCGTTCATTATACCCGCAATTAAGTAATAACCCAATGTGCCGTGCCACAGGCAAAGCTGTGTATTTTCCCAGTAAAAGTTTGTTCCTGTGACCATTGCACAAAGTGTTAATGCAACGTACGAAGTTAATTAAAATTTTATTGATTTTACAATTTTTATTCATTTTGATTACAAGCTTACACACATTATATTATTAACAACTGACATTTCAATAAACACTGAATTCACACCGATGTATGTACATACATACATTATATGTATGTGTGTTTGTATAAATGTATTGCTCATTTCGTGCTACAGGACAGAAATGCAAAAATTAAGTTGACCTGCTAGTTTCTCTGCTATACGCAACATCAATACATAACCTACGGTCTCAGAGTCTGCTCAATCCAATCTATATAATCAGCAACACGTGTATACACCGCCGGCCAATCCTCCAGACCGCAACGATTGCCAAAAGACACAACGCCCTCCAGGTACCAACGGTTTTGGGCATTTTGTCGCATCAATGGACCACCAGAGTCTCCATCACAACTATCTTTCGCAAATTCACCGCCCGCGCAGAGTTGCGATGAAATCAGATTGACATTTCGTGAGGAAAATTTACGTGCGCATGCATCATGATCCACGACGGGCACGGCCAATTCTTGCTTTACATTACTTTGGCGTGCTGTGTGTACATAGAGAGGGTGCATTTTAAGTCGTCCAACGAGGGGTACAAGGGAGGACACCGGAAAGGGGAAAAGATAAAAGTAAATAAACATTACAAAAGATGGCACATTGAGTAATGAAAATACGCATAAAATAAAAAAAAATACTTTACTACATAAAATGGGTTGAGTCAATATTAAAGTCTGTGTTGCACAACCTTTTTCAATTCACTACTTCTTCTGTCCACCTGTCTACATACATTCGAACATACCTACTTACTTACATTTATGCAACTATGTATGTATGTACATACTTACCGAGTAATGTTCGCCCCCAACCGGCTACTGTGAGCAGCTCACCCACATTGATGGCTTGACGGGTACTGGCCAACGGTAAGCAAACTGGCCTAATGAAATCCGAATATGTCACGTCCTCTGCCAGTCTTATCAATGCAATATCGTGATGACGGTTATTGTTGTTGGGCTGGTATTGTGGATGTGGGATCACCTGTTCATAGCCCAATTTTAAAACTTTGTTATTGCAATCTTGTTGTATGCAATCGATTTCTTTACTGATATCGTATTCCCCTAGGTGTATGGTGGAACTGTAGAATGTGCGGATTGTGAAAAGCATATCGTCCGGTTTGACGTCGGTCGCAGATGACAGCGGCAGGTTGTGGTTTGTGGGTTTTGTTGGATTCACAGGTTCACAGAATGTTGACGGTGAAATGCAAAGGATCGACAATTTGTTCAATCAAACATAAAAAGAATGGAAAGAACTAAGTAAATAAATGGAAAAAAAATTCAACTGATGTAAAGTGTAGGAAAATAGGTGAAATGATGTGTGAACGGATAAAATGAGGGTGCAAAAGTAAGCTTTAATAAACTATTATAGTTAAAGAGGTCATTTTTAAAGGTGATTATGTAATGAAATTGACATCAGGGATGTCTGTAAAGCATATTTAAAACCAATCAAGTAATAAAAGAATATATATTTTACACTTGTGCGGATCACTTGATTCAGATGTAAATATAACCAACTTTAAACGTAAACAAACATAAATTATTAATCATTTCTGTAGAGAGCTGAATCTGATATTTTTGTAAGTTTGCTTATGATTTTTAAAATATGTAACTTTGTTATGATTTTTATGGGTATATTCTAGAAAGAAATCTTAGATACAAATGTAGACATAAACATGTTATATGCAAACTGTATGAAAACTCATCGAATTTTTCTTGGAAGCGCTTTTCTCTCTTAACGAATGGCCGCGTTTTATAACACAGCACACCAGTGCCTAAGGTATTACAACTTTGTTCATATAATTGCCTAAAGCAGCCCATATATATGTAGATATAAACATATAATTATACCAAGATATTCAGAATGAAAATAAAATTCGATTACGCCATGTATGTTAGTCCGGACGCATATTAGCCTTAAACTAAAGTTAATATTGAAAATAAGTAAAATCGGATAATAACTACATAGGGTATTTTAAATAAGTTCAAGAAAGTAAAGAGGCGATATATCTAACTGTAAATGGACTTATACACCGGCAGAATTGGATTGGGGAAAGGAATACGTGAGTTACAATTTGTTGGACAATGGGCCCACTCAAACCCAGTGACAATTCAACTCTATACGCATCATTTTGCAAATGATAAACATTGGCCAACAACCACGCCCATATCTTATATAACGGTAAATTAAAAGTACAAAAATTTGATATTTTACTAAACATTATAGGTCGTTTGCTTGAATATCAAAAAATGGGCGTAGCACTAAATGTACGTTGGCAACTCTTAATAAATATCTAATGATAAATATTCAAAAGGAAAGTATTTTTTATGTAAATGCAAATATTATGTAAATACAAATGTCCATGTGTACATCTGTAGGTTTCCGCACAAGAGTTAAACTAGCGGCGTCTCTCACAAAGTTATGCCTTCGATTGTGACAAAAAAAAGGAAGTAAATTATTTTACACAGGTTAACAACTTGCATTTCATAGGTAGTCTTTTTTTATATGTACAATTGTAATTTGCACATAGTTTTTTTCATTTTTGTATAGATGACAATTCTATTAAAATTATACCTTATACTAAAACTGATTACCAAATTAATTTTATATTATTATTCTTTATGTAATTGTTAATTTTTAATTTTCATTTTCCAATTAGCGGATATCCCCTCAAAAATAACGCAAGACTGAGCCTTTTCAATCCGCTATCAATTCAGATGATTTCAATTGAATTTTAGATTTTAAACAGGTGGCAGTTCTCTATAAGATTTTTTGGAAATTAAGACTTTTTTAGCCTCTTTTGTTTAGCGTTATTATAGTGAATTTTAGTTAACTCCTCAACTAAATGGAACAAACATGTTAGAAACGTTTTATGTAAAGTTTTTTGTTTAACACTTAAACTGTTATATTTCGGTTTGCCTTCGAAAACCCAACCCAAAAAATTATTTACATTTTTGAAATGTAGCATATTTTTCTTTTAGTTTTAATTTTTTTTTTAGTCTTGAACTCATATTGTAAAATTTCAGTCAACGTATTTAGATATTTTCACTTATTAATTACTTAGTTTTAACGCATCTGCAAAATGATGCTTTATTAAACCCCCGTATTGCAATACTTAGTTTTACTCATACTTTTAATTGAATTTAGAGTAAGTGTGGGTAATATGGTACACCTGTTTTTTTGCAAAACTACTTACTCCGTGGCAACACTAATTATTCCATTAGCTGTGAAGGTTGAAAAAAAAGAATTGAAAAAAATAACGGCATTCACAACGGCAGGGTTTGGTCTCAGTTGCTAAACACGCGTAATTTTGCATGTCGGACATTTTTGCATAGTGAAATAAAAACTTTTTTGCACGTCGCCGTGTAAAATTAGTGAAGGTAATTTTGATTCATATCTATAAATAATCTACCAAACTTTATTTACAAAGGTAAGTTTAAAATAAATTTATACCTTAAATAAAAATATTAGGGAAAAATATGGTAATAAGGGAAACGGGTAATATGGTATAGTGTACCATATTACCCACATTATGTGCATTATACTAACCCTTTCATTTTACAGTTGAAGTGTATTGCAAATATGCCGAAAAAGGTTGAACTTCGGCAGTGGGATACAGAGAATATGCGAAAGGCCATAGCTGAAGTGAAAAGAGGAGAAATGGGAATACTATTGGCCTTTAAAACATTGGAAGTTCCACACACCACACTTCAGCGAAAGGCTAGAAGCGAGGAGCCGCCAGAGGAGCTGCTTTCCAGAAAATTAGGCAGAAAACCTGTGTTCAGCGCAGAAATTGAAAGCGAGCTTGTCAAATATTCTTTGGAGATGGAATCTCGCTTTTGGGGACTAAGTAGATTGGACTTGTGATCCCTTGCATTTCAAGTGGCACTTAAAAACAATATTCCTAACAAGTTCAATGTGTTAGCAAAATATGCAGGCAGAGACTGGTTGAATGGGTTTTGCAAACGCCATAGTAAAACTTTAAGCTTACGTACACCAACTGACACTTCTTTTGACATGGCAAAAGGATTCACACGTCAAAACGTTGCTGCCTTTTTTAGTTTACTTGAAAATGAGTATACAAAATATAATTTTTCAGCAACCCATATTTTTTGTTCTTCAATTTAATTTTATTTGATTTGTTGTTTATGATAGATTCGTAATAAAGCATCGGAAATATTTAATTGTCACTTTTTTCAAAACATTCATTTCACCCTTATTGATCATGTATTGGGCGGGTATATGGTATGGTATAGTATACCATATTAGACTGACCATGTATACCATATTACCCGCGTGTTTTTCCTGATGCCAGTTTCTGACTTCTTTCAGATTTCTCAGCACACATTCCCTACCATATAATATAATGCATTTTCCGTCAAGGGCTATACTTGTGAATATTAAAATACTAGAAGCAATTCAGTTTTGAAGGTTTCTCACGTATCCTTTTATAGTTATAATCAAAATACAAATTGGTATACCATATTACCCACACTTACTCTAACCTTTTAAACACTTGGATATGTGCCAAAACCTATTCAAATCTGACATATTGCCATATTTGACTAGAAATATATCGGCATATTACAATATACGACTAACTCATTTAACATTTTTAACATTGGACAACTCTCTTGCTTTTGAACGTATTTTTATATTTTTTTACCTTCGTAAGATAATTATCTACATTTAAATAACGAACAAAATTTGTTGAAAAATTCGGGCGACAGAGGGAAGAATGCGCTTTTGCCACTTTATTTTATATACATAAACTAAAAGACCTCGGCAGCGTTTGTCCTGCCTATATTCGTTTATAAATTGACTCTTTTGAAAATATAGGTATGCACGTTGTCCTCGTCGAGGCAAACAGTTTGACACTCAAAAATTTAATATTTTTTATCCTTAATTAAATTTAGCTTTTTAAAAGACGGTAACCCTCTACAAAATTTACCTAAAAACATTCTCATAGCGAAACGAACTATTACTATTTCATATAGCTTGCGTATAATTTAATTAAATTCAATTTTTCAGCCAGATGCCTATTTTCTTAAAAATATAGATCCCGACCATTAGTCTAAGAGAAGGGCAATCAAGCCGATGGGAAATTTGGTTCGGTTTTCGTCAACCTTTGAACAAACTTGTCTGGTAATCTCTCGGATTATTAGGTTTCATGGCCCATCTAGTATTCACCTCGTCGATGAGTTTTGGCTTCAAACTTGTGCGCATGTCGGCGTCGATTGCAGAATTTACAACAGATAATTCCTTTTCCTAACAACACGTTTGCAGTGCAGTTGCCGGGAGTGCCACTATACTATGCCAGAAAGTCATGCAACTATCACCAGATTGAGAGAACTTCTGTATTCTATAGCAACACTGGGCGTTGTTTCGTGAGAATTTAGAGATTTAATAGCAGCTTGGCTGACAAAGTATACAGCGAGGAGCGGACATTGTCAGACAGAGAGCAGCATCCATTATAGCATTAGCTCGTTAAATCTGGCAGCACTGCATCCGGGCTGAAATTTGCATATATATATATATACTATACATATATGTATATAACACATATGTATATGTATAGTGACGCGTGGAGGGTTATGGAGGCGAAAAAAATCTTCGAAATCCATCATAAAAACATACCTATAACACGCTCCGGAACGTGTAGAATGAGTATAAAAAATTTACCCTACTTTTCATTAAATAGGTTAGCGCGATCATCGCACGACAGGACAGATTTTCATTTATATATATATATAGATTAAATATGTACATGAATACATTCTACATAAAAGAGCACCCATTAATTAAAAATAATTACTGGAAGCATTTCAAATCAATAATAAATATCTATTCACAAGTTTCCTTTTTTATGACGAATGCCTTTCTTTCATTACAATTATAATTTTGAGTAATATAATATAATTTTGAGTAGAGTAAAGAAAAAATTTTTATTCGTCTTACACAGTTTTCTTTTTAACTATATGTATATATATTTATATTTATCCTTCAAATAATTTTAAATTATGAATAAATTTGCATTCATAATTTAAGTAATTTTGAAAAACAAATAGATAGTATTGAGTGACAAAAATTTGTATATAATTTGTATAATATATTTGTATTTATTATAATCCAGTAATCCAATTTATTTCACGATTTGTATTTACTTATTTATGTATGTACGTTCGACATAAACGTAGATATATACGTATATAATATTTCGATATTCGTCAAACACATCCATCGTCACGTCGATAAGTTAAAATATATCGTGAAATTATTTGATTGGCAGAATGATGATAAATATAAAGGTTACTTTTTATTTAAAACAGCATTGGGCTGGATAAGAGAATTCGTGGGTACATTTTTATTAATTTTGAAAATTCTAGACACTTTTAAACGGTATTTTGCATAAATGTAAAAAACTCATTTAGTAACAATCAAAGGTGATTGAATTTTCAGGGTCTGGTTTGATTGTTAAGAGTTTGGAAATAGGCGTGACACAGACCGACCACACTCTACTAAATTTGAAACACACATTGCATTTTCCCTCTGTAAGCTAATTTCGAAAATTGAACGGAAACCACACCCACCTCTGATATATCGGTAGGTTACAAAAATGTAACAATTGCAAAATTTGAGTAACTGTGTAATGTAAAAATCATAATAAGGCGTGATAGCAGCCAATTAAGAGTAACTAATTAGGTCTCCGAAACTATTTTATCAAACGATAAAATTTGGTCCCACATTTCCTTTACGAATTAATAGGCACAATTTCGGAAATCAAAGATTTCGGGAAAACCCACGCAGATTACTCATTTAAAAAAAATCAAAATATTTAGTGTTTTATTTAATCTTGTACAAATTCGCTCAAATTTGGTACGTAGAGTGCTAAAAGCCTAAAAACCTGAATTTTGGAAAATTGTCGGTGACATTAAAAGTGTAGTGTATATAGTTTGTATAGATATGTTTTTATTTAAATAAATGTCGTTTAAATTTTCAAAATCAATACTAACTGTTTTCATAGCGTATAACAAGCACTGTATATTTGAAATGAAACTTGAGTCGGGTATTTAAAGCTCGGTTGCGTCTGAATTTTGACTCTTGTTTATTTCACGGTTTTGGTTATAGTGAGTAGCTATTGATTCATTTACATATGCAAATGCGGATATAGTGTTCCTAAAAAAAAGTTGGTCTTACCTACATAACGTAAGCTAATTTCGAAAATCTTTATAGGCAAAATTCTATTTATAAGTTTTTGCAATATTCAGTATAAATGGTATTTTACATATGAAGACTGAATTTTTTATCAATCACTTTCTAGTCGTAAAATGCGGCTCATCTCCTTTTTCATATTAATCTCAATACGATCTCTTTAAAATTAGAAATTTTGTCAACAAATTCTAGTTATGTACTTGTTGTATTAAAAAACTAGCAATAATTCACAGAATTTTTCATTTATCTCTTCATATCATTCACATCTTTCATATCAAAGTTTGCATGGGGAAAACTTTACGCAAAGAGCTGAAAGCGTAATTAAAAAAAAGAAAAAAACAGTAATCTATGAACCCTTTTTTGTAGTTATAGGTATACATACACACATTTGCATGTCTGTGTTTGAATTTTCTGAAAATACTTTAAGTCAGCACACTGATACTCATATTGCCCACAATCAATTTATCTGCAATTCCAGTAATGGCTCAATCTTCAAACTTCTCCCATTTAAAAGCCTTAATGAGTTCAACCCGTACACGTGCACGGATGTACATACATACATACATATATGCTTATATTTACAAGGCTTGAGGCTTAAAGGAATTATAAGCATGAATATTCACATAAAAATATGTATGTTTGCATTTATATACAAATATTGATTGTCTACAGTGGTATGCCATTTAATTGTTAATGCTGCTATCAAAATTAAAGAGCTTAAGAAGGATGTAAACTAGAACTGTTTTTAATGTTAAAGAGTAATTCAAAAAACATTAAATTGAACACTGATAGCGATTGGAATTAGTATTGTATACAAAATGAGAGAGTCTAACAATTAGATTTAGTGAAAGCAAAGCGATTGCAAGTTTTGAAATCATTCGCTAAAAGATTTGCTTTTTTATATGAATTTAAATTAGTAAATTTAAGTATACCCTCCACACAGAAAAAGTTATAAAAAACTATTTCAGAAAAATAATATTTTACTATTTTTGGATCACGGATTTCATTTTTTATATTTATTTGTACCTTAAACTTACGCTAGATAGCGCTTTCGTACACCCAGTGTGAATTCTCAGAAATGGAGTATCATAGAAAAAATTTCACAATGCAATAAAATTAAAAAATTTATTTCTCAGTTTATAATATGAAAGCGCCATCCAGGGTAAGTTTTGGGTAAAAAAAATGAACACGGAGTAGTAATGGTAGTAGTCGAACTAACTTAACCCTGCTGTTAGGTTAAAAAAAACTTACGAATCTTAGGTTTGAGGGCCATTTGGTCCATACTGCAGTTTTCATACAAAATAGCAATTTAATCTTAGTCTTTATATTTAGTTTGGTTCAATACTTGCTAAATATTATTATTTTATTATTTACTCAACTCTGGTAAAACCCAGCACCAGTGGCCTGCTCTAAAAATGCTTCTAGTTCAGGAGCTCGAAAGCGAGGAATTTGTAGTTGCTGCAAGTCTAAGTCTGATGTAATAAAATGCTCCATTTGCAGTGCGTTTATTTGCAAAACCAACCGAAAAACATTTTTTTGCTCATCATGTAGTGCCAAAAAATATCGAACAAACTAATAAATACTTACTTTTGGAAAATTAATGTAAAGAAAATCAAAGAAAACATACTATGGACCAAATGGTCCCTTAACCTAAGATTCGTAATTTTCAATTTATCTTAGTCCAGTTTTAAGTCAGAGAGTTAAATTTTCGCACATAATATTGTTTTATAAAAAGACCACCTGAGCTGAAAAATTTAGACAGTATATATCACCGTTCCAAAGTTACAAAGAAAACAAAAAAAAAATTGGACCAAATGGTCTTAACCTAACAGCAGGGTTAAAAGAGTGGTGGTAATGGGCAGTAGAATCAGTAAAAAGTATGGTAGAAAATAATAAAGAGTAGTTGTAGAAGTTAGTAGTAGCATTGTTAGAAATAGTAGTGGTAGAAGTTAGTGAAAGTAGTGGTAGTAAAAAGTAGTGACATTAATAAAAATAGTGGTACAAACTAGTAAAAAAAGTGTAGTAATAAGAAGTAGTAAGTGAAAATTATTATAATCATTTGCAATTAATTAGAGAATCAGTAAAAACAGTGGTATAAACTAGTAGTAGCATTAGTTCAAATACAAGTAAAAATTAGTATTAGCATAAGTAAAGATGCCAGTCGAAATTATTAAAAAAAGTTATATTAATTAGTAGTAGAATAAGAAAAATTGGTAGTAGTAGTAGTAGTAGTAGACGTAGTGGTAGTAGTAGTAATTATTAGTAGTAATAATAGTTGTAGTTGTAGTATTAGTAATCAGTAAAATGTAGTAGTTAGTAGTAGTAGTAGCAGTAATAGTAGTACAAGTAATTAGTAGTAGTGGTGGTTAGTATTGGTAGTAGAAGTGGTAGGAATAGGAGTGGTACTAGTAACTAGTAGTTGTAGTAGTATTAGCTAGTAGTAGTAATTAGTAGTAACAGTAGAAATAGTAACATTAGTAGTTGTAGGGGGGAACCGGTCCCGAACTGTTAAAAAATAGTGGTGAAACGATACAGAACTTCTCCTCAAATGAACCCAAGTTACATATGTATGTATGCACTGATGGACGTACGTAGATACATGCACATACATACTTTATAATACACAAGCGTCATGTGGTGACTTCGTTACGCGATATCAGCACTTCCTACGTTAAGCGATATTAACGCACGATCATTACGCGATATAAAAACATCAGTCTTATGCCGCTAAAGAGAATGTGGATGCAAAAATAGAAGTAATTCGCCTTTAACACTATTAACACGTTCCATTGTAATTACAGTTAGCCACATTGATATTAGTCCTGATGCTATTTTTTCGATATATATAAGTACAATGTGGCCAGATGCATCATTCGCATTAATTGTTGCCAAGTTATCTTCATCATAAGAATCGTCATCATTACACAGTGACAGGGTAGTCGATAGAATGTGTGTGCGCGGATTTGTCAACAAAATATTTTTTTTCAATTGAATATCTAATTTCAAAAGGATGTACCCTTGCATATGTTGCCAAAAAAATTGTTTCAATGCCTTCCAAATGCTTCCCTGTTATTATGATGTGTACTGTAATAATTTCTAAAAAGACGACCACCCTAAAAGAGATGTGCCATTTTCTAGCCTATATCTTATGTTTAATTATTCCGATATGTGTCCTTTTTAAAATTGCTTTTCCAATTGAGCGACCATTAATCGGTTGAATTGTTTGTATTAGTTATGATAAAATTTTTGTAATTCATATTAATTGTAACTTTTCCGCGATGTCGGAATTTCAATTTAGACTCTCTCGAAACACCCACATGTTGTTGGAATCATTCCCGACCCCCCTGCTACATCACCGCTTTCAGAGATATTGCAACTGTCACTTCTTGACAAAGTGAATTCATATAAGGTCTTCTTAGTACAGCTACAAAAATCCCATTGATTTTGCGTAAGAGTTGCCAAAATTTACATGCATTTTGTTTTCGCTTTTACGGTTTTTGAAAGCTCCTACGCAAAAGCAACAACAAAATACATGTAGGTGAATAAAAAAATTAATCGGCTGCTATAGTAACAACACCTTATATGCATTCGCCTTGTTTGGGCTTATCGTATAATTTTTTTTAAATCGCTTGCTTTGTTTTCGGCGTAAGGAGCAGATATTTGTAAAAAATTTCCATTATATGAGCGGTTTTTGTCCGATTTTCACTTTTTATATATAAAAACCTCTTGCCGCGGTGTTTATGTTCGGACTTCGTGTTAACGGCTCTACCGATTTTTATGTCTCGAAGAGGGTTACCACCTGTTTGAATAGTCAAATATACACAATGCTGGCGAGAAGGTTCATAGCTTACTTTATGAAGATTGCCACCAGTTTGAAACGACCGATTTAATTAAATTGTACACAAGGTGTTTGAAATATGAAAATATGTATACCAAACTATTCGAAGAATGACACCTCATGGAAAAATCGAATTTAATTAAATGATATACTACAAGTTATGTGAAATAGTCAAAGCATTTGTTTAGCTGGAAGAAATTTTATGGGTATATTTTGAAGAGGGCTGTTAGCTTTTTTAAAAGTCTTAAATTAATTAATTATGAACAGGAAAGAAGTGAGCCTCCACGGTCCTTTGAAGTTTAAAAATCGATTTTCTCATTTTAAGCCTATTTTCATATTCTGTTAAAATTTATCATGTGTACCAACCACTGTCGTACTGTGTTATATGTGCTAGAAATGCCTTTTTTGATTAGATACCTACGTAAATGGCTGCTAAATTTAAAAAAGAGAACGTCTGCCAGGGTTTCCTAATATTCTATAATAATAATAATAATATTAATAATAATAATAATAATAATAATAAAAATAATAATAATAATAATAGGAATAATGTGGCGCTTATAATCTTCCTTTATAATTTGAGGTGTGCGTCTGAATGTTGAACCAAAAATTAAAGGATGTATAGATTTACACCATCAATACCATCGAAGGTTTGCCACTACCTTCCGAATTCCTGGTGAATCACGCACATTCCACTACACGCTTGGCTGAGGCAGCCACAAATTTGTACTTATAACAAAATGTCCTTAAGAGAAAACTTAAAAACTAAAATTGTTTCACGTCTCTATCTCTATACAGGCTTCCTTACTGAGTTACTTTCTTTGTGCCTGGACTGACACGTTGACATTCTTTTGACCGATGTAAAAAAAAAAAACAAATCTGCCACATGCTTTGCAAATCAACTTGCCGCAAACACCATTTTCTCAAACTTACTTACTTAAAAAATATAGGTAGCTGGTACTCGTGCGAACTCAGTGTACAAGTGTTTGTTTGTTTGTATAAAATGAGCTTAAGACAAGTAGATACGCATAAGTACCTACCTAAATATGTACGCGTGTGTGTGTTAGTGTTAAGAATATGTAAAAGTATATGTACATATGTATGTACGTGCATGGCATATTTTCTTTAAGTATGCTCAAGCACGTTTACTTACAGTGGGCCAACTTCCGTTTCAATCGCGCCTACAACACAGTGTCCTGCTGTTAACACATAGCGTTGATTTATCAAACTGCCACCACAATTGAGTATGGGCCTGCCGGTTTCTGAAAAAAGTGGGCGAGTACGAATATGAAAAAGGACGAAAAGGAAGAAACAAACAAGCACACACATACACACACACACACACATACAAAATTATAGTGTAAGCTTAAAAGACATTGAATTTCAAATCAATAACGGCGATTTAATCTACAACAAACAAACAAACAGCAGCAGCAGCCGCAAAGCTAAATGTTATTTACCACTCCTCCATTCTATACATATTTGAATACACATATACAGTCACACAAACACACACACATGCATATAAACCGCATTAATATACATATACTTACTCTGTAGGTATTCAAGCAGCACCATCCATGAATATTGGTCTAGTGCCGTGTCTTTGCCATTGTAAATTTTATCATCCAATGAATTTGGACCGCAAGCAGGCGGCACCGGTAGCACATTGCCTTTGCCATTGCTCGGTGATGACGGATTGACAACAGATGGGCGATGTGTTGTAGTTGTTGTCGTTGTTGAAGTGGTTGTGGCTCTGCTTGGTGTTGGATTTGAGCCACCGTTCGACGAAATGAAACCTTTATCAGGCGTACAACAGACATACGGTGGCTGACCATAACCATTCGAACATTGAGATTTTTGTAAAAATTCTCGATCCAATGCAGTGAGGTCGTAACGGCGTACTACCTCAATAAGGCTGGGGCATTCGTAAATAGAGACACAATAACCCATTTTACGATTCGGATTGCTGCACCGTGCTATTGGAGTATAAGAGTTGAGAGAGAGAGAGAGCGAGAGAGAGAGAGAGAGAATATTTTGAGTAAGTATGTAACGGGATTAAGAGTAAATAAAGAGAAATTTCAATAAATATATCAACATTTAGATTTCTTAGATTAGTAGCTAGAGCGCATGCGCGAAATAGAGAAAATTTCCCAACACATTGAAAACGCGAAGCATTCGTGAAATTAAGAGAGATCAAAACCAGTGTACCAGCAAATATAAAGGTAGTTCATATCAGTGGCTGGAGTTGTATCAACGCGCTGCTAGCGAGTATAGCCAGGCATTAGTTTAACGAAACAACCTCGCTGCCTCCCCCACCCCCTCCAGCAATTGAAAACGTGCTACTAGCCAACAACAGCAGCAACGGCAATGGACTACGACTAAAAACACCAATTCCCATTGATTGCATTGAACTTTGGCTTTGTTTGTATCGCACTTTTGTTATTCGCTTCTTATTTAGCTTTTTTCATTCATCTCCCATTTGTTTTCGCTTTTGTCTGTCGTTTTGTATACCATTTGTTTACTCTTGCCAATGCCCCCGCGCCATGATGACTCACCGGCTGGGATTTGCGTAAATGTGCGACGACATCAACCGGCTGGATGAGCAAACTATTAACCAAAAACAGCAAACAAGCTAACGGCCAACCAACCAACCAACCAACCAACCAACCCACCAACCAGTCAGCCAGCTCATCAGCTGCACACAAACAAATCCAACAATAAACGATTTTATTCAACTCAATTACACTCGCTACTTTATGTTGTAAGATTACTTGTAATGATAAAAGTGTAGTTAAATACAGAAGAATTATGAATAGCTGCTGCTGCACGTCCTTTTGGCTTACATTCAGGAGCAAAGCAGCTTTGCTGTTGTATGGATTGAAACAGTTAATGGGCATTAAAGCGAACGACAGGGCATTTATATTGATCGCGCAGTTGTAAATTAGGTTGCTTCAGAATATAAATACAAATTAATGGCTTTGCTGATTTCCTGCCATTTCGGGCTTGGTGTTAGTTTAGAAATTAGTTGCTTAATTTTATCTTGCAACACTAGAGATGGTGCAAATAGCGCAAGTTTTATGTTACAGAAAAATCAGCTACACCCGTTAAGACCGAGAAAATTTGAAGTGTTAGGACATACATATGTATGTAGAAAATACACAAAAGCAAATGCGTAAAATAAAGTTACGAGTCTTATTAATTAATTGTAGTAATAAAGAGTTTCTGTATTTTTTTTCCCATAATTTGAAACATACGAGTGGCTCACACAAATGTAAATTTTGGTAGTAAACTTGTTTTACTGGATTATAAAATATAAATATTAAGAGTAAGTACTAGGTCCTGTGCGTTTTGTTTGTCGTCTTTTAATTTCACTATAAAAACTTGGTAGCTTCTTACGGCGAACAAAAGCGAAACTGGAGCAGACATTTAGTCTTTCTTTGCAAGTAACTAAGTCAACCACAAAAAATGCTATGACAGTTAAATAAGAAGTAAAATTTATTTATTTAACTTTTCTTTTTCCGTCGCGTCTTTCCAATAATGTCACTTAATTTCATGTATACATTTTTTTTTCTGTGAGCTTTACAATAATACTCGAAATTATGGGATAATAAAAAGAAAGTTGAGGAGGAACAAATAGGTCTTCGCTATGCTTGTGATTCGCTACTTTTGCCATATTTTAGAGTGTATTTTAATTTGATTGCCTTGCAAATATTATATTAATAGCAAAAAGTATCTTACTTTTCGTTATAAACAAGAAAATCGATTTTATTTCTCTAAATAAAGGGTGGTTAAATTTTAAGAGCCGATGTTGAATGTGAACCACACCTAAACGTCAAGTTTTTTTCAGCATTTCATTTGACATTTCTCAATTTCAGACTAACTCAATTTGAAAATGGAAAGATACACAATCGAGTAACGTGTTAAAGTTGTTCAGGCTTATTATGAAAATTGGCGTTCAAATCAAAATGCATATCGCCTCACCTCACCTCACTTCAGTGGATTCGTCAATAAGCAGAATTGCCGCATTTGGGCGAATGATAATCCAAGAGTGATTGTCGAAAAACCAATGCACCCACAAAGAGTGAGGCCGGTCAGGCAGTTACTGTGAATGGTGTTCACTATCGTGAGGTAATAGCGAACTTTTTATGGCCCGAATTGGAACATATGGATGTGGACGATATGTGGTACCAACAGGATGGTGCCACTTGCCACACAGCCAACGAAACAATGGCTGTTTTGCGCGACAAATTCAATGGCCGTGTTATCTTACGTGGTGGCGATGTCAATTGGCCAAAAAAGATCATGTGATTTGACACCGCCGGACTACTTTCTTTGAAGTTATTTGAAAGAAAAGGTGTAGGTCGATAAGCCAGCAACAATTCAAGAGCTAAAGGATGAGATAATTCGGCACATTAATGGCATAGAACCTCAATTATGCCTCAGCGTCATCGAAAATTTGGACCATCGGATGGAGGTGTGCCGCCGACGGACATTTGGCTGATATTTTGTTCCATACATAATCGAACCACACCATATTATCATAATAAAAAGAAATTACAATAATTTCCAAAATAATTTGTGTTTTATTCAAAATCAACATCGGCCCTTAAAATTTAACCACCCTTTATAAAGAATTCATTTTCTAGTTGATCAAAAAGTAAACTTATGAAAAGAATTTCACAAATGTGATGGACGTGGATGCCGTGTGTCAATCTAAAAAAAAATAGCTATCAACTTTATTTGACCATATAACTGATGCCATTTTGAAGTCCAAAAACTTTAGTCCAAAAGAAAAAAGAGAAAGAACTCACCAACTTCAGATAAAATAGGTAAATTTAATTTTGTTCACATTTTTCATTCTAGCTCAGTAAGCATAACTTTAAAAACTATTGAAAACCACGTCCATTTCTCATGTAATAGTAATTAATAAAAATCAAGGAAATTCGATATACATATAAGTAGCTGTAAAAAATAAATTGTTCAAATTGAATGTAAAGGTATATGGGAGGTAAACAGATTTTGTAATATTGGCGGCGAACTGCTCACTTTAGTGCAGATATATTTGATTTGAGATATATGGAGATATATTTCTCCGAAACTAATTGAACAAACTCTACCAAATTTGATACACACTTTGCAATTAAACTAACCACAATTTCGAAAATTATGAAAAACTTTATATATTAATAAGTAATGTTGCAAGTTCGCTCAAGTATTATAGGAAAAAATTAATTGAAGTTAGGAAAATCGTATGCAATATTTCAATTACGAAAATAATTTTGCCAGTATAAGACTGTTGAGTTGACTTTAGAGTATAATCTGTTAGTCAATTTCTGTAGCAACGCCCAGCATTTCAAAAATACAGCGAAAATTGTTTCATTTGGCTATCTCTATCCATGCGAAAAAATATTTTTCTAACATAACTGTTTAAATTTTTAAATAAATGAAGAAAATATTATTAGTTAATCAAATTTTTGTGACACGTCATGCCCGAATATTTTGGTATAAGGATAAAAAAAAATGCAGAAAATGAACGTTTTTTTTTTTTGTTTGTGGCCCCCATAAAGATACTGTGTTTTAGTTTTCGAACGCAAAATAACTGTTTCGTTATTCTCATTTTCATTTGTCTATATTTTGACCTCAATTTGAGGCCATCTTTTGAAACTCTTGACTGTGTCTTGTCGACTGATCAATTTAATAAATATATAAGAATAACTAAACAATTGCTTGATTCAGCGCAGCCTTTAGCTCGAACTTTAAAATTTATTTATTTTTTCGTAAAAAGGGTATAAAAACACAATTAAGTTGCAACATTTTGCAAAATAAGTATTTGTGGCGAATTATAAGGACCATCGAAACAATATAGGCCCCTCCACATATGTACCACTTTCGAATATTTATTTTCTTTCATCGGGCATAAATAAAAAATATATAATTCATTTTAGTGCCAACAAAATTTTAATTGCATCAAAATTCCAAATTTTTTAATTAAAATTTTAAGGAAATTTGGTCCGTTCAATTCTAGTATAAAAAAGGGTAAAATTCAAGCCGCTGTGAATTGCGGTTGATTTAGATAATTTTTTTTTTTGTGGACGGGGTTGTCTGCAATAACCAATTTTCAAATAACTTTGGTTACCAATCAAATTTTTTCTAAAAACACTGATTCAAATTTTGAGAAAACAATAGAATAAACTATATTTTTATAAACAAAAAAGAAATTCATAATAAATAGAGAAAAATTAATAGTCAAAAGTGGTCCAAATTATGGTAAGCCTATACTATTACGATAGTCATCATAAATATTTAAAAGTAATATATATGATTATTCGGCGGCCATCATAGCCGAGTTTGTAGCGTGCCCTTCTTTCTCTCTGCATCCAGGGTACGATTCATGGCTGGGGCAAATAACATGAAAAACCTTCTCAGAAAAATCAGTTGCCATTCGGAGTTGGTGTTAAACTGTAGGCCCCTCAATTTGTGTTACAACATCTGGACGTACAGCAAAAATTGTAGGAGACGTTTTCTTTGTTACAACTTGGTTCAAAAACTGATAGATGGATTTCATTAAAATTGGGTAGTATTTTCCTTAGACCCGTAATATGGATATTAATAAAAAATTAATCAGCTAGATGGCGCCAGAACCGCAAGATAACAATAGAAAAGAAAATCTTTATTTTTTATGCAATATATCTTGCACTGGATTGGAGAAATAAGCTATTACCTATACACTAGAGGCTTTCCGTGACTCTAAGTTTCAGACAATTTGGATAAATAGTATAGAGTATAGTCAAGAATCCGAAATTGAAGAACCTTTTTCCATATAATATTCATAAAACTCTACTTGCAAAACTACCCACCCGGGATCAGAACATTTCGCCGCCCCTGGTTGTTATTAACTTTGAGGGGAAAACTTTACTCAAGCGGGTGAAATTAACACAATTTGAAGAAAAAATTGGATCGAAATAGTATCATTTTTTCTTAGGTTATCTTGTTTTTTTATATTAGTATGGCGGCGGTGTGTTTATAAATTGTCTGTTACGCATAAATATGTATACTATATTCGTATACTATAATTGAAAAAAAGTGTAAAAATTCTTTAGATGGCTCTGTAGTCGAGATTACCAGAAAACCCATATTTGTGATTCTACTTAGTTCAAATCTGCTCAGTTTTGCGCAGTTAAAAACAAAAATGGAGATAAAGTTCCCCTTAATTTATTTTCAGTTTTTTTTTTTGGCAGATATCCCATTGAAAATTGTGTCAAAAAACTGCTACTAACTTTAGAGTTAATTTCATATTTCCCGTTACTACGGAGCATTGTTTTTAAATTCATCGAAGCTGCATTTTAGCTTCAAAAACTCAATTCAGTTAGTTATTATATACCAGCACTTCATTCATGCAGAGGAGACAATTTCTTTAAAGTAATATTTTATTGCAAACAAATAGTGCTTGCATTGTCTAAATAATGCATAGTATATCTCAAATTCCATTCAGATTCAAGCCTTAACAAATAAAAAGCTACCTATGTAGCTCAATAGGCAAATTATCTTTAAAAATCCCCAAAAAATTGAAGTTGACGCATTCTAATAACAATTAAATTTATTAAGGAAAAGTATATTACTCTTTTGTGTACATATATAAATATATGTACATATGTATGCTTCTCTACAGGCCTTTCTAACTTCTACATATTCGAACGGGCATTGCACTACCGGCATTTGGGAATTTTTGGTCTTAATTACATTTATTTCGAATATAAAATAAGTTAAACAAAAGAAGCACAAATAAAAAATATAAAAATATAAATTATTTGTACTAATCGGATTGACAGCCAATAATATTAATTAAGAATATACATGCAGGTGAGCTAATTGCATTTGGTTTTATTGGTATCATATGCCTATTGTTTGTATGCCCTTTTCCTTTAAATATTCACATACTTGTTTTTGTAAATTTAAACAGAGATGAGAAAAAAATAATTTTCAAATATTTTATTGTATTTATATATGAAAGTTGATACTGTCCTCTGACCAAGCAAACAAACATGCAACATTTTCTATAAACACAACAATTTTGCACGACAATAGGTAACCTAACCAAATGTAGCAAAAACAAGTCTTAATAATTCAAGTTAGAGAAAATAAAATTTGTATGATAACTTGATTTATTAATATAGCGCAAAATTTAATATTACAAGTCTTATATAATTTTTTTATTCAAATATACAGAGGCACGTACTAAATAAAATATCTTCGAATGACGCAAAAATATGATTGCAAGTAAATAAGCTTCATGTGTGAATATTGAACTATGAAGCTTATATATATATATATATATGTATATGTTTATAAATAATCTCTCCTATTTATTGCTTAAATCAGCGGAGATTTTAAATTATTTGCTACTCACTTCTGAACGTCTGAGCAAAACTCGAGGTATCATTGTCTTATCCAAATCTATACTCTACGCATTTCTGTTCAAGAATTATGTCAACCGAAGATGCAAAATTAAATTTGATTTTAATATCACATAGATATATGTATATGAAATACTCTATGCCACTTTTTGTGAGTACCATGTTGTTATTCCTGCAAACTTACCTAAGTGATAATTTATATTGTATTTACTCCAGAGACCGAAAATTATCGTTATTTTAGCTTTTTCGTATAAAAAATTATTTCGTCCAAAGCAAAATTCGCATATATCAATCTGATCGGTACATCATATGTGGTGTGGACCTAATTTTTATTTGGAAGATTTTCTGCTTAAGTCATTTCATAATCGTTAGTCTTTGACTTTAACTTTTTCGATTAAATTTGATCGATAGTTTGTGATTTTGAAATTTTCGACCAAGTTTGACCGTTATATTATTATTTTTACTTTCGATATTCTTATATTCCAAATTTGCTTATCAAATATATTTGATCGATAGTTTGTTATTTTTATTTGTTTATCATAAAACATAAATTGTATTATTGGTGTTGTTGCTATTATTGTCATCGCCCGCAAATTTTATTGTGTACAATATGATCAACAATTTCCAAATCAAAGAATAACGTTTAAAATTTTTTTTTTAATTTTAGCCGATCATGGACCGGCTGCGCTAGATTACACGATGGATAAGCAAAAATGTATGAAAAATGTGTCGACATGATAGATACAAAAACGAGAATGTTTAACTTTCACTAATTTATGTTGAAAAGTAATTTATATACAAATTTAAATTTTTTTTAACAGCTTTATTTGCCAAAATCTAAAAGATGGATATAATTTATGGAATTCGTAGCTTGAAAAATACGATAGTTAATTTGTGTCAGATAGTTAACGTGGCGGCTAAGAAGAAGAAGCGGAACTACCCTATAAATGTCAATATATCATGGATTTATTGTGGGTAACAACCAATTCTCAAATAATTTCGCTTAGCCCATTTTCAGACTCATTGGTGAGCGCTTAGTCGGAAGTGAACGTTTAATTCAATGCAATTGGTTAATCGAAAACTCGCTATTCGACTTTCAACTATCAAAAAAGTTTGTAATCGATCAATCGAATAACCGGATAGTACCCTTTTAGCAAGAGCTCTAATGCCTACTCATAAAGACGAAACGAAAAGTATTACGCATCTTCGTTTAATGGCAACATATCTTGGGTCAATGAAAATGTGTGTACCAAGTATCGTTGAGATATCTCAGTGGTTACTCGAGTTATCGGGGGAACACGCGTATGGATTTCTCTTTTTATATATATGCCCATTATTATGAAAGTGGTCTAAGTCAAAATTAAAACCGAAAAATGAGTTTATCCCGAATTTCACCTCACATTATTTTAAGCTAAATTCATTCAATATAATTTGTACGATATCGTCAAAATTTAACTTTAGATAGTGGTTGTAATTTTAACCTTTTACGAAATTCATTTAAGGGTCTATCCTGCATATTACCGGTAAATTTTATTACTGAAAGTTGTAACCATTTCTAAATAGCAACCGCATATATCCCGCAAATGTAAATGCTGTCAACAGTTGGTCATATAAAATTGCTAAATATTGCCTGCTTTACGGGGCACTGTTGCTAGTTTTACCTACAATTCACGTAAAATCAATTCCAAATAAAATTGAACTGTATCTAATATAAAACTTTTTATTATTTTTCTGTTCCATGCCGATGCTAAATATGTGTGAAACATGCGCTCTTAACTCCAAAAAGAAAATAAACATCTACTTCGTCGCTATTACCACGTTTTTACCACCAGATGTGAGGTAACAAAATTCACCGATAATAAGTGTATACGGAATACAAAAAGAGTGTAAAAGTTGCCAGAGCCTTTTGTTACCGGTAACGACAGTTTTATTACCAGTGCAGAATAGACCTGTTAGTGTTAAATATGAAAGTGGTCTAAGTCAAAAATTTTGAGAAATTATGAACATAACTTGACGCGTTTCCGAACTAAATAAAAAAGCCAGTAAAATAATGACAAAAATGCCAATTCATTCATTACAGATTATTTAACATTATAATTCCGTTGGCTTTTCAGAACAGTCATCATATAATAATGTTTTCAGTGTCGGGCTATTCTTTTCCACCGAATGACTGTGAGTTTTGTTTGACAGAATTTAAAATAAAAAAAAAGTAATTTACTTATTCAGCACTGAGCATTATTACAAAATGATAGAAAAGTGTAGAAGAAGAAATAGATTTACTATAAAATGAATGTTGCTGTCAGATTTTATTTCAACGAAATCACTAGACGACTCAATAACAGGATGAGTAAAAAATCCTGGCTGCGAATCTGTCTCTTAACTGCTTCAATGGATGAGAATTTTGAAAAATTAAACTTATAAAATGTTGCACAAAACTTTTTTAAATGATTACAAATCCCACGTTTTGGATCTTCACCTAGCAGAGGAAGACCAAAAATGTGTATTTCCATTATACACCACCATTAGACCAGTAACGGAAGAAAAACATAAATATACATATTAATTAGGTGCATTCGATTCGCTACTTCTCTGCTCGCCATGTCTGTGCTCTGCTCGAACAAGTATGTGTGTTCAAGCAACAGCAACCATAGTTAGCTAGATTCGGAGATCGCGAGTACGGTGACACCTCATTAAACTTGTCGAATTACATTCAATGCAGCCGATATTATACCAGTCTAAAGCACCAGATAAACGACGATCACGTTCGCTCACGTGCTTGCACTTTTGATGTATGTATATTCGCCGTTTGTGATGCGCGCAGTTTAAAATGGAAACAAAGACAAAAACTGCGTTAATGCTAATTTATGCCAGATGCTTCATCGATACGCCACTCGCTAATGGATTGCGAAACGAATACGGCTATTATGTGTTTACTACCATACATCACTCCAGTTTTTCAGGCACATTTTAAGAATCTTAAAACCTCGAAAAGATAAAAATAGATTTATTTTAAAAAATAATAATTAAACGTGCATGAAATATTTTAACAAAGTTATTGTTTCAAATAAAACTTAAATTTCTTCATTTCTTTAATTCATTTATAAGGCATTTAGCTAATTTTGAAAAGGATTTAAGTCAAATCAAGCTTTCAAAACAACATTTTCATATTGAATTCAGACAAACAAAATTCCGTATTCATAATAAATTTGCATTAATCAAAACTATTAAAATTATACATTAAGATATATCGTATATTGTCAAAACATTTTTTAATTCGTTCAAATGCAGCTCATTAAATATCTCGACACAAGAGATATATGACTTAAAGTCTGAACACACTATCTTAATTTATGACTCATTTTTAATTAATGAGCAAATTACGATGAAGCTAAGTAATTTCGCCTTGTAAAATCTGTCAGTAAATTAAGATAATATGAGATATTTTATGATAAATCAAGAAGACACGAACAAATCAGTGCCGCCTCTAAATTTTATTGATAATAATCGAAAAATGTGTTCTGCTATAACCAAACTGGAAGATGCATTTTCAAATATTAGCATTTCATTCAACCGTTCCTCGATTTTTACTACCTCAAGAAGCCGTCCTTTATTTTAATTAATTTAAAAAACAATATTATCACAATAAAATTTAAGTATTTTTAAGCATTTTTTCCCGTAATCAAAGAAAAGAACTAAGCAACCTAGTGGCTGCAGAGCTGTCAAGATCAATTAGGAATGGCATGTGTGGACGCGCTTGGTTTATGCGAAGTAATTTACGTTGTAGTATGTCCGAGCTATTAGATCACCCTCATAATTATGGGCACATATATGTATGTATGTATGTATGTCTATATATATACCGGTTACAAACAACCTTTGTATGAAGAAAAGTATAATAACCTGGGCATTAGTGATGTTCGTCTGTTTTCCAGAGTCAATCTACGATCACGCAGAATTAAAATATTTTTGGATGTGCTTTTTCAGCTAATATTTCTGTAATAGCAGGTATTTTTGTTCCTTCCTCAACAGCTGTAAGAATGTATACAAAGCTTAAAAGTGCACCTATAATTAAAGAGCTCGACGCCTAAATTGGCCTGGTGGCCAGGGAGAGCGAGAGGGGGCAAAAAACAAAGAGATAACTTGTTCCTTAATCATTTTTATAGGATTTTGCACAAAACTACGCAATTGTAAGAAAAAATTTCCTTGTTTTGATAATAAAAATCATATAAAGTAAATTTATGTGGATATCTCCACAATTTGACTAGAATCTTATGGAATTTATTATTAAGGATAACTTTTTATTGTCAAAAGAGCACTTTATAATTCAAATTTTGTTTTTACCATCCTAACACACATACATACATACATATGTACTTTGTGAATTATCTACTTTAGTTTAATATTATGAATTTTGTTCTTTAAATTTTTGTATTTTCAAAATTAAAATTTTTGATTTACTTATTCTTCTAGAAGTTTTCAATGAATAAAGTTGAGAAAATTTCAAAAAGAAAATACATTTTCCAAAAATGTTTTCAAATATAAATATCTTAACTCAATAGTGTTGCTACCTTTGTCTCCGTTGTCTTTTTTCTGAATTTATATTAAAGATGCTAGTTGTGCAAGGTCGTGCCTAAACTTTTATTAATGTTCAAGAAATCACACGTGCCATAACGCACACAATTTAGCTACACCAATTGTTATACTTATTTTAATTGTTCTTATGTCGTATAAGCAAATGAGTGCTTAAGTATTTATAATTATGTACTTATAACTATCTTGACTTAATGAAATTTAGGTGACAATAATTTCAAATTGATAAGATCATTGGCTTATTAAAATTAAGAGGAAATTTTATTAAAACCAAGGTTCTTTAAAGCCAAGGTTTCCTTCTCTATATTATTGAAGAGGTTTTCGTCTTAGTTTTACAGTTTGTCTACTAGATTTTATTGAAAAAGTTTTCATTTAACTTTATAGATTATCTTCTTGGTTTTATGATAAAATGATCTTTGTTTTGTTGGCCTCCTGATGGATACTCTGTATTATTTTTTGAGCTTAAGGTCGGGTTGAATAAAACAACTATTTAGTTATTCTACTAATTTTATTCGTCGATATTTTAATCTCAATTTGGGGTTATCTCCAGGAACTCTTGACTGCCCTTGATCGACTATTTATTTAAAAAACTTGATTTTATCAAAACGACATTACTTACTTACTTAATTGGCGCTTTAATCGCTTCAGCGATTTTGGACGAACTTCTCCTACACTTTGTGGTAGGCGTCTTGATGTTGTAAAACAAATTGAGGGGCCTAAAGTTTTACGCCGACTCCGACCGTTGAATATAAATTTTTTAGAAGTTTCTTCATGGCAGAAATACACTCGGAGGTTTGCCATTGCTTGCCGAGGGGCGACCGGCCAGGATTTGAACCCGGAACCAACCGAATGAAGCGCGCACACGCTACATACGCGGCTACGGCGGCCGCCACCAAAAATATAATATGTAACTTTGTACGCTCAGCCGTCTAACTTGTTGATACTGTTTTATACTCATACTCGTTATTTTATATGCTATTTTTAGAACCTTAGCTGTTTGTGCATTTCATAGGGCAACGTAGCATAGCTTTAAATATTTAACCACTGCACTGAATCCTTAATGCTACAATTCCATTTTTAAACACTTGTTACAGTCCTCCGACTCCTGTCGCGTGGACGATGTCACACGCTGTCATACGTATGTACGTACGTTCGCTTAAATTGTGCTTGCATGGCAATTTCCTATGTACATACATACATATGGTAGATAGATAAGTGTATACCCTGCAAGCCAACGCTAACCAGTTTATACAAAAATTCTAATACATTCACGCATTTTTTCTCTATATACCAATACCAATGCACATTTATGGGACATTTCTTTCTTTAACCTTAATGCGATAAGAAACAAATTGTTCTAAATTACTTAAAAGTTCGGGCTTCCGAAAACAAATTCATCGTACTAGGGTTAATGTATTTCGAATTTCCCAAAAAGAGAAAACGCTGGTGTTCTTAATTCGTCTTCATGAGTGAGAGTGAATGAAACAACAAGATTATCATAAGAAAAGAAAAATCCCTAAAATGGGGAATAAAGCAACGCCTGAAATTCCCGCGTCTTTTGCATAAAGATTTCAAAGAGGTAAGTTGAGAAAATCTTATAACATTTATAATATTTTTCCATTTTAAAATAGATTTTCCGCACAATCGTAAAGCTCCATACAGCCAGCAGATTTCGCCAGCTTATTGCATTTACGAGTATCACAGCCAGCACATTTCGCCAGCATATTTTGCCTTCTTATTTATTTAGTTCAGCCAGCACTACCTGCACAGCCAGCACAGAGCCAGCACCGCAAGCATAGCCAGCACCGCAAGTATAGCCAGCACAGAGCCAGTATCGCAAGTACAGAGCCTGCAACAATATATCATTGAAATAAATAAATGAATAATGCAATAAACTGATTTTTGTATCCTTTAATTAAAAATTTGGTGGCTATCGTCTCCATGGAGTTAGCCACTTTAGCCGTTATCTTCACCAGGTTGTTAACGGCTAATAATATGGTTAACTATACTACTACTACTATTTTTAGCCATATCTTCACCATGTTGTTAACCACTTCATTGGATATCTTTAACTACATGTTAACCATATTATTAGCCGGTTTAGCCGCTATTTTTACCCATATCTTCACCAGTTTATTAACCTCTTCACTGGATATCTTTTACGACATGTTAACCATAGTTTTAGCCGAAGAAAGGGAAATTAGAGGAGTGCAGCGATAGTTCAGTTAAATCGAACATTTATATTAGTGCAAGAGAGATGCCGTATCACACGTATATGAAAAAGTAGCTAATATTTTCACACTTCTAGAACAAAATTAGCCATTTTTTTAACCACTTTATAAATGAACGCAACCCACCGGTTAACCAAATTTCTAGCTGGTAGTTGGCTTGCAGGGTATATGTTTTTAGAATGAAATGTTTGTGTATAAATATGAAAATACTTGTACGCATTGCCAGTACTTACCCTGCGCTGCGGCATACGAAAATAACGCAGCGATGAAAGCAAAGAAAATTGGCCATTGAAGCGTGTAAAATTGAGCAGATTTCCCCCAATTGAATAGGCACATATTGTAGAGATTTTTATTTATTTTTAGTTTGTTGTTTCTTTAAATTTATTGTATTTTTTTTTTAATTTTCCTGTAATATGTGCGCTAAAATATTCGTATGCCCACAAGTATAAATTATTTCCACTTTTTTTTAACTTTTATTAATCTTTTTTTTTCTATCACAACAAATAATCACACATTTACGCTAGACACAGGCTTATTGCTGCTCTTGAATTGTTTACTATCACTAAATTGCTTCACAATTTATCACCATTAAACAACATTACTATCTACAGTTTTCAAAAATTATTTAGCATAAGAGAATTTCGTATACTCCCCATAGCGCACACTTTAATTCTACTTCAACGTCTCCGCAACGACTGAGCCGATAATGAATACGTTGCTGAGATTATAAACATATACTGATTTTCATTATAAAAGTCAGACTTATCGATCATTACACCGCTTGAGAGCGCAAACACGAAAACAACAACGACTGAGCGTCAACGGTGATAATCAAACCAGACTTGTATTTAAATGCACATACATGCGTACATATGTACACACAGTAGAACACATTCATGTAAACACGTTTGCTTTTTTTCAGATTTTTTCAAAAATTGTTTTTAGAACAAAGAGACATGAAATCGTTTAAAGCAGGTGCGTTAAAAACAAACTCGAAAAATAGTAATACAATTAAATACTTATAGCAAAGCTTACATTTTTCATATTTAAGATTTTTTTTTTAACCCTGAAAACCATTCATATTTTTAGTACGATAAAAATATTATTTGGCAAAACGACGACATACATTTGAAATCATTTCCTGGGCAAAAGGAATGTCAATAATAATAATTTTATAATTTATCGCTTATACCCCAGCTTGATGATTAGCCGAACTTCTCGCACAATTTGAGTTATGTGTCTGGATGTTACAACACAAACATAGAGACCTACAGTTTTACCCCAACCCCGAAGAGCAAATGATTTTTGTGAGAAATTTCTTCACGACAGAAATACACTCGGAGGTTTACCTTTGCCTGCCGAGGGGCAACCGCTGTTAGAAAAATTTTTTATATAATTTTTTATGTTTTTTTCCCCAACCAAGACTCGAACCCGGATTTATTTTCACTTCCACATTCATCTTAAAGCTTCAAGTATTTATTTTTCATTTTTTTTGTTCGATTGGGTTTTCCAGCGCAACTTAGGTCGGGCATTTGATCAAAGGTGTCAACTTTACTCTATGTAGAATTATAAATTGATCAAGGGCATCAATATCCTCATCTAATTCAATGTCTTCACCATCCTCAGCAAAAAAATCTTGAAATATTTAAACGCATAATTTTGCTCATATTGAAAAACTAATGAATACGCCCAACCTAACCTTAAAATAATCTCATCTCATCTCGTCAAAATCAACTACGGCTACAACCAATGCACATGACGTTTATTTTATTGTTGCTGATGGCCCATGAAACGTCAAAAGCACTGTGTGAAAAGTGAATGAAGAAGAAGACAATGCCATGTGCCTTTGTCGATTGACAAATTATGGATGCCTTTCGAATGAAAAAATCAAAATATCAACGAGAAATTAGAGCAAAAAAAAAAAAAAGAAGAAAACTGGAATATGAGCAAATGAAAGTACAGCATCGTCGAAACGATGAAGAATGTGATTCTAGGGTTAAAGAAACTTGTATTACACTTTATAATTTCAAAAAAATCAAGTTGGTATAATTTCAGTTATACAAAACTAATAACCAAAAATTTAAGAAAAAAACCTTAACGAAAATTAAAGTTCATCGATTCACTGGCGTGGATTTGTTTAAGAAATGATTAGAATTTTCAAAAATTTCACTAAATTCTGTGCAATAAAAATTGAAATTCAATTCCCCACTTTGAGCTGAGTTTTCGTTGTCCAAATTGCGCTCTGGGGACGCATAAGATGCGGGTGAACAAAAACTAAAATTAACTAACCTTAATATATTTGCAAATTCAATATGGTTATTAGCGGAATGTTTAATTTTTTAAGACATCTTTTATCAGCGTTTTTATCAGAGTTATGCTAAGAAATTAACCACATAAATTACTTTCAACAATTTTCAAATTTTATCTCATATCCAATATATTCTACTGATTTTTGAACATCACTCCATGAACGAACTTTTCCTAACACCATGCAGTTCAAAATGTAAAATCTGTTTTGTGAAATATGTATTTTAACATTGCCTTTAAAATCAATACATACAGAATGTAAATACTAAAAGTCGGCTCAAAATCGCTACCAATATGAAGTATAGCGAACTAACTTCTAAAAAATATTCAGCGGGATATCTTCCCCAAAACCTCAACGAATGGTCACCGTAACAATGAGTGAAAATCTCTTGTTTACGCTAAAATTTGCTGTGATTTTATTGCAGTTGTAGTATCTAGTGTTCAATTCCATAATGGTGCATAAACAAACAGGATATTTGTTTAAATGTAATGTAATTTTATTGAGCTCAAGACCGGTTTTTATTACGGAATATTGCAAGAAAACAACAATTTTTCAAAGTGGTAGAAGTGATAGCTGCTTATTCGGCAATCACCACATCTCCTCATCGGACTTCTTTTCTGCCAAGACTTTTCCAAAGTTTGAACCATGGTACACAGCAATTCGGCCAATCTAAATATAACCTAGAAAATAGTACAATACTTTTTAAAACTATTTCTTTAAATTAGAGAATAAGTAATTTGTAAAGTCTGCTCATTATTGCTGTGAGCAAAAACCATAATAATAATAATATAATGTAGTGAAACCTTCAATTTCCTTATTTTGTCATAACTAAGAAAAGTCATAAAAGTCATCAATTCCACTTATTACTTTGGGTGTTAGTTGTGGATAAATCATTAAATCTGATTAATTTAAATTGCTGTTTGCTTTCACTTCTATCAAACTGTGCACTAAAACGAGCGATGATAAGTATTGACACTCTTCCAACTTTTAGTGAAACTGTCGTAAACTGTACAGATGATTCATCCAGAGTGAAGGCAAAATGAAAAGTCTAAATACGTAGATCGTTCATTTTTTATTTTTCACTATTTTGTTTTGAATCATATCTTATGAAATTGTGTGAATTTTTTTGGAGAAGACGAGCAAACCATTACTCGCTCATTCTCAACTGATCCAAGAACAGGATCTCTTCGGCAAACCCATGGTTTCGCCCACCAGTGCCTTTGAGCAGAGCTAGCTGTCGATCTAATTACTTGCAGTTCATGTGGAATTAGGAGAATTGAAGAAGCTGAGTGTTCAATTTGAGTGTGATTTGGACATCAGCACCCAGGTCACAGTTCTTGTTCTCAAACGAATTTTCCCTGTCTTAAAACTTTCCGCAAGGCAACACAGCTTATGATAAAATTTTCGGGCGCTTATCATGTCGGCTAGCATCTCAAGCGTTTCGCACTCATATATTTCGGCCCCTCGTTTCGTTCTTTTAATAATACGTCTCTCTTCTTTTGTCACCTTCCGATAGGGCTGCCGGAGTCGAAGAACTTCCTCAGCGACAGTATGTAGAAAAAGAAAAATACGCTCCCAATACTCGCGAATTATTAATGCACTTGATGAGCAGATGCGAATCTCGAGTGGTGAATTTTGTAGCTGCCTGTAGTGCTTGCAGCTTTCTGGCGCCGAAGTTTCTGTGAGTAATTAGACGCGCGTTCTTTGTTGCATAGAGGAGTAATGCGCATCTTGGCTGCAACAAGATAATAATCCGAGTCGATGATCGGTTATCGGAGTATAGGTACGTCTAATATACTGCCTATCCCGATATAATCTATTTAATTTAAAGTTTTTTGATCTGGAGACAGCCACATGGATCTGCCTGTGCTGAAACCGGGTGGTAGCGACTACCATGTTTCGAGCCCCGGCAAAGTCGAAGAGGGCTCAAAGATCCCTACTTTACTCAACATGGCATTGAAGTCGTCAAGCACGTTTATGGACTGCCAGTGTTTTTTACTTCCAAACTTTAAGGCAGCAACTCTTGTTAAAGAAACAACGCAGGTATGGCGATATTTTTATTTCAAAAAGTTAGTCTGACTATTTAAATTTGTAAATTCTTCCGATAAATTATAGTGCCGCAGTTCATAAACAGTGACAGTTTGGCTTTACAACAACGCACTCTATCGCTTGTTTCCGGTCAGTTACAGCTACCTTTTGCCAGCTGGCACGACCAACAGCCCACATGAACTTCCAGATCACTTTCCTCAACGAAAGCCATACACTGTAGTGCACCTTTAAAGGGGCACCCTAGTCAAGGTACTTAATTGAGAAAATTGTATATTCTGATGTGAGTATGTTTTTTATTTGGAAGGTATTGTTTGAAATCTTATGGCTAAAAGTGGGCTTAGAAAGCTGCATGAACTTTAATTTATTCCAAAAATATCTTCGTAATATTTTTATTTAAATTTTCGAGCAATTGTTTAAGATTATGCAAGACCAATCGCTGGTACGACTAAAAGTGGGAACCAAATTCATGACAGATGTTATTACGCGCGCAATTGTCGTATTTGTAGCGGAATCAAACTGAATATTGAAACCATTAAATTTGTGAAAAAAGCAACAAAATTTAAAAAGTTGAGTTTTCATTTTTTGTAGCTGCATTATTGAGTTATTTTTCTGCGTTACGTTTAGAAAAGTACTAGACGAATGCCTCCTCAGCATTACCAAGACAACAAACGAATTTTTACCGAAAAAAGAACCGTTAATTCATGCATTAAATTTACTTGATAATTTTCTTTTAATTAAAAAACAAACACTGAAAATACTGTATATACAGTGGCGAGCAATATAAAATCCACTCTTATAGCTTAGCTTAATAACCATGAGAAATGTGGGAGAGTAAATCTGATGTGTCATAACAATTGATTTCACATGAGGGAGAGCTACTTTTTGCTAAACATGTTAGAAAAAATACACACAATTGAGAAAATACAGGTGTTTTTTTTTAAACCAAATCAATACTGATGTAGAAAAATCAAATGAATTTTCGAAAATCACTAAAAAAGACTTTAATGTATAGTTGTTTAATTGAAATTTAAAAAATTTGCCAATCTTGATATTATGCAGCATTTTTATTGCTCACTACTATATCTATGTACATATGTATGTATGTGCATTTTCCCAAAGCGTGTTATACTCAGCAGTGCTATAATCAAGAGCAAATCGCTACAATTTGCTGTTGTTACTTCGCCTTCACCCCGCCTATAGATTGATAAACTTGTCATGTCAAGTAACGCCTGCTGTTGTTGTTCTTATTGTTGCCTTTGTGTATACATACATCACATTGTTCGCTTAGCTTAATGCCTTGAGTATGGGATGACTTTCTGCTGCTGAGATTCTTAAAACTCATTACCAGTTTCTGGATTGTGTAGATATGTAGATACACTGTAAAAAAAATTTGCTCAATTCCTGGTTGTGTTTGGAAAAAGTGCAAAAGGCGTTTAGATAAAAGTAGTGGAAGTGTGATGAAAGTGTGATTGACATTATGTTATGAGGTTTGCATCAAATACTTTTCCTAATCGCACAAATAAAGAAATCATAATTTGTGTTACAACATCAAGACGCACACCACAAATTGTAGGAGAAAAAAAAATTAAAATAAAAAAAAAGCTCATAAATTCTTGAATAGAGCTCATAAGGGATCAGTTTTATCAATAATCAAAGACGGTAGCTGACGCATGACAACTCAATTTTATTTAATGAAATTTTAATTTAATTTGCGCTATCATAAAATATATAATATAGACTTTATATTTACGCATTTTCAGGTAGAATAAACTGCCATGCATTTCCAGAGTAGCGTACATACTCAGCGTTTTACAACCAACCGCATTTGACTCTGTCACCGTCCGGTACTATGCTAAGCTGGGATTTTTAATTTTCTACTACACGAGAATACAAACATACACATTTGAACACACACACATACATACATATATGCAGATGCACATAGGTGCTATCAAGTGTCGGGTACTTTTTCCTGACTACCTCCTTATGGGATCTTCCCATTAGTGCATGCGTTTTTAAAACTATTTTGCTCCTGAATTGCATTGTGATTATAAACTGGTTTCATTTTGTGCTTTCGTTTTAGAGCACATTTACGAGTGTGTGGAATTTATCACTGTTGTTTTTGGTTTTCAAATTGCTTTGCTCTTATTGAATATTTGTTTTTGGATAAAAAAGTTTTGCACTTTGGTTTTTTGTCTGAACAATTGGCGGTGTTTTAACTAAAATTTAAACAAGCGATTGATTAATTTGCTCGTAATATTGGAGACAGGTAATGAGATTGGTTAGAGTTTTTTGAAATTGTGAATTAATTGTGTGAATACGTTTGACTACGATATCTCGTAACTATCACTACGGCTACTACCTAGTACTACTACTGCTTATTATTAGTACTATGACCATGACAACTGCCCATTCCTACTAATACTTTTATTAATAATACTACAACTATTTTTACGAATTCCTACTACTATATTTACTAATTCTGACCACTATTTTTACTTATGCTACTAGCAATTAATACTGTTTTTGCTAATTTACGCTACTACTAATTACTACTACTATTTTTAACTAATTTTTATTACCTAGTGATACTACAAATACTATTTTAACCAATGCCACTACTAATTAATACTACTTTTTTATTACTACTAATATTAATACTACTAATATTCTTACTAATTTCCACTACTATTTTTTACTAATGCTACTACTAATTGCTATTATCTTTTTTTACTAATTTATACAACTATTTTTTTAATACTAATATTCTTAATAATGCTACTTCTTTTTAGTTCTACTATTGCTATTACTTTCTACTACTATTTTTACAAATGCTACTGCTAGTTGCTCCGATAATTTGTAAAACTCCTACTACTATTTTTTACAAATACAACTACCAATTACTACTTATATTTTTATTAATCCCCAGTACTATTTTTACTACGTTCTACTACTAATGCTAGTACTAAGTAAATTCTACCAACTACTTTACTACTACTACTTACTACTAACGACTACTATCACTACTTCTCCTATATTTAACTCTAGATCTCTTTGTAGAATCGGCACAGAACTTTTACTTTTGGCTCGCACTCTCTGGTGCACGCGAGTTGTTTATTTTTTTGAGTTAAGAAAATAGTTTTGAGATTCGATGTATTTGGCAATAAAAATTTCATTGAAAATCCTTTTTTTAACAGCCCTTTGAGTCTGCTATGAAAAAGCTTATCACAAAAATGATCTGCCGTTCGGAGTCGGCATGAAACTGTAGGTCCTCCAATAGAAGTTCAGCTTAACATCGAACTATATTTACATAATGATGCCGTTAAATTATTTTTATTATACACAAATTGGAAACTTCCATTTCTGATTAACTCTAAAATCTAATTTTTATAGACGGTCGCACTAGTGCCAAGTTGTTTGTAACAGGATGAAACAACGTCTAGACCTTATTCTTCCTTCAGCTTTTAGTCTCCACCTCTATAGAAAAATTACAACAAATATTTGTTTTAATTATTTCTGTTGTTTGAAAAAGCACTTTTTCACTGCTGCAAATTTTTGTTTGAAGGGCATAATACTCGTATATTTCGAAATATCTAAAATTTGTTTTTTTTTAAATATGTAGGTATTTTTTTTTTTTTGAGAACTGCAAACTGATTTAAGAAATTTTGTTTAAAAAACATTTATTTTGCATTGGTTGAGCGTATTTTTATTATTTTCTTTATTCTTGAGAGCTTGGTACTAGGCTTTAGAACACCAAAATATAAAACATAAAAAGCGAGTTGCCAGTATAGAGATGATTATAATCTTAACTATAATCCTGACATAAGATACACATGAGATAGATACATTTGCACATACATATATACACAAATATGATCGTTTTTATTTATCGCAAAACAGCGTTGTGTAGCAACTTTGTGACGCGGCGTTGAAAAATCGTTCTCATGACCAAAAATATGTATATCGAAATATATACTTTCTTAAATACGTGAATGTATTCTGATATTTTTTTTATGGTTGAGTTGGTTTTTATACGGTGACTACTTGTAGTGAAATTTTACCTAAAATATATTTTCCATACACATCAACAAGCTAAAATCTGATTTTGTGTTGCATTTTAGTACCAATAGGGAATAAGTACGAAATTAGCTCTTAAATCCATTCTTATTCAGAGACTTATAGTAGCGTTTTACAGCAAATATTTTATGTATTTTATACGTATTTTCTCCCCCCCCCCCCGATTTACCATAAAAGTGTGCAAATGGGGCGAAATCGTGATCCCCTCCCTCTAAAATAAAACTCCGGGCTCTTATTTCTAGCTTCATATAGTGTAATGTTTTGCAGCTTGCTTTAGTTTGGAAAACCCCCAATATTTTATCTGTTTTATATATATTATTCCCTCGATTTACTATAAAAGTGTGCAAAATGGTTGAAACTGTTATCCTCTCCCTCTAAAATAAAACTTGTAAATGGAAAATTCCTTTTCGGTACCCTCGCTCTTATTTTAGGCTTTGAGCAGTGTAATGTTTTGCAGCTTAATTTTTGGCAAAAAACATAATTATAAGCCTCTATTTTGATCTACTTTAAAAATTTGAAAAACATCATTTACTTTCCATATCAGGGGGTTCTAAAAATGTTTGCAGCCTTCAAACTATCGACGTTACAGAAAATATAAAATCTACGAAAATAAATTATAAGTGGCGTGAAAAAAGAAGCTTTCCCTATGATCGCATGGAAACATGTTCTAATAATATATAATGAAATGCTGATTGGAATGATCAAATTATATATATATATATTTACAATCCCCATCACCTAAGTGATTATTATTTTGTGCAGTTCATAGAGATATGATGACCGTTCCAAAATTGCTGAGCATTTAATTTTGCCTATCAAAAAAAATTACACATCTACGTTGCGTTAAAGCCAGCGAGCAAAATTATTTTAAGTGCCACAACAGAATCATAAATTTAATGTGTAAATTGCCACTTCAGACAACCAAGCAACGCGCACATTTTTCTCATTCAATCAGCCAAACCGCTAATAGCTTTGATGAATGTGATTCATATAAATTATGCTCTAAACACGGTTTTTCGGTGTTGTTAATTGAGGTTTAAAATACTCCTACTTATATTCAAAATTTAACTCACACTTCTCTCTGGCTTTGGTATATCGCAGCAAAACAGGCCAGTTCAAGCCAGTCATTCAAGCAGGCGGATGTAGATGCTACAAACAACCGAGCGAGTTGTAGTAAATAAACTCAATTAGCTGCTTGAAATTCCGGCTCGGAGCTCGCAGTCAAATTAGACGAATGCTCGCGCTAACTAAATAAAGGGTGGTTAAATTTTAAGGGCCGATGTTGATTTTGAATAAAACACAAATTATTTTGGAAATTATTATAATTTATTTTTATTATGATAATATGGTGTGGTTCAATTATGTATGGAACAAAATATCGCCCAAATGTATTCGGCGGCACACCTCCATCCGATGGTCCAAATTTTCGATGACGCTGAGGCATAATTGAGGTTCTATGCCGTTAATGTGCCGAATTATCTCATCCTTTAGCTCTTGAATTGTTGCTGGCTTATCGGCGTACACCTTTTCTTTCAAATAACCCCAAAGAAAGTAGTCCAACGGTGTCAAATCACATGATCTTGGTGGCCAATTGACATCGCCACCACGTGAGATAACACGGCCATTGAATTTTTCGCGCAAAAGAGCCATTGTTTCGTTGGCTGTGTGGCAAGTGGCACCATCCTGTTGGAACCACATATCGTCCACATCCATATGTTGCAATTCGGGCTATAAAAAGTTCGTTATCATCTCACGATAGCGAACACCACTCACATTCTGTAACTGCCTGACCGGCCTCATTTTGGAAAAAATATGGCCCGATGATGCCGCCAGCCCATAAACCGCACCAAACAGTCACTCTTTGTGGGTGCATTGGTTTTTCGACAATCACTCATGGATTATCATTCGCCCATATGCGGCAATTCTGCTTATTGACGAATCCACTGAGGTGAAAATGTTCCTCATCACTGAAGATGATTTGCATTTTGGTTTGAACGCCCACTTTCATAATAAGCCTGAATAACTTTAGCACGTTGCTCGATAGTGTATCTTTCCATGTTCAAATTGAGTTAGTCTGCAATTGAGAAATGTCAAATGAAATGCAGAAAAAAACTTGACGTTTAGGTGTGGTTCGTATTCAACATCGGCCCTTTAAAATTTAACTACCCTTTATATACCTCACTTTCGCGATGAAAGGGCACATATTTCTCTTTGTAAGAATTTGTATGTATACAAATGAATTTAAGAGGTAATGACTGCAAGATTATCTTCTTCTTCTTACTATTTATATAGTAACTGCGGGTATTGGGGTATAATTTTTTGTTTTTTGGACTACCAAAGTGGGAGATTTCGTCCGACTTCGATGAAGCCTAACCTATAATATATTTACATTTATATTAAATATGTAAGTTGCGGCAGATTTTAGACATAAAATTTTAGAGATATTTGTGCAAAAAAGGCAAAACCGATAAAGTAGTGCTTAAAAATATGGCGGCAATGTGGTACAGCAAGTATTGCTAATGCGCTATTGTATACCAAATAGTCCGCGCATGTTATTTATTCTCTTATGAAACTAAATGTATCTCATTAAAAAGTAATATATAGTTATGTTTTTTTTTTTGGTTAAAGAGAAAACGAAATGCAATGATTTCAGACATTGTATAAAAAAGAAAACATAACGTAAAAAATCAAGCAGTGTTAGAAATAAAATATTATTAAAATAAATAGATATTATTGGAAAAACCTTCGAATTTCAAGGGTATTTTAGGACTGGACGCTAAGCTCGTAATTTTAACTAAATTTCCATAAAAGTAAACAGATCTTTTTAACTTATGCAAAATGAAACTCACAATTGTTCCTCTACCTGGTAAATTTTCTTCAATAAAACCAGCGAATTTATGCTGAGCTTAGGTTTGGCGCACCAGCTATCAATCACGCTAAGTGCCGAACTTATTTGGCACAAAATACTGCCGAATTTTTCGTGGGACTACTCTGCATGATTACTTTACTCACCTCAAACAACTATGGTGTCTTGAAGACTGAATAGACGCTTTTAATATTTCTGTCTAAAGATTTCCCTATTAGTTCCGGCTACCAGCTATTTAAATGGCTTTGATGATATATAGTTAGAAGATCACACGTTCAAATCTTTTTCGTAGCATACACTTTCTTAGCCACTGACCAAGAGTTAGACGATTTACGACTTTCCAGCAGCAGGAAGATTTTGCTGTTGTAACCAAAATTGCTGCTCTTTTGAGCTAGAGACTTCTGTCAACTTTTAAATGGCAGAGCTGGTGCTTTTATTATCCCTTATTGTGGCGTCGAATTAAAGTCCTCAGACTACTAAATAGCACCAGATATTGACAATATTTAGTTGAACATTCAAATAGCATACAGAAAGATTGAAGTGCCTTCCAATGCACCAGATATCTCTAAGCAGCTCTGTGGTTGTAGAGTTTGCCTGACAGACAGTGCAGGATTGATCTGATGGCGACGTTTTAGGAGCATCATCTGAATATTATTATTTTTTAATCTTATTTGATTTTCCATCAATTTCTCAATAAGTGTTCAATCAGAACTTCATTTAAAGTTTAATTTCTATCAAGTTAACTTGGTGTTATCTGTCAAAAATGTTGCTGGTTGAGCTTACGGCAGGTTTCGGTTCCGATTAGCATAGATAGGAACTGGTGACCCTCGGTAACCAGAGTTCGGAGAATTGTGGGTGAATTGTATATAGTAAAAAGCGCCACAGTGAAGTACACAGAGTACTCTAGCGCAAATATAAATTATGGGTGAAGTTTTTTTTTTGCATTAAGCTGTTCTGTACTGTATTTGTTGAGTCTGTACTGGCTCTCACTTGTTATACTAAAACGCTCTAGCATCTTAGCTGGTGTGATGGAATGATTTTATTTATTTTTGAGTAAAATGGATGGATTGCAACATTTTCGTTCGTTGAAAATTTTGCACTAAATTGCCTTGAGCACTGTCAGATGTGGTTAAGGCCTGTACAGATTGAAAATTTTTGCAGAATGGGTTTAGAACTCCCTTTCTTTTTGGCGGCTTCATATCACAACCTACGGGTGCGAATTTGTTTAGTGCAAATTGAAAATATCGCAGCAGCACTATCTATGGTAGAAAATCATCGAAGCGAAATTATATCTTACATGCTATTCAATCACCGATCATAGTTGCTTATCCCTAGTTTGCAGTCACCCAAACTTACTTCCAATACTGATGTTCCGATACCATAATATGGAAAATATTGCAGGATTAAACTCGATGCTACTATGTATTTGAAATTTAAATTGTAAGAAATTTCATATGTAACAGAGTTATAACTTGTATGAATAATTATCGACATTACACATGGTTGCTTTTATTGTGTATATATTTATTTTTCACTGTCTAGTACAGCTTCCCACTCTAAAATGAGGCTGCTCTTAAAAGGAGAAATAAGAATTGCTAAAACTTAGAAAGTGTGCCCATATTTTTTATCTGAGTTTCATTAATTTTCCTATAAGTAAATACTCACTTTATGTACTCGATACCCACAAATTTGTACACACGTATCGAAGAACAAAAAATACTCGGTTTTAGAGGAATAACGGAGCATCTCTAACAACACCTCAAAACCGGTTCACTTACGGGACTAACGCCATCACTTAATTACTTTTAATATTTTACATTTGATCACACACGTAAAACAAATAAATATATTTGGCTATTTCGAAACTAAGACCTAAATAAAATAAAATAAAACTAAATTAAAATTTTTTCTGTTACCCTTTTACGCAAAATTACCCAACTTTCCGAAAAGTGAACTTACTCAAACGAGCTAAGCAGCTGATTGCTGAAAGTATGATGATAAGTGTAAGTATTTTTTTCTGTTTACTTTCAAAAGTTTTTTTTATGGAACTTGGCAACCCTATCACGCACCATTACTAGTTCAATGCCAGACACAACTGTTACCATTTCCGCAGCCATTCGGTCACTTCGCCATCAGAGTTCGTAGCCAGCCGCCGCGGCGTGGCGTGCCGCTTTTACTGAATATCAAAGTAGAGCATTTCTAAAAAGAAATCGAGTATTCTTGGGAGTCAGGGAGCGTGTAAAAAGCGCGCGTGGAAACTTTTTGGTCAGTCATTAACATTTAAACAAAAAAATCTTCAAATGGAATGAAAACAAATACCCTTTGCCATTAAACTACACTTAACCGTACAATGCGCTGCTGTTTAAGCAAATATTCTGGTGTTGGTATATGTTTGTAAATAAATATATTTGCACTTGCAAACTTGTGCATTTGTGGCATTGCTAATTGCTGCCATAAATATTTTCGTTGAACTCTTAACACAATCAAAAAATTAAAGTAATTGCAAAAGTATACACATACCAAAATGTCTGGAGTGTGAGAGTAGTAAGTGTGCAGGAATATGAAAAATATGTTGCAAATGCATACATACATATACATACATATATTTGCATAGTTGGCTATTAGGGGGATCGAAAAACACGAAATTCTGACTACGGATTTGACAGGGTGTGGGAAAACTTGTATAACCGTGTCAAATTACAACACAACCGATTCATGTATTCTATACCCATATCGAGCGGAAAGTTTTTAAATTTTCACAACTTCTTTCAGCTTGGCTTGATATTTTCTGGATTGACTGCACTCGTCGTATGGAGAATCTTACAGACTATTAGATTAATTAAAATTTTAAATAAATTCAACTTAAAATTAATTATTGTCCATTCGAACCAAAGTTAATAACGTGGGAATAATTACTGCATAATCAAATGCATCTTGATATGGGCTAATTAGATTTTTGTACGGCGACCGTAAAGAGTCGAACTTGTATTAGTTCGCGTTAGGACAATGGAAATTTATTAATTCGTTAATTTCACAAAAAATCGTTTGTGCCATTTAATACGTTATCCATAAATATTTTTGACGAGTAACTTCTTCTATCATTTAAGCTCTGTAAGCCTAACAGTTTACCCCTACCCAAATAATCGGGTGTACCGTTTGGCCAACGAAGTTTGGATAATGTAAGCTCCGTGAAAATTCTTTGCAGTCTTTAGAATCGGTGTGAAATATAACAAAAACCAAAGAACATAAAATTACAAGAAGAGACAACACGTTACTTTTGCTTTACTCGTAGATCAACAGGAGCGTACGTTTTCCGAAATAATATTCCTTAATAACTCATTTTTGACTCCAAATCTTTATATCTAAATCGAAATAATGAAATCTCAAACAGGGGTTTTCAATAGGAACGCTACAAAAGTTTTTTTCTAAATAAAACAAAAACGGTTTGGGATATGATTTAAATTCTTTATTCCTGTGAAATTACATTCGATGTCATTATGTATGGAACTCGATTTCTTTTGCATGAGTACCACGGGCACAATTGCAGAAGTCCAGACGCTGAACCCAATTTTCGACGATTTTCAAGCATACATCGGCCGATACTGCTGCAATTTTACGTTCGATATTCGCTGTGTAGCCTGTGGCGCCGTCCTGTAGGAACCACATATTGTCCAAGTCCATATCATCCAATTCGGGCCAAAAATATTCTGTTATCATTGAGCGGTAGCGATTCCCATTCACAGTAATGTGCCGGTCTTGATCATCACGGAAGAAGTACGGCCCAATGACGCCGCCGGCCTATAAACCGCACCAAACCTTAATTTTTTCGGGATGCAATGTTGACTCATGGAGTACGTGTGGATTGTTGCATGCCCAATAACGCATATTTTGCTTATTGACGAAGCCATTCAGCCAGAAATGACGACGACCATAAATTGGACGTAGCGCTCTTAAAGTTGAGGCCATTGACTCCGAATTTCTGTAGTAAGTTTTAATAATTTCGACTCGTTGTTGGATCGTATATCTTTCCATGATGAAATGGCAAAACTTACTGAAGAGAAATGTCAAAAGAGCGGAAAAAAATATTGCGTCGTTTGCTGTCACTATCGGTCTACTTTTGTAGCGTCCGTCTTTAAAAACCCGTTATGTGTGTACTAATTAAATAAATAAATATGAACAATAGCTTTTAATGAACTTCAGCTTCCATGTAAGCACATTTTTAAATTAATTTCTTAATCCAAACATTTTCGTTTGCTTGTTGTGATTTTGTCAGCATTTGCATAATTTCGTTAGAGTGGTCTTAAAATGCTAGCAAAAGTCAAAAAGCCCCAATTGCGGACAAATTGAGCGAACGGTGGTACCACAATGAATTCATATAAGGTGATGTTAAAGTACAACTACACTTCTTTTTTTTGCGTAAGAGTTGTCAAAATTTACATACATTTTGTTTTGCTTTTACGGCTTTTGAAAGCTTATATCTACGCAAAAGCAAAAACAAAATACTTTATACAAGGCGAATTCATATGTATAAGGTGAAGTTGATCAAGCAGCTGATCGAATTCGCTTGGTGAACGTTAAGTCAAAATGATGTGTTTGTTGTAAATCATACTGTCATTGTGCATATAATTTGTTAGTGTGATCTTTTGTTTTTGTACCTATAACACCACCTGATATGAATTCGCCTTGACTTTACATGTAGGTGAGTCAAAAAAAAAAAAATCAAATGGGCTGCTACAATAACTGCAGCTTATATGAATTCGCCTTGGGTTGTAACTTATAAATATTTTTATCATGGTAAACTGTATGCATGTTTAAAATATTTTATGGAATAATTCAACATGTTTATATTTAGAAGTTTTCCGCACACCGCCGCACCCGAATTCTACAACTCGTAGTTTTCGATCCACTCTATTGACTAAATGTACGTACGTGGGTAGGTATATTTTACAGCAAAGTTAATTTGTCAACCAGCCAGCAAGGAACGGGTACGAGTACATCATAGAAATGCTAAATGACTCGCATGTACAAATATTTTATTTTCATGTTCGCATGTACTTACATAGTCCGCTCCAAAACTATATAAACTTTGCTGTCTTTCCTCCTTTGTTTTATACAATACAATTTTTGTTCTAGAGACCTGCCAAAGCTTACTTTTTTATATGTAGGTACATTTATTTTGTTGAGGATTTTTGTGTGCACATGTTACAACCACTTGACAATTTTTGGATAGATATCTTAAATGTGGAATTGGAACTGCAGCAAAACAGTTTCTTACATGGCTTCTGGTTGTCTCTTCATCTTACCAGTTGGTATTTTCGTTTTGCAATACCACAACTCCTGGATATACACTCGTATCCTTTACCAAGTCCTTTTACTTTGTTGTGAAGCTAGTGCAGAGTTGTGGCAACTTTGCAAGTATAATTTGTTAAAATGCTACATGAAATTTATGTGCTTCAAGACACTTTACATGTTAATATACTTGAGGTACATACATACATACATACGTACGTACAATGTTCAAATGTATGTTTTTGCATTAGTAAGTGTGCAGTTCTAGATATGCCACTCTGTCTTACAACTTCATATGAGTTATAGTTAGGTAGAAATAAGTTGTAACACTTTCAACTGCCTAACACTAATGCACAGACATCTTTATAAGCGCCGGTACATAAAGAGTGAAATTGTTTTTTGTAGAGAAAACTTAAACTAGTGAACCTGAATTTGGTTGAGTTTAAGTATGATTTTGACAATCATTGGCAGTGTACCAGCTTATGGAAAATGTGGGTCAACAATCATATGATATGTGATCATTCTAAGGACATGGATATCTTGCAAATGATCTCCACAGATTTTTGATTATCACTTGATTTGTTTGACGTTAAAAAGAAATAGTGTCTGCATTATTTACTTATTTTTTTGTTACAGTCTTTTGACTTAATAGATAAATTATTGAAAACAAATTGCAAAATATTACAAATTAAATACATTTACTTTTACTTTATTGAAATTAAATATGTTTAAGATACAAACTTTAGACAGGAAAAGTGCGCTATGAATGGCGGTCTCAATGGACGAGATTCTTATTCGCTCGGCTGGCCATAGTGATTGGATGACGCGTTTCCGCTGCCTGTTGGTGGAGTGAATTCGAAACCATTTCTTGTGCATACGATAGCGTATGCTCTGCGGCTTTTGTTTGACGGGATGTTCGAAACATCCGAGGTTTCTATCCATTTCCTGGCGAAAGACGGAAAGCCCGTGCCTCCACTTCAACACCCTCAGGGCGACGGGATCAAGCTTCCGAACTGCTGACTGTTAGAGCAGTAGCCTTTTCTATTGATGTTTGTTCGATACTGTTTGAGCGAAACGTCCGGGGTTGCTATCCATTTCTTGGCATAGGGTGCAGAGGCTGAATCTCCACTTCTACGCCCTACGAGTGATGAGGTCGTGATTTGTCTTTTTCAGGTGAATCCCTTCTATCTATCTAATATGCAGTGTCTTGCAGTGCTCAATTAAAATACTCCTGAAATTGGTAAATTTTCACAATTTTTTATCGGAAACGGTAGTTCATTAAATCATTTTAACCTTTTGTAAATCTTATACATATTTTTTCGTTCACTTCAGCTCTGTATTCTGGTAGTCTAAAACTTTTATTTTCCCTTAATATGTATGAATAGATTTCATTTATGTATCGAAGTTTATCACTCAAGGAAGTGTACATTTTTCTATGTGAAACATAAATTTCATACCATGATAAAAAAAAAGTTGCTGTTTCGCACTCAACCACTTCATACCAGAGATCATCTATCATGTGGGTGTGTCGTAGCGCTTGTTCAAAATATATCGCGTTCTTTATCAAGAAAGTCGTTGGGCAATATATAAAATGATACCTATCGACCAGTGTTTTACATCTTCTTCCCAAATATTTGCATATTACTTTTCATAATTTTTTTTTTTGCAAATTTTAATTTTTAGCTCATAGCTGAAAGAGTTGAGGGGTATCATTAGCAAACAATTTTACATCTTCTTCCCAAATATTTGCATATTACTTTTCATAATTTTTTTTTTTGCAAATCTTAATTTTTAGCTCATAGCTGAAAGAGTTGAGGGGTATCATTAGCAAACAATTTTATTTTGCAGTATGTCAGTACGGTATTTATATCATTAGTGTATATATTAAAGAGTATAGGCTCTTATATCGAACCCTGATTGAAACCTATATCATTTTTGGTATCGCTGATTCAATCACAGTTTATGGCATGCCATATGAGAGAAAACTTTGAAACCACTGAAGCTCAGTATTTTCTATACCTAAATGTTGCATTATGATATCACTAAACTTAGCGCATTCTCACATAATTCTCCTCCAGAGTTTTTCTCATATCAAGAGGAATATTAATTGGCCTGAATTCTTCAGCTTTGATACTCTTCTCTTTTTTTCACCGGGATTATAGGTAAAACTTTCTATTTCTTATACAGAATCTTTAATAACGGCCACAGAATATACATATACTCTTTGTTTAATATTTAGTAAATTAACCTTTGCCTTGGACAAAATTCTATTTTCTTAATTGGGTTCGCAGCCGTGTATGGGCTTTGATCGATATGCAAAATATCACAAGTTGCTCCCCTTGCTTTCAAAGTTTCGCCAATTGTACATACGAAGTGTAAAATCTGTACTTTTATTTAATTTGTCGGCTATCTTGCTTCATTTTCTACTTATCAAAGTTTTATTATTCATGAATTAAAATCTCTATGTGTTTTATTTTTTTCATAGTATGAATCATTTCTTGGCTTAAACATAAAAAATCTGAATCAAATTAGGATCAGCAACTAAAACGTAGAGTACGAGATATGGGTGCTTGATCGAGATATTGAAGATAACTGCGAGGCCGACGAGCTGGCGAAAAATGATACGACAGCCTATATCCTTCCAGTGTAGATAGATACTTATATATCGGTGGTTCTCTTTACATTACGTGCTAGAAACAGCACCACGCAAGCGACAAACGATCGGTAGATACTCGTTAACCTTCTCTAGCGTGCATGTGCTTGGCTAACGTGGCCCTCATATGAAAAAAATGGCAGCTCCGTACTTCTGAGCTTAAATCACATATCGAATTCTTACACGAATTCTTACAGGTCAGTTTCCAATTGGCATACAGCTGTAAATACGAAGAAGAAGAAGAGGAGAGTATAGAACATCTTAGGTATCAATGTCCAGCACTTAGCAGAAGACGAATGCACACGGTCGGAAAACCATAGCTGCAAAACCATGCGGAGAAATAGAAATAAGAGTAGTATCAAAGTTCGTTACGCTAACGAAATGGTTTGATCACAATGGTTAAAAAATTCGAATTGATCTAAATTTCTTTTGGAAATTTAAATTTTTGTGAGGCTTAGATATATATATAAAGACTCGCAGGAATGACAAGTTCTTTTTCAAACTGGTACATAGTACATTGTCAATATCCCGTAATAAATTGGTTTTCATAAGCCAATTATCACGGTTTAGTGGTCCAGTAGCATTTAGCGCCGAATGACATTCATTTTTGGTTCATTCAGATCTACGTCATATGTACAGAACTCTTCGGTTACTGCATTTTTCTTTGCAACTTGTAATCGTAATTCCAAGTAATTTTCTACTCCTTTTCGGCTTAAGTTGATCAAATTTTTAACCTATTCAGAATGCTACTGTTCGAATTTCATAACTGGTATACACGCCTAGAAGTAAAATTAATGAAAACTTTGGTTTCACTTATTTCCTTTACAAAATAGTTTACTACTAAAAAATAGTTGGATTCTGGTAGATTTTACTACAGAGTTTCTGAAGTCACGCAAGTAAATAAAGTTCATTTCAAGTGCATATTTGTACTATGGCAAGTAGGTTAGTATGTGTGGAAAATATCAAAAGTTTGTCACCGAAGCAAATTAAGTACTAAAACATGCCAGTAGCAAGTTTGATGAAAACCAAAACTTTTAGACTATAAATAACAAAGTTGGCCAATGAAAAGCTTACACTCAATAATGGCTGCTGCGCGAAGCTAGTTAAGTGAAAGGATTTTAAAATCTATCTTAATATATATATATAACTTATATCTACCTTAAGTTTGTATTAGTATATAGAACTGAAATTAGGTTTACTTTAAATTTCTCAAATGTACTGTAGATCTTCCAAGGACGCTAAACATCGGAAGATGCATATTAAAAATTTCACACCACATATCTCCAGTAGTGGAAGAAAACGTGTGAGTTAATTATATAACCTGCGAATATAAAGTAGAATTTTAAAAAAGTACGGCGAATCCAAAGTACTAAAAAAAAAAATTAGTGGTAAACAAAAGTCAAGTCTTCCCGTCTCTCTCTTTGCACTTCGTTTTGCAGTTCCAGCATTCTCTCCAACTTTATCATAGTAAACCTTATGCTAATTGCATAAAATTGTATTTTTTATTAAGTCAATTTCCATTTTTGGATTTTCTTTAATATAAACTTCTTCATTTAAAAAAAAAATCACCCAATTCTTTAAGAAATTTTTTCATCACAAAGCGTTGAAAGCAAGGATCGCAAACATCAGGTATTAATATAATTTCAACTCAAAAAATAACGCGGAAAGAGAAATACTATAGGGATTTTAGTAATATGCAGATTGTAACATGACTACATTCAGCGGCATTGCTTTTTATCTCTTGAGTTTTATTTAAAAAAAAAAAAAAAATTGAGTTTTATTTATTGCTTAGGAAATAATCGTTATTCCTGTTTTTTTTTTTGCTCACAAAATAATCGCTATTTCTTGAATTTTATTTGCCGCTGTAGAGTTTTTTGACACAAATTAGAATATGTCTAGACCTCTTGGCCAGTCAGCCAGCTTGTGCTCAGACTTTAATAAAGACCTTGCAATGATTAAATCTTGGGCAACTCAAAATAATCTTTGTCTTAATTGTGATAAGTGGTGTGTATTACCTATTTGTAAGAAACGTTTTAATCTCACAACTATTCCATCTTTGTGTATGTATAGGGAATAACCCAGTCAAGTTCGTTTCCAAAGTAACAAACCTTGGCTATGTTATTAATCCCGATTTAACCTGTATTGACCATGTGAACTCCATCGTTAGCAAGGTGTATTACACCTTAAGAAATTTAAGAATGTCTGCCTCATTTACGCCGATCAATGTTAGACGAAAACTTGCAATCCAACTAATGATGCCGATAATTTGCTACCCTGAATTAGTCTATTGCAAGTTAGATTCTCAATCTGCGCATAACATTGAGATAGCCTTTAACCAATTAACACGTTATGTGTTTGGTCAAATGAAATATGAACATATCTCTGCCTGGAGGAAGCGTCTGTGGGGTTATGAAATTGCTGACTACTTGAAAGCCAGAAATTGCATTTTCTTATTTCGGCTTATGACTGATAAGACAGCTGGCTATCTCTATGAGAAATTGCTAGTTCCAAAATCAACACGTGTAAATGACCTAATAGTTCCTAATTATAACTTCCTTTCTTCTGCAAGGTTATTTTTCGCCAGGGCTATACGTTTATGGAACCCTATTACTGCCACTACTCGTAAGAGTTTAAGTAAAATCAACTTTAAGACTGTATTGTACTCACATTTTCGTTAGTTTTTAAATAATTTATTATGTATAGACTTAAGATGTGCTCTATTTATACCTATCTGCATACATGTACATATATCTAGTCATACCTATGCTAGTTTTTAAAATCATTATTTATATATCAGTATTGTTTTTAAAATAATTAGTAACTTAATTTCCATATGTACTTATTTATTTGTTTATTTTAAGTATTCACTACTGTATTTTATATTGTTGTACTGCAAAAGACATCTTTGATCTTACTGTACTAATGTGTTAACAATAAATGAAATGAAAGGAAATGAAAAATATACAATTCCACAAATAGGGATTAAAAACAATTTTTTTTTATAAAAATTATAATCCTTACGGTCCCTGGTTTTAAAGCTTTTAGTTTTGGTTACTGTTATGAAAATTTCGAGTCTTAAACTAAGTTCAAATTGCCACCATTTAGGTAATTAAATGAAGCACTGGTCCAATTTTCGTGCTTAAGTTAACAGAGTTAGTTGTCCATATAATATGAAGAGAATTGATTAATTAACAAAATTAATCAGGACTAACGTTGAGGTATCCGTCTTTACGATCCGACTATAAATACCAAAGATATGAAGAAAAATGTAAAAGAGCGTCCCCTAGAGTTATTTATTAGATAAGTGTGCGTTTGCATTAAAGGAATGAAATCTCATGGCTTTTTATTCGTAATGGCATCATATATTCCGCCCAACAGCAATTTTGAGCTATATAAAGCTCACGTGGACAACATTATTGCGCTACCTCTGGACTTAAGTGATAACCATCTTTGTGTTCTGGGTGATTTTAACCTGTGTCACATTAAATGGTGCTGTAATTCTACTAGCTCTCATCTTACTCCTAATAATATTACTTCAAATCATGAATCTTACTTCGTAGATAGTTGCCTTAGTCTAAACCTAAAACAAATTAACCCTATTTTTAATGACCTAAATAGATTATTAGACCTTATATATGTAAGTGATAATATAGATTCTTGCGCATCTAAATGCATTTCGCCGATCTCTGATGCTAGTATACACCACATGCCCTTAGATGTTGAGATCAAATTTTATGTGTTTTCAACCATTTTGTCTAATGATGGAAATTCTTACAATTATGCATCTTGTGATTTTCCAAGTTTAAATAAATCCCTCTCAGAAATTAAATGGGATGAGCTACTCATGGACTTGGATACTCACACTTGCTATACAACATTTACATCGTTACTCAATGAATTCTGTTTTAATAATATACCTGTGAAAAGGAAGAGACCTTATAAGTCGCCGTGGTATAATAGAGATTTAATGAAGTTAAAAAATCTTAAAAACAAATATCTGAAAAAATTTAAGTCAAATAACATCCATTCATTTTATTTAAATACCAGCACTACCATAAGGAATTTAAGTCATTAAATAACACGCTTTACAAAAAATATGTTCGAAGTGCAGAGCAGAATATTAAAGCTAACCCGAAATCATTTTGGAACTTTGTAAAATCAAAGAAACGATGTTCTAGTATACCCAGCTCAGTATTTCTGGAAAGCAAATTTGCTAATACACCTGTAGAGGCAGTTAATTTATTCGCGGAGTTTTTTATGTCAAATTATGTAATTGACGATCAGAGTTCTCATGATTTTTCATCTGAAATATCATCGTTAGTTAATCTTGGTACCATGCATATCTCTCCGGAAGAAGTGATGGACGCGATTCTTTCCCTCAAGCCCTCGTCGCATTCAGATGCTGACGGATTGTCTGTTATTCTACTTAAGGGGTGTCCAGCGTTGTCATACCCGTTACAAGTTATTTTTAACAAATCTCTCTCCTCTGGTACCTTTATTAATGATTGGAAGCTAACAACAATTACCCCTCTTTTCAAAAATGGTAGTAAAAACAATGTTAAGAATTACAGACCAATTTCGAAACTATCAACCTTTTCTAAACTGTTTGAAAGTGTGGTCAAAGACAAAATTTATTTCGCGATAAAGTCATTAATCAACCCAAACCAGCATGGATTTGTATCCGGGCGATCGACAGTCTCAAACTTAATGGTATTCAGTGATTTTTGCATTTCATCGTTTTCGGCTGGTTCGCAAGTTGACTGCATTTATACGGACTTCTCTAAGGCGTTCGATAGAGTATCCCACAGGATTCTGATAAATAAGTTAGCTTGCCTGGGCTTCCATTCATCCCTTCTAAAATGGATTACTTCATACTTGGCTAATCGGCGCTGTGTTGTTACAATTGATGGCATAGCTTCGGCCTTTTTCGTGGCCTCTTCAGGTGTACCTCAGGGGAGCATTTTAGGCCCTCTTTTGTTCACTATTTTTATAAATGACATAGGCAGTTGTTTTTCGTTTTCGAATTATTTGCTTTATGCTGATGATTTGAAGGTCTTTGCAATTGTTAATGATGATGACGATGCAATAAAACTTCAATGTGATTTAAATAATCTTAATACATGGTGTCTAAAGTCACGGCTATCTATAAATTTTAATAAATGTTTTCACATAACCTTCACTAGGCGGCAGAACGCCACACCTACTATTTTTCATATTGCTAATATTGTCCTAAACAAGGTTACAGAGGCCAAGGATCTGGGAGTGATTTTCGAGGCAAAGTTTTCATTTAATAATCACCTTAATTTTATTCTCTCGAAAGCATATTCGGTTCTGGGTTTTATACGACGAAATAGTTCAGAGTTTTCCGATCCATACACCTTTAAGCTTCTTTTTTCGTCTCTTGTTCGCTCTCATTTGGAATATGCGGCAATAATATGGAGGCCATACGACCAACATTCCGTAAATAGGATTGAAAGGGTTCAAAAAATGTTTCTGAAGCAGGCACTGCGTTCATTGCGGTTCGAGGAACCCGTTCCTTCGTACCACTCACGCCTGTTGCTAATTAGTCTTAGTTCTCTTGAAAAAAGAAGGTCTGTCCTCTCTCTTTCATATATATTCAATATAATTAATGGCACAATCGATTGCCCAATTCTACTGGAGTGGATTAGCTTTAATGTTCCGCAAAGAAATCTGCGTAATTTCTATCCTTTTTATGTTGATAGTTGTAGAACAAAATTTGCAAGTAATGCGCCTATTTCGCGTGCCCTAACGGAATTTAATTATTTATTTTCTTCTAAGGTAATTGACTTTTCGTTTTCTAAGTCTGCTATTGTGAGAATTTTAAATTTGATTATCCAATAAGCATTTATTATTAATTCGTTTGTTAGTCTGTAAGGTACTATGTACTGTAGATTTAAATTTGAAAATAAAAAATAAAATAAAATAAAAGTATATGCAAATCATATTTTAAAATTTTGCAAACTTGAATTTCAAAACTACTTATTCCTTCGCATTAATGAATATTAGCTAGTATCTTCTAAATTGAGAGCAGTAAGTATATTTAGTTAAGTCTTTGCACATAAGTATGTACATACCATGGCTATTATAACTTGGAAATGCAAGTACATATTAAGCTGACTTATGGAGTTTCACAAACTTGCAAGTACTTTCACAAATATGCAACATATTATTTGTATATTTAGATATCTGCAATTTTCGATCAGCCATTGGGGAAGAGTGAGGAGATGTTAACATTTAAATTAAAGTTAAAATGTTGTAAATGTCCAAAAATTGTATACGCACCGCTTGGTTGCTCCTGCACTTGCTGCATTGCACTTTCAGCAGAAAAGCAATTTGGCATCATTACCCTTTAGTAGCTGTATAAGCTATGCACATGCTGCATGCGCACAAAATGTTATTTAACTATATTTGTACTATGTATGCTACACATTTATATTTCTACATATCTACATATGTACATATATTGAGTGTAGGTAATGGGTAACCAACTGTGTGTCAGTGCAATAAATGTCACATGACAGGCTGCTTTCAGATACATAAACGTACAAATACACACGCACACACACACACACACACACACATAGATGACATAGATGAAAGCCACACTTGACTGCACTGCATTGCGAAGCATATTTTTTGGACGGACAATGTAGGCGAAAAAAGCAAAACAAAGAAGTAGAATAACAATTTCACTAAAGGGCAGATGAAATGAAAACATGATATGAAAAATTTTAAATACAAATTTTCAAATATTCCATTTGTATTATTCTGCAATACTGTAAGACGAAATATTTTAGCAATACAGCACTCCCTTTACACTTAGTATATTTCTATATTTTTTTATTTTTTATTTACGAAAGGTTACCAATGAAGTCCTAAAAATGAAGTAGCAATTTCTTTCGATCACATACATATATACATATGTAAATGTAAATAATTTATACCGTATCTAACCATTCGAAGTGTCGACATTAGGTAAATAAAAGTGCATAAATATTTCAAAGTAAGTTAACAAAATAAATTCACAAAGTAAATACAGCTGAATATTACTTACTGAAGCAAGAAACTGAGAAATGCAATTTACTTACAAACTTAACGTATTACTGTAAGCAAATGTTGGTAAGTTTGTAATTCAGTGAGCGAAAATTGTCAAAGCGAATGAGTGCAACCCCTGTGGTTAGAACAATTAGAAAAGTTTGCTTGCGGTTTAATTCGTATTTTAATAAAACGTGATTGAAGTGGATTTTCAGAAAATTTTAACATTTTGACTTGAAGCTTTAAAACCTGTCTACTTTTGTAATAGGTAGATATTAAGAGTTGTGAGATGACATGTCGTATGATGAACATTGACACAATTACAACCAATTTTTTCTCAAAAACGATTTGCCTTCTTATATCGTAATATTACCCGTCGCCCTGCAAAATGGCAATATTAAAGAAATTTGTGTACTGTTCAGTAAGGATTGACAAATCATCGAAGAAAGAATGACGCCGCAACAACGTTTATAAATTGTGGAAATTTACTTTAAAAATCAGTGTTCTGTTCGCCAAACTTATAGAGCACTTCGTGAATTTTATGGTCCAAATAATCGAGCATCAGATCAGCTTATTCGCCGAACTGTTCCTTATTTCTTTGAAAATGAGGCCAGAGCGAATGTTACTATCAATGGTGATTGTTACAGAATAATGATTACCGATTATTTATTTCCAAATTTGCATTACATCGACCTGTAGGAATTTTGGTTCCAACAAAACGGTGCCACGTCTCATACTGCCACTCGAACTATCGACTTGTTGAAAGAACAATTTGGCAATAACATTGTGTCAAAAAGTGGTACAGTGAATTGGCTACCAAGATCATGCGATTTAACCCCATTAGATTATTTTCTTTAGGGTTATGTAAAGCCTCTGGTTTACGCTAATAAACCAGCAACAATTGAAGCTTTGGAAGCCAACATAACTCGTGTTATAAACGAAATACGCCCACAGTTGCTCTAAAAAGTGGTTCAAAATTAGACTGATGGCATCCGATTCACCAAAGCTAGTCGTGGCGGACATATGCTAGAAATCGTTTTTAAATATTAAATGTTATGAAAATATCTTTCAAATAAAAATAATTTGGCATCATACTTCATTTTTTTTCAACTACTTATATTAGATGAGTAAGCGATATTTCTGTTTCGCGTGGACGTGAGAAATAAATGGAACCATTTGTGCTTCTGGAACAGGGAAGATGCTTAATAAGCAATTCGTTAGTCGATTACGAAAAACCATACTTCTGGTTAACTTTGATGACCTAACTATAAATTAAGAACAATATAATTCAGAAACTCCCCAAAATCGAAGCAAGCTTACATTTCAGCCCCTACTCTCGCGAAGACATCAACCATCTGAGAAAAAGGTGGTTCTTATCTAGGACTTTTTGGAGTTTTGGATTGGTTGATGATATCACAAGCTCAATGCGCAACCAGATCTTAGTACGTTTTTATAAGGCTGCATTTGTGTACCGAGCTGTGCACCTCCAAGGCAGGCATCCGCTCGCTGCCACAGCGTCAGTAGTCGCTGCATGGGTATTCGGAAGATATCAACGAACACTTGGATAGCTAGTTGAATATTTTGAAGTCTTCAAAGTCTCGTATTTTGAGACTTATTTTATAAGAGTCTTCGCATAATAGACAAGAGTGACAAAATATTAATTCGGATCCAGAAATATCCTATAAAAGTCCCGACCATAAAGCTTTCAAAATGTTATAGTAGCCTGCTGGATTAGTTAACGACTTAAAAATTATTTCTCACTTTTACATATCTATTATAAAAAAACTTTTAACTGTTCGGAATTAGTTCAAAATGATTTTGGGCTCACTTCTTTATTAGTTCGGTAGTTTTTCAGGAGTAGCATAGGATCTATTTTATTTCTACCTTAATTTCAAATTCTTTTTAATATTTCGAATTTCAAATTTAATACAGCCACGCTTTCACGCCACAAAACAATAAAAGCTAAGTCCTGAACTAGTCCAGAAGTGATACCGAACTGCTTTCGAAGTGACTTCGAACTACTTCCGATGTCAGTCCACAAATAGGCTTCAACTAATCCCGAAGTGGTCCGGAAAATGTTGCGTCTTTCATGGCAAAAAAAAAACATGTTCGTACTCATAATTATTATGCAAAGACTTTATAATATAAGTCTCAAAATAAATTTTTTAACTTAAGACTTAAAAAATGTATCTTTGATAAAAAATTTACCTTTGATAATTATTATATTATGAGAAAGCTTTTATAATATAAGTCTCAAAAGAATAGTAGTTGTTGATTTAAAAAATTATTTTCGCTCATAATAAGTATGAAAATCCTTTTACGAGTATATTATATATCGCAAACTAATTGTTATCGGTAACGTTATTTGTTGTCTTTTAATTACTGTCACAAGACTTTTAAAAATCTTATCAAAATTAGTTTGACTTCTTTAGAACATTACGATGAAATAATTATTATTCTAGATCTCTGCATAGAAGCCATCAAAACATTGTGTAGATAAAAATATATCGATGAATTCAAACGATAATATGACTTATAACTTTTTAAGAATTCAGCTGAGAGTGTAAATAAAAACTAGTTGACTGTTTTAATCTTCCCTCAAGCCAGCTGTCAATATTTTGTAATAACTAGTTTCTTATCTTTAAGCTCCGAGTATAAGAACTTTGTTGCGTTCGAAATTAAGATTTTCTAGTGCTGGTTGTACTTAAGCTTTGCGATGACATAAGAAGAATGAGCAAGAGCAATAATTTGATTGATATCGACAGGCTTGTGAATAATTCTGCACTATGCACCGGTTTACTTAGCTACAAAAAACAAAAAAACCAAAAAAAAAAAACCAACGCCATCTCAGGCCAACAAAAATCGTATTTGTGTGATGATTGTTTGTGCATGCATACATACATATCTACATATGCTTGAGTGCGTTTTGTTTTTGCTCATCGAGTGAGTGAAACAAATTTGAAATCATTAAAATCCAGCTTGTTTGACTACCAGCAGAAAATACTTGAAGTTGATGAAAAATGCAGAATAGTAGAAAATTAAAAACACAGCAAAAGCAAAGACGAGATACATACTTTGAATGTTTTTTGCGTTTCTTTCAGTTTTATGCTCATACCTTTGTACTTTATATATGTATGTATGTATGTATATATGTACATAGGTATATTCGCTTGCTAGGATTTACTAGACTTTCTACTAGGCACTTGAATGGCTACAAAGCTCTTGTCAATTACTAGATATTCTTAGGCATTGAGATTACTTTTCACTAGGTTGGGGACTTTTAATTCACTTTTATCCAACGATGAAAAGAAGTTGCCGCGACAAAGAGGCTTTTGGTTGTCGAAAAAAACAAGTACTATTTTTTGCAGCTTCTATGTCAGAAATTTATTTAGGGCACTTTTAGAGATTTGGTCAGCCTACTTACGTGAATGTATTCGAATTTCCGTTTTAAAGTCAACTATCTCTCTGCGGACAATTTTCATTTCAGACCGAAAAGATATACTTGTTGCAAAAATGCTGGCAGATAACGACATGCCAAAGGCAAATTGTATTGGTTAACAAATGAGGTGCGAAAAGGTAAATGTATGTAGGTGCATGAATTGTCAGCCCTTAACCAATTGGTCCCACACTATGTCGCTTGGCTTGGCTGTCAGTACGCTTGAGTGCCCCGTGGAATATGCTTTTATAAGCAATTGCTCAAACCTGTTGCCAAACGCGCCAGTCATTTTAGCGAGTTTCAAATCATCGATGCTGTTGGTGCTATTGGTAGCCACATTTCGCACCTGCTGCGCAACTAATGACAGACACCAACATCACTCAGTAGTTGCCGTTTGTCGGTTGTCTAGTACTCGATTACTAACTGACTGACTGACTGACTGACTGACGGAATAAGCAATTCCACACTTTGCGACAAGCTTTTAGTTACAACAACAACAAGCAATTGGTGACAGCAGTGGACAACATTTACTTACTCATTTACTGCTTCAGTACCCACCTCAATCACCGCAGAGCCTCCGACTTGAGCCGCAAGCGGGCAGCCATGAAATTACTGACAAAGTACCAGTAAAACTATTGCCTTAATGGCTATTGTGCTGGCGGGTGAGGTGAAAGGGATGAGGTAGAGGAAGAGAAATGCAGCATTATAAAAGGCAAAAGATAAAATTACAAAAACGTGCAAGTAGTTTACTGGTACTGTTGCAGCTGTTGCAAGCAATCCAAAAATTGCCGCTCAGTTTTATGTTGGTTGCATTGGTCCAATTAAACTTAAGAGTTATCTAAGAATTGCTCGAGTGAAGAGGGATTGTTTTATTTTAAGATAAAGGTTTATAAATGGCATGGATACGAGTATAAAGCAGTGGTCGCAATTATAAATGGCTAAAGAAATATTTATGTTGTTTTCTCAACAACCAGTGGATACAAGTATTTGAAAATAATTTTAATTGTATGTTATAGTAGCTTTAGATATTTTCACAAATATGCAATACCGTTTAAGAGAACTATCTCTTGCTAGCGCTTAACATTGGGCTCCTTTTAATTATTCTAGGTTTTAACCGATTAATTAATTTTTTTTTTTATTTTTTTTTCTCTCCCATGTGCTCATATCATTTCCGTATACTCATATTCTGCGAAATTTTTACTTTCAGCTAAACGTTGCGCCTTCCAATTCAATGATTTTTTAATATGATTTACTTTGATACACCATCCGCATTACTGCCATCAACAACAATAACAACGCCTTCTAATCGACTCAACACACCCACTCACCCAATTTTCGAAATATTTATCCAAGCGTTAATTAATGTTAAGCTAAAAATAAATATACATCTTGGAGATTGAAGCATATTTTATGTAGGTAAATATTATTTAAATACTTCAATACACCGTACAAAATTTTACCAGTTAGGGACACTGAAATTATGGATATGATAACCCTTGTTGTTGAAAAATAAATAAAGCAAAAGTCCAACTTGTACAAATAGAAAGATCAAAAAGCAACAACAGTGTTCACGGCTTACTAAGCGCAAAACGGCTAAGGCATTGCCTTAAGAAGTACGAGTGCGAGTTAGCCGTAGAAGTCGTGGGTTCGATTCCCGGAAGAAGTCTGATGAGGATATGCGGTGACCACCGAAATAGCTATAACTTTTACTATTGTTGTTTTTTCTATAAAAATTATTGTTTGATAAAAATTATTGTTTGATATACATAAACACATAGGCCGAAAAAATTAATATATATGTATGTATAAAAAACTATTACAGTCGAAACTGTATAACGAACTTCTATAAAACGAAGTTTTCTTTATTGCGAAGCAATTATAAGAACACTGTGTTTTGGGTCTACTTTGTATGTATGTATTATAATCTCCATATAACGAATTCCCTATAGCGAATATTTCCTTATAACAAAGCATTTTTGCGATCGTAACTTCAAGATTGCAGCGTTTTCAATCTCCATATAATGAATTTATTCAAATAATTTTTTGTTATTATTTACAAAAACCGAACGCACGCACACAAAAAAGAAATCGACGTCGCTTTGGTGTGTGTTATTGGTGTTGTTACCATAAAATTGAAAGTGTATTTTGGGGAACCACCGAAATATGCAAGTGACAACTGGAATCATTACCATCTCTCACATTTCTTGCAGTCGCTATCAGTTTGCCTTTGCATATCGCGATATGTAGTAAGTTGTAAAATGACTCCGCGCATAAGTATTACTGTGGAAAGAAAACTATTGATCATAAAAGAAGTTGAAAATGGAAAAGCTTCAAAAAAAGACATTGCTAAGCAATTTTGAATTCCTTCCAGTACCTTTTCTACGATTTTAAAAAACAAGGATAAGCTTTTAACCAGTGTCACAGATAATACATCCGGTATTAAACGCAAGAAGCTGGCTTGAAAAATTTAAAAATCGTCACGGCATTGTTCAAAAAACATTGTGTGGTGAAAGTGCTGCCGCCAAGATCCAAACTCGAGATGAATGGGTCACGAATGTCTTGCCAAAATTGCTTACCAAAAAAACGATGGCGTTTAAAAATGAGAAGTGCTTTGGGGGGAAAAACAGCAAAGAGAGGATTACTGTTATGGTGGCATGCAATATGACTGGATCGGAGAAAGTTAAATTGCTTATCATAGGAAAGGCCAAGAATCCGAGATGCTTCAAAGGAATCAAATCTCTAGACGTGGATTAGGAATTTAATACGAAAGCATGGATGATAAGCAAGATTTCCTTGAAATGGCTCTTGAAATTGGACCGAAAATTTGCTTCTCAACAAAGAAATGTTTTGCTTTTTGTTGACACCCAACATCACTTCGTTACTTCAGCCAATGGATCAGGGCATAATTTGTAATATTAAAACGCATTACAGAAAACGCCTTTTGACAAAGATTTTGTCACAAATGGAGGAGAAAGAACCTCCCACGCCCATAAATTTGCTGGATGCCATACGAAACTTAAGCAAAGTGTGGAATGTCAATGTAAAGCCTTGACAATTGCAAACTGTTTTAGAAAAGCAGGATTTGTAAAAGTTGGCACCACAACGAACAACAGTATGCCTTGGCACGTAGAAGACTGTCTACCACTATCTCACTTCGCCTTTTAAGAGTCTTCATTTAAAACAGTTGCTAATATTAATGCAACATTTAAAGACTACATCAATGTTGACTGTGATTTCATTAGCACAGACACCCCTTCCGACAAAGATATCCTCAAAAGTGTTCGAGAAAGTTTTCGAGCACCAGCTATCTCAGGTAAAGACACAATAATAAAGAAAATTCGTTCCTAATAATTTTCTGATGTACATTATTATTTCTCTTTTAACAGATTCAGATGAACACGAAGAAGAATCTGCCGATATTGTGAAATCGTTGCCCACATATGGACAACTTTCTTCACCAGTTGAAGGTTTCCGTACCTATTTGGAAATGAAAACCAACGTACCAAATACTGCGTTTACTTCTCTAAATGTGTTAGAAAATTATATTAAAGAAGAAAAGTGGAAAAATGTACTTCAAACCAAAATAACTGACTACTACAAATAAAAAATGTTAAAGGGAACAAAATTGTTTTTCTTTTCTATAAAGCGAATATTCTTTATAGCGAAGTAAATATCCAGTCGCTTGGAACTCGTTATAGAGAGTTTCGACTGTAGATGATTGATTTTATTGCTAATAGCTTCTTTTTTTTTTTTGAAAATTAGAGGTCTACTGTTTTGACCCAAAAATAAAAGAATATTACTAGATAGTTAACCGTCCGTTGCCTTTTGAGTAGAATTCGACCCAGTCGACCTGAAACTCAATGAATTTGCTACGGAACTATTTTTGAACAAAATCGGTAACTCTATCACGGTTTTGTAATAAAAAAAAGCGATTTGTGCGAAGAATAATGCGGCTTCCCTCTTTATTGGGAGAATGCCATTCATACAATTTCATTAAGTCGAGCTCCCCATTAATTTTAAAACTAGGAGACTAATATCTAACTCTGATTTACCCAACACTAGCTAGCCGTTCTAGGATAAAAGTGCCAGATAATCAGAAACGATGCGGCCGATGCGAGGATCGTTACAAGGAGAGCATAAACAAAAAATAAAAAAAAGGACTTTCATGCAGATTTTGCTTTAAAATATCAGCCTGCACACACAGTGTACCTCATTGTACGCATAAACAACATGTAATATTTAGTTTCGGAATTAATAAAATACGAACGATTCATTGCTTTTTCATTTTTGCGTACAAAATATATGAAATCTTAATATGGGTAGAAATCTACCCTACACGTTCAGATAACCCATTTCGACTTTAAAGTCAAGAACGGTAAAGTAGATTTTCTTTTAAAAATTATCTTTAATATGATTTACTGGAATGAAAGTTTTCAGGTTGATTTCGTTGCAAGATCCCACATAAGATGCAACTATGAGATGTAGGCTTTAAGTTGAGCTCCACTGATTACTTGAACCAAATTTGAGCATTATACGAGTAGCCTGTTTTGTTTTTAATTTCAAGGTAATTAACCCTGGAAACTTGCGCGAGAAAAAATTTAAGCACGCGCCTTTCTTGTCAAAAACCCTCACAAACTGTTTCATTATGCCGAGTTTGATATGAAGTGGTAAAAAACGATCTCGACTAACTAAAGACAGGTCTACTAGTTCACTTATTTAGTCATTTAAATTAAATCGTCGAGCTATTGATTCGGTTTTATTTCTATTAAAGGTTTTTAAGATAATTGGGCGATTCAGATGTATTTCACGAGACATAAATTGACGTAGTTGAACAGAAGCTAAGTTTAGATACGACTTCTCTCCCCGACTTCCAGGAATAATTAGATATAGCAAAAAAATTGGTTAATTTACTTTTGGCTGCCTTGCATTTTTAAAGAAATATTTGAATGTTTTCTAGGTACTGTGAAAAATATTATGCAATCTCTATAACCGAGCGCGCTAGTGACTAGAGTGTTGCACTTTGTTCACGTTACCGTTATTTCTAATAGCACAAACCATTGAGATAGATTTAGACCAAAATGTTCAAAATTAAAAGGGAGATCGAAAGTGTCTGCCCGACCGCATCAATCGAGTAAATATTGAAATACACATATTGTCCTGGATGCAAGGAATGTTGGTACTGAAATTGGGAGAAATTGGATAATTGGAGAATTGGATTTCATTTTGTAAATGGGGCGTGGCACCCTCACAAATAGGTATATCTCCGAAACTAATTTACCAAACTCCACGAAATTCAGTACATACTTTGCATATCACATGAGTGAGCACAAGTTCGGTAGTCTCAAGTAATATTAAAGACTACTTGCTTAAATTTAATATGCAGGACTGTGTTGGCGAGAGAAAGATGTGGTTTAAAACCAAATGTAGAAAATGAGGGTGGCACACCCCAATTTAGAGCAAGTAGGTATAATTCCGAAAATACTCCAAATTTGATACACACAAGAACCGCTATCTTTCAGTAGTTTGAGTTGTAGGGAGAAAAACGTTTGCAAAGTGTGCGTTGTACTATCTACGTTAAAGCAACTATTTTTGTCACCGAAACTACGGAATCAAACTCTACTGAGTTTTGTACACGCTTTACATTTGAACTCAGTATGCGCAGTTTCAAAAATTGTGGTAATCGGATAAAAACCGCGCCCAAATCTAATGTAACAGCATTTTACAAAATCCAAAGTTACGATGTTATAAAGAATATTTTGGAGAAATGAAAGCCAAAATATTAAAGCAACTTTTTTAAAACACCATGATTTTGAAACATATAACAGATTTTGGAAAAACTATTAAAGGTGTTATTTTTTCAGAGTTAATAACTTAGCTCCTGAAATTAATGAATTACTTTTTTCCTTTTTAGAGTGAACTCGTAGAGCTAGTGTATAATAATGTAATAAAATAATTTGAAACTATATTGACTAATATAACAACGCTGTCTCTGCCGATTTTTTTTTGTGTGTACTTCTTGGAATTCGCTCTAGCGAATCATTTAAAGTTGGAACCTATTTTTCATATTAGGTCTTGTAAAAATAAATCCGTTATTTATCCAATAGATGGCTTTAGAAATCTGTCTCTGGCGTTGTACAAGTGCGATCGGTTGTAGTTACGCCATATGACATTGGAAATATAAGATTGACCCAATATTGTTTGAGCACGAGATAGGCACCAGTAAATACGCTATATTTTACAATTTGTCTTCGATAAAGGCGAAAACGTAAGCCAGGCAGCTGAAAATGTGAATAGTGCTTATGGTCATGTTACTGTATTACGCAATTTTTGTTACGTTGATTCCATTCTGGTAATTTTGATATCAAAAATGGACCACGCTCTGGAAAGTCAATTGTCGAAAATATCGCGGTAATAAAGGAAATCGTCGAGTCCGACCGTCATGTAAAGGCTTGGCACCTTTTAAATAAGGCTGGATGCCAGCCAGCTTTGGCCAATAGAACAGGCATCGTAATTTATCAGGATAACGCCATCAATAGTGACTCACCAGAAGCCTCATTAAAAGGTCCTTATGCAACAGTCCGCATCTGGCACCAAGTGGATTGCTACCTGTTGCTGTATATGGCCAAAGATTTTGGTGATGAAGACTTCGCCTCAAAAGAAGCTTGTAAAACTCTATGAGAGTGTCATTATGAAATTGCCCTCAAAACGGCAACAAGTTATTGAACAGCATGGTGGGTATTGGCTGAAAAGGATCGTCCCTACTATGCTAAATAAAACCTTCAAATTTATGTAAAAATAATGGATTTTTTTTTATACTAATTAGACCTAGTATATATGAGTGCTGATTACAAAAGATCTTATAGAGTTATGAAATATTTAATTATGCATAGAAGAAATTCAAAATAAATAAATATTTAAATTTAAATATAAATATTTTCTTGGCAAGATTCTACCTATGTTCGTCTACATATTTTGTCTGCATTCACCGTGATTTCATTTCATATTCCCTTCGACTGCCGCCGCTACTGGTATGCCATAACTACATTCATTTGTCATTCCATTATTAGTCTATTAAATATTTGCACAACAATTTAGTTAATGGCGCAGAAAAGTAACATATATTTTTTAGTTTAGAAATCCATTAATTCAATGGAACCCCTCAAAGTTATTGTTTGTTTGTATGTATATTCATGTGAATTTCTATCGAAAACTAAACAAATCATCAATCAATCATTGAGTGAGCGACATTGTAATAGATATCAAATTATCGACAACAGTGAGAATCGCAATTTCATGACCTTTTTTTGTTTTTATTTAACATTCAATGGTTAGGCTATGAATGCCCATTGCTTCAACACCGATACGGTTGATAAATTAAGTCTTTTGTGGAAACATTGAAAAGTTTTAGAATTTTTACGCCTATTATTTCTGGTTAAACAAAAAAAAAAATTTAGACACTCACAATGGAGTCATTCGTTTTGTCGATTAGAATCATTTATATTTTATTGTTTTTTAAGTTTTATGGCGATTCAATTTATTTAAAGAGCATGGTGATGTTAGGAGGAAAATAAATTAACTGCAACTGAATATTTTGGAAAAGCCACTGCATATCGTATAAGTTTTGAAAAATTTTTGTTTCATTTAAGTTTTAACTGCAAGTACAACCCGAAGGAAAACTTTTTTGCCGACTCCATAAATAGATAAATATTGGAGTAATACAAGGAGTAATCATTAAGAGTAAGTAGCTGTAGAAATAGTAGTAGTAGAAATAATAGTGGTTAGTAGTACTTAGTAGTAGCATTAGTAAAAATTGTAGTAGATAGTAGTTAGTAGTAGTGTAAGTAGAAAGAGTAGGAGTAATAAGTAAAAATAGTAGTAGTAGTTAGTAGTAGCATTAGTAAAGACAGTAATATCAATCAGTAAAACTGGTACTAGTAATTAGTCAAAATTTTAATAGTAATTAAACAATAAAAGCAAATAGTAGTAGTAATATTACTAAAAATATTAGTAGTAGCATTAGCAAAAAGTTAAAAAATAGTAATTAGTAGTAGAGTTAGTAAAAATAGTAGCAGTAATAAATAGTAGCAGGACAAAAATACACCGACCGCCAATAAAAGAAAATTAGATTTTAATTGACCCGGCCGGGATTCGTCAATCCCATATAAATAAGAGTTTAAAACTTTGTACAAAATTCACAAAAGTTCGATAAATTACGAAAAAATTTCATCAACATTTTTAACACTTTTGACAGTATTTTTAGAAAAATTTCCGTTACGTAGTTTTGTAACGCATCCCTTCTTACTACAGTAATATGCTAGTTTGATGTAGCTACAAATTCTAGTTGACTATTGATACTTTTTTTTGCTGGCACTATCCGGCGTTGTCTTCAATACAAATCGAATTTTGACATTTTAAAATTTAAAATCAGTTGAAAAAAAATCGAAGAAATGGGAAAGCATGATGGGGGTTCCCCGTTTTGGGTACCCACGAAATTATTAGCAATAATTATTTATTGTTTGGGTATATTGTTAGTCGGACTCCTGCCAGTTTCTTCACCAACGCTCACACTGTGTACCACATCATCTCACCCGTCAACATCTGTAATGTCATAACAATTATATGTGCCTCACATTCAAATTAAATTACCCTTTATATTCATTTATTAATGAAACTTTGGCAATATATGGTTATAATTTGTTATATCTGCAGTTTAGATGTTGAAAACCATAGGCCCGTTTGCTTGTCCGCGACTTCGAAAAAAACGCTCGCCCTCGGATATAATTTCCTTTACCTTACATTTACATAATCAAGAAATGGCTATCAAGTTGATCACACATGCTCCTTGCACAAAATGACTTGTCTTGAACGCTGTGAACAAGGAAACAACTTATTTTCACGTGCCTGTTTAAAAGTTTTGCAAGAAATAATAAACTCAGATTTTCTATAGACATTTTCATTTCAGTAGGTATTGTTTCACAAGCTTCTACTCTGATATCGTTCCGTTCATACGACGAAAGATTAATGTTCCATAGAATTTCATGCCTTTCTTTATAGTTCTATAAATCGCAATACTTATCTATTTTTATTAAAATTATTAATTGTTTAATTGCGGAAGATTCAGTGTTCAACGAAATATCGAAATTTATTTGGAAATACTCTGGGGTCAGCTAATCGACTTGACTATCAAGTTGCCTCACGACATGAAAGGAAAAATTGATATCAAGGCGACGGTGTTAAGTTCGAAAAGTGAGAGTGTATTAGTAAATTGATAGGCAACTGGAACGAAAACTTGATCGAGTAACAGCCGGGTTAGTTGCAAAAGCAACCCTGTTCTTTGGACTGATTCACAATGCCGCTGTTTTTTTACACTCACACATCTTAGGCCGGGTATCATTTTACCGAGCTGGCAACGCCTATGAAATTATACTCGATCCTAGTACCAATGTAAATACAATTTAGTAATGCTTTGGTATACATGCCTTCAATTTCAATGTCCTCTTTTAAAAACGAAAACTGTAATTGAAATAAGTAAAGGAGAGTCTTAGTCCGGATGAAATCGAACTTTAGCCTCGAATTAAGGCCTTTAATGGTAAACATTGCGAGGCGGCTTTTATAAAAACCCATTATTTGACCTTTATTAAAACAAAGCTTTATTTAAGCAAAGGAAAGATTTTATTTATTATACACCGTTTTAACATGAGTGAGCGATTTGGAACCATTCTAGGGTTAAATACCCCGAGGGAAGTTTGTATTTGAATTAAACAACACTTTTTTGATTTTCTAAATAACCGTTATTGGACTTAATATGCGTATCCGCGACCAAAGGCCTGTTATCAAATTTCAAAGATATACAGATTTTTTTTTAAGTTTCTTTAAGGTACCGTTATATATGAATGGGACGTGGTAAGTAAATATTTATTGAATTGAAGTGTAAAATGTGTACCAAATTCGGTAGAGTTTGAAAAAGTAATTTTGAAGATAGACCTTTATTGGTCTAATGTGGGCAGGTTAGGTTAGGTTAGGTTAATGTGGTAGTTTCCGCAGTAGGAACTCACTTAGACATAGTAGAGGAGTCCATTGTGATACTAACTGTTTTATGAACGGTAACGTAAATCGGAAAACTAAAAATGATTGACCGAAGAAACGTTGCGTACCCCGAATGAAGTCACGCAAATCACCCCCGAAAGCTCCTCCGGAGTCCTAAAGAATTACGAGCCTAGGTACTTGAACCTCAGTCTCGCAAAGGCAGGGCTGCTGAGCAGAAAATGAAAAGATGAATCCACCTCATCATCCTCCATACAGCTGCGGCAGAAAGGGTCAGAGAATATGTTCAGCCTAACCGCATGGATACCCATCGTACAATGCCCAGTCAAAACACCTACGAGGCTCGAGAGTTGCCGCTTAGTAAGCGATGATAGGGCAGAGTCAAGCAGAAATTTTTTTATCGATATCGAAATCAAAGCTACCTACCAAGTTTTTTTGCTTGAATATAGTTTTATTTCATGGCAAGGGATCTACACGAATGAACTCAAATGTAGTTTTTTCTTTAAAGACTTTTTTCGTATGTATCAAATATTAATATTAAGTTTTAAAATAGCTTTTTTGATAAAATAACAAATCCCCAAGATAAGTACATAATAAGACATCGGTTTTGGTATCCGTATTAATATATCTTTGAGCAACACGTACGCTTCAAGGCAACTGAAAAGCTGCTTCTAATGAAACTGAAGAAAAGTTATACCTTTGCATGTTTGGTATTGATTTAAACTTCTAAAAGTTCTTGTGTGCGATTCTGAATCAGCTAAAATATGGCGCTTCAAGAAGGTCATTACACTTCTTATTATTCCTAAGCCTAGGATTAAATATATTAGTTTATTAATCATTTATTATACATATGTTGTAATAAAAAACTGTCTATTCAATCACTAAAAAAAATCCACCATTCCAGTGTGTCTCACAACTTTGCTCTTATTACCTAATTTACCCTATATAAAATACAAATACCACTTAATCAATTAGATTTATCACTCACACTTAAAATTATACAAATTTGCGCTCAATCAAATCCTTTTGCACTACTAACCTCATAAATGCGCAAACCTTAGTGCAACAAATAAATTGAAACCACTTATCAAAGTAAATTTATCTAAAATTTATGAGCTATTAACTACACGCTCACCATTGTTCTAAGAAATAAATTATAGGCTGTGTAAAAAAATATACAGGATTAGAGATGTGATAAGAATTTATCAAAGTAGATGGCAAAAAAAAAAACATATTTATAAAAATGTATCCGTAATTTTAAACCGTGTAATCCAACACTGATAGACAACGGAAAAAACAAGAACTTTCATAAAAATGAAAAATCACAAACCCACACACTCACAATGAAACAAACATAAATCTATCTCACAAATATATGTATGTACATCCGTTTAAGCAAACATCGCAGCGTTTCCGCGACGATGATGCCAGACGACAGCGAATACACAGGTAAGTATGTTGAAACGCCCTGTCGGAAAAATGCAGAGAATCTAAAACAATATCAATTTAAAAATTAGTTGTGAATCAAATGGTTTGAAACAATGTAATTAATTTTATTAATTATTATTTTGTCGATAATTACCTGATATATATATTTGATTTAAAAAACGCAGAGTTATACCGGGTCGAAATGAAATTATTTTTTTTTTTATTTTTATTTTAAATGTTTTTTTTTGATTGTTTTCAGTTTTTGTTCAAATTTTTCTATTTTTTTTAATTTTAGCAAAAAATTAAAAAAAAAAAATTGCAAAAAATCTAAAAAAAAAATATTTTTAGACTGAAATTAATAAAAAGTTATTTTATTTATATTTTTAGCATAAATTTAAGAAATAAAAAAAATGCAAAGAATCTCAAAAAAATATTTTGAAACTAATATTAATAAAAAGCTGACATGTTTTTAACCAATCCTTAAAAGTTTTAATGTCGTTAAAAGCGTTGATTGCCTCTTGCACAAGATTTGCAGTGATCACACTTAACTGTTAAGAAATACAAAATTGTTAATGAAGTGATGCAAAAAAAAACACAAAACTACCGATATCTCAAAATCCTACCAATACAAAAAAAAAACAAAAAAAAAATCCTGTTTGAGCTCAGAATGTACTACAAGCTAATATCCTCTTTACCTAAATTTTTTGACGTTTTTTGCCTTTGCAGCAGTGCACTTGCACAAGAAATCGACACTTGCGATAATTTCCAGAACTGATGCTCGTAGTAGGGGTCTAATTAATTTTTGATTTGTGTACTAAATTGAAAATAAAATGTAATTTGGTTTAGACGAAAAATAAAAGTTGTATATTTACTACAGAGTAGACTGTGCATAATTTTAGATAATTGGACACGGGCAGGCTTGAAAGATGTTGGTAATTAGACGAGTTTTGAAAAAGCGAAACGGCACGCAATTTGGAAATAAAAAGATTTTATTGCAGTTGGAAAACAACTAATTTGATATTTTTTGTGTCAAAAAACTAAGGGGAGCCTCTTTGAAATGCTACAAAAAATGATAATTTTCATTGTACAGAAACAGAACGGAACAGAATTTGAAATATTTGTAGTTATAAGTTAAGGTTAAGACGAAAATTTTTATAAATAAAAAAATACAAAAAAGACTGAAATATTGAGCATCTCCCGAGATTGTCTTTGAAAATGTCGTCTTGTCGTCTGAATTTGAAACAAACATATCAAGTGCATGAACCCCAAAAACAAATTCATTTAAAAACTATAAAACTAAAACTATGTGAATTTGTTTTTGTGGTTCACGCAGTTTAAAAGAATGATTTTCATACAATTTCAAGGTTTATGCACTTGTGTATTCAACAGCCTGCAAAATTAGTAAACAATCATGTAGATTGGTTCAATAGTTTATTTTAATTGTGTGAACGTGATCTAAAAACGTAGTTTTGAGAAAATGCGCTTCAAAATTTAGTATACCAGGCATGGCTGAGCGCGAGTAAATTCAAAGAACTTTATCTTCGAAATAATTCGAAGTTACACTTTGAAACTAAGCAATTATGTTCTTAGCTAAAATGTCCATCGATTAAAACAGTAAAAAAATCGATTTTTTGAAACCATTTCAATTTGGTTCATTACATGAAAAACGAAAGAACTTCAATCACTAGTAGTTGATAAAAAGTACTTTTTAAATGTACCTCTAATGATAATATTTAATAAGTAACTAACTTCTGGTGATTTTATTGATGTCTGGAAAAAAAACCTCAATTACCCCTATTTTTAAAAGTGGTAACAAAAACGATGTTCGCAATTATCGGCGGCCTATTTGTAAACTATCTACGGTTTCTAAACTCTTCGAATGTATCATTAAAGAAAAGTTGGTTTTTTACTGTCAACAGTTTGATATCTCCTCATCAGCATGGATTTATTAAAGGCAGGCCCAAAGTTACCAACCTCGCTGTATTTACGGAAGACTTTTTTTTTGTCCTTTCAAAATAGGTATCAAGTTGACTCAATTTATACTGACTTTTCGAAGGCTTTCGATAAAGTTTCGCGCAAGATATTAATTATGAAATTAGCTCGTTGGGAATTTCATTCCATCTTTTGCTCAAAAGAATTTATATAGTTGGGTTTGACAAGTTCTTCACGTCCTTTCATTGCGACTTCGGATGTTCCTCAGGGTAGCATTTTGAGACCCTTGCTTTTTACTCAGTTTATCAATGATATTGATACCTGTTTTTTTGCAGCCAAATTTCTTTTATATGCAGATGACTTTAAGATTTATTCGGTAATAAAAAGCAATGATGACTCTCATGCCCTCCAATCGGACTTAGATATGTAAGTTTTCTGTCTGGTGTTCACAAAATCGCCTATCTTTGAATATTATTAAATGCCCTCATTCTACTTTTACTAGAAAACATTACCCAATTTCTACGAGTTTTTTATCTCTAGCACACGATTAAAATGCGTGTTCGAAGTTAAAGACTTGGGTATTTACTTTGATACAAAAATGAATTTCTCTTCGCATATTAATTATATTGTGCTAAAATCTTGTGCCATGTTAGCTTTTATCCGATGTAATAGCAAAGCTTTTTCTCATCCATATACACTAAAACTTCTGTTTACAACTTTTGTGAGATCTAGTCTAGATTACGCTTCTTTTATCTGCAGGCCTCATCAAGTCTCGCATATCAATCGTATAGAACGCATCAAAAAAGTTTTTATCAAATTCGCTATTCGCTCGTTAAAATTTTTGGACCCTTTGCCTGCTTATGAATCTCGCTGACTGCTCTTGAATTTAACGACTTTAAATTGGCGAAGTGCCTTTCTCGCCTGCACCTTCGTTGCAAATATCTTAACCGGATCAATAGACTGTTCTGACCTCTTGGCCATGTTAGCTTTTAATATCTCTTTCCGGAATTTAAGGCAGTTCTCTATGCTTTATATGAGATTTTCTAGTACTAATTATGCTAAAAACGCTTCTCTGATGCGAACTTTTTTGGAAATAAATCTAATAACTGTGTAATATATAATAACTTTATTAGTAAGCAATTTTGTTAATAGTCAGTAAGAATTTATTTTAGTGCAATCCTATTTCCGACAGGGTAACGTCAGCTGTGCCCATGTGTTTGGTAAGGAGTGAGTACAGCGATGGCGGGTTGACATCATACACTCTGATAGAACGAATGTGATCATTCCAGCAGGCATGCAATAACAGCTTATCACACGCCTCTGACGAGCAGCTATGTATGTTTGCGCATATGTATATGTGCATTTAGGAGTCACAGGGAAAAACTAGCTAAAAAAATGAAAAGCTTAAAAAAATGGTAAAGAACATAACAGTAAAATAAAAGTTGCCAACAAAAAGAATGTGGCAAAGAGTGAAGGCAAGAAACGGCATGATGAACGCACAAATTGCCGACAAAAAATCATCTTCTTTTCACGAGTAATATTAACATAGCAAAAATGACATACATACATATGAGCAAAAGGTAGAGCCATGTACATAGAGCAAAATGTTTGTATGTAAATATGAACATTTACCACAGAATTTTAGCGTAACCTTAGAGTCATCTATGAAGCCAGCTATACTGAACCAAAGCAAAGTACTGGATGCAAAATTCTAATTACGTTTAATAGCACAATACCGGATAATTGAGAATTTCATTGAATGTCGTTCTCAAGCATTCGCCAGGTAATTTCGCCTGCTTTACGAGTAACACAATTGCAGCGGCAGCGAACGAAATACTCAAAAAAAAAAAAAATAGCAGTGAAATGAAGAGTGGCCGTATGCCAAAAAAGCCATTCATATAAAAGAAAAGCAAGATAATAGGAAATAGCTAAGCTTAAAGGAAAAACGAACAGATATAAATTGTTTGATTTTACATCAGATTTTACATATAATAAAATTTTTATTTAAGAAAAAGAAAAAAAATATTTTGACATTTAAATTCATTTAATAAGATTGAAATAAAGCAATGCGATCTTCTTGATTTTATTGTACCGTAACCGCTGTCGTCGGTGTTAGAAATTAAGCAATCGTCGCCGCAAATGGTCGTCGGGCGAAATTCGTTGTTCGCTTGAATCGTGGTGAATCCATAGAAAGTGATAGCGAGATAACCAAAACGAATCCGTTGTGTTTTTGCTTATGTAATTTTGCGAGTAAAATGTCAAAACCTGAATTCGCCTAGTATTTTGTTAGTGTAAACAAAGTAATCCAGCGAATTTGGGAAAAATTATAATATAAGCATTTTGCTCATGGAATGCTATCACCTTATATGAATTCGCCGTGTGCTCATTCTCATATGTATGTATATGTATGTCAGTGCGTTCCAGTTTTTCCGGCGAACATTCACGACGAAAAATTCACCATTCTCTCGGTATTCTGCTAAGCCACAGTGTACTGAATAAAAAAAGGGCACCTTCAGAGTTACCGCTACTTTGGTTTTACCGATTTTGACAATTCTCAACTGCGACTAGACAAAGCTTTTTTCACAAATGGGAGCAAAACGCTACTTTTTTTTAGTATTTTCTAGATTTATTTACTAAAGTTCTGCCTTTAAATCATACTTTTACACTTAAGCAATATTAAAACACGTTTCTCACTGAAATATTGGAGGTTATTCATTCGGTTTTCTCCAATGCTCTTCTTTACTAACGATGAGATGTGTCACTTCCCCAAGGGAAATTAATGAAATTATTCATGAAGTAATTCAAGGTTTTAACATTGGCGGGTTCGAATCCAGCTCGGGGCAAGTAACGTCCAAAAATTATAGAAACAGTTTTTCCTAATTGCGGTCGCCCCTCGGCAGGCAAAGGCAAACCTCCGAGTGAATTTCTGCCATGAAAGAACTTCTCACAAAAACAATCGCCGATCGGATTCGGCGTAAAACTGTAGGTCCCTCAATTTGTGTCACAACATCAAAACGCATACCACAAATTGTAGGAGAAGTTCGGCCAAAATCGCTTCAGCGGTTATAGCGCCAATTAAGTAAGAAGTAAGTAACATTCTCATGCTGAATATTTTTTCTTACTTTCTATTAACGGAAATAGTTTAGAAAGCTGGTAATCAACGTCAATATTAATATAAAAGTAAAAATACTAATGGCGTTCTCTTTTCTCGAAAAAACGTAGCTCTATTTGTTTTTCTTAACCCTGCTGTTAGGTTAAGACCATTTGGTCCAATTTTTTTTTTGTTTTCTTTGTAACTTTGGAACGGTGATATATACTGTCTAAATTTTTCAGCTCAGGTGGTCTTTTTATAAAACAATATTATGTGCGAAAATTTAATTCTCTGACTTAAAACTGGACTAAGATAAATTGAAAATTACGAATCTTAGGTTAAGGGACCATTTGGTCCATAGTATATTTTCTTTGATTTTCTTTACATTAATTTTCCAAAAATAAGTATTTATTAGTTGGTTCGATATTTTTTGGCACTACATGATGAGCTAAAAAATGTTTTTCGGTTGGTTTTGCAAATAAACGCACTGCAAATGGAGCATTTTACATCAGACTTAGACTTGCAGCAACTAAAAATTCCTCGCTTTCGAGCTCCTGAACTAGAAGCATTTTTAAAGCAGGCCACTGGTGCTGGGTTTTACCAGAGTTGAGTAAATAATAAAATAATGATATTTAGCAAGTATTGAACCAAACTAAATATAAAGACTAAGATTAAATTGTTATTTTGTTTGAAAACTGCAGTATGGACCAAATGGTCCTCTAACCTAAGATTCGTAAGTTTTTTTTAACCTAACAGCAGGGTTAAAATGTTCACCAGGGGTGCATGCTCATTTCCGAAATATTGCCCTGAGACCAAGCAATATGCCGTATCGATTGTATAGCAATTTTGAAAAATGACAGATAACTTATCGCAAACATATGAAGGCAAAATATTTCTGAGAAAGGAAAACGCCAATAAATTTGCTATTCTAAAATCAAACGTAAGAATTGTTTTTGAGTTGATTCCAACTGGTCTATCTCAACTTGGCAACGCGAGTTCTCATCCATCGAATCGTACTCTTGTATCGGTCTTACTAATGTTGTAAAAAGAGCTTTAGTTACATATGACCGTGACCATCCCTTTATAAAGGCAAATACACCTCTAGCTTTATGGACTAGATGATTATTAAAATTAAATTTAAAATCCATTGTAAGTTCCATGTCAACAGAGTAAAGTTGTTTATTGTGTAAGAAAACTCTTGGACAAATTTCGTGTATGTACGAGTACAATTTTCATTCATTTTTCCGTACAAATATCATCTCATTAACCGGAGCCTTTAACAATCGGCCGTGGATATTTCAAACCATTTGGGTCAAGAAATTCTCATAAATGGACAAAATGCAAAACAAAAATTTACAGAAGCTTTGTAGTAGTGCCAAATAAATGATGGTTAAATTTATGTGTAAGAGGTAATAAAACTTAATGCGCATAAAAAAAATGTGAGGCTATGCACAATTTTTTGTTATTAAAGATTCGATTATTGGCAAGACGCAAGCTGCATAACTCAATAAAAATAAATAAAATATTCATTCTAAATGGGACCCTGGCGATAATTCTTATAAATTTATACATATTTTTTGTGTCCTCTCCCGTAACCGGACAAAAACATTGCGACGATGAGTCTCCGGTTATGAGGAATTGCACAGGATTTACATTTTTTAACGGGGATTGTATTATCACTGGCCACTGTTTGAGAGAGATGCATACCAACAGAATGGCGCTTCAAATAAATTACGTCTGATGCGAAGTCCAAGATGTTTGGTATTATAACAGCAGAGCGGGCAAATTTTTTGTATCCCCCTTGCCTACAAAAGAAATGGAAAGAGAACTGATTTGTGTTATTAGTACCGTAAGATCAAAGGCATTAAGCTAATTATAGTGATGGCTCTGTAAGGCACAAGTTATTCATGCTACTATTAGTAGTTATATCAGGCTTTTAGTACAGAATGCATGCAATAAAATGGCTTTAATAATGTTCTTTTTTATAGCCATGCTTAACTTAATATAATTTTGTTGCATACGATTGTTATAGCTTGGGCGAGAGCTCATATGAGTCGGCTAATGAGCCATTTCCGCCATTTGTGAGAGTATTAAGCAGCTAAATGTACCCTCTTTTTATAATTGTGCTCATATGCTAAAATTTTCTCTATTTTCCTATTCCCAAAGAATGATAGAAAATAATATAGCTAGAGAATGAAAGATGAAAGAAAAAATTCTGAAAGGCAGAAGCACAGAAGAATTGGGCAGATGACAGAATGGTTGAAATTTTTCTTACCATTGCTTTTGTAGAATAAAAAAAAAAACAAATGCTATTATTTCATCAGCGAATGGCTGAATGTTTTCAAATGGACATAGAGAGAACTAGCGGTCCGCGGAAGGCGAAATCTTGTACTCTATCATTCTTGTATTCCATCATATTTATCTAGCAGCTGTAGTGTTCGCTGCTAGCGCAGTGCAAATGTGCCAAGTTGTCCAACCCCTAATCGATGTCATTGGTCGGCGTTAGCAAGAACAATACGGCCTTTTTTTTCTACAAGATTTTGATAGTGGCCTTACTGAGCTAAGTTCATTGAGCAGCGCTGAATTTCTAAGTTATCTGAAATTAACCGATTGACTAAATTTGAAGCGGCGTGGAAGAGACAAATAAGGAGCCTCGACAGCGCTATCACAACGGGACAAAAGGTCTTAATGTGCCTGGCTCTTGGACAAGGATTTAGGCAGCCACTTTAACCAAACCTAGTCTTTATCTGTAGTTTTTGAAAGAAAGTTTAATAAAAATAAACGGTGATTTAAATTTAATATTTTTGCGCTAAAAGTGCATTAGATTTAAATTAAATTTTTTTATATTTATGATAGGTAAGAAGCCTTCGGCTGCGCCGTGTTTTTGCTTTTTTAAACCACTTTGGTCTACTTACAAAATAGCTATGCCTACGGTTCTAAATTTTAAGCAATCGCCTTCATATTTTCTACAGTGTAGATATTAATATGTGCCCATACGATGGGCGCAGAGTTAGCAGCGCGACACTGCTATGTCGCGTCAGCATCCTTTAACGCAATGGCAATCATCCGGTCGTGCGTTGTGCAAACAAGATGGAAAAATAGAACAAATATTTGAATGTCTATGGTTTTGTATGAGTTTTTTTTCTTTCTTTTGCTTTTACGTTGGTGTGTTTGTATTTGACACATCCTCTTGTTAGCAATAGCTTGATTGTCGCTTTTCGTCGCCAATGCCGTTGCGGTATTTTGTGCAAACAAGCTACCTGCCGTCGCACGACCTATTTAGATTTTTTGCTCCGGTTATACCTTAATATTTATCAAGGCACGCTACAGAGGAAGTGTCGTTACCTTTTGTTATTTTTCTACCTTTTTTTCTTTGACTTATTTCAAGTATTCACATCAGAGTCAGTCGATCATCGCAATAATTCAATTATGCAAATGCATTTTAAATTGTGCATACATGTTGCAACGAACCAAAGGGCTATGAATAATCATTGAAAAAGAATCAACTAAAAGTAGAAATTGAAATATCAGATATGTAAATTTTCTAATCTACACACAAACTGCATGCGATTACATTTGATTGTTTTGTGATTTGGAATTTACGTACTGGGGTGGAGAGGGGTGGAGCAGAAGAACTAGAGCAAGCGGTGAACTTATCATTGAATTGGCACATTTATGAGAAATAATGCTATCATTGCTCATATCTTCCTTAATTAGAGTTTACGGTTAAATTAAGTACTGTAGAGATTTCGAAAATAATATCGCATGTGATGATGTTAGGATTATATAATCATTTTATTTTGTTAATTGGATTTTGATTTCAATGGAGTAAATGTTTACTATTACAATATTGCACAAAGCAACAACTACCTGTACGATTTTGCACACTAACATTTAGAGATTGGTTAAGCAATATAAATAGAAATAACAGTAGGAATATGAGTGTGGAATTCACTAGAAATAGGAGTACGATTGTTACAATCAATGAGAATTGGAAGGCAAATTCGACAACCAATATGAATATAACCCACATGCGAACACAAAAACAAAAGGATTCGTTTGTGTATTGAAATGTAAATATACTGTAAAGATAGAAATCACAACAACAACAACAACAGTACTGTCTGTAAATATCCATGGCTTTAAAATATTCGGTGGGAATCCCAACACGATAAAAGATTAGAATTTAATAATCATAAGAAAAACTGTTTCGTCTTTAACTTTATATATCAGAAAGCAATCATTTTTTTTGCAGGCCAAGAATATTAAAATAAAACCTAACTAGAATAATCATGTACGACTTCTTTTGAAGTGAAATTTCTTTAGCGGCATGAGAGTGATATTTTGTTTCGCGTAACGAAATTCGCGTCAGAATCGCGAAACGAAGGTCCCGTTATAATATATATTAATGAATATGTATGTATATTTGTGTATACACCACAAAAAAAAAATATTCGCTGTTTGGAGTCAGCGTAAAACTGTAGGTTCCTCAACTTGTGTTACAACATCAAGGCGCACACCACAAATTGTAGGAGAAATTCGGCCGAAATCGCTTAAGCGGTTATTGCGCCAATTAAGTAAGTAAGTAATTAGCACTACTATTTTTATTTTCTACTACTACTACTAATACTACCGCTTTTTTTAAACCAACCGAGATAGATATGGACACAATTTATACCAAAATTTTCGTTCGTCCGTCAGTCGCATAACTCGAGTAAATATTGAGCTATCTTAACGAAACTTGGTATTGTACTTTGGTATAGCAAAAGGACAATAATCACGCCCACTTACCGGTGTTATGTGAAAATCAGAATACCAAAATATTTCAGTAATTATTACAGATAATTTGCTTACATTTGAAACACAGGATTGGGTTTTGGTAAGAAATACGTGTGCAGTTTTTTTTTTAGTTTTTAAAAATGATCGTAACCTCACCCACTTTATAAGAAAAACTGATATCTCCGAAACTATTTCACCAAAGTCTACTAAGTTTGGTACACACACTACATTTCAAGTCAATAAGCAAAATTTCGATAAATATTAAAAAAAAACCACGCCCACCCCCATATAATGGTAATTTTCAAAGCATCAAAGGGAATCCGCTCAAATTTAATAAGAAGAAAAGAAGAATTGGGCTACATTAATAAATATACCAAATCAAACAAATTCGGAAATGGGCGTGGCACCGCCAACTTTAGTGCAAATAAGTTCGAAACGATGCAACCAAAGTCTACCAAATTTAGTAGGTGCATCGCATTTGCTTTAAATAAACAAAGTTCCAAAAATTCTACAAATTGGACCAAAACTAGGTCCACCTCTTATATAAGGGTAATTTTCAAAAATCACAAAAAACAAACGCGATTTTTAAGTAACAATCAAATGCAATATTTAGAATGAGATTGCACAAGTAAATACACGACGTAAAAAAATTTAATAATTGTCATGGCACCGCCCATTTCCGAGCAAATATGTACATCTCAAAAAATATACCACCAAACAGCACCAAATTTGGCATACACATATCATTTCAAGTCAATAAGCAAAATTTCGAAAATTTAAAAAATCGTACAAAACCTATGCCCACCTCTCATATAACGGTAAAAAACTAAAACCAAATTACTCGGATAATGACACAAGGTAATTTGCTCAAATTTGATAGACAAAATTTGGTTTGAGAATGAAATACATCGTAGATGTACTCTGTTATACAGAGTATGCTATTATACTTTTTTTTTTATTTAAGTTAAACCAAAATAAGTAATACTTTCGCATTGTTCCATTATATTTTTATTAGAGATCTTAACTTATTGTTAAGATCGAAAGAAGTATAATAATTCTTTTGTTCTAGCCAAAAACCAAATTCATCTAAATAAGTAAAGAATAGGCTAAGTTCACACCGAACCTTATATGCCCATTTCTTGCTTTCATATAGATATACACCTAAATTATATTTATCTTAAACACTTAAGCGAGCTTTATGTAAATAAAAATGAAAATAAAGCATCTCTCTCTAATTAGTAATTATAGTTAATACCTTAAAAGGCGTATATTAACTATGGCTTAATTCGGAGAGTAGCTTCTCAGATATACTTTTTAAGTGGGCGGTACCACGCCAGTTCTTCAAAAAAAAAATTTAATTCAACGTATATCCTTCTCCAGCCTGTGCTATTTTTCTTGTTAAGATGCCGCCATTTTAACAAAGAATTATTAAAAGTAAGCTTTAGGTTAGAAAAGCATAATTTATATTGGTTGTTGAAAGAAATTGAAACATTCCAATATTGTTATAAAGTTTTTTTTTAGCACAAAATCAGATCCATTTAAAATTTTTATTTAGGTAAGTTTTTACTTCGCCTTCTGAAGTATTTGAAAATATGGACTATTTTTTTCTATAAGTTTTGCCTACACAAATTGATTTAATTATCTATATCTTAAATTTTGTTTAAAAACATTTTTTTATATTTGCATGGAATAAATGTAGTATATTTAATAGTAGAAATTTTGCGGAGATTTTTTTTCGTCTTTTAAGATCAACCCTCACATAAATTTCTTCACTAGGGATTAGGAAATTACCATTTAATGGCAGGTTACTTTAAATATCTATATACTATAACTCTGGCAAAATAAGTTAACCTCCCTTTTGTTATAATGTTTAAAATTTTGCTATAATTATTGTCCGATGAACGTTTCATACATAGATGTCTCTCATCATTTAAAATATTTTATTACTCGAATTCACGCTTATATCTAAATGCTGATAGAATGTGGCAAGCAAATGTTAAATGAGGCAACTTGTTAATAATAGTTTCCATAACCGCCTTCGGGTATAATTAAATTATTTAAAGTGACCACGTACTGAATCCGGAGTGCGTACATTGTTTTAAGGAGCTATTGGACGCAGTGTAAAAATCGGAAACAAAACCTAAATACACATACTTAGAGGTATGTCGCTGTATGTGCATAGTATATGGAATTCCATGTTGTTGGAAAAAGTTGCTAGCTATACACATCGCTATATACTCTTTCCGCTCCAGCGGTGGTCACTGATTAATTGAAAAATTGTTCAGTTAAAATATTATATTATTATTGTAATTTTGCAATTTGATTGATTAAGTTTGACGTTTAAATTTATACTCATTTAGATATCCAGCTTAGCATCAATTTACAAGCATAACTACAATTTAGATTACTAAAACAACATACCTACATTATAAATGGAAAATTAGCATAAATCGCCAATTTATCCTGTAAATCTATCTATTTGCTCTTCGATATATTGAATATTGAATGTATGCATATTTCCATTTCCAGTCTGGCATTTAGGTAATAGTTTTGTATTTAATGCTCAGATTAAAGTCATTACATTAATTTGCAGCTAAATATGCGTGTCACACATCCTTACTTGAAAAATTTATGAATTGCAAATAAAACCATATTGACAAATTTAGTTTGCTATCGGGATATCAGTCAGGCTTTAGGACAAAGCATAGTTGCTCCATTGTTATCTTAAAAATTGTAGATGATATTAGAATAGCATTTGACAAAAACTCGACTCTTACTCTTTTATGCCTACGTGACTTTTCTAAAGCTTTTGATTTTGTGAACCATGACTTGCTTTGGCTTTGGTGACTCCGCAACGCGTCTTATGCAAAGCTATTTGGTAAGTAGAAGTCAGTCTGTCAAGGTTGGTTCTAATCCTCTGGTCGAAAAACCACTGCCAGTAGGTAAACCCTAATGATCAGTCTTGGGTCCACTATTATTCAGCTTATTTTTAAATGGCGTGTTCTTTGCATGCCGATGACATTAAACTGCACCTATCTGGTGATCAGGAGGTGCAAAATTTAATCACGACTTAAAATACATCTCTACATGGGCGATGAGAATACTTTATCATAAAATTTAGCTTTAATAAATAGAACTCCTTTATTTTATATTTATTTAAATTTTACTTACTTACTAAAAGATCGCAGATCTTATTGTGCTAATATCTTGGTAATAATAAATGAAATGAAATGAAATGAGTCAATGGCTGTCAAGAGGCAACCGCTATTAGAAAAATCATTTCTATAATTTTTGATATTACTTACCCCGGCCAGGAACCGAACCCGGGACTCACAGAATGAAGTGCAAATTTGCTTTACACTCAGCTACAGCAGCCTTTTATGCCACTGGTGTAGTGAATACAAAACTGGCCTCTTCCTGACTTCATAACCTCAATGGTTTGGCTCCGGGCTGTCCTTTAAGTATGCTTACTATATCTATATTTTTGCACATCTAATTAAAAAAAAACTCAGCCTCCAACTCGCATCCCATATCCTAATTTTGCATCTAGTTAATATAAAAAAGTTCACGTTCAATTTGACTACCAAACTCCACGTTATATTGTTTTTTCGTTTAGCGAAATTTCCTAACTACTATAGATACGAAATTCCTTTTTATTTTTTTTTTATTTCTTATTTCCACTTATAACTTAAAGTAAAACTATGCAAATAGTGTTAACTTCTGGCATAAAAGAAGCCTGCAATAACCGTACACTTGCAACAACTGTCCACAGCAGCGCAGCAATTTATTTCTACGCAACACGTAACACTAAACTTTTAATGCAACGCACAGTGATACAGAAATAAATATTTTTAAAATAAAATAAGTGGAGTCGGGTACAAACAAAATTGTAAAGACTCCGTGCTTATTTTATTAAATTAACACAAATATAACTTTTTATATGCAATAATCCAGTTAATATAATACGAACGTTATGAACTATAAATGCGCTAGGTGGCGCTAGTGGCGAGTCTTTCATAAAATCTGTATTTATGACCCGATTATGATGAAAATTAAAAAAAAAAAACAATACTGAGAGTGCAGAGAAATACTTGTATGAAAAATGAATCCGCTAGGTAGCGCTGGTATCAATTTATTCAGAAACTCTGTATTTACGGTTTGGCATTGCTGATATTAGAAAAGTAAGTACTTTTACTAAAAATGATGCGGCTAGATGGCGCTAGAATAAAAAATCAGTGAAGGCATTGCAAAAGTATGGGCTGCTGGGCCGATTAGCAGTACTTTTATAGTTCCACCTAGATGACATTGAAAATATATGTAAATCATTGTGTATACTATACACGTATAATATATTTGCAAAAAGAATATATTATTTGCAAAAATATGTATTAAAATCCTTTCCGTTCATTCTGAAGTTCAGACTTCCAGAAACTCCATATTTATGGTTCTATCAAATTCAAATCTAAGAAGCTTTGTGCAATTAAAAAGAATACCCTTAATCATAGTCGAGAAAAACTTGACTCATAAGTTAGTTGCAGTTACTGTTGGCAAATATTCCATTGAAAATTATGTCGAAAAACTGCTATTACGAGTATTATTAGCGTCGACTTCATTTTTACTGTGACTAGGAAGCATTGTTTCTAAATTCATCGAATCTGTGTTTTACGATTTAAAAAAAATTTCTGTAAGTACATATGTATATGGAAAAGCAATAAGTGACGGGGGCGAAGTGTCGGGTATCAATAAGTTTAAATATAAACAAACACGCCGCACGTCGAATACCCATTTTTAATTACCTTAATATTTATGCATTTCTCCCTCTACCTGAATTGTTGGTAACAAATTTGTTTGAATTTTCCGCATGATTAATGGAATATAGAATATTTTGATTTTTTTGAACATGAGAGTTTCACGTGACTTTTTTTTTTTTAGAAATTGTGCTCACTGAGTCAAATTTTTTTTCACAACATACCGTTATGTGAGAATGGTTATTGTTCAATTTCGGGTATTTTCATTACCAATACATCTTTTATTTTCGAGAGTCATGTGTGCGTCAAGGTTCATTGAGTTTATTCTATATCTAATCAATTTGTTCGGTGCACAGACGGGCGCACAGGCAGACATGGCTTTATCCATTTCTCTTTTCATTCTTAGATTTAGTTATTTATATTGTTTTAGGAAGTTACTAACAACCGTTATGTGAACAAAGTTATAATACCCTGGCCATTGTGTGCTCGGTTGTAGAAAGAGGAGTGCTAGGTCGGTCGCATTTTTGGTATAGCTCATATAAAAAACCATGTTTACATTTTTATTCTAACACTTATCCGCGAATTAAGTCAAAATTGAAATGCACCTTCGGCATATAGCCGTTCATCTGCACAGCCAAAGTTTCGAGTTAATATGCACTTTTGGATTCATTTAATGCTTATGAATCTAAAATTTTTAATCGAAAAATGACATTTAAGGTTTAAGGTTACTATTTAGAAAACGCCTCTACTTCCGTTTATCTAAAAATTAGGGTGACAATCTGTCGGCGTGCTTATCAGGGTAGTGCCACGTTCAGGCCTTATCACTTTTAACTTTAAGCGTTACTTGAGAAACAGTCCGAAGTATGTAATTTGCTAAAAACCATTTCCTGTTGGCAACCCGACTCCAATTGAAAGATTTATCGTTAAGGTAAGTTTGGTGTAACCCCAAGACATGTTTTAAAGCGTACCAGCATTAGTCAGAAAAGCACAGCAAATGATACAAAACAGTCAAGAAGAAGCTAGTGAACAACAACAATCTGAAACTATTTAAATTATAAGTATGTAACTATTTTTGAATACATATATTTATACTTATTTATTAATAATTTTTGAAGTTTATCATGAGCTTCTTACGCAAAATGTGATATAACTGAAAGCACCTCATTTTTTGATTTTTCCCCACATAAATACTATCAACCCAATAAACAACATAAAAAAAGACATTTAACTTTAGTTGTTGTTTTTTTTTTGTTATAGACATATCTACATACGTTTAAAGTAATATTTTAACCCTACAAAAATCAGCGGAACTCTAATATTTCGTTCTATTGGTCCAATGACCTTTTGTTGTATTTTACTATTCATCAAATTTAAAAAAGTATCTCAAAATTAACCTCTTTTCCTATTTTTCTAAAAATCGTATTTTGTTCCCAATTCCGTCCGAAAAGTTTTTCCGATTTCTAATTCTGCGCAAGAGCATAACTCATATCCGCTGTAAATTACAAAAATTAGGTTTTTTTTTTATTGAAAATATTATATTCAAAACAAAACAAGGCCATTGAATACTAAGTATAAACCTTATTTTCACAGATTTATTGAAAATAAAAAATATACAAATTTGTAGTGAAAACAGCAAAAAATCTGTTCTAATCTATTGTTGACGAAAAATATTTCGAAATACATATCTAGTTCATATTTGCTTTAAGAATCAGAAACAGATGTAATGTACACGGAAATAGACAATGAGAATTCATGTAAAATTCACTACTAATTGCAATTTTTAAATCTTTATAAATTATATCTCTTATAGCCAAAAAACATCTACTAAGAAATTCCCAAATATTTCTGATATTGCGAGCTTAGTCCGCAAACAGATATATATTATTTGCATTATATATATTTTTTCGAATGACTTTTCACTAGTTTTAACAAATAGATTTACACAAAAATTACTTGCAAGTTTAAAGTCGGTAAACAAAAATATCTACCTTATGAATTATTTTCCACTTTTTAAAAATTGTTGACCAAAATAGCACGGAAACGGGCATACTTGCCTAATCGGCATTTCAGTAATTTGTCTTCGTTATTTTGAAAATATTTAGTAAGTAAGTAAGTAAGTAAGTAATAATTCAGTTTTAATAAATTTGATCGTGGTGAGTGTTGCATGCAATTATTCCTTAAAATAATTGAAATATATTTTCCCACTTCTATAAAATGCTGGTTGTATCATTAATTTAATTTTAACTTTTTGAACTTAAACTGTAAGCAAAATCAGTTCTTATTCGATGCTCTTCGGTACCAGGCGAAACTGGTTCCACACTTATCTAACGTTATATTAAGTTATGTGCTTATAAAGAGTGTTTTTTTTTAGACATGTGGTTTTCAAGTAGAAATAAAACGCATATAATTTAATGGTATGGCTAAAAATTTAGCCTTGTTACAAAGATAAAGGTGTGTCATTGTGTTTTGAAAATGATTTCGGGAAAGTGACCACCGCCGTTGGCTCGAATAAATTCCAGCCGACGCACGAAAAGCCATTCAACCAAATATTAACTTCAGCGCTGAACAAAATTTTTTGGTGAACGACCTTGATGGTCGTTCGGCTTCAATTCTCGCAAACGGCAAACCAAAAAGATTCAAAATCAAGTAACAGCTGTCAAAAACACCAACTCTGGAAAAAGTATTGCCTCATAGAAGGCCAACACGTCTAATAAAAACACCCCTTAATTTTACCGAATAAGTTACGAAAACTAAAAATAAAAACAGGGAAAAGAATGATATTCCACACGTTGATTGTTATACTTTGTACGTGGTAATCTGCTCGCCAAGTTTTGTAATTTTGTTTTTTTTTTGCCGTCAGAATATTTGCTAATGGAATACTATAAATTATTGAACATAGCAACTATTAAAAATGAAAAATTTACTTTTCCCATTAAAATGTTTTTTGGACCATTGTGCCAAGTTTTGCTGAAAGCATAAATTTTTACACAAACTAGAAGAATGGAAATAAGTAACGGGTTTAATATAATACAATAATAAGCAGGTGAGTATGTGTAAGTACATATGTGTTCATGAACGAATGCATATGGGGAATATACAAACTAAAAATCTGAAAAAGTAACGCTCGAGTGTCTACGACAACTTTTTGATATGCAACAGCAGTGGCAAAAATTTAAAAAGTTTATTTTATTCCTTGCATGAACACTTTCACACCTGTGAATGGTTTATATATATATATACATATATAAAATATATATTTATATTTACTTAGATGTATGCATACAATCGGCTACGGCTTATTAATGAAGGAGTATCAGGAAAACTTTTCAGTGTTTAAAAATGTTTATTTTTATATAAAATAGAGAAACTGAAAGATTCAAAACGAATCGACAAAGATAAGAGACAGCAACGTCAAGACACATCCAGAGATAGGCTCAAAGCGACGTATCCCTGCCGCTCATAAAATTCCAAGGCCCGAAAATAATACATATTTTTCAAATTTCAAAAAAAAAAAAAACACAATTAAAGAAATTTCTAAGTTCACCTGCAACCGAAGTATAAATATATGGCGCATGATTAAATCACTTGTTTGATACAATATAACAAATTAATATAATACATCCACTTCATTTTGATAGCTAAAAGCACTTTTACTTTTAAAATAAATCCAGTTAATCTTATATACTACAAATATTATACATAAATATATAAGTTTGTGTGTGTGAGGTTATTATCTTTTCAAAGGTCTCAATAGAATTGTACAAAAATTTGGTACACAAATAGCCTACACCCTACGTTAATACATAGGCCATATTATATGGGTAGTTCCCACCTGCTTATAAAAGTATAGCCAATTAAATAAATAAGTTAAATCACATGCAGCTGTTTACCAACTATAGAATTCTGAATAAGATTTGACACATTTAAAGCAATGAATAAAATAAAAAAATGCAATATGAAAAAGGCTTAAAACTTCCTCCCCCACATGTTTTGAATGAAAGTTGGCACCTGTTTATTTGCAAATTAAGTTTAATTCAAAAATAAATGCCATTTTACAATATCAGTGCCAAACTAAAGGGTTTAAGAGAACTTAATTTAAAAAAAACAGTTTTGGAAAGAGTTGCCACCTGGCTGAAAAAATTTATTGAAATTAAAACAAGTTAATCCAAATTATGAATTATGGTTCTCAAAGCTTTAAGAAAACTTTTTTTTTAGATTACTTTTGAAGAGAGTTGCAACCACGTTAAAAAATTTAAATTAATGAAATCAAAGGATGTAGGCTTAAAACACTTAATTATAAAAAAAATTTATTTAGGGAGTGTTGTCACGTGAAACGAAGGAATTTATACGAAAACATGTTTGATGAGAGTTAACGTAGATTCTACACAATTTTATATTTTATATATATTTACACAAATGCTTTTTTTTTTTTAAAAAGTGTTGCCCAATTTCCAAATTGAAGTAATATTTATTGTATATTATTACAATTTTCTATCATCCCTTGTCAATACATCAATTTTTCACCCTATCGGAAAACAGAAGAAGTCATTTTTGTTATGATAAATCCTAATAATATTATAAATGTGATCGAGGGATTTTTATAAAAATTGGCACATATCTAGTACATAATCTGTATAATAAAATATAGGGTATATTTTTAAATGCGTTGTTAAACAAGTCATTAAATAGGTACTAAAGAAAGAAGTTTAATAAATCTTCATTTCCAAAATATTTTGAAAAAAGTTGACGCCAATTTAGAGATGAATTTGGTTAAATTAATTTTTTAAAATATGAGTGTTAAACTAAAGACTAAAAAATACAAAACAGATTTACAATACCTTATAAATTAATTTAATGTTTTGGAGTAATTTCGAACACGATCATGTGATTCCAAGATCTCTGCCTGAAAATTAGGCTACGAGGTGATTGCAGCGAGTTTTAGACGGAGGTAGTCGCCATCAAACAAAAATCCGATTGACTGCTTACTAGCGGAACTTTTGTAAGACAACATCTACTCTGATATCCACACGATAGCTAAGCTCTTAGTTTAACAACGTTATATAATACTATCGAAAGAGCTAGTGGTTTGCCTGATTCTTCTGTCGAAGGTTTCCGAGCATTTCTTCGTCAAAATAATCTGGGTGCAGGAGAATAGCTCTGTCTCAGTGAATTGTGAGTAGATGAGTCAGTTAGGCAGGGTGCACTTGAAAAGGACTTGTTCCTCAGTGGTCGGCTCATGGGCGGCTGCTCCTGAACGAATGGGCCAGCGATCAGCTTGTCTAGCGCTGGGCATCTACTAGAACCTATAGGATTGCGAGGTCGTTTTGGGAAAAAGTAGAACGGGTGAGATCCCGGGAGCTTCTATATATCCAAGTCACAGCTCTAGGGTTACCCATCGTGTAGCTCTCATTAATCCGAAGAGTATTGACAAGTCACTGTCCAATCGAAATCCAAGCGATACACCTTAATATCAACACTAAGACTCAAGTATCGAGGCTATCACATATTATTCACACTCTGGCGGACATACTGAAAATCCAAATTAGTCAGTTTAATAACTTCATTACAAGCACGCGTCGCTTTTCCAATTAGAAACAAAAAAATTTTGTTCGTTCGGAATGTGCTGTGTTATCCCAATGGATCCCAGAGGGTTTATGTGCGGTGGTAGGATTAACAGCGCAAATCGGTTACCTTTTCCTTTGGCTTTGTTGGCAAGGGGAACATAAAATGGCTTTGCCTCTGCTGCTGCAAAAGTGCACTATTGCTTCGCACGCCACTACTCTAGTTAACTTAAATTTGGAAAGTTAAGGTAATACATACAAAATCTAAGTTGATAGAGTACTTTAGAGTCTCAAGACTTACCCCAAAAAAAGTTAATATTTCGTTTTATTTATGCAAGAAAATTAAATTCAAAGTATACTTTTCGAAATGCCGTATCTTTGAACAAAATAGCTTTATTACTATTGTGAAGCTCTAAATTTAAATCTGCATATAAGCTGTGCGCGACATTGATTATAAAATGTCTTAAACCATATTAAGAGCCTCCTGTAAAATAAATTTATTTTACTACGATGAAAAAGGATGTCTTTTTCAGATTATCTGTGATTAGATTGCTACTGATAAATTGTTTTCGCTGTTGAGTAAAACGCTTTATATTCTACCCCGCCATTTAGTTTGCAAAGCGGTTAACATTTCAATTTTCGCATGACTTAATAGATACATATGTGTGTATACATATCAAAATATTTACCTAGAATACGTGCGGTATGCTAAAAGTATTGCCCACATCATTTCATAAAACGTAACCAATGTCGGAACCTAAAGTAAGATACAACAAAATAAAATTTTGTTCCGAAGTAGTAACAGCTTAATTTTACTTCATCGCGGCATTTGTGCAATAAACTCAACCGTCTGATGTCAAAACTTTGAATTGGACAAAATGCTTCTGTTTCCGGTTGTGATTAATCCACCCACTGGCATACTCTCCCACTTTACGTTGAAGGCATCACAAAAAAATTCGTGCTGCCAAACGCAATAAAGGCACCAGATAAACATACATACATACATATGTTCACATGAATGATCAACTAGAAGTGGCTGGTAACAAATTGTTACAGACACAATGCAACAGCAGTGCCAGACAGACAGCTAGTTGATTTATTGTCAATTTTACGTAGCCATCTCGCGCATCCACGATTTCAAAGGAAGGCAAACTTTCGCAATGGCAGTGTCTTCGAAAAATTTTGCACAAAATGAATTGAAAATAGCTTTAAACTTGTGGTAGGTATTAAGTTCTTCAATAGCGAATTGAACAATTACTGTTATGCAATTTACAAGGTTTCTTTTTTGGTGATATTTTGTGTATGTGCTATAGTTTAAATCCGGTTATATCAGCACTGTTGTTGTTTCACATACAAAGTTTGAATTCGCAAGGTTCTTATTTTCTTACAACTCTCTGTTGCAACATTCAACATAATACTACCTTATGAATTGCTTATATCCTATTTCTAAAACATTATACAATTAATTATTTGAAAATCTCTTATTTTCACCGACACAAAACTATGTTGTGATGCAACTTTAAACACTGTAAGATAATACGGTTGGGAATTTCATCCATTAAACGGTTAAGAGTTAGACACTGAAATTCACCTATTGCCCTACTACTTGGTTATTTGGTTTTAGTATACGTTTTTGTTTTTAAGGTAACACTTCTTTAACGGCATAAAAGTAGTTTTTTTCAATTGACCGGAATCTTTCGGTATTATTTTCGGCCTAGATATTTCGCAACTATTTCAGGACCTTTAAGCAGTTCGGGACTGATTCACCACTACCACCACTACTGCTACAACTACTACTACTACTACTACTTACATATATTACTATTACTGCAACTGCTACTACTACTATTATTTAATACTACGAATTCTACTACTACTATGACAACTACTAATTACTAGTAAAGGGTGGTTAAATTTTAAGGGCCGACGTCGAATGTGAACCACACCTAAACGTCAAGTTTTTTTCTGCATTTCATTTGACATTTCTCAATTTCCGACTAGCTCAATTTGAACATGGAAAGATACACAATCGAGCAACGTGTTAAAGTTATTCAGGCTTATTATGAAAATGGACGTTCCAATCAAAATGCAGAGATGAGACACATTTTCACCTCAGTGGATTCGTCAATAAGCAGAAATGCCACATTTGGGCGAACGATAATCCAAGAGCGATTGTCGAAAAACCAATGCACCCACAAAGAGTGACTGTTTGGTGCGGTTTATGGGCTGGCGGCATCATCGGGCCGTATTTTTTCCAAAATGAGGCCGGTCAGGCAGTTACTGTGAATGGTGTTCGCTATCGTGAGATGATAACGAACTTTTTATGGCCCGAATTGGAACATATGGATGTGGACGATATGTGGTTCCAACAGAATGGTGCCACTTGCCACACAGCCAACGAAACAATGGCTCATTTGCGCGACAAATTCAATGGCCGTAATATCTCACGTGGTGGCGATGTCAATTGGCCACCAAGATCATGTGATTTGACACCGTTGGACTACTTTCTTTGGGGTTATTTGAAAGAAAAGGTGTACGTCGATAAGCCAGCAACAATTCAAGAGCTAAAGGATGAGATAATTCGGCACATTAACGGCATAGAACCTCAATTATGCCTCAGCGTCATCGAAAATTTGGACCATCGGATGGAGGTGTGCCGCCGAGGTCGCGGCGGACATTTGGCCGATGTTTTGTTGCATACATACGTAATTCAACCACACTATTTTATCATAATAAAAAGAAGTTAAAATAATTTCCAAAATAATTTGTGTTTTATTCAAAGTCAACATCGGCCCTTAAAATTTAACCACCCTTTACTACTATTCTTCCTGTAGCCTCTACTATTGCTACTAACTACCACTACTACAAATTTTTACAACTATTGCATTCTACTACCGTCAGTACGACTACTATTACCGCAACTGCTAATTACTACTACTATTTTTCACTATTTTCTACTACAATTTTTACTAATGCTACTACTAATAACTACTATTATTTTTTCTAATTTCTGTCACTACTTTTACTAATTACTGCAAATATTTTCACCAATGCTACTACTAATTACTACTGCTATTTTTACTAGTTTGTACTACTATTTTTACTAATGCTACTACCGATTACTACTACTATTTTTACTAATGCTAGTAGTCCCTACTATTATTACCAAATATTTGTAGAATCGGCGCAGAAATTTTACTTCTTTCTAGCGCCCTCAGGTTCATGAGTGTTTTTTGTTGTTGTAGTAAATGCTCTTTTATATAGCTATTCTCTGTCATGTCCACATGTGCGTCTAAAAATTGATGCAGTATTTTTTCAACATTTTCCTGATAAGAACAAAAAATTCACCTGTTTGATGAAATTTAAAAAAATTATTACTGGTAGTAAATATAATATGTCTTAACATGGGCATTTTATTTATTGTTACATGATGACTGCAAGAGGCATACATTACATTCTACATAGACTGCTTCGAAGGGGTTTTAAAAGGTACAGGCGAAACGTCACTATTTAATTGGAATGCTCATGATTGTGTGGTGATTTGTAATTTCCCTACAAAAAAAAATCGATGAGCCGTAATAGGTAGTAAGGGTATATTTGAAGATTGATTTGATTGATAGTGTTGCCGATCGAGATTGTTAGTCAGAAATTGAAGAGGTGATTCTGAAAATAACGATCATATTCTAGGGGGACACATCTCCGCCGAAGATGAAGCACAAATTGCCCGATGTGTTTCCAATTTAAGACAATGTAGTTCTTCTGACTAGCTATCTTTCTCAATCAATCCACATGATTTAAATACGAGGAACTTTAGTGTATCAATAAGGATTCCAATCCAGTGAATTCCACTCCAACGCAGATATCATTATAAGAAAACTTCTATTTTAATCAGCAGTACAGCAATTGACATCATCAACAGGAAGTGGGCGAAAATGAATAACAGCAAAAGTAGTTCGCCTCTAAAAAAAAAGCGTGCGAAACGGCCAAGATCTCCACCACTACAATTCGATGTAGGAAATCCCAAGTATCAAACAAATGCTATTGGTTTTGTTCGGAGTGCTATGAAGAAAGGCACTCAATCCAACGATTTTAAACATTTTTTGTAGCGTAAGGGAAGCATGAAAAAGAAATTGCATTTCTATGTTAGTTTTCATTATCCGATGAAATAGCACGTTTGGACACTCCAGATATGGCAACAAATACAATAATTATTTTCAAGTCGACTTTCACCGGAAAGAAATCCTGTTGACTGTCCACGAAAAGGCGTATGTATTTTGTATTTAGTTTTGTTGGGGGCACTAAGGATATATTTGATTGTTTAGTCGTAATGAACGTAGAGGGAATACCAAAATGTAAGTTTCCTGGTTGTTAGTAGGAAATGCAGGTAACATGCATGAAATGCAAATTAAAAGATTTAAAGACAAAAATTGTTTTGTACAGTTTCATAAAAAAACTTTCCTCTAACTGTTATTTTCGAGTTTAGTGAAGATTTTCTTTTGTTTTATGTTTTCATTTTCATTTTTCTCGATGCATAATTAGTTTTAAAAAAGTTTTCACCATCCTAGCTCTCAGCAAAAAAATTCGTCTGATTGAAGGTTGATGAAATCTAGGGTATCATAAAAATTTAAATTACCTTTATTTATTTAATTGTTAACAAAAAATACATTATTATGCTTTCAACGTACGTTGCCCAATTTCAAAAATATTACATAGCTGTAGTATGAAGAAAACAGAATGTTTTAGCACAATATAATTAAATGAACTACTGTACTGTGCCAATTTTATTTCATTCACACACATCTTTACTGATTACGCGTAGCAGTATGGAAGTGTAAAAATATTTCAGATCGCTAGCAGCAAAATTGTGCGCGTTGATTGCCACTGATTTTTCTCACGTTCTCCAACAAATATTAAACTTTTTGAAGCATTATGCCTTACCAATCTGCGAACCAATAAGGCGCTTCCCTCTCAAGCATTTTTCGTCAGTTATATTTTTTATGCTGTAATCTTTTTTACAGTTTACGCTTCTTCCAAATAACGCGAGCCTTTTTTTTCACTATGTAAAATCAACAATTTGTTGGTCGTAAATTCTGCCGCCAGCCATGCAACGTGCGTACGTACATATGTTAGTGCGTATGTATACCCAGAGATGCAACAACAAATACAACGGGTGATTCAGTTAAAGGTATTTTTTTTCATATAGAGATTTTATGACAACTCAGGCGTGGGTCTGTCACAATATCATGGAGTGTTCAGTTAGTGGAATTTAAAAAGCTTGGAGAAAAGTTAATATTTCTGACCCAAAATTCAGCGATGAGCTTAGATGAAACAATTCATTGTTCGATGTTTTTAATGATCTCGTGGATTTATCGCTTTACACTTTTCGCAAAGGTAAGGCCGGCCAGAACGTAACTAAGAATTTCGCCCGTGGCTTTATTGCATGAAAAATTCACTCTAGTCCAAGAAAGAATTTTAGCCAAGACATGCAAATCTTAGTAGTCCATAAACAAAACTAGAGCATAGTTCAATTGATGCATTCACAGATTTAAATGATTAGATGTCATAAATGGTATCTGTGAACTGCCCGCTCTTGGTTTTCACCCATACCGTAAATCGGCATAGGCGTCCATTGGAAGGCTATCTTAACCCTGCTGTTAGGTTAAAAAAAACTTACGAATCTTAGGTTAGAGGACCATTTGGTCCATACTGCAGTTTTCATACAAAATAACAATTTAATCTTAGTCTTTATATTTAGTTTGGTTCAATACTTGCTAAATATTATTATTTTATTATTTACTCAACTCTGGTAAAACCCAGCACCAGTGGCCTGCTCTAAAAATGCTTCTAGTTCAGGAGCTCGAAAGCGAGGAATTTGTAGTTGCTGCAAGTCTAAGTCTGATGTAAAATGCTCCATTTGCAGTGCGTTTATTTGCAAAACCAACCGAAAAACATTTTTTTGCTCATCATGTAGTGCCAAAAAATATCGAACAAACTAATAAATACTTATTTTTGGAAAATTAATGTAAAGAAAATCAAAGAAAATATACTATGGACCAAATGGTCCCTTAACCTAAGATTCGTAATTTTCAATTCATCTTAGTCCAGTTTTAAGCCAGAGAATTAAATTTTCGCACATAATATTGTTTTATAAAAAGACCACCTGAGCTGAAAAATTTAGACAGTATATATCACCGTTCCAAAGTTACAAAGAAAACAAACAAAAAATTGGACCAAATGGTCTTAACCTAACAGCAGGGTTAAGAGAATCAAGGTTGGGGAATATATTGTGACAAACTATGCGTTTCAAAACTGTATATAACTTGTAATCCATCGGGTTCAAATCAGAACTGCCAGTGTGTCATTCATCAGAGGAATTGGATGCTGGTTTCTTTGCGCTGAAGGTAAGTTTGATTTTACTTTATGGAAATCCACTAATGGTTTCAAATCACACAAAGTGTTTAAGTGATTTTACAGTATCTGTGAAAACGGTTCCTGCTAAACTGTGGCCAACGTTGTTACAACTAATTCGACTTATACACTTTTGCGGAGACATTTATTTCCCGATCCATTATTTTCAAACAATCATTCAATTTTTGTAGCATACCAATTATAAATTGGAATTCATATAAAAAATACATACTCGGGTTTTAAACGAACTAAAGTATGTAGCAAGAGAACGAAAAATAACACTGAAGGTGGCACAACACCGAAGCCGGTTTGTCTCGAAACGAAACTTGACAAGTGATGACCGAAAATCTTTCCAATGGACATCATTTAAGTAAGTAAGTTCTAATAGGCAAAACTTTTGAGATTGAGTCGATTTTGTCGGAATCGAATTCGAGGTCATCTAGTTAATTCTATATCGAAAAACTTGATCGCGTTGCAAACGTAGAATGGTAGTGTGGTTTACTAACTTTAAACGATTCGACCATCGCAAATTGCGTCGACAATATTTGTCGTTTGCAGTAACAATTATGCGATTCATTTACTTCTTTTTAACGACACTTAAAGCTGTCTGTTTTAGTTTATTCAAAGTGCTAAAAAGTGGCACCTTTGTGCAGTTAAATCTAAAAATCAGTAAAAACCACAAAAAGGAATGAAAGTTAACAAGTGAAATGCCGTTGAAGACAAGCAGTTGTAACCTAGCGATATGGAATTTGAATTTAAAATTACATACCGGTTTAAAGATTAAACGATTTATCTGTTTCTCAGTTTTCTTGCTCCTGAGTTCCTGATATTCTGTAGCAACCAAATGAAATGGATTGCTCTCATCCTGGAGTAAACGAACGTCGATTTACCCGTACTTCCTCGTTGCCACGTAATAAATTATTTGCCAAGTATTAAAATGGCATTACTTAATGTTCTTTTTTTTAATTTCAAACAAACAAACCTTACAATATTAATATTTACTTTAATTCAAATTAAATCCACAAATTTTTCTTTTCTCGACTGAGTTAACAGCATCAAATTTGTTGTTATTTAGTTTTCGATAATCGATTAGCTTACGACAACAGCAGATCCGGCGATAGCGAACGTTCCCCAAATTTTATGGGGAATGTTTTATGCTGTTACAGCAACAACATAGCGAATATCGTTAAAAAATGGCTACTCAACAGCAAAATCGTTAAGATTTTCATTAAGATGAGTTAACCATACGAATATCGATAAAAAAATAGCACTACAGGCCTGATAACTTCAGTCATGAAAGTGATTGGATAAATTTTGTTTATAGTTCGGCTTTCATTACGCGAGCATTTTACTTCCTGAGTTGTTTTTTTAATAAGGATTACACAGAAAATCTATATCTAATGTTCAGTTTTTGTTTATTTTTATAAAAAAAAAGTAATTCCAAATGAATCACTCATTACATGCATACACACATATGTACAATGTATTGCAACGCACAAAATTAAGCAACAGATTTTGTTTTTACATTCTGCCGTAATGCAATTGACATTCTTCACATTTTTTTTTTGTACCATTTTATACGTTTTTGCATTGTTACATTCTTCATTTTCATTTCTCAATTTTTAATTTCCTTTTCACTGCATTTTTGCATTCGACCACGGAGTGCGACACGTCGTATGAGTATTTCATTTTCATCAACTTGGCGTCGAGTACTTGTATGTAGTATTGCAATGTTAACAGTTTGAGTGGTTGTCGACTAACAGTAAGTGATTGTGCATAGCAGCTGGCGGAAATTGTTGCAAGTAACACTGGTGAAAGTTGCAGCAATTGTAAAAAAGTAAAAAAAAAAAAACACAGCTGTACAATAGTTTTTTTCGCACGCTACGTCTCGGTTAGATAAGTTTAGCTGAAATGATCTCATAAAATCCTGGCGCCTTTTTCAAATAGACATATGTATGTACATACACATCTATGTATGTCCACCATAAATTCAAATTCGCGCTGTGGGCACTGGTTACTAGTGTATTTGTTATTGTTATGTCACTCAAAAGTGCAAAATCACAATAGCTGCTACTGCTGCGGTTGCTTTTGGAGTGGCCAACGGCGTTGAAATAGCGGCTGGCATTGACTATAAACTTTAGTTCAACTTACCCAAAAAATGCAGCTATTGCACATTGAAAAACAAATACATACACGCACATACATACATATGTACATGCAGAGAATTGTGCCAATTTTTCAATTTCGCACTTCACCCTGTCCTCTATTTCAATTCTTCGTTATCTGTCTACTGCTACCGGTTAAGTTATTACTCTGTCTTAAGTGCGAAAGCATGTTTGTGGTCGGTAAAAACCCATTTTAGCCAACTCAACTTAACTCTTTTGGTATGTTCTCGTCGTTTCTATGTTCAGCTTTAGTTTTTATTCCGTTTGTCGTTTCGTTAGTTTTTAGTGCCCATAATCCTTTGGATTTCGCAGTAACTACTGGCTGTGGGGGTGTTGTTTTGAATACTTTCCTCACTTTTCTATATTTTTTTATTTCTCTCTTTTTTTGGAGTTTGTGTTTGCTTGTCATCGCGCAAATCCGACAAATTAGTTAGGCCGCATCAGAGTTGAGTGGCAGAGCCCACAAAAAAAGTGGAATGCACATTGTGGCATATAAAAGCTGTGCAACATAAGCAAATATGTTGCGAAATATAACGCTTCGGACATAGATACGAATGTACATAACGAAAGCTGAGCAGAAAGTGAGAATAAGCCAAGGGTCCTACTGTCAGGTTACTTCCGCTTATCACAATTTTGTTTTTGAAGTATTTGGCTCCTCAATTACCATATCAGATTAGCAACTTTATTGCAGTCGTATTTTAAAATTTGTACCTCTTCTTTCTTTTGAATAAAAATTAAAGTAACACTGCACATCAGATGAGGTCCTTTCAGAAGAGCATTCAACATAATTTGCTACTGGAGTCGCTAAATGCACGCTGTAAATATTTGAAGTATGTCTATTGCGACAATTTGATTTTTTTGGAAATGATTCTGAATAGAATGTACCGCAATATTAGGAAAAAAAGCGGTCTTGAAGCGATTAGGATGGCGAAAATATTACAAAAAAGTAAGAAAGAGTCTAAGTTCAATTGCAACCGAACTTTAAATACCCAATGGAAGCTTTTACTTAAAATAAACAATGTATGCAATCAAAAAAGATAATCTTATAAATAAAAATGAATGAGAGCGCTTTTTAGGCGTCCAATATGCTCAACTGAATTTTACAGTAGGGCCAAATATAAAATATACACAAATTTGGAAAAGTGGAGAGTTGCACGCCCCCATGGATGAAAAAATTTGAATTTGGGTCATTATCGCAACTATGGAGTAGAGTAGGAGTAGAGAATAATATAAGGATGTATACATACTTATGTCTAATAGATAAAACTGTGTATCGTTTTGGAAAAATTAGCGATGTCACGCCCTATACAATAAAAACTCTGCAACCATATTATGCAGATCTAAAATATTTCGTAAAATTTAGGGCGAAAATCCCTTTCACCATAAATTTCCAGCTATTTGGCATCGATATATGATATTCGATATGTACATACTTTCTTAAAAACAAGTTATAACGAAATATTTTAAGCCCAAGCGAACTGTTCAATATCTAAACAAATATGTTTTTATTGCTGCATCAAAGCAAGCCGGGAATACGAGTATTGCATTATTTGAAACCTTAAACGATGTTTATTGATTTCACCCTAGAACATTAATCATCAATTTGACTGTACACTAACAGTAAGCACCCGTAAAATTTACGACTATGTTTTTTTATTACAAAAATAAATATTTCGATTCAACTCTTTTCCACATAATGATTTAAAAACAATATAGAAACACAGAGGAATAAACTATTATTTTACTTAAAGTTAAATTACTTTTAGTTGGTGCAAGGTATGCAGCAATGTGCACGAAGGGTGCACAAAAGTCTCGTTATCCCGAATTTTTCATTCGGGCACAGCGAACAAGTTTCGCGCTGCTGTACAGTAGGGGCATCTTGCTGGTTCTGTTCTCGATCATTAATTTGAGTGGGCGTTGCAAAGGTGGCAGCTGAAATCGCTGCTCCAGTCATGGTTTTATTAATTCCTTTTGATGTTTAATCATAAACTTCCATCTGTTGGTTGAGTGCATTCCATTGTTCCTTTTATTGCGATTATAAGCAGTACAGGAATTAATGCAAGCCACATATCGTAAAAAATGGCCACCGGTCATCTGCAAGTCCTTCGACCGCAGTTCATATTACCTTAAAGCAGGTCAAATTTGTCGACACTAAACTTCGCATCATTATAAAACTGATTAATCTCCGATTTTTTCTGTTTGTTTTTTTACAAATTGAGGCTCCTTCGTGCCTTGTTGAAGTAAGAAGCACATTTTTATTTTTTTCGCTTTATATGAGGGAAGTGTATTTTCCTGATCAAAACAGAAAAGGGACCTACATTATTCACGGTCTTTGATGGTGAGCGTTTCTGTTAGTGCCATAAATAGTTTTTGTAAAATTTTTAACGTAATGTTCAGCTATCGGTAACCCATTGTAGTTAGTATTTTATTCCAAAATCTAGGCTCGAATCCAACAGATATTTTGTGCCAAAATCGCAGGTCATAACTATTTTTATCCCATACTTAGTGGGCTTAAAGTTATTGTTGCAATTTATAATAAGCTTAACCCAATTTTCACGTATTGGGGCAAAACCATCATTTTGACGTTTCTCAGTCCTGGCAGTTTTATCATCAAACCGTAGATAGTCTAACAACTACTCAAAACGCTTGCGACTCATTGTTGCTTTATAAATTGATCCAGATAATTTAGAGTCAAACATATCCAAAGCTCTTAGATGATTATCTTTTTGAGCTGCTGCAAAAATTAACAACCCAAAAAATGCCTGTAATTCTTCCATTATTGTTTTGGAAATTGTGGCTGTCACAGAAAAATAGTTTGAAGATTTGGTAGTTATTTTAGCATTTGTGTGAATCAAATTTTTTTCATAATTTGTCGCGAAAGAAACACCAGAAAGCACTTATTGGCGTATAGGCATCACGTGCGTGAGCTAACGGACCTTCTATTATACGAGTATGTATGAAATTTCGTTTCGGTTTTCTTTACGACTGTTAACCGTGGTGTATCGGCAATGACCGATTTCGCCAACAAGGCTTAATTTTTTTTTCACTGAATTTCCACAAAATTTTTCCTCCAATGGGCTATCGGCCCTTTCTTTTTTTATTCTGTGTATTTAGAAAATTCTCTTTAATAATTACTTCAATATCGTTTTTTTTTATCTTTGAAAATTACCGTTATATGAGAGGTGGGCGTAGTTGTGGTCCGATTTTTACAATTTGAAATTTTGCTTACTGACTTCAAAAATTATATGCGGACCCGTTGAAATTTCGTTTTCAGCAGTATTGTTACAGAAAAATTGGCCAATGATGCCAACACTCTAAAATCGCCCAAAAATTTGCACTGTCTGATGATCTCATGTGGGTTTTTATGCCTCATTATGTCACAGATTCGCATTGTTAACATCACCAACACAGTAAAAATGCGTACCATCATGAAAGATGATTATGCCTCAAAACTGTTGTACATTTCAAGCTACTCTCAGGCCCAACCTGAGTGCTCACATTTTCTGAGTCAATTGCAATGAATAACGTGAGGTTTTAGTGCGAAATTCGTTGCAGGCTGGTGCGTAAGATTTTGAGATGTTGAGTTCGCATATTCTTGGCTGAGGCAGCCACTGTTTCATCGGTGCGCACCGTACTACCATGAGTATTGTTCACTAACATGCCCATCTCCCTAACTGTTCTCTTCCTGGCGCAAAGCTGTTGTTTTCAGTAAACGCACTATTTGGACTTCACAACATTATCTAACTTTCTAGATAAATTTCTATTGTTTCCCAATGTTGCTCAAGCAAAAAGCGACTTTTTCTCACCGGTATTTTGATTACCTTTTTTGAAAACCTCGTTTTGCTGGCAAATATTTTTTATATGCATAGATTTAATTAGTATGTCTACATATTTAAATTACAGCTAAAAATTTAATTCTTAAAAGATTTCATTAACAATAGTCCGGGCAACTGGCATTTTTTAAGGGCTTTGAATAAAGTGATTATAGGGAAGCTAGCTGCCCGGGTGTTAACAAAAGGATTATCTTCGTTCAGCGGATATATGATGTTGCCGTTTTGTGAAGATTACCAATGGGAAAGAGCTTCAACTGTCAAACTATTATATGGTTAAAAAAGCATTATAAAAACCCTCTGTATAACACATATTATATTAGGTTAACAAAATCTTATCGTCCTTTGTCGGGGGTATTTATTTTGAAATTTTAAATTAAGTCTTTACTAATGGATAATTTTTTTCAAAAACCCAGCTTAAGCAGATACTTTTTAACCCGTTATTTAGCCCCAAGTGCTTTATAAGAATGTAATATAAATATACAACCAACTATAAAAAAATGTATTGCGCTTAGATGAAGCTCCATGCAAAAATCCATAAAAACTAGGTAACGAGAGTGAGGGATATCTTTAAACATGAAAACGAACAATTCTACAGTATTTTCTAACATTTCCATTTTCTTTAACTCGACTACCGACAAAGATAATGAAAGATAATAAAAGTAAGACGGCGTGTAATGAATTTCATTCGAATAGTGCCATTGAGCTGAGAGAAGAATAGACAAAAGAAAATGGAACACATAATAACAAAATGTAATTAATATCAACCGCCTCTGCCTTCACATTACCTTTCACAAATATACACGAACCTAATATCCTATATTAACTGTGATTAATTGCATTAATTTTTAAATACAGTCAGCTCAAGTGCTTTAGGTTATTAAAGTAGGCGATGTGATTTACGAAGAAAATTAGATATTAAATGCTTGAATTTACAATCGCGCGCAGGTAATGCGTATACTTAAACTACGAGTAGGTAGCGGGGGTAGCGAGCAAGAAGGCCGTTACTCATCGCATCAGTTCGAATGCATACACTGAAGATTACATTATGCAAGTAATTAGTGCGTACTGACGTGTGTTCACACTTGCAGGCACAAATATTTGTATGTATGTATGCAATATATTTGCGCTAGTACACATATTTATTTGTGTTCGTTAAGGTGGATCCAAAAAAAAAAAAACAAAATTTTGAAATACCGATTTGTCGCTTTTGAGATATGCTAAGCGGATCTTATGTAACTTTTATTCTAAAGAAAACTAAATTTAGATCTTTTTCGTTCGAAACTATTTCATGCAGTATTTAGAATATAGAAAATAAATTATGATACATTTTTAATACAGCATTTTTGGGCTACACCTTTAACAATACCTTAAAGACATATAGCATATTAAGTGCAAGTTTATATAGAATAGGAAAGTGGATAAAAATATTGATTAGCAGCAACTGAGTTCTGCTTGTATTCTAGCTGTATATTCTGAACCAAAAACTGCAACACTGTCTTACTGTTGATATTTTGCGGACAAATTGGCCACTTGATATTTAACATTTTTAGAGTACTCTCAATGGGTCGAAAATTGTTTGTAAGTTTTAACACGTTCAGATGATGGCTAAAAAAAAGTTAGCCATTGTATGTTCACATGAAAATCGCTATCTCTGAGTTTCAGCTACTTAGGTGGATTCGTTAAAACAAACAACCGGCCATACCACCACTTTAGGCAAATCCAACGGCTATTGCCCATCTTAGTTGGGATTTTTTTAGCCTCCTTCCATGACTGTTCCTACGGTAATGAAGATTCCTAAAAACCAAGTATCTCGCACCGAATTTCAGACCATTATATTAGTATTTTCTAATTCATTTTATTACAATAATTTACGATTGCATACAAGAAAGAAAAAGAAATTATATAAACTGGATAAGCTTATACAAAGTTACATATGTATGTAGGTGGAATTAAAACTATTTCTTATTTTGCTGTCTTTGAAAATTTACAATATCTAACAAGATAGTGGTATTAGAAAAGTTAATGTTATCTAATGTAATTATAACTGTTCCCAAAGTAAGTGCTTAATTCGTATTAGTCTGAAATTCATTTCATTTTCGATATTATTAATATTAATTCATTTTTATATCGTTTTTAACCCTGCTGTTAGGTTAAGACCATTTGGTCCCATTTTTTTTTTGTTTTCTTTGTAACTTTGGAACGGTGATATATGTATACTGTCTACATTTTTCAGCTCAGGTGGTCTTTTTATAAAACAATATTATGTGCGAAAATTTAATTCTCTGACTTAAAACTGGACTAAGATAAATTGAAAATTACGAATCTTAGGTTAAGGGACCATTTGGTCCATAGTATATTTTCTTTGATTTTCTTTACATTAATTTTCCAAAAATAAGTATTTATAAGTTTGATCGATATTTTTTGGCACTACATGATGAGCAAAAAAATGTTTTTCGGTTGGTTTTGCAAATAAACGCACTGCAAATGGAGCATTTTACATCAGACTTAGACTTGCAGCAACTACAAATTCCTCGCTTTCGAGCTCCTGAACTAGAAGCATTTTTAGAACAGGCCACTGGTGCTGGGTTTTACCAGAGTTGAGTAAATAATAAAATAATAATATTTAGCAAGTATTGAACCAAACTAAATATAAAGACTAAGATTAAATTGTTATTTTGTATGAAAACTGCAGTATGGACCAAATGGTCCTCTAACCTAAGATTCGTAAATTTTTTTTAACCTAACAATAGGGTTAAATATGTCATTTCCTTGTCTATTCCTCTACTTTTTTTTGACGCCACCTTCCCCGAGACATTTAATGATCATAAGAGAGCAAATCTTTTATCCATGTATAGAGAAGGCTGAAATAATAATGTCTCATTAAAGTAAAATGAAACTTAGTGAAGGCTAAAGAAATAATGTCCGAGCAGAATAGAATGAAACTTACTTGTTGGAGGTTTTTTGCAAACATTCACTGAATACCTTCGAAGACTCTGCTGCACCGCTGAAAATAAAAGTCCAGGTCAAGTTATTTAAGCTCATGCCGCTTATATTTTTCTGTTTTTATTTTACGTTCGAGTACTTTCCGTTAATATTTTTGTTTATTTATACACTTCGTCACTTATTTTAAATGTCTTTATCCAACTTCGCAGATTATAACGTGCTGCTGATTTTTCAAACGCACTCCTTATATTATTGACTAACTCAGTACGCACGAGTTGGAGCTTATCGGATCTGTTTATTACCCGCTGTCTTCTACTCGGTCAGATCTCAACTAGTGCATAGGTGTTGGAGAGAGCTGACCTCGATTTCCAATATATGGAAGAATACTTTGATATGGTGCCCGGGACATTTACGGCAATAAAACAACGGATGAAGTGGCGGGATGCGGCTCTTCAATGAGCATGTTCCACTCGGAGGACATCGGTGCCCCGCTTAGGAAAGTTCAAAAGCAGAACTGCCCAATTTTACTATTCAAAAGTGAAACAGAAGTGGAACTGTGTAGTATTGTATTAGATTACCTGGAAGTTTTGGATGTCCTATGATCCGCCTGAAAGCAGCCCTCCTTCAGGAATGAGCAAGAACGATACCTATAGATTATATGCCATCTTGATAGTTTTGAAATATCTTTCATTGGAATTGGCGGCGAACAATTTGGTAGAACTGTAGTAAAAGTACATAACCAAAATTAGCATTTATTATCAAAATTTACTAAATATTGTTGATCAACAATTTAACTTAACTAGGCATACCCGAGACGATTTTAATTTCATTTGATTTCTTCAAACTAATTTCTATTAAATTATCTTTAATAAGAATGAGCGCGTCGTTTAACAAAAATTTTGCTAATCAAATTATCAAACCTTTTTGCAAAAATTAGCGAAGCTTCCTCAAAATGTTCACTATTTAGTGTAAGTTTGAATTGTTTGCTCAGATGAATTGACGGAAGGCATTGTGCATCTTGTTTCACCAATCCATGGGCATGAACCCTTAAGTGCTGCATCCCAGTTTTCTGCTAAAAAGAAAGAAGAAAATCAATTCAAACAGCACTACAACAGTAGTAGTCGAGTTCAATAAAAATATGGGAGGAGAAGTTAAATTGGGTTTTCTGCACTCCACGTACAGAATTTCCATAAGATATAAAAAATGGGGTCAGAAGCTATTTCGCGCCTTATTGATTTAGAATTATGCAATACGTGGTTAGAATACAGAATGAGTCACAAAACCAAAAAAAAAAAATATATGCACTGTTTGAGCTGTCGTAATGATTAGTTAACTTCTGTTCAAAATGACGGAAACCAGCATTGGTCGGAACATACGAAGGATACAGGTAGATACAAAGTCCAAGGGTGTAAGGGCCAAACGAGACAGAAGGGGTTCAAACGCGAAGTTTTCTTGTGCATTCTCAATTTATCAAGAAATCGCTTCAGAGACGTTCATTATAAGAATATCCAATTATTAAATTTTTGGTAAGTATATTTCTGTTAGTTTTTTCCTCTTTTGATATTCTATTGTAAGTATCATATTTGTTTTTTATTTCAGTTTATATAAATTTCCAGTACATAATTTCTATATCATATAAATAAACGTCTTATTTATTGAAAAAAAAAACGATTTTTTTTGTATTTTTACCACTGAAGTAAATCAAAATAAATTCTAGCTTTCGGAACCATACATTTTTATCCCTGCTACATTCTAAAAACATATTTTGGGTCAAATTTTTGTAAAATCGAATAGTAAATACGAGCAAGGAAAGCAAAAATTGAAGGAATTGTATTCAAAGCTAACCGGTAAAAGCTTCTACCGAAACGGCTAAGCACAATTTAAAATTTATGGAATTCTGTGCAAATAACAAAACAAATTCCTTATTTTAACAAAAATCGTCAGCCTAGAAAGCTAGACGATAGAAGTGAAACTTCATGGATCTCGTTATTCTGGAATTTTTAAGGGTGCTAGGTTAATGAAAAAAGATAGTTGATGTTTTCGCCTCCGTTTATAAAAAATCTATTCACTCACTTCCATAGTTTGATGTCCAAGATAAGATACAACTGGTTTGTGGTAGGAAAAATATGAAATGGAAACTCGTGATTGTAAATTATTTAAATAACTTGAGAAGATGGCATCTATTGTCGTGCTGGATCTGATTGTTGAGTCTTTGGGATTATAATTCATTTTTAAATTAAATTTACTTCCTAAAAATTGTACAAGAGGTTGAGCTTCTTCCAAGGCAAAATTGACATTAAAATCACCGCTTAAAATCATTGGCATAGTGTGCAAATCTTCTCCTAATTCTGCTGCACCAGAGGGAGTATATGCCAATAATGCTCTACGTATGAATTTTATTATATCGTCAATTCTCTGGTTCGGATTGATGTAGAGAACAATCATTGCCACACTCTGTCCGCTTTGATACCCCTCTTTCGTTTTCTCCTACTATGAATCTGTCGCGTTTTCGTTTCTCTCCCATGTTTCTTTCCGTCCGACTGCCCCACCACGCGCGCCATCCCTTCCATTTTCCTGCCGCTTTTTCGTTTCATTCGATATTGGAATTACAGGCGAACGAGCGCAAAGAAGTTTCAGATCAATAATATAGTAAACATTTGCATTTTAATAGCGTAAGTCTAAATTACATTTTTTTTTACAATATCTAAAAAAAAAAACAACAACAACGTTCACGTCTTATATGAAAGTATTCTACAAGAAATCAAAATATTCGATATTTAACAAAACCTTGCTACAGGTTTGTTAAAATTTGGTACGAAGAGTTGATTAGGGGATAAAGTACATAAAAATATCAGTTTTGAAAATAGCTCTGCCACATATCAGTATCTTCGAAAGTACTTTAACCACCCCCCGCGACTGTTCTACACGTTTCTATATAAAAACCCACTAAAACTATAGTAATCGGGTTAACATTATGTACAACTCTCTGCTAATTACTTTTTATTTTAGATAAAAACATGTACCAGGTATTTAAGTTTCGATTTCAACTAAACCAAACTTGGACTTTTTCTTGCTTGTTCGCTTAAATTTTATCACCATGCCTATGCATAAATATTTTCAATCATTACTAACACAGCGTAACAAAAATTAAAATAAAACTTGCGGTCATGATTTTGTTAAAAGTTTTTATTAACATTAGTAGCAGGCTTACGAACAGTGGTTTTACTTTTTTGGATTGGCTGTAGTTCTTGAGATAAATGAAACTTAAGAAATTAATGAAAATAAATTATATGACCCAGTTCCAGTTGTATTAATTTAATTATTCCTCAATAAGTTTTGTTATACAAATTATTAAAACAACTAGTTCGTTGGTTTAAATATTTTATTTCCCTTGCAAGAGAGCAAGGGGAGCCGGAATAAAAATTGTTTTAGTGAAGATTTTGTATGCACAACATAAGTGGTCAGTATGCGTGGACTAGAAGATGGTGAATTTTTTATTGGGCCAACAAAGTGGGTATACTAAATACCCCTGTTTTATATGTTTATGGGACAGTCGTGCAAGAAATGAACATTGGATTAGAAAGGACTGGCCGGTGAGAGAAAATATGGAGGTAGGAACAGCAAATGTGGTTCATGACCAACTGATAAGCCGAGAAAAAATCATTCTTCCACCACTTCACATCAAGCTTGGGCTAATGAAACAGTTCATCAAAGCCCTTGATAAGACAGGTGATTGTTTCGAATATGTGTGCGAAAATTTCCAGTCCTTAGTATGGAAAAATTAAAAGAAGGAGTCTTCGATGGTCCTCAAATTCGTACCCTTCTAAAAGACACTGAATTCTTAAACCATATGTCGCAAATTGAATCTGAAGCCTGGTTAAGCTTTTTCTTAATGTAGTCAAAAATGTTTTGGGAAATCATAAATCACCAGACTATACAAAACTATTTGCTGATATGCTTCTCAATTTTCGCAAACGAGGAGCTAAAATGAGCATTAAATTACATTATTTACATAGTCATTTGGACAAATTCCCGGACAACCTAGGCGATTACAGTGAGGAACAAGGTAAACGGCTCCACCAGGACATAAAAATAATGGAAGAAAGATACCAAGGTCGATGGGATGACCACATGATGGCAGACTATTGCTTGAACTTAATACGGGATTGTCCTGAGCAAAAACAATATTAGGAGGTCCTACAGAAAAAGTTTTTTGTAATTTTTTTGGAACTAATTAATCAAAAGGAAATATTTTTTTTTTATTTTTGTATTATGTTTATACAGGCGCGCAACAAAAATATAATTTAAATCCATATTGGTATTTTTAATTAAGTTTTTTTCGTGAAATATTTAAAAGTCTTTATCTAAAAAACTAGAGCCAATTCGACAAAACTGATATTATTTTCGTAATCAATTTACCCTAAATCGACTTCAAAATCACCGAGCGCAAAATTTTGTTCCGCGGTGTAATCATTATTATTAAATTTCACCTCATCGATCAGTATAATTTCATAAATATTTTTCTGTGCCAGTTATGATCGGAAATATTTAAGGTATTGTACGCGATCGGGAGTATTCAAAACCAGCCTAGTGATTGCATTTAATCTAAAATTTAAACCACTAAGCAATAACTGAAAGAGCCGACGCAATTCAAGTTTGAAAATAGCGTTCGAAAATTGTAAAAAAAAAGTTTTAATATTTAGTTTAAGTTATTTTTTGAAGTAATGCTTTCACCCTAATGAAATACCAATGCGCACAAACATTATTATAGTCACACTTTTATACCACCTACTTTAAAATACATACGAACATTTAACGCCTAACATTGTTTTCACTTATCCACCCCATTCATCAGCTGCTCGCTTTCGTAACCTACTAACTTTCACAGCGCTACGCTCATTTAATTCACTGACTGCCGCAGCGCGCCTGCCTGTTTGTTGTTGGTGTTGCTTTAGTAGTTTACGACTTTCTTTGCATTTAATAAGCTAGCACTTTGTGCACTTAAATATTGCTACACAACTTTCATTTAATTATCTAAAGTTGCACATAAGCGTACAACAACTTTCTTTCACACACACATACACACACACGCAAACATACAAGCATACACGCGCATTGCAGGCCTCAGCATTTGTAAATGTTTCTTTAAATATACTATATATATATATATATCTATACGTGCATTTATTTTGTATTTGTGTTAGTAAACTCGTTTAAGTGTAGCGACAAAAAAAACACATACTTGAAAATTTTGCTGCACTTCATTCCGCCACCACTTTTGTGTGCCACTTCTACTGCGATCAGTTTTACCACAAATGCCGACGAATGACTTTTATTAGACACACTCGTGAACGCGCAATTGCACCCACCGCACAACACTATGCCACACCATTCACACTTTTTCACACTTGCTATTCGCAATTTGCCATATGACGGCATGCGGCATTCGGCATTCCTATCCATCGCCACAAGCACCGCCATTGAGGCGTGCAACGCTCTCATTTCAGTCTCATTCAAGGACTTTGCCGTCTTCTCATTTTTATTTTCCCACTTTTATCTTACTTAAATGTCAGTTTATACCAATGCTGCTGCTGCTGCTGCTGCTGATGCTGCTGATGCTGATGCTGATGCTACTACTGCTGGTCCGCTGCAATTTAAAGTTTTCTGATCAGCTTTCATACTTTTTTCCCGTTGGCTCACGGCACATGATTTCTGGTTTTATCTTTTCGTTTGTCTATTTAATGCTCATTTACTTCTGCTTTCTTCTTCAGCCTTTCCAACTTTCAATATTATAGCAACTTTTTTCGACTCTTTAATTGTTGTGGCGCTTCCTCTGTTCTTCTCAAATAATAACGTGGCGCTACAGACGCGTTCACATGGCGTATACGTAATATTTTGGTTCGGTATCCATTGCCTGCTATCAGTGTAGAGGGCAAAATATTATGCCTTTCTCATGTTTATTTTCTTTTCGGTATTATTAAATGTAAACTCTACATTGTGTATATGTTTGATTAATTTGTTTGCCACTATCTGTTTCGACTTTTGCTTTTGTTTAAAATAATTTTCGTTCGTTGTGCGTTTAATCAAAGATTGAAAATACGTCTACGTAATTGGACAGAAATTCAAGGAAGCCTGAAAATATACTGTTTGCTCATATGCTGGCAAAAAATTTATGATTCATGGTTAAACCATCACGGATCTCGGTGAGGGCAATGCCTGAATTTTTTAAAAAGATCGACGTGGAGAGGAAGCAATCTGAAACCGCTTAGTACGTAAAGCGAATTTTTTGTATGTCGCCTATTTCATCTTTGGCTTTTGCCTGCTAATTTAAAACACATTTTTTTGATTATCAAATTTTAAATATCCGAATTCACTGATTATTTTATACGCATTGGAAGTTTCAGAAAGGTGACAATTCTCTTACAGCTTAGATGGGAACCCATACAACGTACTATATGTGCCCTAAATATTATCGAAATCTGGCTAGTCGTACTTTCGCCATATGTGGTTTAACGCCACGTGTTGAACATCTTCAGTTAATTTTTCGACTTTTTCTATTATCTCCTTTCTTTTTTTCTAAACCTTTGCGTATAAATTACGAAGAAACCTGCATACGTAAGTATCCAATTCGTTCCTGTCGCTTTCAACCTTTAAGCATCCAACTAAAACACAATCCATTTATATATAAATATATATATATATAGATGGCCATATAATGATCATTTCTTATCAAAAATGAAAATAATGAAAATATTTTCGAACAAGCTGTTATTCAAAGCCAGCAACATAGGTATTCCAAATTTAGCGCTTCCAAAGTATACTAAAATATTGGACAAGATAAAGTTGCATTTTATAAGCTACATAAAGGAATGTTTCGATATATTTCAAACAAAAGAAATATAGTACTTCTACAGATACTGCCACAACTCTATTCATAGTGCGCACTTCCGCATAAGAAGAATACTTGTCTGCTATTTTATGTACCTACATGGGATACACAGACAACCCATATAAGTCATTGGTATTTTATTTTTAACTTTACAAAAAATTCTGGTTTAAGTATAACAGATAGGCCGCAGTATTGGTAGCATAAGGCGGCGTCTAATTGGTCACTTACGTATTGATGACCCTTTACTGTGAAGGTAAATAAGCAGAGGATTATTATAACTGCCTTAAAATTGCGAAAGGGTGCGAAATAATCTAAACCTGAGCCCTGATTGTAAATATAAAACACAGTTTAACATTTCATAAAAATATTTGCTTTGAAGAAACAAAAACAAAAAAGTAAGTAAGATTCTAAGTTCGGGTGCAGCCAAAATTTATATACCCGGCGTAGGTTTATATTTTAGATATACCGTGCTTGTTGTATGCAATAAAACCAGTGAATATAATAATCTTTATTTTGAAAAACTAAAGGACTTTTATTTATTTAAACAAAAATTAAAATAAATTGGTATGCTTTTAATGTATGTGTTTACGTACAGTTATATGCTTAAGACAGTATTGTTCTATTCGCTTTATTAAATGAAATATTATATTTTGACATTTTTTAATTGTACATATCCTTTATTATACTAAATAAATTTCTTACTATAATTATAAAATATGAGTTCTTATAATGATAACTTTCTTCTTCTAAGTTATACTTTCATATAACATTTATTAATGTTGTTCTTAAAATTAAACTATTTAGTCAAAGACAGAAATGCAAATACTGTCGGGGTAACTATGAACCATTTCACAATTGATTGCGTTAACCATATTACCATTCAAATTTGAAAACCCGCAATCAATTTGTGTCCCTGCCGATGAACTAGAACATTGTAGACGTCGCAACGATCTAAAACTACTTTCCTTAAGAATCTTTTCTATTCTATTCTCAGTAGACTTTAGGCATAGATTAATTGGAATACAATTATGATTTTTTATTACAAACGTCATTACAAAAAATATCACGACTTATATAATTTTTAAAATTTTTCTTACTGAGTTGAAATGTAAAGCGTGCCCATGTCTCCATCTATATCTGGGTTGTTTTATGCTGTTGCAAAAAACCGTTTGACCCACTGCGCTCGGGTATAATAAGCAACGGAGAGTCTAAGCTCGGATTCAACCGAACTTTAAATACGCGGCGCATGTTTTTATTTCGAAGTTAGTCTTATATATAAAAATGAATGTGAGTCCTTTATAGGCGTCCAAATTACTGAACCGAACCGAACGTATAGTATATATAAATTTGGAAAAGTGGGCGGCGCCACGGCCCCGTGTAAGATAAAATTTTAATTCGTCCTATATTCGCAACTACTCGGTGCAGATGAGTGATATTTGGATATATACACATACATAAGTCTTATAGATAAAACAAAGTATTATTTTGGAAAAATGTATAAAGATCCTATATATGAGGTTATATTATAATTGTTATATTATAATTGTTTTGGGAAAAGGCGGACTCAGTTCCCCTATTTAAGGCGAAACTTCTATTTAAAATTTGTTCCCAGCTATTTGACTTAAATACATTTATGATATTCGATACACACATATTTTAAGGTATGATATACTATCTCAAAAGCACTGCTTAATATTTAAAATAAAAATATGGCTTAATTCGCACACCAAAGCAAGCAAGGAATAGCAAAGGGTGGTTAAATTTTAAGGGCCGATGTTGAATGTGAACCACACCTAAATGTCAAGCTTTTTTCTGCATTTCATTTGACATTTCTCAATTTCAGACTAACTCAATTTGAACATGGAAAGATACACAATCGAGCAACGTGTTAAAGTTATTCAGGCTTATTATGAAAATGGGCGTTCAAATCAAAATGCACATTTCACCTCACTTCACCTCACCACAGTGGATTCGTCAATAAGCAGAATTGCCGCATTTGGGCGAATGATAATCCAAGAGTGATTGTCGAAAAACCAATGCACCCACAAAGAGTGACTGTTTGGTGCGGTTTATGGGCTGGCGGCATCATCGGGCGTATTTTTTCCAAAATGAGGCCGGTCAGGCAGTTACTGTGAATGGTGTTCGCTATCGTGAGATGATAACGAACTTTTTATGGCCCGAATAGGAACATATGGATGTGGACGATATGTGGTTCCAACAGGATGGTGCCTCTTACCACACAGCCAACGACAATTTCAATGGTCGTGTTATCTCACGTGGTGGTGATGTCAATTGGCCACCGAGATCATGTGATTTGACACCGTTTGACTACTTACTTTAGGGTTATTTTAAAGAAAAGGTGTACGTCGATAAGCCAGCAACAATTCAAGAGCTAAAGGACGATATAATTCGGCGCATTAACGGCATAGCACCTCAATTATGCCTCAGCGTCATCGAAAATTTGGACCATCGGATGGAGGTGTGCCGCCGAGGTTGCGGCGGACATTTGGCCGATATTTCATTCCACACATAATTGAACCACACCATTTTATCATAATAAAAATAAATTACAATAATTTCCAAAATAAGTTGTATTTTATTCAAAATCAACATCGGCCCTTAAAATTTAACCACCCTTTAGTATGGCATCATTTCGAAACCGTAAACGAAGTTTATTGATTTAAATAAAAACATAAGGGAGCTAGAGTAATTTTTGCGTACACCACTCATTTACCAAAATATTAATGATTAAATTATATCTCTCCCCAATTAGATTCTATATACCAAATTTGAGTCAAATCTTTTGATAAATTAAGCTTAAATGAATTTGCATTTACATTTACTTCGCTGCAAATCGAATGGACCAAAGGAAAGGAATGTCTCGATATAATTCAAACAAAAGACATGCAGATTTTAATAAGAGACTCACATAACTCAATTCATGGTGGGCACTGCGTGCTAGCAAAATTGAAACTGAAATACTTTTGGAAAACCATAGTGCAAATGATAATAATATATATTAACAACCGCAAGGAATGCAAAAAAGCGAAATTAATAAAGTATACAAAGGAATAATACAATATTACCGATACACCAAGTACACCTTTTGACGAAATACTGATTGACAGATTCGGACCGTAACAACTGTAGACAAATTTTCGCCACATGCTGGCACTGCAATGTGAGCTAATGAAATTTGTTGCATAATACCACATGAAGCAAAGGACGAAGCAACTTTTACAAAGACGATTGCAGAATTTATTTTATTTCATATTATACTGAAATATGAATGCATGCGGAAAATAAATACTGATAATGGCAATGGAATTTACCAATGAGCTGCTGAAAAATAATATATAAATAATAAAACATAAACAAAGAAAATTCGACTGCACCATGAGACATTGGATTCTTTTGAACGAAACCGCAGGGTATTAAATGAATATTTAATGGCGAAGGCGAGTATAGATGACTGGAATGAACTATATTTACTATTGTACAGCTTATATTTAGCAAACTAAGTATGTGAATTTCCAAATAACATAACATAATGTAAATAAAAGGTAACAGGATTTCATATTATATTGCTGCATCTTCTGGCTTCACATTAGCACATCCTGCCAACTAGAGAACGACCAAATGCCGTTTTTTTTTTTACTAAACCGAACCGAACCGAACTTCAACAAATTTCGGCCGAAACCGAACTGAACATTTTCAAGGTCTAAAATGAATAAGTAAGGAGAAAATTCTAGATCTTTTTATTGTTATCGATCACATATATTTCATCACACACACATACAAAGATATTTTTGTAAAAATAACAATAAAAAACTTACATATATTTTTAATGCTCGAAATTTAATAATTCTATATTGTAGTGCAAAAAATATGTAGCTTATCGAGATTTCCACGTTGCAACTAATTTCGTATAACGATACAAAAAACACTGAATAATTGCTCAACTGACGCATTAGATGTAGGAGCAGGCAGATATTTGAAAGTATTTTTTTTAAATTTTTTTTCAAGAGAAAACAGAGCTTCCAAAAGTCAAGGCGAAATCCTTTAAGGTGGCGTTGTAAGTACAACAGCAAAATTCTCATGTGTTTTGTTTTTGCTTTTGCGTAAGAGTTGTCAAAATTTACATACAGTTTATTTTTTCTTTTATGGCTTTTGAAAGTTCATACGCAAAGGAAAAAAAAGAAATTCATGCAGTGAATAAAAAAAAAATCAAATCGCCTGTGACAGTAATTGTTATAGTATTCAAAAATGCCTTGGTGGGCGCTGTTTATTAAGAAAAGTGTAAAATTTCTCCCCATATAAATACTTCGAATCATATTGCTATCATATTTTCGAATCCAAAAAGGCATGTATGACTTTTATCCAAGGAGAAACATTTAAAATAAAATTTTTTACAATGTTTATATTGATAGAAATTTAGAAATGTTCGGCCAAAGTTCAGTTGTTTTTTTGGCCGAAGCCGAAACGAATGTGAACCGAAAATTATTAACCGAATATGATAGAAGCTGATGTTGGGCCGTTCTCTACTGCTAATCCAGTTTTGAAATGTCTTGAACGAAAAAAATTTTTCCCAGTTTCTGTCTCAATGGTTGGCCACAAAAATGTGCAAGCGTTATTCTGACATTCATCTGTTGATGATGAAAAAAATAACTGCAATATTTGAACAATTTGTAATCGCTAAATCGTTAACGGAAAATTAGACCTTTAAAAAAACACCCTTTACTTGTATAACTTGTATAAATTTTCGCGCATTTATCATTTCACTTAAAACCCGAGCACACTATCATAATTTATGAGTCATTCTTAATTTATGAGCAAACTGCGATGAAGCTAAGTAAATCCGTAAATAAATTGTTTTAAAATGAAGTATTTTATCATAACTCAAGAACCACATTGCGAACAAATCAGTGTCAACTGCTTCTTGACTTTCTTTCATAATTGTACATTTGACAAAGGATATTATCCCAATTAAATTTAAATACAATAAAAATGTACACAATCTCTCACATTTTTTGCTTTCATCAAAGACCTAAGCACCCTGTGGCTGCAGAGCTGTCAAGATAAATTAGGAATGACCAGCGTGAACGCACTTGGTTTATGCAAAGTAATTTGGAGGAAAATAAGTAATTTATCTAGGTTGTAGTGTGTCCGGGGTGTTAGAGAAAGCCTTAGTAGTCCACATGATAAAATTCATCGCTGATCAATCAGCAGTTATATAACGACAGCGTTTTTTTCTCAATAAATGTGCCCATAATTATGAAAGTGGTTTAAGTCATATATTTCTTGTGTCGAGATATCTAATAAATTGCATTTGAACAAATCAATTTAATTTATAGCTTCATTAGTGTCGATTAATGTAAATTTATTATGAATATGCAATTTTATATGAATTTCATACGAAAATGTTTTTCTTTTAAGTTTGCATTGATTTAGCTTATTTTGAAAGTTAACTGGATGACCTATGACTCTTATTTGAAACAATAACTTTAATAAAACAGCAACACTTAACCATTTATTATGTAACTGTTTTTATCATTTCGAGGTTTAAAAATCCTTGAAATATTCCTAAAAAACTGGGGGGATGCATGGCAGTAAAAACGTAATATCTTTATGTTCACTTTACTTATATTTTTGGTATTCCTCTCTTAGATGACATATTCAAAACGTGGAAATTGGAGTCACTTAAAAAAGTTGTATATCTATAACATTTTATATGGTTTATATTTTAAGAATTAATTGTATTTGCAGCCAACAGACAGATTCCCACCGCTATTTTTTACTTTTCTTGTTATTCTTCTTCTAGTGATTTCTTTGAAATAAATTCCGCTTTCGACAGAAGTTTTTTCTTCTACACCTTTCTATCAATTCATAATATTGATCAGGTTTGCATAAGTAATTTGGTTTTTTAATTTTAGTTTCTCTCAAACCAAAATCAATTGGAAATTAAACTTTGGTCCTGAGAAAAATACAAATCACGCTCATACGTTAGAAACGAATCACTCGATACCAAAAATTTGTGGTCTGCCTATCCAATATCATTATTTAATGACTGAGCAATTTCATCCATGTTAATACTTATACTCTGATGTTACGATGTTTTTATGTAATTGTAATATTTTCCATTTGAGCTAAAATATATAGTGTTATTTAATGTGCAGCTCTTCAAATTTTAATAGGCTAACGAAACAGTTAGTTTTGGATACGGAAATGATTTTTGCAAATCAAATGAGAATCCATAATATTCTCCAGAATTTCCTAGCTCGTTGAGCATTTTGTAAATGTACATTATCATTTTCTCTAAGATGTAATTTTGTCTTCCTAATTATTACAAGACTCGTTTGCAGTTCGAGAAGCATGAAAATTTAAATTAAAATATTTTCCAATTACAAGTACTTGTACTCGAGTAGTAATTGATACAAATGTAATGTACTTGAAAAGTATTGAGTACTTCTCTGGAAAGCCAAAGTCCTTAAATTGCTACTTAGTACGAGTAGTACTCATGACTTAACAGGTATGTTCTATATATCCATTCCTTAACAAAAAACTAGTTATATAGCCTGTATGGCTATAGATTTTACGAATACATATCTATATCAGAATACAGATATTTTCGACCAGGACCGTGACTAGCTCTGGTGTAGTGGTTTTCGTATGTTCGGAAACTTAAAATATCTTCCCTTACTGACTTTATTTTAACTTCCTCCTTTTTTCGCGGAGATCCAGACGCCCTCTTACGACGATCACTTTACTTCTGGCTTATTATTATTTGACAGAAAATACTTGTAGCTGAATTTTCTCATAGGTCTTTCAAAATTATTGAGTCGCTATTGTTTTATTAATCATTGATGAACTGTACTACACAGATATATGTAGATTGTGAATTTCAAGATCCTTTAGTTTCCAAAATCGATCAAAACTTTATTCACTTCCATTATATTTTACGCGCCTTTAATCCCCTTATTTTCACAATTTTTGGCACCCACAAGTTTTAAGTATTTTATGATGTATTTTTCGCCATTTTTCTCAGATATTTTCTAATATTTTGTGCGTTATTATATTCATTTCCTACTAGTTTTCATTTCTTTCTATCTGCAATAGTAAAGTCTTGTTACGATTCAGCTGAAGATGATAATTTTCTTATTCTTTTCCATTTCTTGCAAGTGAAGTGTTAAGTAGTAGAGTAATATCTGCAGATCACATCATATTATCCAAATAATAATTAATATACTAATATTCACATAACAACCGTTATTTGTTGACATTGTGGTAAAATATAATAGGTAATTATTTGCCGCCAAAGATTAGTTCCGAAGAGCCAACTGAATATGATATTATTAGATAAACCAGAATGGATTGGCATTTTTGTCATTATTTGATTGTAATTTATTTTACGGGCTTATTATATAGATAGATCAGAAACGCGTCAAAGGGGCCACGCGCCATCTTAAATTGTGTTTATATAATTTTTTTTAATTTTTTACCTATACTGCTTTTGTAATTAACACTATTAAATTAATTCCGATTATCGTTGAAATTACAATCACTATCTAAAGTTTCATTTACGACGATATCGTAAAAGGTTACACTCAATAAATTTAAAATAATGTGGTGTGAAGTAAATGATAAACTCATTTTTTTTTAATTTGACTTAGACCACTTATTTTAATGACTCACAATTATGGGCACATTATATTTAACATATAGCTATTTTTTCGTTCCATGAAAATATCATGTTCGAAGACCGTGTTATGCTCTTCAAAGGCAGATATCGAAAATAGAAGTAGGATGTATTGCTGCAAATTCTGCAAAAACTTTCATATTTATTTAGCAGAACAGCCGCCCGTTGACAAGCCTTAGTGAGGGAATATCATACGGCATTTGCTCCTAACTCTAAACAAAATGCAACTTTGACTATGCAATGCCTGAGTATGCCGATTTGTATGCACTCATAAATGCTACGCTTTCACAGCAACCGACAAATCAAAGGAGATATTAAAATTGCCAATTTGTGCGAAATACGTTTATTCTTCTATTAATTAAAGCCCCCCCCTTTACAAACACGAAGTTCTTCAACCCAATTGTTTGTTTTTAATTTCAATTTCAATAGATGGAAAACATAAATCATCGCCCCAGCTGCACAATTCCCCTTCCCCTATTTCTTATCGAACTTCAGATATTTATGGTTGCATAAATATGTATGTATGTACGTTTAGCTACAAATTGTCTTGGCTACGCGCAAACATTTTGCAAACACGAACATTACCACTTGGGTGCATCTGTTCTCAGTATCGCGTGTGCCATTATGCAACCCAGACGCAAGCGTTTCCACACACGTACAAATTGCAAATGCAAATTTGCATACGTTCATGTATGCGGCTGGATAACGGTATTGCTGTAAAAGAAGCGCAAGCATAACGACTCAATTTCATATGTGCAACAAACGTGCACAGACCAAGCCAACAAGCGAAATGGGGCAAATACATACATATATGGAAGTAAGTTTGTATACGAGTATACATATGTATGAGTGTGCATCGGTATGTACACAGATGACTTCGTGAAGGAGTTGCACACATACATATGCACCAACTTAGATAAATATCCATGCACTTGTCTACATATGCCTTGCAATCAAAAACCAAACCAGTCAACAAATATTCTAGTTTATGAACTGGTATTTACTGGAGATTGTCATACCCGCTCAACAACGAGTGCGGATTAACGCAATCTGTCTTTAAAAAGTGAAATTTGCAAGGTCAAAATTAAAATGCATATAATTGCACTACTCGCTCAAGACGATGGATGTAACATCTAAGGACTGCCGCTTACGATGCGGCGATGAGGATTCCATAGTAATAAAATATTTAGCAGTCATCCTTATATGTATAACCCTAGACACCTAATCTTCGTCAATTCGACGAGTACGTGATAGAAAATGCGTTGTATATTTTCGACGTCGCGTCGATCGACTTAACGTTGATTGTCAACTCAACCTTCGCCGAGCTATTTCGAAAGACAAACTGGTCGGGCACGTAATTACTAATATTTGTCTAGTTACTTATGTACTTACTTAATTGGCGCATAACGGCTTAACAGATTTTGGCTGACTTCCATAAATTCCGTCATTCACTCCTTCTTCCTGCTAACTGGAAATACGAAGTGACGTCAAGTCCTTATTCACTTGGTATTTTCTACATAGAGGAGGCCGTCCTCTTCCTCTACCACCACTAGCTGGTACTGCGTTGAATACTCTCAGAGCTGGATCATTTTCGTCCATTCGAACGACATGTCCCAGCTAATGTATTCGCTGTACTATGTCTATGTCGCGGTATGAGCTCATTGTTCCATCATTTGCAGTATTCGCTGTCGCAAAGACTTAGAGGTTCATAGATCTTTCGTAGAATCTTTCCCTCGAACAATGCCCATGCTTCAGCGCCATATAATAGCACGGGCATGATGAGAGACTTACAGAGTAGGTATGGTTTTGGTTCATCGAGAGAGGGCTTTACTGCGCAATTGCCTACTCAGCGCAAAGTAGCACTTGTTGGCAAGTGAGATTCTTCCTTGGATTTCGAGGCCGGCACTATAATTGGTGTAAATGCTGGTTCCAAGATAAAAAAAGTTCTCTACTTTTTCAATATTGAAACTATCAACAGTAATGCGGGAGCCAAGACGCGAGTGCGCTGACTGTTTATTTTATAACAGGAGGTACATAGTTTTGCCCTCGTTCACCTCCAGAGCCATACCTTTCGCTTCTTTATCCAATTCGGAGAAGACAGAAAAAACGGCGCGGTTGTTGAGGCCGATGATATTGATATCATCAGCATACACCAGAAGTTGCACGCTCTTATAAAATATGGTGCCTGAACAGTTCAATTCTGCAGCTCGAACAATCTTTTCTAAAATAAAGTTAAAGAATTTGCACGAAAGAGAGTCACCTTGTCTGAGTCCTCATTTAGTTTGAAATGGCTCGGAGAGATCCTTCCCGATTCTGGCTAGCTGGTGACGTTGCTCAACGTCTTTTTACATAACCGTTTATGTTCTGTTGGGATACCAAATTCAAACATTGCGGCTAATAGGCAGCTTCTTCTCGTTCTATCGAAAACGGATTTGAAGTCGGCACAAAGATAGTGACTGTGTATTCTTCTTTCTCTGGTCTTTTCCAAGATTTTGAGGGGCGGGAATATTTGGTCGGTGGTAGATTTGCCAGGTCTCGAGCAACACTGATATGGTCCAAATTTGTCTAGTTATTATTATGTAAATGCTCGTCATTTCGACGAATGGTTTTAAGACGATTGCTTCCTGATGAATATACAATTTGTTTGTTGTTGCACCAGGAAGATGTCAGCGTACCCAAAAAATTTTGTATGACAGTAGATGCATTCTCAACGGTATGCAACGAGTTTACGATGCCCTCGGCTCTTACTAATAATAGTGTATTATTAACATAGTTATAAAATAAAAAGAGAATTGTATTAAAGTTTTACTAATTCATGAAAATAAAACGTTCGTCGAATTGACTAATGGTTAAGGTTTATAGGATGCGGGCAAACGTTGAATGTTTAGGGTTAAAACAAATGCGTTGCAAACGCGACCCTATGCTTAGTCTCTGAACAGCTGCAACTCAGCTGATGCTGTCATAAATAGCGTACTCATTTCCGGTATTTTACTTTTATAGACAGAGAGGATGTGTTCTTTGTAGGTGGTAAATATTCAGAAGTTTTTAAGGCAAGGCAATGAGACTAAAATAGCTTAGCTGAGGTGTTAAGCTGAATTACGTCATGGGTTTTTCTGCGTGCCATTTACGTGAATATATTGAAAGTGTGAGACATGACAGCGCTGGGAAACTAGTTTTGGCTCAGCGTATCTTTCGAATCACAGAAGTGAGGAGGACGCAGTTCTACGCGACGAGGTGTCACCTTGTGTGTCGCGTGTAAATGTCGAAGGGGTTTTCATCATACCATCGTCGAAGTTTGGAAGAGTCCATGCTTCTCCATACAACTCAGTTTCCCCTAAGTTTTATTATGTATCCGAATTCGACCATAGTATTTTCTTTTTAATAATTCTTCAAAAAATAATAATTGTTTAAATTAAGATATGGAGCCACCTGAACAAGTTGACTAAACATATAGCGTAGAATAAATGTGATATGAATAATAAAAATAGCACGATTGGTGAGCGGCTGCAGGCGATTACCGTAACGGGGATCACAGATGCGCTTTGAGGTTGGCCAAAAACTTCAGGTCACAGTCGACCAAGGTTATAAGGGAAGATACCTTCCAGCTAAACAACACAATTGGCAGTAGCGATTACTGTATTAAACCGCGGCCAAGAAATGGACGGTTGATCTGTGCACGGAGCTTCTGAGCGGTTGAATGGCGTGCTTTGGACTGAAACCTTTTAATTTTTGTTAATCGTTGAGCGGCTAGCAATCAAAATATCCAAATTCAATATTTAATATAAATATAAATAATAAAAAAGCAAAGGTAAATTTTTACATTTATGTATGAATAAAAAAATCTAACTTCATAGTTAAAACAGTTAATAAATCCCACGACGCTCAAATGTGCTGTTCCGTGGCCAAGGCCTAAGAGTAAGGCTGGCAGTTGGGTGAGAGTGTGGTGCCTCTTTTCTTTCAACAAAAAAAGGTTACGATTTTGCTTGTATTTTGCGGTATCACACGAAGTGATGGTTCACAATTACCCTAGAATACAGTGGTGAAAATGCAGCCGCAACCTGAAGCTGCCACCAAATCTGGAGCTTGGTGGAGCGATGTCTGGCGGTAATGTAAACAGAAAACGTTAAATTTACTAAATTCACAATAATTTAAAAATATAACAGCAAGGTGGTAATACATTTAGTTTTTCCAAGTTTTTTTAAGTAACGTCTTTTGCAAGAAATAAAATATATGTATATCTAGAAAAACATCGAGCAACTTGTTCATATTCAGATGTCTTTTGCTGGTAAAGCTATCTATTTAAAAAAACTTTTTTTTTAATGCAAATAGTAAATCAGGTATATCTGCAAGATAGATTTATAGTTTGAATAAATTTTACGGATTACAAAAAATGCTTAGATCGAAACCCCTGAATTTCCAAACCATCATCCTATTTTCAAACCGCAAGTGATTTTGGATTAGGTTATTATTTCTAAAACATTATAAATCCATATTTTAAAAACTACATAGACCAAATAAAAGTAACTAACAAAAAATAACTATCAAATAATAATAAAAGGTTTTTTTTAAAACAGATAGAACTTTAAATTGAAATAAAACACATAAAAAATGATGTATGATGTCAGTTTTTTTTTTATTTGGAAGTTATTTTCATGACATTTAATACTTAAAAACGATTTCTGGCTAGCTTTGGTGAATCAGATGCGATCAGTCCAATTTTGAATTTCCATGTTGTGGATGGACAAAGTCCAAGTTGTTGAGCACGGCGGCGAATAGACAAATTCGGATGTTCTCCAACACTATCACTTACAGCACTTATATTTTTTTCTGTACGTACAGTTCTTTATCTTGTTGTTGGTTTTTCATCGAGTAGAGTAAATGTTGTTCGAAATTTTTCAACAGTTCGACGAATAAACTGATCTGATGCTCGATTATGTGGAACATGAAATTGGCGAACGGAACACTGATTTTTAAAGTAAATTTCCACAATTTGTAAACGTTGTTGCAGCGTCAGTCTTTCCATGATGATTTGTCAATGCTTACTGAACAGAAATGTCAAAATGAAATGTCATTTACCAGCTGTCAAGTTACAGCTATCCCTATCGAAAGTTCTATCAGTCTAAAAAAAACACCCGTTACATCCACGTAGTACATATGTACATATATAAAATTAAACACTCAGAGTATAAACTTTAAAGTACTGCATGAATTCCAGCATTTCTGATATATACCCCTGTTTCGAAAAAAGACATGTCGAACCTAGTGTCTCTTAATTTCTATGCAAATACCTTGGCCCATCAGATATTTCTACGGCAACCCGTGTGCTTTGTTTCACGTAGATATTTGAAATAATACAATGATCACGAGCTTGACTACAGGCGTACTGCTGACGAATAAGATGACAAAGATGAAAAAGAAGCAGTTCATCTATTAAGCAAACTGATATTAAGCTAATTTGAGACTAGTAACTTTCATTTCTGGGTTATTTAATAAGCAGAGTGTGTACCATATATTTATAAGTAGAATGTTCCGACAAAGACACGTACGCGAATGCCAAGTCGCGAAGCTTAACTGTGCACAGCTGACTCGGGCGCCCACTGACGGCTGGCGAGAAATCTCCTTGATTCGCCGACTTTCTTATTACTAGTCAAGTAACTAACCATCTTCATCAACAATTCCGTTGTTGCAATTCACCTATTTGTTGTTTTCCGCATGGATTGGTTTCATGTTTGCGCTACTGTTACTGTTTACGGTTGTACCTTCTGCTCGGCTAAACGCGCTTAGTAGCTGTGGTTTAGCAAGTTCTAGATAAATATTTAAAAAAGGGTCGTATGTACAGATATATATGAATATGCAGTGCTGTAGTTAACAAAGTGAACCAAATGTGTGGGATATTTATTAATTATGTAAGTTGTAAAAGTGCAGTAAAGTTATTTTTTCTTTTTGCTTCAAAAAAAGAAAACTTATTTTATAATAATTATTTATTCTAATTTGCCTTTGATCTAAAATTTGAATAGTTTCATTTTTATTTTATTTTAAAGGCGTTAAACGACGTTTAGTTTGTGAAACAGATCTGAAAGAGGAACAGGTAATTTCTCATTAAATGAAAAAGTAAAAAAATGGATAGACACTTTTTTCTGATCCGGAGCATACCGACTTTCTTCTAAGTTGGAATTTTATGCAAAAATAGTCCAGCGCTTTCATGTTGACCTGTACGCTGGAGCCACAGCCGCTAAATTTAAACATAGAATACGTGGTATTAAAAAGTGGATTCAAATTAAAAACCCTTTTGGAAAAAGAAACCCAACCGGTGCATTTAGATACCATTTAAATAAATGTATTTTTTATTACAAAATAATTCATTCTATAACATAAACCTTTTAGATCAAGGTTTTCAACTTGCTACAAAACTTAATTATGCCCATACATTTTAATCAAATAATCATAAGATGTTAATCGATATATCCCATATAACAATCATTAGCAAGCATAACTATGACCAAAGCGTACAGCAATTTTTTCTTATATACATACATATATGAGGTAGACATTTGTTAGCATAAAATTGCATAAACTTCCGCAGTCTAATCAATATTAATTAAATAAGCAAAAGAAACAGTATTCGTTAGAGCAAATCATGCTCGATTAAAGTTTCCGCAAAATAATGAGTGAACAGCACGAACAGACGAAAAGCCAAATCCAATAAATTTTTTCTTAATGTTCACGGCGAATTCATAAAAGGTGATGTTACTGCAACAAAACGTAAACAAAATTTACCTGTATTTGCTTTTGCTTTTTGATATCGATTGTCAAAGTCAACTGACGACTTCTATCAGAAATAAGGAAAAATTAGGCCCCATTACAAAGAAAACAACAATAGTGTGAACAAAATATTTCCATTTGACAATCAAAAAGCTGGCGGCCGCCGGAGCCGTGTGGGTAGTGTGTGCGCACTGCAGTCCGTGGGTCCCAGGTTCAAATCCAGGCCGGGACAAGTAACATTAAAAATTATAGAAACATATTTTTCTAATAGCGGTCTCACCTCGGCAGGCAATGGCAAACCTCAGAGTGTATTTTTGCCTTGAAAAAAAACTTCTCACAAAAAAACATTCGCCGTTCGGGGTCTGCGTAAAACTGTTGATCCCTCAATTTTTGTACAACATCAAGACGCACGCCACAAATCATAGGAGATGTTCGACTAAAATCACTTAATCGCAAACTATCTTCAGCAATATCACTTAAGTAGCGTCCGATCCCTTCCATTGTTATCTAGAAAAAGCTATTACTCTTTCGACCTTAAAAAAAACACGTAATATGTAATTGGGGTTTTTCAACATAGTGATGAAATAAATATTTCTTTTAAATAGCGGCGCATGGATATTCGTATGGGGTATTGAGGCACTTCGAATTCCAACCTAGGGTTAAACTCAGTTTAGACTGCCGACCTATATTTGAACGAGAGTTGAGGCCGTTTTAAATTCTAATTTTATTATTTTTGAAGAAAAAATATTTAATTATACTCCTATACGGGTTTATATTCATTTTTAAAAATCTTTTACTCAACCAAGAGAAAATATCACAAATTGGGAGAAAAAGTACATCAAAATGAAGACAATTGTTTTTAGGTTCTTTTAATTTTGCAGTGTATATTTTATCATTTAGGGTGTAAAAAAAGATATTAATGATGCCAATAATGCTTACTTTTATCAAGTGATCTAATTATTTACACAATTTTTAGAAAGTGACTCCTTTTATTATTTTATATCACCAGAAAGAAGATGCGCGAGCTAAGTTCATGTCATCGAACTATGAATTAAAAAGTAGGGTAGATCGGGGGGTCGTGAGACGCGCTTACAGCCCTGAACTAAAAAGCGCGGCATCTACCAGCTGACTGCAAAAATTCTTGCTTGTTTCCAATCTTCATATCCTCATCACAAATGTTCCGCTCATGCCGATTCTTTGTGTCTTCCCAAATCGCGACTCCAATTTTGTGATCGAAAGTTTTGTAGGCCGTTCGTGTTTGCTGTCTTTTCAATTTGTTTTACAAGCTATTTGCAAGAGTGCATTCCTCCGAAACATTCCTTGGTGAGTAGCCTTTTGACACACGGAACAAATTTTGCATAAATATTCATCGCGTGTGAAGCAGTAACCATATTTAAAATATAGCTATTGAGGGGTCGTGAGACAACGTTTCGGGGGGTTATGAGACAATCTACTGCCGTCATCTAGGAACATAAAATTGTATTTTATAGCCTGATATAACGTTTCTGTACACAACCAAAATGTTTAAGGATATTTTTTAATATTTTTGATGGATTCAGTGTTTTTGATGATCCTTATTTCTTTCTTTAGTCATCATGGTGCGTCATTAGTATAGTCAGACTGCCAAACTTGCGACTGATGTCAATGTTTTTGTGGCTGATATAAAAGAGGTTGCAATCGAGAAAAAGCAATTTGAATAAATTGTAGACCACATAATATGCCTTATTAAAGATTAAAATAAAAAATTCTGATAAAATTAAGCCACTTTCATTTTTATAAATTTGTGTCTCACAACCCCCCGAACATCCCGAGAATCCATAAAAAACAACTTTTGAACAAGCAGGCAAAACTTGAAGGTCGTACTAAAATTTCAACAAATGAAACTCTTGTCTGAGTGAAGTTACACTTAATTATGATTTAAAAATTTGTACGGGCAAAAAATGGCCTTTCTATTATATTTTTTGCTACTCAGCGTCTTTGGTACCTTTTTAAACTGCTATATTAATTTTCCATTCATTTAGATCGGATAGCATCTGCGCATAAGAATGAAAACAAAAAACGTTAAATTGAAAAGGTTTCTAAATTATACCCCTTTACTTTCCTTAAATTTAAGCAATACCAGCAAAATAAAAGCAAGCTGTAAATGCACGCCTGGTTTTACTTTTATATCTGCGCGCTAATAATAAAATGCTGGAAAATAGTTACAGTCATAGCAATCAGCCAACTTTTGTTATTCTTTATTTATTTTCTACTTATTATTATTTGCTTTACTTTCATTTCAGACAACTCTCATTGTTTTTTACTCATCGTTTTTCTCTTTTGTGCTCGTTTCACTTTCACACTCGACTTTTTCTTTAAACACCTTAGTTTGTTGCACTTCAATCTTGCACCTATGTGATAGTTACGTTTGTACATATATACAAATGTATATAGTTGATGCTGCTTTTATAGTAGATAGTGCATATATTTAATGTAGCATTTTTGTTTAATTCTTTATACACCTCGTTAATACTAATTTAAGCAGTTTGCCACGTTGTTGGTATGGAAATCATTGAGTGAATTATTAAAGTATTAATGGAACTAATTTCAAAACCACATTTTAATTCACTTCCCTTTCCATGAACTCTCTCTGTCATTCGCTTTTATTTTTTTCCATCTTTCTCTCCCTCGGTCTTCAAGTATTTAACGTAATTTCTCAATTTCCATTTTCACAGAATTTCCGCGCTGCTTTCACTAAGTATTTGTTTGCCACAAGTGCCGTGTAAATAAGAACATACTTCGTGTAAGTCAGCAGCAAAAGCAACACCAACAACTCAGACACTTGAAGCTGTGCAAGTGTAAGTGCAGTTAGTATAGAGCTTTGCCTGCAACCCAACTATATTGTCAAGTATTTTAGGTAGTTATTTATAACTTTCGCTATTTCGAGTGAGGCGAAGGAATCGTAATTCACAAATGACCGTTAGTTTTGGAGAGAGGTTGGAGGGAATCGCTGAATACGATGGAGGGAGTTGCTGAATAAGAATTACATTGCTACAAATGTACATACGTATAGAGCTGCTATTTAGTCTAGATAGTGTCGCATCTAAATATGCAAGTTGTGGGGCTTCAGACAAAAAGTTGAATTATTATAATGTGTATGAGAAAATTTATCTTTGCATATAATTTCAATTATACCTTTAGTTCAAAAAGCGGTGTATCTATTTCTGGTAGATTTAGGTTTACACCTATACGAATATGTCACACAATTACTTCAACTTTTTTGAGGATGAAATGGTATTATAACTTTAGTCCGATGTTTGTAAGTATAGGAAGAAGAAAATTAGATCCCTACCCATCAGGGATCGTAACAGTTAAAATTTTTATTATAAAGATCGGTCTTTAATGATTATTTTGCGACTTTTATTTAATTTGTCATTAATAATCTAAAATAACTTCTTTTTTTTTAAATAACAGTTATTTCTGATTTTGGGTTGGCCTTACAATAATGTACCACTTGCATTAATATGCAAACCACTAGGAATTTTCCAATGAAACTTTGTCGGAATGTTCTATTAATATTCCTTTCACTAAAATTAATAACTTAAACCGATCAACGTTGTATGCCAATTGTACATAAAACTATCGATAGTAAATTGAATTCTAAGCATATATTTTTATAAATAAAGGATTTGTGATATATTGTCACTAATCTATCCTTACTTTTATCTGATAAATTTCATTGTTTAACGATAAACAACGGGTTTATAAATTTATTCAAATTTCACAAGAAAGAAATGAAACGCAAATGGCTGAGTAGATAGATAGTAGAGCCAGATATCGTGTATTAATGTGCTACCACCAGACATTCAAAGAGTAAGCTTTATTAATAGGCAAACATTAAAAGAAAAGAAATGTTACATTCCATAGAAAACAGTAAGAGGGGGCGTGCCTATGCAGAAAAGCCTACTGCGAAAGAATACTGTGGGTGCTGTAGCCGCAGTTTGTTTTTATTTCCAGAGAGTTTTCTTTAACATTTTGTTTACGAAGGTAAAAGTGAGGTTAAATTTGACCTTTTTTGCAACTTTAACACCAAATTACTCAAAAACTATGTGCACGACCCCCTCTACCCCCCTCAAAAAGTCAATTTTCTCAAAGCAAGGTGCACTATTGTGAAGTTTTCCCTAAATGTTATTTTTGATTTATAAATCTAACAGTTATTGAAGACTTTTTTTTTTTAAAAACCATCAATATTAATCAGTTGTGGACTTTTATTTTTTAAGTCATACTTATAAAAGTAATTCGCAGAGGATAAGCGGTTGTAGAACCAGAGAAATATTTAGTATAGATCAGCTTAGTAATAATGAAATTAAATGTAATGAATTAAATTAAAAAAAAAAAGTAAAGTACATTTGTAGGTACACTAGTACGTGGGACAAATACGGAGATCCTGTAACCTGTTAGCGATATCACCGGCAGAGATGGAAAAAGAAATTTTCAAATTGCCCCTAATTTCAAACTTAAAACGGAGTTATTTGTACCGTTTCATGTTTGGACTTTGAGATCAATAAGTTTGTATTAAAATTATGTGTATGTGTGGATTGTTGGATTTTTATTGTTAAGTTGATCAATAATAATTATTTCCTTGGTTCTCCAACAACTTATTCTCTGCGAAAAATTAAAATGATTTTTATAGGGATGACTCAAAAAATAAAAGTCAGCATCTGATTTGAATTGATGACTTTCATAAATAGAAATCAAAATTAACTGTTATTTATGATTTTTAAAATAAAAATGAAAGAATAACTTTTTTTTTAGATTTATAAAATAAAAATCTAAAATAACTGCTATGTTTTTTAATTTTACATAAAAATTGTAAAAAGAAAAATTTGTTTTCAAATTTGATTCTCGATGAATAAAGATTCAATGACAGTTTTCAGAAATAACTGCTATGAGCATGCACTCTGACTTTTTGTCAAGATTTTCAGCGGAAAATATCTGTGCCAGTTAAATTAACATGTGACAAAAATTTATATGAACCGCCCTGTAATAGATGTACATGCAATAAGTTAGGTTAGATTTGAGCGGCTGCAGCCATGCAAGTCCACGGTTGCACGCGTAGGCTGGCAAAGCCCGTTGTGATACCGCTGGCGGTAGCCATTACGTTTTTTTCTTTCTTCCCTTAGTGGGCAAACCATCGGGGGCGCCTTACGTAGCAAAGAAGATCCGGAATGCTTGCCGAGCTCAGGTTGGCCAAACAGTTTAGAAAATACCCATTTAGGAATTGGTTTCCAGTCTTGGACACGGCAGGACAGTGGTAGAGATAGTGTTCGATGCTCTCCACTTCCTCTTCGTCTCTGCAGCTTCGGCAGAAATCGTTCGTTATTCATTCTAATCTCTTCCCGTGTGTGCCCATAAAGCAGTGTACGGTTATTACCCCAACCATTAGTCTAAGAGAGGGTCGGTCCAGGCGAATCAGCGCTTTGGATCGCTTTACGTCAACTTTTGGCCAAACTTGTCTGATAATCCGGCAGGTCGTTTCCATGGATTACCTATGGATTGTCTTTAAACTATGTTATTCGCGTCTAGAGGTTTGGAGGTTAGCCTGCTTCTAGAGCAGCATTTATCATAAGTAATTCCATCCCATTCCTTGCCAATTTGTCTACCGCCCAATTATCGGGAACGTCACTGTGCCCAGGGACCCATGTCACAGTCACGGAACGCTTAGACGCGAGCAGATTAATGGAATTTCTACATTTGATGGAAGCTTTGGATGTTGTTTAAGAGATCTAAAAGCCGCTTGACTGCCTGAGTAAATAGTGGCAGGTCTGTCTCGTCACTAGGATCGAGCATGGGAGCCGTGACCAGCATGGAAGCGGTTCGCTGTACTCGCTCCATCTTGGCTTTTGACAAGGTTTTGCTTAGCGCTGGCCACCAGGCGCTTGCCCCGTAGAAGAGAATGGGGCTTATCTCAGCCGTGTTCATCTAGTGTACTATGTGTGGTTTTATTCCCCATTTTCTTTTTATTAATATAAAGTCACTCAATAAAATTTTGATTGACTCTTATTTGAGGAGACGGCGGTAAATTTTACCTTATTTTTATATATTTTTTAATTACTTCCATTTACTGCGCTCTTTTAGTATCGTTGTCATTATAATTTAGCTGAGTTTTTTCTGCGCCAGTTGTAGCATGAGCGGGAAAATGAAAATTACTTCTCGTCAACATTTGTGCAATTTTTTCTCTGAAAATATTTCACCACAACATCAAAGTTAGCGCAAATATTTAGGACGAGTATAAAAACAAATACCACATTTCAAGCTTACTGGTAATATTTTTCACAAAAGAGAAACCGTTTATAGTTTTGCAATATTTTTACAACTCATTCGTTTTATTAGTGCTGGAAAATGATTTATAAGGAAACGTTATGTCATGGATTGTTTTACGTTACATCGCAAGTATGGTTTCAATAGGCCAACGTGTATGGGCTATAGTAGCCATATGTAGGTGTGCACTGTGCAAATAAACCTCCAATAGGATGACCTGTAGTTTCTACTTACACATTTGATGATTTTTTTTAACATTCTCTCTTTAACTTCTGTAAAGGTGTGTTGTGAAAATATGCCTCTTTAACATTGCATTGATTTTTATTTTATAACTCGCTTAAAGGGCCGATTTTGCCTTCAGAAAGCTTTATAAATGTTTTTTTTTTATTTATATTGCAAGTTAAAGAAAAGCTTTTGTAAACATGTGGAGCATATAAATAGAAGCTAAAAATATATCAAGGAATTAAAAATGTACCTCAACTACAACAATGGTGACTCAGTCAACTGTTGGCGCATTCAAATGTCTTACGTGTTCACCAGCTGGTGTCTTATCTTGTCTGTGTGAACAATGCTGGTCTACTTCTTGTTGGGAATCGTCCTTGAAATAACTCTGTAGAAATTTAAAGTCCGTTTGCGGCGGTGGCAATGGGGAACCTGCTCTGTCAAATATTTGACATTGGATGTGTAGCATAAAAGTAATAGTGGAGACGATAAGTACGTTGTGGAAGTCTCGAAGGTGTGAGCTATAATAGTGTTCAAATTATCCAGAGAATAGGCATGCAATAAAATTGCATTGCATAAATTTGTTGCCCTAAAGGAGGGAATTTGAAAATGGATATTGTATTTGCGTATTTGTGCCAAGAAGTGCTTGCAGTCTGTTCCTATTCCTGAGACTAATGAGCGCAACTTTCAATTTGTATTGAATTTCATTTGAATTTCATTGCATTACAATGGGAGCACACAATGCTAATAGATCCAATAACAGCAGATTGGTGTGTACTGTATTGAAACGCTGATTAATCAATAAGATTACTGTATAACTATACATCTTTTCAAAATCGCCGTAGCTCAAAGGACACATTGTGGTAATCATTCTCTGTCCGCACCAGCTGAGGGACTTCAAAATTTATTGTAAGCATTGCGACGGAAAAATAGGGGTTACTTGCGCCAGCCGAGACAAAAAGTAACTGATATCCAAGCATTTACTGCACAACTTTTATTTTCTCCAAAATGACCTGGCAAACTGTGATAATGACTCTTTGCCTGCATCTACCGCGGTACCTGAAAATATTATAAACTCTCAGTTTTCTGAAAGCATGTACAAATTTTTGATTAGAATAAGGTAACGATTTAATCAGCAACAATTTTATAACAAAAAGAAAACTAAATGGATTCGTTTACGCACCAAGTAGGCCAACAAATATTAATTTTGGAAAAATCTCGACTTCAGCGCCATCTCTCGAGTTAAGACATAAACAACAATAAAACGCTGATTCATTAATAGGAATTTTCAGAATATCTCTATTCTTAAGCCACATGCTTGGTGTATTTTTTGCAAACACTTTACTGTTTGCACAGAAAATCCACATAATGAGTATTAGTCAAATCAATCCATAATCCATCGCCACCTACCGGCAATTTTGTCTATACAAACTACTCGGGTCACCGTAAATGTAACAGCGAAACATTAGCCAAATTGATTCACCCGTTCTCAAGTGATGCTATGACCAACGTGAATCTTAAAGAAAAATTAAAGGATACATTTATTTTAGTTAGATTAGCTACTTTAACCCTGCTGTTAGGTTAAAAAAAACTTACGAATCTTAGGTTAGAGGACCATTTGGTCCATACTGCAGTTTTCATACAAAATAACAATTTAATCTTAGTCTTTATATTTAGTTTGGTTCAATACTTGCTAAATATTATTATTTTATTATTTACTCAACTCTGGTAAAACCCAGCACCAGTGGCCTGCTCTAAAAATGCTTCTAGTTCAGGAGCTCGAAAGCGAGGAATTTGTAGTTGCTGCAAGTCTAAGTGTAATGTAAAATGCTCCATTTGCAGTGCGTTTATTTGCAAAACCAACCGAAAAGCATTTTTTTGCTCATCATGTAGTGCGAAAAAATATCGAACAAACTAATAAATACTTATTTTTGGAAAATTAATGTAAAGAAAATCAAAGAAAATATACTATGGACCAAATGGTCCCTTAACCTAAGATTCGTAATTTTCAATTTATCTTAGTCCAGTTTTAAGTCAGAGAATTAAATTTTCGCACATAATATTGTTTTATAAAAAGACCACCTGAGCTGAAAAATTTAGACAGTATATATCACCGTTCCAAAGTTACAAAGAAAACAAAAAAAAAATTGGACCAAATGGTCTTAACCTAACAGCAGGGTTAAACCAACAAAAAATTACCAAAAACCCTTTTTTTATTAAAACTTTTTAGTAAAAGTATACCTATGGAGTAAAACTTATCACCTTGTCACAGACTATGTTCAAAAAATTTAAAATTTCAGCTTCACATTTAAAGTTTAAAAAACTCAAACTTAATAAAAGACAAACCCAAAAAACAGAAACTATATGATAGGATACATTCGAAACAAAAAAACATAAATTAACACACTCTTCGATAAATCTATACTTAGTGTGCTCAGCAGCGCCCATTTTGCTCTTTAATTACTTTTCCTTTAGCTAAGTGTGTACACTTGAAAACCACAAAGGCGTGCAAGTTATAAATAATCTTCACCTCTAACACTCAGCATTCAGGACTTACTGCAATCGTATTGAAAGTAAATACACAATTACACGCACAAACGTACATTGGATTACAAAATAACAATCTCTTATTTACAATTCGCCAACTCAGTACGGTTCTGTTTTTCTGTTTTTTTTTTTTGTGTTTTGCTCTCACCTTGGCCAAGTTGCGTAGTTGCAGCTATTCATATTCCTCTTCACATGCAGTTATCCTGGCTATACCATCCTCTGTTAACTTTCCCTCGTGCATCCGCTGAACCCTAACTATTTCTCCTAAGCCGGTTGGCTCCTAAATTGTTACCGAGAATTTATTGCGAATAAAAAAGTAATGCTCCATGCAGGGGGAAAGTTTGGTAACTGTGGTTTTTCTATAGATTTCTTGCGCAAATGAAGAATGTATATGGGTATGTATGTATGTATGTATGTTTGGATTATATAAGAGTGTACACATATCTACACTTTTTTACACACCCATTTATGGTATTTGACATAGTTTGGCTATTTTGCATTCCAATACTTTTTATCGCAGTTTCTACGCTGTAGATTTCGTGGCTTTTCAATTTTACGATTCAACAGTTTTACTGACAGTTTTGTGGAATAAGTTGTAAATTTAATGCTTGATTTGAAATACTCCTACTTTGGAAATAACTGATAGCGCGCGGTCAACAGGTCAAACTACAAGACAGTTTCGGCAATCAGGATGTTTATATGTAACATCGTCCATTGCATTCCACTTTGAAACCACCTGGTCACTGCTGAAAAATTTCTGTAAGCCCGAAAGAAAAACTAGTACGACTAGAACTGTCAATTTGCCGCCGAAAGGAAAACCAGAACCACACTGTGATCGAATAGGTCCATAGCTTTTGGATTGAAGAAATTTTTCTTCGCTTCTAAAATAATTTTTCGCTGAAACATATTTTTCTTTGACTTTTATAAATTTCACCGAAACGTTTGGTTTAGTTCCTGGTTCTAGCTCGTTTTTCCTGAACCTCAAAATATATGGACTAATATTGAAATCATTGTAGCGGCCAAACTTCTTTCTACGAGCGTTTTTATTTTAGATTTGGATACCAGAATAATCAGTAAACACTAAAACCGAGCTATGACTTGATGAGAAAAATCACTGAGCTTTTGCTGATTCATTTCATTCTTTTGAATGAATACACATGCAAGTTTTTCATCCAGATGGAAAAACGATAAACCAAACCGATAACATTGCGGTAGACGGAAGACACACCTCAGCGAATTAAGCAACGTTCGTATAAAAGGCAAGAAAAGATCGACGTCAGAAACCTGCTATCACAAAAATCAGCTACTAACTTCGCTAGTCGACTCTTACACTTTCTCACTAAGAGCGTTTCCCAGCAAACCGGAGTTTTCGAGTGGAGCACATTTCCGCATGGAGACCTGCACTGCGATCGGATGCAACTTGTGCTGAATGAGAGTGCTGCCGATGGTTGGGAAAAGAAGAGAGACGTATTATTCACTGAAAAAGGAGAGATACCCAAATACGTGACTTTGACGAGCTTGAAGTGCAAGCCGCCTGGAAAAGCACCCGAAAGATGTGGCGATTCACGGAAGATTTTAAGACCGGGCCAATTTTCTGAAAGTATCAACACCTCATGGCAGGCCAATCCACAAAAACAATGATCTTATAATACGCGTCAATTCGCGAAGCGAACGAGAGTAAAAAGAAGTACCTTCTATGACCACGTACTTGTACTTGACAATAACAATTTTGAAAAGGGTTTATTTATTTATCTTGGAACCACCGATCGGTATTCAACCAGTGCTATCTATCTTGGGGTAAGTAAGAAATTGGATACGAAAGACCTCACTCCATGAAATTAGTCAGATTTTTAAATCTGTCATGATGTCCGCGCTATTGTATAGCTCAGAAGAAGGGGCGATTGAGAAGGCCCTTGAAGACAACATTGAATATGGAGATCCACCTAATACTTCTAGTGATAGTGATAGCGAAAATGTATACACTCATGAATGTGTAACAAAAACTAGACAAATAAGATATTTTAAGAGGCCTTTTACAAGCAGATATGGAAGAGCGCCGATGTAAGGTATTATCCTCATAATATCAGGTTAGACTCGCTACTGCTCTTCGAGAATTAGCACATTCGGTGTCATTTATAATTAGCAGGTGCCTGCCAGAGAATCACTTCATTTTTTCATATAAAAATGAAGTGCGGATATTCCCGCTTTTTTCACTGCAGCATTCTTTAAACTGTGTTGAACAAATGACGGGAATTCCCGCAGTAAGCATAAGCCCATAAATTGAAGCATTTCATCTTTTGACGTTTCGGGAAAATTAATTTTAGGTCACTTTCTTGTCGATGGTTTGGTGTCATTATTCTCCAAATTTTTTGCATAGGTATTGCTCGAAGAAACCAATAAAGTCATCTTGTCTTCATCAAAAAAAAATTTAAAATATCATTAGTGGTGATGTGTCACTATTTATTTCACCACGAATGTCCCAAGCTCCTTTGAATGGAAACGATGGTATAGCCTTTATATTTTCTTGCCAAATATCATCACTTTCATTATAACATTCATCATTACTTTCAATATCGGGAACACCTGCAGCATCATCCTCCTGACTAGAATCTTCCGGATTAGATAGTTCACTATCAAAATCGCTGTCGTCATCAGAACTCGAATATTCGCAGAAGTCTCCTTCATCTAATGAATTTTCGTCTTCTGATTCTGTTAACATTTCATCCACCAATTTTTGCAAATTTTTATTCGCCATATTTCATTTATAAAACACTTTATAAAACCGCAAAAAATTTATTTATTAGTTTTACAACCGAAAATTAGCTCACAAAACTGATCGCACTCAGAAAATCAATTAATTTTACGTGCATGCAATTGTTATGGACTAAACGCGGGGATTCCCGCATTTCGTTTTATTGAAGACGCTTCTAAGCAAAGCAAAATTAATTGTACGTTAAGTTTAAATGGGAATTCCCCTAATTGGAATTTGTGAAATGGGATTTTGCTTGATGGTGTTAGTATTTTAGAACTTTATCAACACTAATTTTATACAGTAATAAAAAATTTTCCGTTTTGAGGGTAGAAAAATTAGATTTGAAAATTAGCGAGAATTTCCGCGATTAGTTTCTTAAAGGACAAGTGAATGACGGGAATTCCCGCAATTCAGCCGAATGTTTTAAGAAAGAAGAGATCCCAATATTGAAGGAAGACATGTTCTCGGTAATGATTGAATTGATATCGATGACACTGAAATGTTCGCTTAATGGTTTACTTTTGTTAGCTGGAGTAATGAAAGTTCATGGGAAAGAGGAAGGATCATATTTAGAACAATTATGAAATGGAAAAAATATCCAAATTCCTCCCCAGAGTAATAAAGTTCAATAATATAGACGACGAATGGTACACAAGTTTGCATCCATTCGTGAATTGTGGATACACTGAATTGGCAAATTGCCAAAACTTTATAATCCAGCAAAATATGGTATCAAATATTGGGTTCTGTGATGCTGTTAAAAGTTATGCTTGGAATATCCAATATACAGGCAGAGCAATAGGGGCCATTCCGAAATAAACCAAGACGAGCATGTAGTTATTGATTTGACAGTTGGACTAAAAAGTCATAATGTGACACTTTAGTTGGAACCATTCACAAAAAAAAAAGCATGAATTGCCATCAGAGTTATTAGCAACGAAGGGAATATCTGTATGTTTTGCATCATTTCTCTTTCTTCTTTCTTACTTACTTACTTAATTGGCGCTATAAACGCTGAAGCGAATTAGACTGAGCTTCTCCTAAAATTTGTGGTGTGCGTTTTGATGTTGTAACACAAATTGAGGAACCTACAGTTTTATGCCGACTACGAACGGGAAATGATTTCAGTGAGAAGTTTTTTTTTTTCATGGCAAAAATACACTCGAAGGCTTACAATTGCCTGCCGAGAAGCGAACGCTATTAGAAAAAACTTTTCCATAATTTTTAATGTTCTTGCTGCGACCAGGATTGGAACCCGGGGCCCACCGAATGAGGCGCTCACTCTCCTTAGACCTTTACATCATAGCTCATAAGTAAGTAATCGCGAAGACAGAAAGCCACATTGGTGCATTGGGTAAAGTTGTGTCCAGTTCTACTTGCAAAAAAAAAAAAAAACAAAAAAAAATCGATGGCCTCAAGTCGTATTTATCAATATAATAGACTTATCAATGCATAATGGTTTCATTTTATTAACATCTGCTAATAATGGCTGTATCGAACTTCCGCCGACACTTCTTGCAAAATTTAGGCTTGCAGCTTACTGCGCCTTATATAAAACAACGAAAGCCCTTACCAATTCATTTAATTTTCTAAAAACAAAACACAAAAAGAATGCGTGAATGGGATCAACACGATCAACAGCCGCATACTTCCACGAGATCGGAAGGAAGACCAGATTTAAGTGCAATAAGAAGAGGTCAATACCAATTATATCAAAAACCAGATAATGAAACTGCCTTAATCTGGTTTACTTGTGAAGAAACATTCTAAAATAATGTTTTTGGGTAACTAATGCAACAACTTAAAGATTGATTTAGATTTAAATTTGATTTGAATTTAATTTTATTTTTAACATCAGTTAAAAGTGTTACAATTTTATGTTTATGCCAAATATGTTTTTAAGTATTTGTTGCGTCAGTTTAATGACATCGGAAAATATGAAACAAATGCTTATAAAAATTTTTTAGTGATTGTGGCCAGAAATAAAACGCAGCATTGTGGTTTGTCAAATTTGACCTAAAGAACTTTGACGTCAGTAACTGTGAGGATCTTAAAAAAGTTAAAGAAACTGTTTATAAACAAGAGAAAAACTTAAACTGTTAAATAACATACAATAATTTTTGGGCCTATTTATTTGTATCAGGAGTAACTTTTATGAGCTGAAGACCATTTTCAATAGGAATAATTTAAATAACTGACATCTTAGTGCAAAAATGCTTTCTGCGTAAATTAGTTAAGTTTTATTTTCTTTTTTTGCCAGTCTCTTCTTTCTATCTCACACTCATATATGCATATCCTACATAGCTATGTTAGTACGGTTGCTATGTACATACTTATTTTACTTGCACAACAAAATCCTTTTGATTACAACAATAATTCCCTTGCCACACTTTCTTTTACCATTCAATGCTACAAAAGAACATAAATGTTAAGCTCACGTAATCTTTTCCCATAGACTTAATGCACACAAAAAATTAAATTAAAATGTTTAATATCTCTCCCAAAATAATCCGTATTCCTACGAGTACCTTCACACTCCACACCGACAATGCTAACGATTGGGATCACGTGTGCACTCACGCACTTAGTTGATAGTCGGAAGATTATATGGTGGTATCGCAAAAAGGTGACGCGGCTCGAAGCGATAAAACCATTTTGAAATAAGCTTAATTTACTTACACCATATCGACTCACTGTTAAGTTAATCTTCATCTTTGCTTATAAACGAATTTCCAGGGCCGGCATTGTGTGTCAATCCAACCACGATAGTGACTGTCGAACCGATTACCTGTACTTTTTGTGCTGTATTATAAAGCTTGAATAAAAAAGAAGAAAATTATTATTTTATTTTCAAATATATGTTTGTACATACATACGTATTTATAAAGTGCGTATGAATGAATGTGTATGGGTGTTTTGTGAGTTTGCTGTGTATAAACTTTTACATCGATTACCTGACTATTGTGTTTCATAGCTGCAGATTTGCCCTCGGCGCGGTTGTGGCAGTAACGCCGCGCGCCGCTTCGATTACATTTTCTCACATCACTTTCATGCGATTCAACTCTTTTGGTGTGGATATTTGTGTGCACTTTTGTTGGTTTTAAGGATGTTTTTTTTTTGTCGGTATCTTCGTTTTTTTGTGAAGCTTACAGAGCACTTCAGTGGAAATTGCACAGTATTGGCAAAACTTCTACAATTCACGTATACGACCAAATACATTTTATTTTATATGTATGTACATGTATGTGTGTATATATGTAATTGTATAATAAGGAGATCCAAAAGTATATGGGAAGTTATTTTTTTTAATAATTTTTGTTATCACAATTTTTCATAAGTTTCCTAATGACAGATAATTAAAAGTTTTTCTATCGGAGCTTGGGTGATGACGGAAGATAATTTGGGCGTCGTTTTGAAAGAATAATAAAATTTATAACTGAACAGGTGTTATAATTTTGTTAACCCTAGAAAGGTAATATACGTAAATTTTACGTGTATGTCGCATAAAAAGTCCAGTTACATTTTACCGCTATGCCGTATCGCTGTGAGTGCTGGGTAGTGCTTTCTTTGTTTCAGTGTTATATGAACAAGTGAATAATTAGTCCAGTATCAGTTCGCGGTTTGCTTTAATCGGTATTACAAAAAAAAGTGTGCACGTAAATTTTACGTAGTCTTACTAATAACTTATAAAATTTTGAACGTAAGTTTGACGTGGTCTTGTTAATAATGTCTAAATATTTGTGGATAAAATTTAAGTTCCGTGTGAATTTCAGTTTAAATTAAAAGAAAAAATGGAAAACTCAAGTCGTTGTCTTGCGGATACAGAAATAGAAGCCCTTTTGAACAATATTGACAGCGATGAAAGTTTTACTGATGACATAATTGAGGAGGAAGTAAATTTTGATAGTGACGATAGTTTGGATGATCCAGACTATTCTCCTGAGTTCGATGAAAATGGTTTTGAACAGGAATTGATGAAAATCGCGGAGTCCTCCCGAAATTCGGCCTATGAAAAAATAAGTCAACCTCCCCCAGCAAAAAAAAAATAGAACAACATCAAAAGAACAAGTAGAAATAAATGGGAACCAAGATGCATCCAATGCCTATACGCTTTTGGGAAAGAATGGTCATGTTTGGAGTAGCAATCCCGTGCGTCGTATTAGCGGAAAAACTATGGCTATGAATGTTGTCTATATTCGACCAGGTAAATATTATTAAAAACGATGTTTTTGTAGACACTGTTATTGAGCTAAAACTTAAACTAGGTCCATCGCCTATAGCGAGAGAAGCTATCGAACCGATCGATGCGTTTGGCTTATTTTTTGACGACGAAATACTAAAGGAAGTATTTTTGAGAACGAACGAAAAAATTGCACAACTACGAGAAAATTATAAAGTCAAAGACTCCACTGTATCAGATACAAAACTAAGTGAACTGAAGGCCTTGATTGGACTTTTATTTCTGTCCGCACCTTTAAAAAATTACCATCTCACCACAGACCTTCTGTTTGACGACAGGCGACAGATGCAAAAGGAGAGACTAGAAAATATATCCAACCTTCCTAGACCAGTTAAGAACAGTCTCCGTGATATACTTAATGTAAAAGAAACCGGATCAATGAGCAAAGATGAACAACCAAAAGGCAAACCGACATACTGTAAGTTTTGTCACTATTCCAAAAAACGGATGACAATGTACCTATTGCTCAATATGTAACGAAGCTGCCTTGTGTGCTGAGCATCAAATAAAAATATGTCATGAATGTATGAATAATTTCCCATAAATTGTTCTATAACCTAGTTTAAGAAACCAAAAGCTTTGTATTTTCATTCAATAAAATCAACACTGAAGACAAAAAATTTTTTATTAAACCTTTATTTAAAATAACACACGGAAATGGTGTACTACGTAAAATTTACGTATATATCCAACAACGTAGGTTAGAACTGTCTTACCTTTCTTGGGTTAAATCTATTCTGTTTTAAAACTAAAATATTTAGGTACATAGTGATGATAGTGAGATTACTGTCATCGCTTTTGATCAACTCAAAACAAAATCCCTAAAGGTGTTTTGACATACTGATTTGGTGTTTTTGTCATGTAATTTTTTTGCTAAAATACATAAATTTGGTGATTTTTTGGGAAAAGCTAGGTTAACAAGTACATAGTAAAATTTGCCTGGACTGCTACGTGGCATGGCAGTTCTTTGCGATTTTTCTTGATAAAAACACTTAACTCTTCTAGGAATATACAAAGTCTAATATTTTATTTATATTTCATCTAGGGTATATTTTCCAAAAATTTTAAAGATCTCTGATTGGAGCTCGCCTCCCCTTTTGATCAGATTGGTTGTCGAATCTCAGAACTGTATATATATTGTGGAATTTACGCAGAAATCGAACTGTCCTTGCGATCGTCCCAGAAACATTCAAGTGCCTTGCCGTGTGATCGGAATACGCCAGCTCCAACTAACTACTGCGATCCAATTATGATCACAGCGAATGTAATTACCATTTTTGGAAAAACTCCTCCAACTTCTTGCTGTAGTTCTTCTTCTTCGTCTTTGTCTTCAGATAAATTGGGGTGATATTCGAATCTAACTTACAAAATGTTCTTCATTCCTACTGGCGGTATCGAATCAAAGTTTTTTTTTTTAAATAGCTTCAATTTCGCCTTCATTCGTGTTGGCTTATAAAGCAACAAAACAATTCCACTAGTTTGTACGTATTGGGCATATTAGACCTACAAATTCAGGTTACATAACTGTTTTTGTCCAGAGCATCCACAAAAACAAAATTTATGTTTTCCATGTTAGTTTTATCAAATAATAAATGACAAAAAACTTCAACAAATTACATGAAGACTATAAAAAACTATTCGGTATTAAAGGTCATTTGGAAATTTTGTTTAAAAGTAATTCGACCCTAGCGCCACTTATAGGTTCCATTTCTCGCCCGCCCTAGCCGAGTTTGTAGCATGTGTGCGCTTCATTCGGTTTGTCCCTGATTCAAATCTTGGCCGGGGCAAGTAAAATATAAAATTATAGAAAATCTTTTTTTCTAACAATTGTCGCCCTTTGGCAGGCAATGGCAAACTACCGGGTGTACATCCGACAGGGAACAACTTCTCACAAAATTCAGTTGCCATTTGGAGTCCATGTAAAACTGCAAATCCTTCGAATTTGTGTGACAATATCAAGAACGCCAAATTATTTTTATTATTATTAGTTTTAATCATACAAGTAATCCACATTTGGAACTCGATCAAAATCGTTTAATAAATTGGAATTCTCTAAATAACTTGACTTCTGCATCACCTGCTAACCATTTATCTAACAGATAAAATATAAAACATACTTACCGCTCTGGTCAATTCGATGCAAATGTAATTCGTAATTATTTCATTCTGTTTTAAAATTTATATAGTGTGTATTTTCGACATATTTATTGAAATGATTTTTTGCATAGAATTTTTTACATTCATAGCATATGGTTTTCGTTTTTTGACCCTTCCGGACTTCGAATATATCGCATAGTTTTTTTTTTCCTTGCAGGTGCACAGGCTGTGGTAGTAATTGGACCAGGTTGTTCACAATCTTTGTCGTGTTGAGTCAGCTGTTTTCGCAATTCGGTAATAGAATTTATTTTCTTGCTAGTTTCTGCCACAATTTCCACTAAGAGCATCCCACACAATGTACATATTCATAACACTTATATCTTTTCACGCAGTAAGTCCCTGCCGTTTGGTCCAGCTTTGGTTGTGTTATAGTCCAAAACTTTTTCTGCTTTCTTTTTGGGTCCATTATAATAGCAATAAATTGCCTCACAATTTCTCCTGTTTTTTGACAGAGTGGAGCTTTTATTTTATCGCTTCAAAATCGAAATACGAAGCCAAATATAACACTTATCTTAACTTTTCCAACTTAATTTTCTACCTTCCAAACATATGATGTGGCGCTGTCACAAATTGGCCAAACTTCAGATACTGTCAAATTGGCACCTTTCTCTAAAAACGAGTTCGTCTACTGCCATATTCCAACCTGGTGTGAAGCCGTCTTGTAGGTACCCGTTCCAGATTTCGATACACTCATGAATTGGTTACAGTTTATCAATCGGTCTTACTTCCCTTCTTGCAGCTGCATCATTAATTCGAATAACTCTCAGTTTGTTTTGAAATCTAGCTCGGCACATAGTATCTTTGAAAAATGTTCGTCCATATTTTCTACTCTACTGTTGGAACAGCCCTTTGTTGTTCGGCATGCAGGCCCCGTCAAATATTAGAATGTCAATATATCGATATCAATAAAAATCGATGAGTTCAATTCGTTTCCATGTATTTTCGAAAACATTGCTTTCTTCAGCATTTGTCCATTTTATAATAGTCTTCAAAAGCGGCCTTCTAAAATAAATGATAAACGCAAAAGTTAGGCTATCAAATAAGGTCGCGGTTTCCACTGGCCCGCACTTATGTATGTCTTAATAATAATCTCATTACCAATAAAACCCGCGCATTGGTTATTGCCAATTTCACTTTTTCCATAAATTTTGAAAGAGTTATTAGTTTTGTTATCCGTAATGCAGTATATTTTTTTTAGACACCATTCTGCAAAAGCTCAGATGAAGACGGCAATAATGTATGGACACAATAAAATTAGCAACGGTATTGCTCACATCTATATATAAAACTGACTTTGCATGGGAATACGGGTCCACGGAAACCAGCTATTAGGCAAAGGGTTAAGTTTTCTAACGGCATCCACAGATTTGGAGTTAAGAAACAATGAAATCGTTCTTCATTTTATGTATTCGATCGCCATTACTTCCCTCTTGAATGTTTCCGGATACTAGGTGGTATAAAATCAAATCAACTCAGCAATAATTTACATAAGAAACAGATAATTGCGATTTCAATTCGGTTTTGTGTGCTATAGAATAACGCAATAAATAATTAAGTATATTTGTCATATGAAAGTTGACTGTTTAATGTTCAAAAGTTATATTGGCTGTGTGCATATTATATGTATATATTATTGACAAAGTTTTGAAGCTTTGAACACCTAACAATTTATTCATAAAAACAATATAACAATGGCACATTAACCAGGTAACAGCATTAGAAAAAATACAACCCTGCCGTGTATTTTGTTGTTGCAAGTGCAAATGGCCCATCAAACGTCAACATAGAAATGCCAAATTTGGCGTGTTTGACAATTCAATAAGTAAACAAAACGCACACCAGCAAGCCACACAAGCATCGCACTATTGCATCTACACCAAATTGCATATAAATATCTCAGCATTTGCGTGTTGGATACTTAGATCAAAGGCGATGGTATATAAAGCGAAAGAATAGAGTTGGGCATTAGGTTTGTTCTTTGCGTTCCTGCAATGAGGTCGGATTCCAAAAAGTGATCGGAACAAACCCAACCGCTTACAGGAAGTTCCACGCCACATGCTCTGTTCCAATTGGATCTTCTCCACTGATCTTGCGGAACCTTAAAAAAGTTAAAGCCTTTCCCCCTCCTCTTATTGCAAAGAAAACATTTTCCAATTTCTGAATATGTACATATGTATGTAAACATAATTTGGATATGTAATATGTAAACAATTTATTTTAATCTATAATCAAAACAAATAATAGTTTGTTATGATAAAATGTAAATAAACTTTGACAGCTGATGAACCACTTCGAATAAAAAAAATCAAAAAACCATCCTTGTTGCTGTTACCTGGTTAATGTGCCTTGAATATAACATGATTTTTTTTTTGCAGGATATATCTAAATTTTTTGATTGCAATATTTTTGGAGTACCCTATTGCACACTTATCCTTACGCAAAAATCGTATATTCAAATAAGCATAGTTTTGTGAAAATTTACCCGATAATACGTTGGATCAGTTGGGTTGCAATGCCAATAGTCTGTACCGGTTCAGCCATTACCATTCATCCCACTTAGATTTTACATATATGCTGTTGTTGGCTGCAAAATATAAAAAAAAGGAAATAAAATTTTAAAACTGGATCAAACGCCTGAATTAACCTGCCCTACATCATATACATACAAACATATGTAGGTATGTAATTCATATACTTATGTCTGTATATATGAAGATACCCTGTACGATGACAACAAGTGCATGACCTTTTACTAAATTTCGTTACTAAGATTTTAACAACTAGTTCAGGTCTGTCTCTTTTTAATCCAATCTTTAAAAAAGAAGCATTTCTTTATTTGACTTTAGATGGCGCAGAGGGGGAATTGTTCCAAAAAATTTTTCGCATATGCAATATTTTATTTTTCCTAAAAATATGTTTGATTTATATTTATACCCGAGCGCACCAGTGACCAGGGTGTTATAACATTGTTCACCAAAAGGTTGTTTGCAGCAGCTTAAAAAAACCGAGACAGATATAATGAGAATAGAAAGCAAAATCAATTAAACCCTGTCTGTCCGTCCGTCCGTCAAGTATATACTGAGGTATCTCAACGAAAGTTGGTTCACACATTGACCGATTTAAATGGACGAAAACGTATAATAACCACGCCCACATAATGGTGTTTTGTGAACAAGTAAATAGTTTTGCTATGAATACCAAAAATAATTAGTTCAAATTTGGTATTCATGTTTGATTTAGAGAAATGGAACGTTGATAAATTTTTTTTATGTAAATGGCACTGCCCACTTTAGAGGAGGTATATCTCCAAAACGACCTTACCAAACTCTATAGAACACACGCTTTATACTTTCATTTAGTAGGCCATTTTTCCAAAATAAGAACCCGATATCAAATATAGATTGCTCAAATTGTGTACACGGCATTGGGTCAGAGTAGGGAATTCCTAGGCAAAATTTTTGGAATAAGCTTGACATCACCTAATTTAAAGCAACTTGGTTTATATCCGCCACTACTGTATTTACATTTCATCTTGGTAAGCACAATTTAGAAAAAATCATTTTAAATCTTTTTATCGCATACAGCAAGTACTGTTTATGTGAGGAGAAACGTTGCGCCGGTTATCTAAATTTCAGCTGCATCCGAACTTGGACTTTTCTCTACTTGTTTTTATACCTTTCATGAAAGCGAAATGGTATTATAGCTTTGGCGCAATGCTAGTCAGTGTTCGTCTATCTGCTTGTACGCAAACTAGTTCCTGAGTTTTGGAGATGATATCTGATGTGTTATTGCAATATATTATTCATATGCGAGAACCGGCAAGAGCGAACCTAATATAATTACAATACAGCTGAATTTTATGATGTAAGATTTCACGTTATAACTCCAGCACTAAGCATCTCAGGTGAGAACATGAAATTGGGAGCTTATTGATTAATCTTTATATTTTAGTTTTTCTAGAAATATACAGCTTATTTCACCATAGTTTCCTTTTTTGGTGTATTTGATTTTATATGGAAAAAAATAATAAACAGTCCTTTAATATTGAATATTTTTACGCTAACAGTGCAGTTTCATGAGAGGTAAAAAGCTTTCGTCAAGCCGGAGACAACACTCTGTTTATATGTTTCATTATCGTTTTGTTCCCTATGTAAACGTTGACATTGTTTTCAAAGCGGGGACATATGACAATCTAGTAACAAATGTCCGGAGTGCACTTGAGATGTGAAGGGAACTCCCCACAACACTTCTGAACGGCAAGACAGGTGAGGAGACCAGTCCAATGTTTAGGGACGATGTTCACGCCCCTCCACTAGATCAGCACAATGTGAGATACAACAATAGTGTGGCTTAAAGACAACAAAGCTCCCGTAGCTAACGGATTATCAGCTGAGCTGTTAAAAGCTGGCGTCGAGTAGATAATAGGGTACATGTACCGGCTTTCAAGCGCAATTTGGTCTGAAGAATACACGCCCGTAGATTGAAATCTCAATGTGATTTGCTGAAGCTCTACATGAAGCAACTGATTGGATCTTATTGGAATGGCGTCAGACCCGGCAAGTCCAGCATTGATGAAATATTCACTGCACGTCAAATCCTGCAAAACTCCTTTGGTAGACAAATTGACACACACCATCATTTCGTCGGCTTTAAAGTTGCTTTTGATAGCACAAGAAGGAGCTGTATTACGATACCATATCTGAATTTGGGATCGCCGCGACACTAATACGGCTATGTAGAATGACGTTGCGCACAACCTTTAGCTCCGTCCAGATTGGGAAAGATCTCTTCGAGATGTTAGAAACCCAACGAGGCTTTAGACAATGTGACATACCTTCGTGGATCCAACAGAAACACCGCCAAAAATTTCAGCCTTGCCAAGAGGTTCTACTTTGGGCTCCCTAGGCAATTGGAAAGCAGAGCCCTCTCTCGACTAACAAAAAATTCGCTCTACAAATATCTCTAACTGCCCGTCCTTTTATGTGGCGTGGAAGCGAGGTTGGCACAGAAGAAAAGGTTTTGAGAGCAAACTACGTTACACATGGGACACGGTTACCAAAGAAGATGAAATCATGAATACCGTTCGAGCTCTATAATGACATGGGCATTGCCGAATGAGTACAAATTCAACATTTGCGGAGATCCTTCGATCTTCAAAGTACCAAGTGCAGAAGGACCCGTCAACACTTGGAATGATTAACTCGGAGAACGTCACAAAGGAAATAAGTGATTGGCGAAGTTTATTTTTATCTCGGTCCAAACCGAAAAACGGTTGTACGAGTAATATCAAATTTTTATTTAAACCACAAATATATATGCGTTTAGAGTCTATATGGCGTGTCAATCGCAAAGTCTTTTATGTGCGTATGCAATAATAGTTGATAAAATCGGTAATTTTGCAATCATACCTACATAATAAACGAAATGTAAACAGAAGAAATGTATGCTTTTTGTATATTTTGTAAGTTCAATTAAAATTATATTTAATTAAATTAAAATTATATTAATAAAATTTCAGAAAGGCAACAAAAAGCACAAGGGAGGGCATTCTTTTGCTGCAGGAGTACAGTGCCTAAAAAAATGAGGTTCACCACTGCAGAAAAAAGTTTGGGTAAGTAGAGATAGTTGGTCAAAGATTTTCTAAACTTATACAAGTGAAAATTTTTTATTTTGGAAATCTTGTCCATATATACTATATCAATATTTTGTTTCATACGTACTGGAAGAATACACTCCAGCCTTGAAAGTTATTATTATATTGATATTCTATATTTTCAAAATCAAGAACCTAACCGCTGAATCTTAATTCGCTAAACTATATACAAATATATACCGGTAAAGCTCATACAGCTCATCGTTCCATCGTCTGCAGTATTCGCCGACGCAAAGGCGTAAGGGATCAAAAATCCTTCGGAGAATCTGTCCCTCGAACACTCCAATGGCCATCGCATCTGATGTTAACGCGCCCATGCCTCTGCGCCATACAATAGCACGGGCATGATGAGGGACTTATAGAGCGTGGTTTTCGTTCGTCGAGAGGGAGCTTTACTGCTCATTTGTCTACTCAGCCCAAAGTAGCACTTGTTGGCAAGAGAGATTCTTCGTTGAATTTCGAGGCTGGCATTATTGTTGGTGTTAATGTTGGGTCTTAGATAAACAAAATTCTCTACCTTGTCAAAACTGTAACTGCCAACATTGACGCGGGAGAGAAGACACGAATGTCCTTACTGCTGACCCATTTCCAGTTCATATTCCTACAATTCACGCCCAGTAGTCCAACGGCCTAGCCAAATGTCTCATCTAAGAAGCAAATCAAAATAACAATTAGTTCCCATAAATAATTAGGTAGTATTATTATGGAAAGCTTAACCTTAAATTGGCTTACTTTCCTACAGACTTATCTCATATGCATCTGTGCACTTACATACGTGTGTATGTACATATATCTTGGTCAACCACTCGGATATAAGCCAGCCACTTCCGATCAAAGTATCTGGATTTATTTATATTTATATTCATTTTTAAGCAGATTACATAATCGTATGTATTCACATTTTTACGATTGGGCATGCATACATAAATATATAGTCGTAAAATAAAAATTTATGGAAACATTTTACCTACACAAAATACATGTAATGGAATAAATATAATACCCAGCCAACCAGCGGAGTGCGCTCTCGCTCTTATGGTGTTCCAAAAAAAATCTCAATTGTGCATATCCAACGGAGAAAATAGCCTTCCGAATATATATGGAAATAATGCAATTCTAGTGCTCCTCAAATAACTGATTTCGGTGAAGTTAGCCTAAATGGATTGCTTTGGGATCATTTTATTTATTTATGTACTTACTTAGTCCTGCAATAAGTACCGTTACAAGCACAGTCTGGTATAATAATGAAACTATAATACGTTTTTAATATAGTTTGTTTTATTTAATAATGCATATAATAAATGAGCGATGTAAAAACTTTAACCGAAATGGTCACCTATTGCCTTCACACAAGCTCTCAACGATTCGGCCATTGATCAATAGCGGCACGCACAGTTTCTATTGGCGATGCTGCTCGACCCAAACATTTTTTGTGACTCTCCAAACTTCTATGGATTGTTGCAGGCCATGTTCTCGAGCTCTGACCACAAACTGTAGTACAATGGACTCAGGTCTGGACTTCCATACCATATATATCTAAATACGAAAGTCTGTATTTTTGAGCCCTTATAACTGTTTAACCATAGCATGAAATTACCAGCAATTTCGCGTTATTATTAGTTTTCACATCGGGAAGTTTAGTTTGAAGGGGATTGCCATCTGTTTTCAAAGTCGAATTTAATTGAGCTATACATAGGTTATGTAAAACATTTAAATATGGGTGTCAAGCGATTTGTCTTCGCGAATAAATGGTTCATACTTCTATTTCTGTTTGAAAAGTCGAATTTAATTAAAATATACCCAAGTTTTATGAAATATTAAATTATGGGTGTCAAACGGTTCGATTCGATAAATATATTTGGTGGAGGGTTGCCACCTATTGGAAAAATTAAGTATAACTATAATATACCCAAGTTATATGCAACATTAAAATATGGGTGTTAAACGGTTGGTCTAAGATAGACGATTCAAACTTTTACGACGGTTGCCACCTGTTTACAAATCGTATTTAATTTAATTAAAAGCAAATAATATGCAGTAATAAAACTTGTGTATGAAACGATTCGTATCTGCCAGGAAAAGTTTGATACCCATATTTTGAAGAGGGTTGCCACCTGTTTGAGAATACCACTTTATTTTAATTACACACCAGTTATGTGAAATATTTAAACATGACTGTAAAAGAGTTCGTTTTGCTGAAAAAATTTTTATAGATCAGAATAATTTGAAGGTAAAATTTGAAAAGTAAAACTTTATTAAATTATACACAATTTATAGGTGAAAGAACCCGATGGGCGTTTTTTATAGTTACATAAAGACAGGACAACGTTCGCCGGGTATTATCTATTTATAATTAATAAGTATAAGAATTTTGTTTTCACTTTTTTGTATAAACTAAAACAAATTGATTATCATAACAAGAACAAAAAGGGAGAATTAATAAAGTAAGTAACTAAATTTTTTGCTTAATGCTTTATTATTTGCCTCTAAATGCATACCTAACTGCCATATCATCACTTTATATAATCAACTAATATCAACTAATAAATAAAACGAAAACCAATAACAAATTTTTGCATCAAAAGTTACTACAAAAAAATATATACATCAAACATAATGTACCCTTGTTATGCTCTAGAGGTCTCCGATTTCACGCCATACTCGTAGCGCTCCTTCGAGGTGTTGCTATGGCAGCCCCTTTCACTCCTCACTCCACTCTTTCAGAGCGCTCCGCATTTGGCTGGTTGGGTAAATGCATATATATACATACATATATATATATATATATATATATATAATGCTCCATTGTGGTACTCTATATATATATACATATATTTTTTTCTTAAATGTAGAAATATTAGTGTCTTTTCTTTGTACATCCGAATGTGTGGCATTTTCCTGTTGCTATTTACCGATAAACAAAATCCTATGTGTTGGCACCGCAATGCGATTGAACACAAAATTGTCGATTTCTGAGCCTCTTGTGTGGGTACGGGTACTCGACTATACACGTACATACATATCTATTTCGCTCTCCATCCAAATCTTGTTCACCTCTACATGTTCTACGGCAAGAGGGCATCGTTTACAGAGGTTGGCTGAGGTGCGTTTTGGCTTTTATGCCACAATAAGCGCAACTGTAATGGCGCATACAATGAGTCTCCAATTTCAGTAGACACAATAACAAAAAGGCACCAACAACAACAACAAAATAATACTACACCCCAGCCAATCCAAGCCATCGATACTATGTTTTACCAAAAGAAAAAAGTAAAATCAGAAAAAAGCGTACATACATAGAAAGCAGTTGGAAGGATGAGCTTATGTACACAAAAAGTGTCTGCTAGACCAACCTCAACGCCGACAATAACAACAACAACAGCAGCAACAAACAAATTAGGTTAAATTGTAGGTCAATAGCCGCTCTTAGGTTACGCTAAAGTGTAATCATCCAAGCCACCGCTATGACAATCTATGTATGTATGTATGTACATATGTATGTATGCTTTGTCAAATAGACACCTGAGCATGTTTAGAGCTACATATACTAAAAATAGAAAATTACAAATAAAGCACGGAAGAAGCATCCACATAAAGCGATGTATAGAAACCACAATAAAGCAATGGTGTGGAAAGTAAACACGAATAGAGTTACGTAAATGGGTGTCGTCTTGACAGTAAAGCGGACCTCAAGCTCTAGGGAAACTATAGAAGGATGAATAAAAATAACTACACATAAAACTGTGCAAAAATTAGTTGGTCTTGCTTACATATTTACATCCATATATAAATATACCAATCGAAGTAACACACAGGCTAAATTAGTTGTTTAACTTCAATACAATTATATAAATTTTAATCAAAAATCGCTCAGATCGAAAATGCATATTTACCGCTTATTAAATTACTTTCGCTTAGTATATGTGTAAAACAATAAATTACTGAAGAATATCGGAAGAATACAAATTTATACTGGCGGAGAAAATACAAAGCAAATATAAAAAAGATGGCAGTATGTTTCAAATTCCAAATCGAATGTTGCTTTGCATTTGCAAATAGTAAAGAGTTTCTCAAAGCAACGTGCTTATAATAGGTGCCTGAGCAGGAGCGTACTCTAGTGTTCGATGAAGTTTTTTTTTGCACTTTTTTTTGTTCTAAACTCTGTTTTTTGGGTCTGCACTAAGTCTCACTTTTTGCATTAAACCACTCTAGCTTCTTAGCAGGTGCAAGTATAGCAGCACAAAAACACAGCTGTTCTTTAAGTTGGATTGCGGCAAATAAAGGGTGTTTTTTTAGACTGATAGAAATTTCGATAGGGATAGCTGTTACTTGACAGCTGGTAAATGACATTCCTATATGGCATTTCTGTTCAGTAAGCATTGACAAATCATCATGGAAAAAATGATGCCGCAACATCGTTTACAAATTGTGGAAATTTACTTTAAAAATCTTTGTTCTGTTCGCACTTCGTGATTTTTTTGGTCCACATAGTCGAGCATCAGAGCAGCTTATTCATCGAACTGTTGATAAATTTCGAACAACATTTACTCTACTCGATGAAAAACCAACAACAAGACAAAGAACTGTACGTACAGAAGAAAATATTGGTGCTGTAAGTGATAGTGTTGGAGAAGATCCGAATTTGTCTATTCGCCGCCGTGTTCAACAGGTTGGACTTTGTCCATCCACATCATGGAAATTTTGCAGTGGTTCAAAATTGGACTGATCGCATCCGATTCACCAAAGCTAGTCGTGGCGGACATATTCCAGAAATGGTTTTTAAATTTTAAATGTCATAAAAATATCTTTCATATAAAAATAAAAATTTGGCATAATACTTAATTTTTTGTGTGTTTTATTTCAATTTAAAGTTCTATCAGTCTATAAAAACACCCGTTACAAGAGAAAAAGTTGATTTTAAAAATGGAATTTTTTTTATCGAATGGAATATTTTATTAATTTTTGAGTGAAGCCGATAAAGCACCGTTTTCGTTTGCAGAGGTTTTTGCATTAAACTGCTTTGAGCTCTGCACGATGTTCTTCTGTCCTGCACTACCCTTCACTTTTAGTGCACTCATCGAGCATACTTAATACAGATGAATCGGGTCCAAATTTATTTTTTTACACATTTCCAATACGCATGAAGGAAGCATATGGCGCTTCAATCATTTTTGTTATGCTCAAGCAGAAAGTAATGAGCACAGTTGGTTTACTGAATTTGTATATATTTCGTATATATGTATACATGAAATATTTGCATAGCACTGCGATCAGTTTTCAAATATCCTTCAATCGTTTATCAAATATTTACATGAGGTGATATTTAAAGATTTTGAAATACTAATTTTTTTTAACATTAAACTGGAATAAAAACTTATTTGCGAAAAAGAGAAACAGAGGCATGATATGTGCGGACTTCATGAAAAAGTATACTCTCAAAATCTCTAGTGAGCAAAACTCTATCATGAAGGGGTTAATAACTTCAGCTCCCATGGTTTGGAGCAACCTCAATGAAAGCTAGAAAATCGTTTCGAAAATTAGTTGAAACACATGCAAAAGTTTTCTAATCTTCATGCGTTTTATTTTGGAAGGCAATAATCTCATATTATTTAAACGTTGAATTGTATTATGGAAGTATGTCGCGTGAATTTCGGAACCTCCGGTTTCATTGGGAGACTTCCATTTGTTGAGAACGTCCCTCTTCGGCATAAAAAAGATGTATAGAAAATATATTCTCACCGTTTTCAGCTCGAACGAGAAAACATCGCTCTGTGTGTAAGTAAGCAAAAGGAATGACCGCCATTTCAAATGAACTATGAAACTTCAATTGGTACCTTTTGTACTGTGAAGATATACAAACAGCGAACAGAGTATCCTTTCAAAATTAACTACAAAAAACACGACAATCGTATTTAGATGAAGTGGTCTAAGTCATAATGATTTAATTTACAGGCATTAAATTTGTCTAATGATTTTTATATACACTTATTTTGAAAAATATTTATATTTTTCTTCAGAAGCATTGACAATAGATATTCACGGATTTCATTTATTTCATGTTCGTGCATTTTTTACGCACAATAATCGGGCAAACATTTTAGAGCGAAGATTACCTATTCTTCCAATTATTTTAAGTTAGCCTCGACTTATACAAATTACTAACTGTAGCGTATGTTATCGAAAAACAAAATTCTAAATGAAAAAATATTATAATTTGATTTCCTCTTTAACTAAACATCGACTATGCAGTAGATGTTAGGTTGGTAAAAAGATAACAGGGCGGTGCCTTTGCTCGTTACCCAATTAGCGAGCAAAGTGGGGTTTTGATAAACTATTATCCTGTAACCTGTCGGTGTTTTCTGATAGCTCGAACCATTGTGTATGTTGCGTGCTTATCTAGTTCAGCTCAAACTTCAGTAACCGAGCTCTTAAAGCGTTTTAATAGAAATGGTTATTGAGAAGATCTATCGGCGGCCCATTCAAGATAACGTCCAAAAAGGGTTGATAATATCCACTGCTGCTCATTCAATGCTGCTCAACTTTTCGCGTTATACTTCTTATCTAGCATTTTCCACTTAACTTAAATACCAAGCGTTAATACTAGCTCTATCACGGTGAAACTGTGTTGTTGATTCCCATTTTTTTACTGAAACCTCTTGCATGTCTAAGTAGCTAAGTATAAGGGTTATATTTATCTTTCAACATTTGTGCTCCAGTTCAGCTTGGTTTGGGAATTTTGTCTCATTTATTAACAGTACTAGCTAACTTTTGCTTGGATTAACCATGGAAAAGGTACTGTACGAGGAATAGCATAATAACTTCAACAAAGCTTCATCTCGAAACTTACTAAACCTTTAAAAATATCTGTTGTATCCAATCGATGGTAGCAGGCTATCAAATTAGTTGTTTTATTTACCTTCTGCTACGTTCTCACATGATGATAGCAATGCCAAAAATAAGGTAATTGAACATATCCAAAATAAATAATTCAAGTCCATTTAAATTTGAAGGAAGCTAAAATATTAAAAATCCTTCCAAATTTGATTCTTTACTTACGATTAATAATAGTTTTCCATTAGAATTGAAATCGTTTTTGTGCTGTCCCTACAATACTCCCGAATCGATAAACCGTAAAGCTGGACAACACCAATGATAGTGTAATATTTTTATTTACATGTATATAAAGCAAATAAAAAAAAATTGTCAATTACGTAATATACTAGCAAAGCCACCCATTCTACATTTTGTGCACATGTGCTGTTTCCTAAACCTTTGAAAAATGCTGGAACAGTGAAGAAGTGGGAAAATATAAATAAATAAATACACATATGTAGGTGCATACATACCTATGTACATATGAATGAACGGCGTATAGTAAAATTGCTGAGAGAACGATGTAGATAATATAATTAATTTAATTTGCATGGTCAGCTAAATTATATTTGTGTAATTACGTATGTAGGTGATAGTGCACGGAAGCAAAAACCTATTATCCAAAGATGAGTATCGGATTCTGCTTTCAATTAGTTTATTCTTGTTTTTTCTTTGTAATAAATACAAATGCGAATTTTATTGGTATGAAACTGAAGTTTTTTTTTTTAATACCTTTAACACATGTCGTTGGTATTATACTTTGATGCTACAATTTAATAATACCTATGAATTAATTTTCACATTTTCAGCCATATTAGCAAAATATAAAAGCTTCTGAAGATAACCAGAATAAAAGCGCAATTGAAGTTCCGGTCCGCTAAGCGACTGATTTAAAATTAAAATGTGTATGTGGAGGCTTTGAAAGAAAATCTTGTATTTCACTATCTTACTCTTGAATATTACAGTTTTCTCCTTTCTACATTCTCCACATAATAAATGATATTTGCATTTATATTGATAAATATTGCACTACCAATATTTTTGATGTTGTTATTTGGTTGATCATCAGATTTAACCGTTCTAGACTCCTTTTTATGTTGAGTTTCCAATTTATTAAAAGTTCGCCTACTCGGCTCCGTGTCACCGTAATATGCCGTGATTGAACTATGTTATATTCCGTAATGATATTTTTAAATTCTCTTTTTACGATAGCCACATCTAACTACTCTTATTGCCTACAGTTCGCTCAATTTTATAAACAACAGTTCTATGCATTTATGTGCGCAGCTCAGTTTTGCAAATTTCCAAAACCAAACTACGTATTAGACAAATGTTTACTTTTACTTTACTTTCTAATTTTTTGTTTGCAAGTGTGTTTTGTAAAATATATTATAATCATTTTGATAACATTTGATTAAAAAAATAAAACTCCAAATCTAATTCATTTAGTAGTTTGTAGTTATTATCTAAATATATATATATACGAGTATTTGGTATAAAGCTTTAGAATATTTCTGGTGACACTGCGTATGAGTGACTGAGTGTAGTGTGTTTGTTTAGCAGTAAAGTTCTTCATACGACCTGTTGATTTATACTTCATTTTTTCATTGAATGAACCTTGACTATTTTTTTGTTTGGTTTCACTTGTGTATCTTTATTTATTAAGCTTATTTTGAATCAAAAACATGAACTAAAAAATAACAGGGGTTTACCTAAAAGTGCGAACGACAAGTAAAACTTTTTTGCCGACTTCAAAAAGAGATAGAAGTTTAAAGGGGTAGAGATTTTCAATAATCGTTTTTTATTAGCTAAAATGCTTCTTATTTATTGCGAATTACGAAAAATATGAGATTAAACATATTTTTAACAGTTAAAGTTGATTTTTGTTGTAAAAAGTAGCTTTACTTTAAACCCTCATAAGCATGTGAAGAAACTTTATACACGCTTTCCATGGTTTTTTAAAATTGCTATAAAATTTCCACCGATTTCAAAGGATCAAATATTCGCATTACAACTCACTTGAATCCGTCGAAGGATTTTTGAGTACTGAGTACAAAAGCTATTTTTCATTCGTATCATTATAATTGTATTTCTACTGAACCCAAAAACCCGACTACAGCAGCTGGACTGTCATTCTTGTATGTACACCCTGTAACAACTATACTCGCCCTGCATTTTTCACAGTACCATCTCAACTATAATTTTTGATACAAAGCACTGAACAATTTTTCTAAGCAACCTCAATGCACATTGAAACCTTGTCAAAATATTTACCTCACGGCTTTTATTTCCTCTTAAAAAAAAATTGAACTTGGGTATCGATTTAGGGTCCCCAAGGTGGTGTGTATTAGTTAGTAGTAGTAGTCCAGAAGTTGTTCTTAAATGGCCCTTAACTAGTCCCGAAACGGGGTACCAAACTACATTTGTATGTACATATGTGCTGATCGAAGTTACGGCGCAATATCGACGAGTCCTTCGTTACATGATGTAAAAAATTGCTCTTATGCCACTAAAGAAGATTTACTTAAAAAAATTCAAATAGTTGCACGACTTGATAGTGAGCCAATTGTTATAAAAATTCTCTACATAATCAATGAAATATTAAAGATTGTGGATGTAGGTATATCGAATAGAGAAAATAATAGTATTAAGAGGTATAATAATAATGCAAAAGATAACACTCTTGTTGAAATCACCAGTTATTTATGATGATAAGTTTAAAAAAGTGAGACTGATTTCAACAACTATTTTCCCTACTATAATGATAATGAGAGTGTAAATAATGCTACCAATATTCCGTTTACACAAGGAATTTAAAATTTAATTAAATATTCAATGGGGTTTCAATTACTTAATTAGATATTTAGTTTTGTTTAGCTTTTGAGTGAAATTTGGATTGATTAAAAATGAAAATAAATTCAGCATATGCCCATGTAGGAATTTTTAAATCACTATTATTTCGTTTTTAATGTTTTGCAATTTTCTCTTAAATTGCAAACTTAACTAACTACCAACAAAGTGTAAAGAGGATGCACACAAAAAACACAACTTTCACATAGATACTAAGCGCTCTTGGCTACCTATGACCCTTTGTTCACCAACTACTGTGATTTTCCAATGATGACTTTGTGCCACATTTAAGTACGTCGACATTCATGTTGCCTCTGCTGATTTTCCGTTTAAGCCATGTCTGTCTATGCTCATATTCACGTAATCCGCACGGCTAAGTAAACTCATTAAATGACAATTTTGCCAGCTACGGATTAGGAAAACCGAAAAGCAAACACTCGGCAAACAGCGGAAATCAAGAGCATTGCTGTCACTGCACTCTCTACTGCCCCGCTTTACCTCATCTTACCTTAGTTGATGTAGACAGTTCGGGCTCGATGTTAGCAACCGCAGATTGCTTTCAAAATATATGTACCTCCCAAACCTCGCTTTCATGCCGATCACAATGTCTTAGTTGTTATTGCATTCGCCAATAAATAGCAGTACGTGCATACTATGTACATGCATATATATGTATGTATGTATGTATGTAAGAGTGTTCGCTGCTCCGTTTACACTCTAACTTGCATCAGAGTCAATTGAAAGGAATCAGCTGTGTTGAATGCAAGGGACAACTGCCAATAATTACAGCATTTGTTGCAAGCGCCTTGATTGTTCTTGCCACCGTTGTTTATTTAATCGGATGTATACATATATAGGTGTAAGAAGGTAATGGGTTTATATATACAGGGTTTTTCAATAGGAAAGCTACAAAAGTTTTTTTTTAAATAAAACAAAAACGGTTTGGGATATGAATTAAATTCTTTATTCCTGTGAAAGTACATTCGATGCCATTATGTATAGAACTCGACTTATTTTGCAGTCCAGACGCTGAACCCAATTTTCGACGGTTTTCAAGCATAAATCGGCCGATACTGCTGCAATTTCACGTTCGATATTCGTACGAAGTTCATCAATCGTCGCTGGATTATTGGCATAGACCATAGACCTGACGTAGCCCCACAGGAAATAGTCTAACGGCGTCAAATCGCATGACCGAGGCGGCCAATTGACTGGGCCATTTCGTGAGATTACACGTTCACAAAACTTGGTTATCAATAAATCGATTGTGACATTCGCTGTGTGGCTTGTTGTGCGGTCCTATTGGAACCACATATTGTCCAAGTCCATATCATCCAATTCGGGCCAAAAATATTCGGTTATCATTGAGCGGTAGCGATTTCCATTCACAGTATCGTCCGGTCTTGATCATCACGAAAGAAGTACAGCCCAATGACGCCGAAGGCCCATAAACCGCACCAAACCTTAATTTTTTCGGGATGCAATGTTGACTCATGGAGTACATGTGGATTGCTGCCTGTCCAATACGAATAACGCATATTTTGCTTATTGACGAAGCCATTCAGCCAGAAATGACGACGACCATAAATTGGACGTAGCGCTCCGAATCTGGGTAGTAAATTTTAATAATTTCGACTCGTTGATGGATCGGATATATTTCCATGATGAAATGGCAAACCTTACTGAAGAGAAATGTCAAAAGAGTGGGGAAAAATATGGCGTCGTTTCAATATCGGTCTACTTTTGTGCGTTCCTATTGCAAGACCCTATATTACGTTGGCAAACTTTGTATGCCTTTCACGGAGGTAAAATGGTATTATAACTTTCGTTCGACATTTGCAAGTATAAGAAGAAGAAGAGGTAGCATGGTATCTAAGTATATCAAAATAAGTAGGATGATGATGATTTTGCATGCCCTCCTAATTTAATGCAAACTAGTCCATCAGTTTTAGAGTTGTCTCGCAGGCATTTTGTAGACAGATACATTTTTCCAAAAACACGTCTCTCAAAATTCATTTACCGTGATGAGTCAAAGCAAAACTGTAGGTACTGTGGGTAGGAGAAGTTTGGCCAAACATGAAGTTATGATATAAACGAGAAATTATTATTGCTGTTATTATTATTATTATTACATTTTATTTTAATGTTACATTTTCGGTAGAGTTCTACCCAAAGGTCAAAGAGCGGTTAAAAGAATGTTTGGTATTTTCACTTTCATATAAAAAAAATGCTAAGCTTTGTCTAGACAATACTCTTTATCGTGGACTTGATACTGTCAATACTTTTGATTTCAAGTAGTTGTAATAGGCAAAATAACACTGACTCAAACTTTTCATTTCCAAGATTTGTGGAACTTAATTAATCAAACATAAGTTTTAAGTGAAAATTGTTATTTTATTATTATTATTATTTATTAGCTTTAATATACAATACTAAAACTAATTGTGAAAGATACGAGTACTAGCTGATATGGCCTACGACTCGTTATTTGTTATTTTATTTTTTTTTGTTATTTTAAAAAATTGTTCACCTCGTAATTATCACGATCTCTGATTCGCATTACAAACCAAAACAAAATGTTTATGAGTTATTATTAATGTATTTTGCGCACTATTGATAGTTAAAATTATTCTGCAGCATTATGTAAGAAATCACAACATTTCCTAAATTACATTTACTTCATAACTGTGCTTCTTATTTTCAATTGAAGTGATGCTAATTGAGTTTGCATCACTACAATGCAATCAAGCCAGATAATTAAGCGCAAAGTGGTATTTATTGCACTTGAGCAAATAGAATGAGGAAACTTTTTTGCAACTTCATCATCAATTGCTTGGCACTCAAAGCTCCACAAATATATTCAAACACGAGTTAATGCTATGGAAATGTGAAGCTTAAATAGATACATGTATAGCTAAATACTATTGAATATTCAAAAATAAAAAATGATTTAAAAAGTGGTTACATTATGATAAGAAATATATTCATAAATTAATTTATACCCTCTGCATTTCGCATCGGTTTAAAAGGTAAAATTGATGCATTTCCAACTCATTTCGGTGGCGGTGTTCTTAATGCCGGCTGAGTTCGAATAGATTTCAAATCGTTTTCATTCCAAGTCGATAATCAGTTTAAACAGCTGTCGTCAATTATTATTTGTGTTTCTTGAAAAATTTAACAATGCTGTTTTGGTGTGCTGATACAAGAAGGCATGTCATTGCGCGTTCAAAACCTTAAGAATCATTAGCTGAGATTACGCGTGAACGTATAACGGAAGCTGGACTCCAAGTCAAGCAAATTAGCACTATAAAGAAATTTACGTTATAAATCCTACTTAATTTCCTTGGTTTCGCTTCGAATTAGAATAATTACTGAATTTTTTTACAAATAAAATCAGCTTCCGTACAGAGATAGTGATTCAAATAAGATATTTCCACAAAACGCAGTGATTTAACAACAACAATTTGTTTTATTTTTATGCATTTTTCAAACATTTACTAAGGCTCGAGCGAATACCAATAAATGCCACTAATAAAAAATTTAGCTTCAAATACCATTTATGATGTATGACAATATGGAACTTTTCGATGAATTCTCTGCACGCGCTGAATTGAAGCCAAAGGCACGTCTGATTCATTCGATCGTTTTCCGTGTGTTTATTTCAGAATTTTTAAAATGGAAATCTGAAACAGATTTTTTCAGCTATTCGAATACAGATTAGAACAATAGAATCTTTAAAATCTTCCAAATAATATAAAGTTTTAAGCCCAAACGATTTGGCTGACAAATAACATATGTATACATATAAGTATTTGGATTTAATTTGCCAACTACATTTCATTTCGACTAGTAAAAGGTAAAACTTTTCGAATCGAAAAACTTGATCGGAATGAAAATGCACAATAGACCTGTATGTTCCTTTGCTAATTTTAAAAGCACCACATATTGACAAATTTTATTTAAATTTTGTACTAAAACTTTTTTAGCGCAATGAGAATTATTTTTTACATCGCAACGCATAAATGAGAAAAAATGTATTTAGATTACTAATTCTGTTGTAGCGACATATCAATGTGTAAGTATCTATATAAATGTACTATGTCTGGTCATCAGTCCACACATGCATATGTTGCTTGGGACCATTTCGACACCATTTGAGAACAAGCGCCGGAGAATTTCGGTACTAGATATTACAGGGCCATTTTAAGATCTTTACGCAGTTCGGGACCGGTTCAACATTACAACTAATTCTACTATCTATTATTAGTAGAATCACTACTGTTGCTACCTCTACTGGCTGGCACTACTCCTAGTACCACCGCTATTGCTACTGCTATTACTAATCCTAGTACTACTACTACTACTACTAACTACTATTACTACAACTACAACTTCTAATATTACCACTAAGTATTCCCACTACTTATTACTACTAACTACTACTAATAATTAATACCACTATCTCCACGACTAGGAATAACTGATTCTACTACCACTAACTTATTCTATTATTAACTACCACTGCTACTCATTACTATTACTATTACTGCGACCACTACTTCTACTAATATTTTTACCAATTTCTGCGACTATTTTTGCTAATGCTACTGCTATTTTTTCACTAATGTGTACTGTTACTAATCCTATTTCCAATTTCGACTAACATTACTGCTACCAATATTTATTACTTTTTGAACAAATTTCTACGACTATTTTTACTAATGCTAATACTCTTGTACTAATGCTACAACTAATAACTCCTATTATTTATTTATACTATCATTCGTAGTAATGCTACTATTGACCACTATTCTTACTACTTCTACTTACTACTAATGACTACTACTACCATATTTAACTCTTTATCTCTTTATGAAGTCGGCAAAGAAGTTTTACTTCTACTAGTTACTTACTACCAGCGGGTACTACCACTACTGTTTGCATATTTAAATCTATATCTCTTTTTATTAAGTCGGCATAGTAGTTTTACTTCGAGCTCGTGCTGAGTGTCGAATGTTTTTTTCTTTTACTTAATTTCTGCACTGTTTAATCAAAATTCAGTTTATTTTCTAACGAAACCCATATTAGCAACCGATGTTTTGAACTTTATGTAAAATTTAAAATAATTTTTTTTAAATTTTCATCAAACTTAAAAAAAAAGTGTGCAGTTTGTAGTTTTGTAGCCCATTCAATTTTAGTGTATTAAGTGTATTTAGTGTGGCGCAAGATTCTACTAACTAGGAATTACCGTTGATTTTTGAAAATTTTCAATATTATTGTATTATTTCTTTCCATATAGAGTAAAAATTTCCCAAGTAGGGCCCCTAAAGTTGAAAATTGAAATATTTCATATGTTGACTATCTTATCAGTGTTCGATTGCTGTTTTGGTCATATAAATATTTTGTACAATTGTTTTCCTTGCAAGCTATTGCTATAGCAATTACTCAAGTCATAAACATTTGAATATTTATTCAGGCTTGTTATAAAAGCTGTGCTATTAGTAAGTAGTAAAACATTATCAAAGGCGTCAAAATTTGCAAAAATTGTGTAACAAAATAATGGCTCTAATGGGTTTTTGAAGGTTTTGGTTAAGGTTTGTAATTACTATTTAATTTTTTTGTTACTTCTAGAAATGTTACTTCTGGTACTTGTTATGATTTGTGAGCAAGAGCCCACTAAATAACACGCGCAGTGGTTCCAGCGCGCGAGCCAGTGTGTCGTTTTCGCCTGTACCTTTCAACAAAAATATCAAAAAATTCCACAATAGTGGAATTTGAAGCACAAGCGAGTTTTTAACTTAATTTTTTACCCCGAATTAAAACGGGGCTCCAAAAGTAACAACAAAGTTAAATTGCTTATAGAAATATTTACTAATATTAATGAAAAAAGGAACATTTTTTACTTTCCTTTAGCCTCGCAATAATTTGTTACAATGACTTTTCTCAAATTCCCTGAAGGTCGTCTTAAATCCGTTGTTATGCAAGAAAAGATCGATGCTGTGCACAGAACGATGGAGTAGGATCATGTTAGACTAAAGCATTCGATTTTGCATGATCACCTTATGGTAGAAAATGAGTGTTCGCGTTACATTCACCACAATTTTAAAAAAAACGCACAAAAATTGGCTCATGCCGATTGGTGTAAGGTATTTCGAAAATTAATGCAAACGAATTCAAAAGCGTAATGATCATCATCGGGAATATTTTGAAAACCAATAAAACCATTTTCAAACACCAATGAAAATTTTTCTCGTAAAATGTTCAGTATGACATAAAAAGGTATTCAATCCATCTCTCATTTCCCTCAAGACTTGTTTTTTATATTATAAAGTTTATTAGCAAAATATTTTCGTATTTCATAAAACATTATTGGAAGAGAAGGATGCAAAAGTTTTGCTTAGGAGTTATAACGCATGGTAAGGAGCAGACCTGTTAAATTTCGAGTACAATTACTACTCAATACAGTTACTTCATAAAGTATTTGTAATTAAATAGTAATTGCTTTTCAGCTGAGATTCAATTAGTACTCGAGTACAACTACTTGTAATTGAATAGTAATTGGAATTACCATCAATTACCAAAAGTAATTGAAAGTAATTGAAAGTAATTGGCAAAAGTACTTCAACTACTTTGTCAACCACTTTCAACTCCTTTCAATTACTTTTGGTAATCGATGGTAATTCCAATTACTATTCAATTACAAGTAGTTGTACTCGAGTACTAATTGATAAAACGTAATTGTACTTGAAAAGAATTGATTACTTTACACTAAAACCAAAGTATTTAAATTACTACTCATTACGATTAGTAATCATTACTTAACAGGTCTGGTAAGGAGCAGTGAGGAATGAGATGCACCACCTTCGATATTTTATTTCTCGAAAACAAAAGAAGACGTTTTTTAAAATTACATATTTTATATGGAAAACCTGGGTATTCTTACAAAAGTAACAAAGTAAAGCAAGAATTTCGAAATTAAAAAATATTAAATATTTTTTGAATTTACAAAATTTTTGTTCAAAATAAAAAGATAAGGCTTATAAAAAATCTTTAAAATTGTAATTATTTTCTATATGTCCGTTTTAAGTCTAAAAATAAACAAAATAGAGTATATTAAGTTCATTATATGGAGAGAAATAATTTTTCGTAGAGATGGTATAGAATCTATGAAAATCAGTATTTTGTACAGGCAAACTCTAATCTTTTCAAGAGACTTCAAAGAATAATGCCCAGTTGTTTATTCAGCCCGTTTCTGGATAAAAAATTTCAGCAAAATATCTTTTGTAATTATTTTAATTTTTTTTTTGGTTTTTAATTACCGTTGTGTGTGAAATTTTAGAAATTAAGCTAGTTGACTTCGAATTCAAAGCGTGCACCAATTTCAGTATAGCTTGATTTTTGAGACTGATTTTTCAAAACAAACGTCACACCTATTCCCTTCTTGAAATTATTGAAACGATTTTTCTAATAGCGGTCGCTGCTCGACAGGCTAATGGTAAACCTAGGAGTGTTTTTCATCCATGAAATCATTAGCTGTTCGGAGTCGGCGCAAAAAAGAAGGTCTTTCAATTTCTATTACAACATCAAGGAGGAGAATTTGGCCAAACATCAAGCTATGAAATTGCTCTTTGCATAAGTGGCAACCCCTCAAATACAGTTTGACAAACATATTTTAATATTTTATAATTAAACTTGACTTCAAAGAAGGGTGCAACCCTTTGCAAAATATAGCTAGATCTAAACCTACTCCTAAGTGAAAAGAACCGTTTGATATTCATATTTTAATATTTTGTATACTTGTGCATAATTTAATAAAATTTCAAAGAGGTGACGTCTCTCTATGAAATATATTTGTAAACCATCTTCTCGTCGAGACGAACCGTTTGACATCCATATTTATATTTAATTTAAATTTTGTATAATTTAATCACAATTTAAACTTTAAACAGGTGGCAAGCCTCACTTTTGTATATTTTAATTTAAATTTGACTTTCCAAAAGAGGACAACCTCTCCTGTACATGATATATACCTACTTTACAGCCTATTCTCATACGTACCAAATATACATAGAAAATTTTATATAAATCAGTCGAGCCGTTTTCGAGGAGTTTGATCACAAAAACGATGTTATTGGATTTTTATATATACACTACTATTTTATTGTGAAATTAATTATATTGTAAAAGTTTATTAATTCATAGCCACCTACTTTGAAACAATTATACTTGGTGAATTTTTTTTACTAAACTGCATTGTTTTTTCTTGAAACCAAGATGACCCCAAAAGGTTCATGTAGAAAAAGACATTCGATTAAAATTCGCTAGTAAATGTAAAATGATTTCTCAGTATAGAGCTTGACTCAGCCGATGTGTGCATATATATTTATTTTCTATTATCTGAGAAATTTGTACAAACAATTACTAAATACTCACACACATGTGTGTGTATGGCACAAAACTCCAGTAGAGCCATAATTGTTAATTTATATTTCGGCACACTTTATTATATAAATAACAGAAAGATGATTTTATAGAATTACTCCGAAAATTCACACATATCTATAAAAAAGTGGATCACATCATGCAACTCAGTGCTTTTGGGACAGAAAACATGAGAAGTTTTTAACAGAGAATTTGTAAAAAATGAGAGTACGCAAATGTTAAATGAGCTTTTTAATCCATAAATATATTTACATTTATAAAATTATATTTACGCTCTCTCTTGTTGGCAAATAGCTCAGTGGGGTGAATTTTTTTAGAGCTCATACGTAAAGTATAGTTATAATATTTGTGTTATCTTCCACTTTTCTTCGTAAAAATCTACGGTACCATAAAGGATAACCGGGATATCTTGCTATAATATCCCAAAAAGCTGCTTCTAGAGACAGCCGGCAGGATGTATTTATGGTTATTCTTTTATTTTGTTCCCAATATTTAAAAAAATGACAAGGATACCATTTGATAGAATGTTAGTAGATATATTCGTTGGAATATGCGAAACAACAAAGCGGGCAAAATTTGATTTTCCTTTTTCTATAAGTTCTTCTCCTCTTTAATAGATGACACAAAAAATTTCTAAATCATTTCGATGTAGTAAAGATTATCAAATATTGTTTCCAATTGAAACATTTATTTTAATCTATTTCAAATTCAATATTTTTGTAGTACCTATTATTTTTTTTTTTAGTATTGTTCATTTTATGTACATAGTTGCGCATAGTTCAGCTTACTATATACAAATTATGGCAAACATAGTAGAGTAGAAAAATTTCAATAACTCTAAAAGGAAGTACTTATAATTATACGCGTACTTTCTTTTAAATTTTATCATTTTGAAAATTTTTGTTAATATAACCACCTCGGTCGGATTCTGGTGTTACGGGAGCTGTTGGGGCTAAAGTCAAAGGCAGCGCATACACCGGATAAAGTGGCGCAAATTCACACGGTCCGAATGCATGCAAATCATCTTCGTTTATGTCGCCGCGCATAGTGTGTGAAGATTCTTCGTACGAGGGCGGTGCTATAGATGAGAAATTAAAGAAACAAAAGATTTATGAATTCATTAATTTTACTTGTATTTATATTATTTTACCCCTATAAATTATATTAAAATATCAAAAAAAAAGTTATGAGTCTATAAGGTATGAAATAGTTTGGTTTTTTTTTCTTTAACCCTAAAATGGTCGTTTTTATTTAATTTAAATTACCAGCAAAGTTGAAAAAATTTTGAATGCTATCGTTTGGTTGCTCTTTTTATGCTCGTCCATCCATTTAGTGTGCCATAAAAAATTAAAAAGTTGTATCGGAGACGAAACAATTCAAATCTATATGGACGGAAAACTCAAGCTGTGGAAATTCAAAAAGACATAGAAAAAATTTTCGAAAAAACCGTTGGTGTTTTTGAAACATCTAAATCATAATATGTGTTGTCAAATGAAGACCATAGTGAATCTGATTGTCTAAGTAGAAAAAGAACAACCAATATCTAAACGATGTTTATTGTGGATAAATGGGCATCGTCGACCAATAGTGTGATTTTTATTTTTTCGATCAAAAATAAACGTTATTTTTGTATTTACAACTTTTCGATCACAATAAATGCCAATAAATTTGTCGGAGATGACAATTAATGTTTTACGATTGAAAAATAGTATCACAACACATTTTTAAATGTTTAAGATATGTAAATATTTTAAAAATATTTTAAAAGAATTCGTGTATATCGAATATGTAAAAATCACACAATAACGATCAAACTTGATCGAAAACATAAAAATCCAAGAATAACGATAATTTTTGACGGGGAAAAAATTAAATCCAAAATAAGGATATTTTTTATACAAACAGAGCGATCAAACTTGTTCGAAAAAATAAAAGTCCAAGAATAACTTTTATTGTCTGTCGAAAAAATAAAGATAAAAAAATAAAGAACGACCACACCTGATCTAAAAAAACAAAAATCAAAAAATAGCGATCGAAAAAATTAAAATCCACTAATAACTTTCATTTTAGATCGAAAAAAAGTCACAAATAAACTTTCAATTGTGTCTTGATCGAAAAAATAAAAATCAAAAATAACTATCAAATTTGTTGCAGTATTCAGATTAAAACTAAGTAAACTTAAACTTAAACTTACTTAAAAAATAAATGTTTTTATTTAATTTTTTTTTTGAGTTATTAAAAATTGTAATTAAACTTAAAGCGGTGTCTTGTGTAATGGAAACCAAAATTTCTGATAAATGGGAGACTAGTGTTATTACTTTGGTTTCTAAATTATGCTTAGTACAGCCTAGTTCTAATTTATAAAAGAAATATTTATATTCTACTTTAAAATTTTATACAAATTATGTTGAGGAAATTGAAGGAAATAAGTGTCGATAAGTGAAAAACAATTTTGACATTAAAACCAATTCAATTAATTCAATAAATTGGATAAATATCAAAAAATTTTAGATAGAAAGTAATCATCTTTGCATTTCCTTTAGCGACAAGCATTATCTCATTTGTCGTGTCGCTTCCTTCCTCTGTCTCATGCCCAGGATCCCTATAGATATGTAGCCGCCTGCTAAATTCAAATATAATAAATAAACCTTCATTGTCCTGTGGTATTATAGTTGAAAGTATGCCTGATGTTTGGCTAAAAATTCCCTTAACGAATATAAGCAAGTGGAGTCAAAGGCATAGCGTTTATGCAACTAGGTCGTGTTTTTCTTATAATATAAATGCACGAACAGGTATCATACTCAACAAAATTATAACAACTTAGCTAACCGATGCCCGCCGCTTCTTATAGCATTTTTGCAATATTTGTTCAACGCTTCTCGAGTAAACAGGGTATTCTTTTGCAATAAATTACCATATTGTTCTCTTCCCTGATATTGTATATGAGGGACAATATCAGGGAAAAGAACAATAAAAAAAGGACCAAAAGGACCAAAAATTACGTGCTAAAAATATATAGAAATGCGGCGAGTTTAATGTGAAAATTGTACCCAAATAAATGCTTCTATCCATTCCCATTTTTCACGAGTTCTTTTGGTTATTAACCGTTCTCCATTTACCATTAACAACCCCACTTTTGTGAAAGAGTAACTTTAATTTCAGTAAAGGGGAAGTTTTCTCAAGTTTCCACAAATATGATATTACCCGAGACACATACCATAAATTCAGCTTTCATATTGCAGAAATGGAACGTTTGGAACTCATGCAGCTTCCATATGTGGAAGTCGTTTACATTCCACAAATGGAAACTGTAAGTGTTTAAACAGCTTCCAATAACGGCATATTTTACAGATTCCACTAACGGTACGTGTGTGGGACTTATTTTATTTCCACATTTGGAACTTATCCACATTTGGAACTTTTCCACATTCCACAAGGGAAGTTATGATTTGCAAAGCTTTTAAGATTATTGAATTTTACTCACGCAATTCAGGATACATATCCACCGGTGATAGCACATCCACTCCTGTGATTTCGCTCATATCCCGCACTTCATTTTCAACTTTCTTTCCATCCACAGCACTTTCATCCCCTTTCAAGCTTAACTCTTCTGGAACTACTGGCATCTGTATGCTCCGTGGCTGCTGTTGTATAATGGGTGGTGTTTGCCATAGCGGCACATTGCCTATCAGCACAGGCATCGTAATCGTTTGACTCGCATACCAGCCCTTCATACGCGCTTCAACTTCTACCTGATAGGTGATCCGTATCACATTGCACGAGCGCAAACATGTTGGTGGTGTAGCCGGTACAAGCAGCTCCTGCGTTAGTGAACGAGTGCAATTTTTTAGCACACTCTCCCCCTTTGCTACAGTCATCGTTATGCGTTCGAGGCATGTGTTTGGTTTTGTTGCTTGACCCGAATAACGAACAAGCATGATTAGTGCAAAACGCAACTCGGCGACAGGTATGTTGGTGTTGTTTATGACCAATACATTCACAGGGATGCGCTGTCCGGGCACATAGCCAGTCTGTGGGAGTTGCACTTGCACTTTGAGCGGTTCAGTTTTGCAAGGTCCACAACAGTAGGAGCGGTAGTTCTCTGAGCTTGACGGAACCTATTGGGTTTTTTGAAAAACATTAATTAGTGAGTAAAATGAATGGTAGAGTATTTAAAATACACTAGAGCCTTTCCATTTCAAGACAACCGGTTCATGCGGGTCATGTTTTTCTCTTTCCATGAAACTCAATTTTTTTTTTATCTGGGTCAAAATGATCAGACACGTATTTATTCTTTTGACCGTACAAATTTTTTCAGATATTTTTCGATGATTTTTCATTCGCTTCAAAAATCGCATATTTCTGTCTTTAAAATTTTCGTTTCTTTTTTAATGCACATATCTTCTCTAAAAACTGACGGATTTTGATAATTAAACTTGCAAAAATATTTGTAATTATTTGAACATTAGACAAAGGAAAGTTGTCAACTCATTTTTTTTTGTTTGGATGCACCTTCTTTTACTTTGGGCACGCATGCGGGAAAAATGGGCATTCCGCATAACCAATACTGCAGAAGCTGCAAAGATGTGGCTGAAAAGGAAATGGTCGAGCATCTCCTGTGCAAATGCCCGGCCCTGGCCTGCATTCGGCTAACATACTTAGGAAGTCCCTTCCTGGACAACCTAGGGCAGGTATCTAGGATCGAGACCTCCAACATAGTAGATTTCATTAACAACTCTGGTTGGTTGTAATGCACATCCTTCCATTACCAATTAGGTTTTTCGAGTTTATGGCATCAAAACGGCAGTATTTTTTGCTACTTGGACGGCATGGGTCGCAGCCATTTTACCTACCTACCTACCTACCTTCTTTTAATTTGTTTTCTCAAAAAGTGTATATTTTTTTAATTATTTATTTTTTTAAATCAGCAATAAGACACTTCAAAACGTATTTTGGCTAATTAGCTGTTAGCCAAAACATTTTGTTTAAGACATACAATTTTTTTTTTAACTTAATTCGATCGAAAGAAAAAATGCGTGCGTGATTATTTTATCCAAAACACAATAAACCTATTGTCGTGAAATGGAAGGGCTCACTATGTTTTTTATATGATCAATAGCTTTTCGAGCTTGAGAGTTATAGCTGATATTACGGAGATTAACAAATCGCCTCATTAGATTTATTTTTCTTCGCATTGCCGGAGAGAAGCACATTACCTTTGTGCCTAGCTAGTGCTGCGCCGTTTCCGGCACTATTTAATTTTTTTTTTAATTATTAAAATTTCTTTATTTGGTTGCTTAAAAAACTGGTCTCAAGCTCGAAAAGCTATTGTTTATAAAAAAATAATTTGTTTAAAATAATGTCAATATATAATTTTTAAATTTAATTTCTTACCTTTAACTGAGGCGTTTCATAGTTCAGATCAAGCATTTTCAGTACGGTAAAACCACGCGAATATGTCTGGTTAAATTTCCATGGTATCAGCAATGTCACTTTTACTACATATCTAATGCAGCCATGTAGGCCCTCAAATGAAGTTGGACAGCTTTCTGGTAGCTTACAGGCAAAATTATATGTATGAATACCCGCCTGTATGGTGTACTTTTGACCTAGCAAAGTTAAGTTTTAGTTGATGTTTTTTTTACCTTAATTATTGCATACACTTACTTGTTTCTGAGCCCATCAAATACGTTTTCGATTCCATATAATCTTCACGTCCACAAAAATTCTCCTTTTTGTTAAAACTTTTCTCAACCCATTTTGTCAGTCCAAATCCAGATATATTCAAAATCACAGCTACAAGAATATTTGAGGCAAATATAAACAGAAAGAAATGTAATTTAATTCATATATATATGTAAATACATATGTGGGAATTAGTTACAACTTTCATAGAATTAGAATTGGATAAGTGTCAGAAAGTTGCATCCTACTGAGTTCTGCTAACCAAAATAGACATAATATCATTTGGAGTTCTCACAGCAGTTCTTAAGTAAAGCCTGCACATCAAATTAATACTTTTCTGAGTCATTGTTGATGGCATTGGAGCTAGCATTCATTGCCTCTGAACACTCGCTAAAAAAAGTTATATTCTAACAATAAATAAAGATATATTGGCGGCCGTTTTTTCTAAAAGCGGTCGCCCCCCGGCTGGCAATGTCAAACCCCGAGTGTATTTCTGCCATGAAAAAACTTCTCGCAAAAAAACATTCGCCATTCGGAGTCGACGTAAAACTGTAGGTCCCTCGATTTGTGTTACAACATCAAGACGCATACTACAAATTGTAGGAGAAGTTCGGCCAAAGTCACTTAAGCGGTTATAGCGCCAATTAAATAAGTAGATAAGTAGTATTTTTGATTAATCCTAAAATTAATATTAATCAATATTATCAATATTAATTTTTATCAATTATTTGAAATATTTAATTTAATTATATACTAATTATAAAAATAACCAAACGTTTACATCCTGTAGTTCAATAGTTGCCTGAGCTCCTCACAACCCTTGAGATCTTGTACTGACGGAAACTATTGAATCGATGAATTAGCTGTTTTTACTCAACTTATTATAGTGGCATTCAGTGCGTTATGAATACTGTGCCATTTCAATTGCAAAAAACAAAAAAAAAAGAACTTGATTTGATAATGGCGCAGAGGTGAATTTCAACTGCTTTGAATGAGTTGAAAGACTTGAGAGACGGAAATATGTGCGATAATTTTATTCCCAAAGCGAAACACAAATTGGAGATGCAAGTATCAACATATTGGTACAGCTTCAATACAGCTTCACATTGAGCTTGGCACAGTGCAAATTTCCACGTGCTTACTATCCCAACTGCTGTATCTTGAGTATCCTGTTCACCATGTCATCAGAAATAAGTCTCTTGTCAGATCTCGTAACTGAAACTACTACCAATTGAGTTTTCATATTGATTCGAATTGGAGATCTGTGACTGAACCCTTACACTCATCAATAGCCCTATTCATCCATGCAACTATGCCTACATATGTACGTTTGTCGAATGCACTACATATATCTAATACTTATTAGCTCATCGTAAAATGAAGGAAATTATTCTAATATTTATTACTCGGAATTATACTCTAGCTCCGCCCCTTTAGATAATACTTTTTCTAATAAAACTTCCTAAATCCAGCAATATTTGACCGAGCTTCTCCTCCAATTTGTCGTGCACGTCTTTCATAGCACAAGCACTAGGAAACCATTTTTTTAGAATAAATATTTTGATATTATGTACTACGATTGAGATTTTAATCATGATACTCTAGTAGGCAATTCCCATATCTCATATCTGACTATTATCCATATATTATTTGCCACGGTGAACGTATATTAGTGACCTTTCGTCTGTACAAAAAAAATTAAGTTTTAATAGATAATTGGCTAGACGCCGAAATTGCTCGAATTGCCAAAGGCGCACAACATGGCTTTCCAGGCTCACTATTATTGGTGACAGGAAGCAGAATACCTGCTTCATTCCAAATAGAAAAACTTCATTTGAAAGACACTACAATTAACTGCCGGCCCTTTTTGGTCATTTCATCTGCAACTCCACCAAAAAAAAATCCCGACTTCGATTCTATTGTCAAGTTTTTGCCCGGCAATAAAAGTGAAAATATTTGATTTTTAAACATTGTTTGGAATGAAAATATATAGATATTCAGCCAAGTTTTTTTTTTCGAAAAAGAAACTCTCAATTATCTTGCTCAATGCTTGCAACCGGAATTTAAAAGATTTTGCTAATCAGAACTTTCCTATTCCATTAAGGATATCTACCAATCCGGTTTTTTGGATATACAAAGGTTGACTTATTATTAATAAATATCCTTTTTCAAAGTGATTTAACATCTATAAGCAAACATACACCGACATATTCCAGCATTCCATACCATTAGTATTGCTCTTTTTTCTTTTTTAGGTTTTTCTCGGTTATTTTTTTTGGTGTAAAACTAATACGAATTATACTTTTGTGAAAATGTAAATAATTTTATCGTGTTTTGTGCAAAAACTACATTGTATTTTTACATACAACTTTATCATTTAATCCTTCAAATGTGAATTTGCGGTATTTTTGAACAGGCGGCCGCCGCAGCCAAATGTGTAGTGTATGTACGTTGTTTTCAGTATATCCCGGGTTCGTATCTCGGCCGGGGTAAGTAACATATACAATTATAGAAAAGCAATTGATGAATGTATAGCAGAATAGGGATAATAATTATATACAGGGTTTTTCAATAGGAACGCTACAAAATTTTTTTTAAATAAAACCAAAATAGTTTGGGATATGAATTAAATTCTTTATTTCTGTGAAAGTACATTCGATGCCATTATGTATGGAACTCGATTTCTTTTCAATGGGCATCACAGGCACGCTTGCAGAAGTCCAGACGCTGAACCCAATTTTCGACGGTTTTCAAGCATAAATCGGCCGATACTGCTGCAATTTCACGTTCGATATTCGTACGAAGTTCATCAATCGTCGCTGGCTTGTTGGCATAGACCATAGACTTGACTTAGCCCCACAGGAAATAGTCTAACAATGTCAAATCGCAGGACCGAGGCGGCCAATTGACTAGGCCATTTTGTGAGATAACACTTTCACCAAACTTGGTTTTCAATAAATCGATTGTGACATTCGCTGTGGGGCTTGTGGCGCCGTCCTGTTTGAACCACATATTGTCCAAGTCCATATCATCCAATTTGGGCCAAAAATATTAGGTTATCATTGAGCGGCAGCGATTCCCATTCACAGTGACGTGCCGGTTTTGATCATCACGGAAAAAGTACGGCCCAATGACGCCGCCGGCCCATAAACCGCACCAAATCGTAATTTTTTCGGGATGCAATGTTGACTCATGGAGTACGTGTGGGTTGCTGGCTGTCCAATACGAGTAACGCATATTTTGCTTATTGGCGAAGCCATTCAGCCAGAAATGACGACGACCATAAATTGGACGAAGCGCTCTTAAAGTTGAGGCCATTTACTCCGAATTTCGGTAGTAAATTTTAATAATTTCGACTCGTTGTTGGATCGTATATCTTTCCATGATGTAATGACAAACCTTACTGAACAGAAATGTCAAAAAAGAGGGAAAAAATATGGCGTCGATTGCTACCATATCGGTCTACTTTTGTAGCATCCCTATTGAAAAACCCGTTACAAGTAGACAGACAGATATGGTACAATCTGGTATGGGTAAACTACACCGCAATATCTCTAAAAGCCGCAACCCTTGACCTGTACGGAACACATACTAAAATCCAATTATTCAGCGATCCAACCAAATTGGGAAACTGAAGCACAATAGTATTAATATCAGCTAGTTTTAATCAGCAATTGGATACAATTCTTTCGCACAAATTCTTCTTATAAAATTCGAAAACCCAGCACAATTAATGAAAGCTATTTAGATTTGTGTAACTACCGCAAATTTGGTCTATAGGGGGTTTCAATTGGAGCAGATTGGTGTGGCGGCGTAGTAATATATAGCAATCGACCGATGCCCTTAAAGTCAAGGCCATCTCTCGAACTCAACTGGATTTATTGGGCAGACTCACTGAAAATTGTACCAATCGGATCCGCGTCACAGTAAGAAATCGCCGTGGTCTTTTGAGCGATGTTGTTTTACATATGTTGTTTACCACATAATTCAAAACAAGGTTTTCTTTTAATATACATAAAGCGGTTAATATTCACATCATAGGTAATTAGTAAAAATATCGGCAGAATTAGCATAAAATCCATAGGCATATTGTGCCAAATTTTAAAACATTCGTTTTGTTGACATATTCCCTCGCACTTGGTGCACCGGATATCTTCAAATTGTAAAATTATACTAATACTCTTGTTGCGTGTTCTTTTAAATATTCAGACTTAAAAAGTTCCATAGCACCAAAAATTTCAATAAATGCTAATCTTCGTGGACGGCGATATAAATAACATGATAACAGCAAATATTTACTTTCGATAGCAATATGCCATAAACGGGAATAGAGGAAAATACAATTTAAGGAATTTAATCAAAAATTGCATTAACGGTTAATATCGAACTAAACTATTTCAGTTTGTGCTGGTATTAAAATACTGGGCTTTCTATATACGCAACAACAATGTTTTTTCAAAACATAATAATAAACTTGATAAGCTTGAAATGATATAGATGCATTTCTGCAACAAAAAATTTAATTTTGAAAAAATGTCGCTTACGTTTTTTCGCTGATAGGGCGTGATATAATAATTTATTATTTAGAAATATATGTAGAAACAATAACGCATCATTTAGGGAAGTAACTATGAAAATCATAATTTAATCATATTATGAATTTAATTTTTTTGGTGAGGCGTGTTATAAAAAGTTTTTTACCAAAATAAAATCAATTGTATCTAGTATTGTAGAAGGTCTCACAAATAACAGCACTCTAGCAAAATTATATTTGCTAAGCAGTGGCCATCTTATGACCCTAACTGGAACAAAGAAGATGTGAGCGATGTGCCTCTTTTTAACAAATTTTGCGAAATAATAAATCTAAATTTGCATAGCAACTTCCAAGTGTTCTACCTCAGTCGAATTCAGTATACTCCTTTGAGACAAGATGCAGACCTTTGGCTGTAGTACTTTGGGGAAACCATCTCAGATAATAGCCACTTAAATTCAGCGATATCTGATAATTGCTATATACGCTACGATTTTTCTGCAAGAATATCTTGAAAAACTATTTAGGTATCAACTTCCGAATCAACAGTCTTTAGCTAATCAGAACTCAAATCAACTCATTCTGAATATATTAAGTGGGTTTAAATAATGCAAACTGAGAGGCAAAAGACAAGGAACAAATTAAAAAGGGTTTTTCGTATTTTTCAATATATGTAAGTATCCAGGCACAGACAACGTGTTTTGAGCGCCTCTGCAAAAAATCTGATTCTTTAATTATAATTAATAATTAATAATTAGCTATTCGGTAGTATCCGACATTTCGCATAAAAACTTATTAACTACTAACTTCCACACCAATGGAGAAAAAGCAACACCTTGGCATTCCTTGAGTTCATGCGATTCCTTATGAATTTCAGCAATCCTCTTATAAGTCATATTGGGGACGGGAGTCTTAAATAGATTGGAATTTTCTACGAGAAGGCACACTCAGTTATATTTCCTGCGACTGGCCGATATTCCATTTAAGTAAGTCGCCTGTGGACGGAAAGACGATGAAATTAAGTGGCGAAGTCTGGACTTAATGGGAGCTTCACAGTGACACTTTATGCGCTGTGCCATTTCTTGCTTTAGTTTACTTTCTTTCTCTTTATTTTGCATACAAAGCGTGCACTAAACTCAAAAAAAATGTACCGAAAATTTCTACAAACTCTCAGACAGTACAATCCTTTACTGTAGACGAAGACGAAGAACGAAAGTTCGATACAAGTCTTGAACAATTAAGTCGTCATACTTTTAGCATGCGCAAAAGTGAAAAGTCTGAAAACTCGTTAGAGCTATGACAGAGGAAGAAAAGAGTTCAAACTCTCAATTATCTGAATGGCATCCCGTATCGCATAATGATAATGAACTATTTGCTGCTTGAAACCGAAGAATGTTATATCGAAAATGTTCGGCCATACTTGCCACACTGCGCGCGAAACTATAGTAATTTATTGCGAGAACAATTTGTTGGGCAGTTAGTTTCATATTTTTTTCGACAACCTCGAATAGCTCTATGACAATGAGTAGCCCAATAGTAAAATTATGAAAATCTAAACATAATATCAGTTTTCAGTTAATGTACTGTTACTTTCCTGCCGGTAGGTAGTTTGAATGCCGCTATAAATCGACAGAAATCTTTTATTTATCAATAAAAAAAATATATATGCAGATACTCTGTCTAACCAATTGAGTATTGGAAGTCCATAAATAATTATTTCGAATGCTATCTGATAGATCGTTACATTTAACAGAAGGTCATCTCCGGATCGAAGAAGAAAGTTATTTTTTTTTGATTCCATCAATATGAATAAAAGCCTACATAAAATGAAACCTTTTTTCTCCAAAAGTAGGAAATATTTATTTAAGCTAATTCAATGTCACTTTTAATTAATTTGAAAGCAGTTTTTCTTCAATCCAGATAAAATTTTTTTGGAGGCTAGCCTGCATTGTGATCTTTACCACCAAAGTAGCTTTAGTTTTATGCCGAATTTGAATGGAGGAAAAATATTGTACAAAACAATGAGGATCCCTATTGCCTTCGCAGGGTAAACTGCTGTTGAAAAAAAATAACAAAATTTTGAAGATATGCTGGTATTTTGTCAAACCTGTTACATGGAATGAATAAAAAAAAATAAAGATAATCTGAATGTCCAATTTTTTTTAATGTCATACACGATATCATATGGCGGCCGCCATAGTCGAGTGCGTAGCGTGTGCCTGCTTTACTCGAAATGCACCTAGTTTAATCCTTGACCGGCGTGAGTAACATCAAACAATCATGGAGGGTTTTGTCCAGTAGCCGACAGGCAATGGCAAGATCATGGACTAAGTAGATCCTTTGTGTTAACAGAAGAGCCCCTGAGCAATGAAGACGCTCGTCTTATGAGCCGGTGGCAATGTAAGAACATCTCCGTCCCCTTGGCGAATGGCAGTAGGCTCATTGGCTCTTTCTCGGTAGTCACGCAGTTGTGATTCACCCAGTATCTTGAAACGTCGTACGTCAAAGGCTGGGCATTCACATATAATATGTTCCACTGTTTCATCATGTATCATGCATTTCCTGCAAGATGCAAGATATTTTACCAGACCCAATTTAGTGACATGCGCTGCCAAGAGGCTATGACCTAGCCCCATTGTAGTTCACTTTTTCCAAAGAAAGTTTATGCTCGTGAGCTTAGTATCGTATAATTTGCACTGCGAATAAAGCAGGCACTGTGCGAAAGCAGGACCTTGATGGGCGCCTGACTTTCGATGTTGATATTGAACCGCCTGCTAACTAGTTGAAAATCAGATATCAGCTCAGCAGATTTCTTCCCAACCAGAATTACTGCGTAAAAATTATTGCAGTGATCAGGCAATGGCGAATATCCGAGTGTATTTTTGTCTTGAAAAAATGTCTCATAAAAATCGTAACCATTTGGAGTCGACGTAAAACTGCAAGGCGCCCACACCACAAATGACAGGAGAAGTTGGGCCCAAAATCGTAATATATGATGTCAGCGCTTTACATACTGTATATACTATATGAGCACTCAAACAATTACTCATTTTTCAGCAATGCCCTGTTCAACACACTTAACTTCTCAATCCCCTCATCTTTAGTTTTGTTATTTTGCTACTATTTATCTGCAATACATCTTCTTACCTTTAACGTCTTTGGGCTTATCTGCCTTTAGCACCACCGCTCCATCCACCAGCTGGCCTGAGAAATAAGTGCCGAATTCATTCTGATTAAATTGAATATCACAAGTTACTACCATTTCGCTTCAACAAACGACCGAATCGCACTGAATGGGGAAAAATTAGAGAGCATGTATTTTGTCGGTCGACGGACTAAAGCACTCATACATCGAAAAATAAAACCATATATGATCTCTTAGCTAAACAGTAGAAGCAAATTATACCGAAATAACTAAAACGAAAAAAAAAACAAGCGACAATTAAAGGTTTTAGATAAGCGAACGACGAGGTCTTGATATGACGTATATATGTATTGTATGTATGTACATATGTGTACAAATAATGCGCGGGTGTACGGCAAGGGAAATTATATAAATATTTGCTGAAACGCTGTGGAATTAGAATGCGAAATTTAGTTTGCTTGAAGTACAACTTTTGTATATTCCATGTCTATCAAGTTGGGTTTTTTTTTTAATATTAATAAACAACGGACCTTCCATTGTCGGCAGACTAGTAATGGGCTGTTGTAGTGTTGTTGACTGCGGTTGATAAGAGCGCGAAGAGCGCACGAAATAACATACCAAAATACTTTAATTTTATGTTTATATTGCTTTTATTATTATTATCGTTCTTTTTTTTCTTCTTTTTTTTTTGTGTACTCGATTTGCTATCTAAGCTCAAAGCCAAGTGCTCTTTTGGTCCTTGGCGTCAATGTCAGTTGTGTCACCATTCGGCTGTACAGTTGCACTCGATCTAACACCATCAACTGCATCTATGCATGGAGCACTCGGGCTTGGTATGCTGAAGACTGGATAACGTGGTGCAAATTCTGTCTCGCCATAATCGTGCGCTTCTCCATCATTGATTTTCCCTGGTTTCATATGCACAGCTGCTTCATAAGTTGGTGGCGCTGTTTTACAATTACAATACAACAACAAATACACATGAAATAGTGAATAGTAGAATGCGTTGCGCTATCTAATGCAGCCTAAATACTTACGTATACTGCTATCAGCTGACCATGGACTGGGTGGCGTAGATGTCATAATAGCGCTGTCGGCCGTAATAATACTACCTTCTGGCACTGCGTCATCAGGTTTTGTCTCACTATTTTCTAAAGCTCGTTCTTCGCCGCTTGCATTGGTGGCAGTGTTGCCAATCGCTTTGGGTTGCTTCTGTATTACGTTCATTAGCGGTACATTACCCACTGTAACTGGCACACAAATTATCTGATTGGTATGCCAGCCTTTCACTTTTACCTCTACCTCTACTTGGTAGGCAATCTGTATGATTCGGCAGAGATTGAAACATGTTGGTGGTGTCGCTGGCAGAATGAGCGGATATTGGAACTGTTTCTTACAGTATACGGCTACACCTTCACCCTTTACCTTCGTTACAACAATTCGCTCGTTTTTTGTGTCTGCTCGCGGTACTTGACTATAGTAACAGACCAGCATTACTAGCTCCACCTTCAGTTCTTCGACTCTAATGTTAGTTTCATTTTGAATCTCCACAGCAACTGGCAGCATTTGACCGGGCACATAGCCAGTTTGGGGCAGCGAAACGTGTATATTGAGCGGTTGAGTTTTACAAGGACCACAACAGAAAATTTTCTGCGCTTCAGAATGGGAAGGAACCTTTACAAAATAATATAAAATATAGAAAATGGTTAGTATGTGTTTACTTTGATTTTATTACGATTAATTAATAACTGTTGCCTTCGCGGTTCCTTTTAGTAATATATAAAGCAAAATGCGTAACAATGCTGAAAGTCGGATGAAAAATTCTCTGATTATCATAATAGAGACATAAACTTGGCGCTTGCCAGACTTCAACAATTTTATAAACAAGGAGAAGTCTCCAGAATCAACTTTCCGGAAGACTGTATTAGTCCAAAGGGAGAAAGCATAAGCAATTTTGGCCGAACTTCTTCTACAATTTGTGGCGTGCGTCTTGATGTTGTAACACAAATTGAGGGACCGACAGTATTATGCTGACTCCGAACGGCGAATTGTTTTCGTTTTTTTTTTGTGATAAGTTTTTTCATGGCAGAAATACACTCGTAAATTTACCATTGCCTGCCGAGAGGCGATATCTATGAGAAAAAACTTTTTTTAAATTTTGTGATGTTACTTGCCCCGTCCCGGATTTGAACCCGGGGCCTACCGAACAAAGCGCGCACACGCTACACATTCAGTTACGGCGGTATGGTTGCAGCAATTGATATAACTACATTTTCTTGCGAGAACAGTAACTTGGTACAAATAAAAAATTGGTCTAGATTAATGGATTTACGGCAATCGTGTGATACAAGCTTAATACTTAATGTACAATAAATAAAAAATAATAGTTTAAAACAAATAGGATGTTAGAATCATACCTGCAAAATTTATTACTGTATTATAAAGCAGCATATTACAGATAGGAAATTTTCTTTTCTGTAATACATTTTTATTAATTCTCAAATATACGTTCGTGTAGAAAAGTGGTATAGCGTTTTATTTCTTTGATAACCTCTTATTCAGGTAGAAGGTAAAATCCCCTCGAACATAAAACTATAGTCGCACTTAAAACGAGAGTTTGATTGGAAAACTTACTTAAAAGTAAACAAGTTGTGCTCCCTACAAATCGATGGTCACTTATTAATTTGCAATGTACTTAATTGAAATAAAATCATTGACTTTCTTTCGAACCCTCCCTCACTCGAGCGAGTTTTTCTTCTTTGGCGGTTTCCAGTAAAATTGTCTGCTTAAAGTTTCTGCGGAATAATTTAAACATCTAACAACTTTTTTAATGGAATTTCGTTATACCTTTCAGGAAAAAAATCCCGATTGATGTACATAGTTAGAAAGTAAAGAGTCAAATGAATGCGAAAAAAATCATATTTAAATTGAATTGTGTTCAGTTCACGGAGAAAACTTTCACAAAAATGTGAAACGAAAACCACAATTGATTTTGGCACATTCGGGTTGAATCTTTTTATTCAGGGTGTATATTCTACTATTTATTTTAGACCTCACCTTAAAGCCCGGACACACTACAACCTAAATTACTCATTTTCATCCAAATTATTTCGCATAAACCAAATGCGTCCACACTTGTCATTCCTAATTTATGTTGACAGCTCTTCAGTCACAGGGTTGCTTAGCTCTTTGATCAAGGAAGCAAATTTTAGATATTCTCTACATTTTAAATATATACAAATTTTATTGCGATAAAACACTTATTAATCGAAATGGTTTTTTAAGATATTTTGATATTTGGACTTATTATAAAAATTTAGCTCAGCATAATATAAAATCTAAACAGTTGTCTTTCTCGACCCTCGCTAAAATGGAGCTAAAGTACAAATGTATCTTCGATCTGCTTTTGCTCCTATTAATCAAAACCAAATGGAAATTTGAGACTTTATGAAAAATAAGTTTCCTGTGCTGACAAAACATTCTTCTACGTATTTATGCATCGTGGCGACTTCGGTTATGAATGAAGGATATTTTTTTAAGCAGAAGCAACTGTAACGCAGCACCTTTGACATGGACTTTCGAAATTGTTGTTTTTAAATTTTGTACTAAATAAATAAATTTTTTTATTTCAAAATCCTTGTAGTTGGGTTCACTATAGACGTAAAGATTGCTCGGAAAATTAACTGTCCAAGTTTATGTATCCATAAAATTATGTATCGGAAATAAAAAGAAGTCATTGTGCTCCAAATCCGAACTCTACTGTGGTCCATTAATTTGATTTACTCTCTAGTAAAATATGCGTTTCGTTTATAAACGAGAAACAATTATCACGATTTTCAATTATACATACATCTCAAATTAATGGGCACAAGCAATATTCAAAATAAGATTATTAAATAATTAAAAAAGTTAGTCATGCGCTCCTAATTTCTAAGTTATCCAGTTTTAGTTTTCACTAAAATTTTCTGAAGTGGGTAAAGTCTTATCTTTCGTCATGCAAATGTGTTGTCATAATGGATAATATCTCGTCTCATTCTTATACTGCGACTCTGGAGTAGACTCTGGGTAGCGTCTTAGATTCAATTCTCTTTGTGATTTTCATTAATGACACATCTAAGGGTTTTAAACACTCTGGATATCTTTGTTGGTGTTTAGTGTCACACCGGTAAACATGAAAATTGCTTCCACATCACCTTTTCCAACACTCGTTCCCCGATAGTCACGTCATACTATATCTCTGGCTGATCTCTAAGTACTCGATGTACAATTTCCGATCTTGAAGCCGTTTTTGACTCAAAATTTTTTCCCCTAAATAACCGAAGAACTATTATTTCGCTTACTCTTGTTTATGATATTGCGATACGAGCGCGATCGATTTAAATAATTTAATTTTCTGTGATATTCGTCTGATATTAATTTCTCTAGGTCAAAACATAGATTTAAATCCCTTGTCTGTACATTTTCGACATTATTTTTAAATAAATTAATAGTATGGATAATTTTAGATATTGTTGTATCAAAACTCTGAATTTCATATAAAATAAAAACTGTGAACTTTGGGGCGGCATAAAATGAAGAAAAAAAAGCACCATTACAAATTTTGAGGAAATATGTGGCATCTTACTTTCCATAACCTATCAAAAAAAATACTATGAGATCCCAGGTGTCAAACATTTGTTAAATTTCATTGCAGTTTATTATTTATTACTTAATTAATACCTTGCAAATGTTCGGTTCGGTTTAGGTCCATACTAAAAACCGATTTTCGATCGTTCTTAAGAGCCTAGATTAGTGCATTCTAAGTTAAACTGGATTTCTACCTACCCGCAATAGAGGACTATCGTAGTTCAAGTCCATCACTTTGAGCACAGTAAATCCTTTAGTAAACGTCTGATCAAATTTCCAAGGTCGTACAAGCTCCACCTTCACTAGATATCGTATATGCCCATAAAAACCTTCGAACGATGAGGGGCAAGTGTGTGGTAAATGACAAGCGAAAGTGTAAGTGTGTATGCCGGGTTCAATCACTGATTGTTGATCTATAAAGAAGAAATTTTGATTAAGTTTTTTGAAGTTTTATTTTTTTCAATAGTTTTTTCGAGTTATTGGTATGAAAGCATAAACAATTTTTCATTTCGATTCGGTAGCCACTTAGCGATATGCGAATAATCCAACAATAGCTTACGAGTATGACCTAGAAGCTAAGCGGCTATTTATTATTGCTGCCTTACTATGCACATTTTTTGTTAACCCTTATTTAGGCAACCAACTTTCTATACGCTGTTGGGCCACTGGGTACCCTCCTCTGGTTTTTCAAATTTCTTGCCCATTTGTATTATTATAATCAATCCAAATTGATTCCATTTGATAAATAAGCATTAAAAATGGTTATTTTCATGACATATAGAGCAGTAGAGATGCCTTCAATGGAAATCGGAGTAGAGCGTACGGTCAGTTTCGATTTTTGGACGTCGGCAGGTCTTCTTCGTCGAAATAGCGGTATAACCTAATCTACAGAGATGCTACCGGTGGGCGATACTTTTAAGAAAATAATAACATTTAATTGACGACTGATCTTCAAGTAATCAAGTTATGCGCCATCGCTCCAAAACTAATGAAATCGATAACATTCATGGCGATCAAACCGGTGCTGCTTCTGATGTCGAAAGAAATATTGAGCCACGAAATAGTACTGGGAGGCTAAAAGTCGCTGGCTCCTGTTGTCCTAGTTACATATCAGTAATTTAGAGACGGAGAAAGACAAGAAAAAGTTTTACTGAATGTGAAAAATCTGTATGCTATTAGTAGTTCCCATTAAAAAATTATTATGTTCTGATTGTGAAAACATGTGGAATTCCTTATTTTTAGCAATAATTCACTAAAAAACATTTGTTATAAACTTTACAAGTATTGTCATAATTTATTAATCAACCTATTTTGTCTACTTGTTATATTAAAAAAAACTTATTTTCAATAACAAAAGCTAATCTTTTCAAAGAGCTGAAACAGGCCTACTTTGTTCAACACCCGAAATTGCATTAAAGAAAACAATTTTTTATGCATTGAACATGGCCAATGGCTTCTAAAATTACCACATCACGAGGATCCGGGAGTTCAGAATAAAAAAAAATCAAGAAATAATCGATCATCTAGATAAGGGCTAAACGCGCTGAGTTGTGAAGAGTCGAAAACAATAACTATGTGCGTTTATATAATTCTTTTAACAAAATTTTTAACTTACTCTCAACCGAACCAAGTAAATTCGTTTTCGATTTTATGTAATCCTCATGGCCCCTGTAATGTATTGTACGGCTTTCGTCTTTTGAATTTCCATGTACATCAGTCGTTCTTTCACTGGTCGTGTCTTCCCAACTTGTGTCAGCAGAGCCACTAATTTTTAGTACAATTCCTGAAAATATGCAATGCAAAATTGAATTATTATTCATTTGATTACAAAAATGTATATTGCTTTAAAAAAATTGTAATTATAAAATATATTTATGTATACAATACCTTCACTTCCCCCTATAGATGAAGTTCATCAATAAGGTGTTCATATTTTGTTAAATAATAAGATAAAGAGCATAAGGAACCTTGATCTGAGTGCCTGCTTAAATAACTTCCTTCAAATTAAAATGGCATCAACATTTTGGAGGATTTGCATGGTTTTGAATACTGAATGGTAAAAGAAGCAGTCCATATTTTTTTAAATTAAACTTTAAATGATTTCTGACATACACGGAGTGAAAATAACACCCAAAATGCTCTAAAAATCAGAACAAAGTTTAGAGGATTTCTCTATGATTTTTTTCCAATAAGAAGCCCTTGTTATTACGACTGGATATGTATTCTCAATACAAACAAGAAGATAATCCATAAAACTATGACAAAAACTATCTGAGTAAAATAAAGAAGGAGTCTTGGTTTTAAATAGAACTTTCTCTTAATTTTAATAGGACGATGATTTAATCAAATAACTTAATTTTTTGTATCAAACAATAAGTTTTTTGAGCTTAAGGCCATTTTTAATAGAAAAATTATAGGAATATGAAAAAGCAACAACAGAGTACACGGCTTACTTGGTCCAAGTGGTTAAGGCGTTGCCTTCAGGAGTACAAGTACGAATTAGCCGTGGAGGTCGTGTTTTCGATTCCCGAAAGAAGTCTGATGAGAAAATGTGGTGATCTCCGTAATATCTATAGCTTCTACCATTGTTGTTTATCTATAATTTTTCCTATTAAAAATTGTCTTGAGCTCATAAAAATGATTTCTTAACAAAAATAATACTACATTGTGCGAAAATAGAAACCATTCCTAACTTTGTTAATATTTCCTGTATGTACATATCTAGTAGTATAAGACCTAATGCATTTGCAAAAGTTAGCTCAAATTTGTTTTATGGCCCACCAAAGTTTTCATGTTCCAGTTTAAATGGTTTCAAAAAAGCGGAAAAGCTGTTAAAATATATGTCTGATTGAAATTTTACGAAAAATCTTTTATAAGAACATTTTAACCCAATAGCGCCAAAAACTGTCTTTTTTACACTTACCTCACGAAAGCTCTCAAAAATGTCGTTAGAGGATTTAAATATTCTAGAAAGTTATTTTTCGAAAAATTTCGCAGCTGTTTTCGCAGACCAGCAAACTTTTTCACGTCCAGCAAATTCAAAAAAAAAAAAAACAAATTCGGCCATAATTGCCGTTTACGGTTGGTTTCTGAAACTTTTTTCGTTCGGGTTTAGTCAAACTTAAACAAAAGATAGTGACATTCAGAATTCCTTTTAAGTTTTCTTAAGCCTGCATCCTTTAAATCCCGTGCCGTATATTTCCTTTAATTTAATAATCTAATTTGATTTACTATTTTAAGTAGGTGGCAGTTCTCGGTATATTCAAAATAAAGCATTTCTGAAACTTCTTCGTATAAAGCCCATATTTCGGTAATTGATTTTTAAGCCCTTTCCAAAAGATTTTTAAAACTATGCATACTCATTTTTTTTTAGTTTAACCTCATATTATAAAATATCATTTAACTTAACTAACTTAAGGTTTAAACGGATGACAACCTTCTTTCAAAACATTTCGGAAACGAAGCTATATTAATATCTCGTCGCTTAATACTCATATTACAATATGTAAAATAAAAGTTATTTTGTTATAAATGTAACGGACCATATACACGTGGAAACTCCCTAAAACTTATTTACATAATTAAATTTTTTAAGCCTACTTTCTTTGAATCTCATTAAGTCATACCTCGTTTAACTTAATAATTTAATTTACTTATCTCTTTTAAGCAGGTGGCACCTCTCTTCAAAAGTATTTTCAAAATTAAGCTTTCTTCAAACTCTTTCGGTAGAGGCCCTTTATTACAATACTTCATTTAAATTATTTTCAATTAATTTCTTAAATAAGTGGCAACCCTCTGAAAGAGTGTTTTTGAAATTAAGATTTCCTCAAACTTTTTGTGTGGGTTTCAAGTTATAAAATTTTCTTTATTTTTTACAGTTAACTTAACTTGCATTTAAACAGGTGTCACTTTTGGGAAATGTAGCTTTATTAAGCCTTTTCCATTTGATACCAATACTGCAATATTTAATTTCATTCATTGCCTTAATTGAATTTATCCTTTTAAGCAGATGGCAACTCCCTGTAAAAATTGAATTTTGATAATAATAAATTTTTAATACTGACATATTTTACGGAAGAAGTATTTTCAAAATATTTGGAATTTACTAGTGTTTGTTTTTTTTCCATTTTGCTCCAATTATTGAATATCTAATTTCCAAACATCTTTTTCTTTAGCCATATCAATTTGGATTCTCGTTCTTTTGCTTCCTTTGCTTATTTGCTATTGAAACTGATCCGATTTGTCATTAAGATAGTAAACTACTAATTTTTTTGCTCCATTCCTCACTAGTTCTCTGGGTATTATAAATCTGTTCACATAACGGTTGTTTTCAACAGCCCAACCGTATGCACCAATCACATGTGTATAGTTTAATAATAAACATTCGATTAAAAAATTTTAAACAGCATGATTATTTTAGTGCTGTGATTTCAATGTCCTCCATTGTATGTATAAGTACATATGTATTTACTTACGTCTACCTAGATTCCGTTAGGTTATGACAACCAACCACTTAATCAACGAATACTTATCATACACATCGCAAACTTTATTAAAATCATTAATCAATTCCACTTATAAAGTTTAGAGTTATGAATCATACATGGAAAAAATATGCGTCATCAAAATATTTTAACAGCCTGCCACTTCCCATGCATATTCATATCTTACTTACTTAATTGGTGCACCTAAGCTATTTGTGCCGAGTTCAAATTATTACGGTAGTCGTTCATTATTTCTTCCCCTACTGGCGCCAATTGGACACATACCAAGAGATGTTAAATCACTTAAACGTAATATTTGAGCCCTTAAAGCGAACACAAAACAAGAACTTAGTTAGATTTCTCAATATGTAGGACTAACATAAAATATCCCTCAATACCAAAATTAATGACTTCCACTTGCCTAAAGATTCCAAAGAAACGACCACGAAGTAAACCAAATTTCAACATTCTAGGGCATATCTATAGCAATTCAGGTATTCAGGTACTTACACTTAGTCCTTCTATTACACGAGCCCTTACTACGTCCTAATAGCAACATCATTTACATTAATACGAGCCAGTAGACGTTAACTGGATACGAGTATAACGACAAATGGCACTGAAGATGGCACAACCCCAAATCTGGTGTGTCTGCATACCAAACTTGGCAAGTGACGACGGAAAATTATTCCAATATACATAATGTCCAGTACTTGTCCATTTGGTTCTTCCAACGCAGAGGACACGTAGAGTTGCAAAAATCTTTCTCTCGAAATCTCCAAAGGCCGCCTCATCCAATGCTGACCACGCCTATGCTGTATCGCCATACGATAGCACTGGCATGATGAGAGACGCTCAGAGCGTGGTATATAAATATGTAGTATGTATATAAACGGTATTACACGCGACGATGAATCATCAAAGCATTTCAACAGTCTGCACATTCGTATTGCTTTTATCATATAACTATGATCATAAATAACGGAATAAAGTTCCATGCCATACAAATCAATCAACATCCCACTGTAGGGTGTTTGTTAATTGCTCGCCTCGTGCACCAAGAACACTATTATTATTATAAATATCTCTTTTCAGCCTTAACCCTGCTGTTAGGTTAAAAAAAACTTACGAATCTTAGGTTAGAGGACCATTTGGTCCATACTGCAGTTTTCATACAAAATAACAATTTAATCTTAGTCTTTATATTTAGTTTGGTTCAATACTTGCTAAATATTATTATTTTATTATTTACTCAACTCTGGTAAAACCCAGCACCAGTGGCCTGCTCTAAAAATGCTTCTAGTTCAGGAGCTCGAAAGCGAGGAATTTGTAGTTGCTGCAAGTCTAAGTCTGATGTAAAATGCCCCATTTGCAGTGCGTTTATTTGCAAAACCAACCGAAAAACATTTTTTTGCTCATCATGTAGTGCCAAAAAATATCGAACAAACTAATAAATACTTATTTTTGGAAAATTAATGTAAAGAAAATCAAAGAAAATATACTATGGACCAAATGGTCCCTTAACCTAAGATTCGTAATTTTCAATTTATCTTAGTCCAGTTTTAAGTCAGAGAATTAAATTTTCGCACATAATATTGTTTTATAAAAAGACCACCTGAGCTGAAAAATTTAGACAGTATATATCACCGTTCCAAAGTTACAAAGAAAACAAAAAAAAAAATTGGACCAAATGGTCTTAACCTAACAGCAGGGTTAAGCGTTTCACTTTATTTAAGTTCAGTAAACAGTAACAGTAATAATAATAACAATAATAACTGCGAGACATACTCGTACCTTGATGGAATTATAGAAGAAATAGAAACCACACGCAATCATAAATTTTACAAAAGTAACAGAAAAGGAAGGAAAGGTAGCCTATGTGAGCCTAACAATTAATACGGACAAAATTGTCGTAAAAATCAACCATCGTCCGGTCACAGATTATTAGAGCGATGTGTCAAAACATCGATAGTTTTTGATTTAGTTTAAGAAAATAATGAATATTTTTAATCTAGAAAAATCGATATGTACTTCCGAGTGTCAAATTTGTATCAAATTCGATGTTTTTGTAAGGTTTTTAGATCTTAATAATTTCCAAAATGTTTTGACGCAAGTATTAAATTTTTTAATTTCGGTTGAAAAATCTCAACTTTTTGAGACACCTTAATGCACACTTGCATATTTTTCGCTGTTAAACTGAAGTTTAATTTAATTCAATTATTTCAGTACATAAAGAAATCAAGTTTATAAAATAAAACTACCAAATATACATATAAATAATATCTTATAGATATTTTACAATACTTTAGGTAACTGCACCTTGAGATAAAATGATCGATATACCGAAATATCGATGTTTTCTTACTCTGCATCTACCGAGATTGTGCATTGATTTGGTTTCAACTATTTTTATAAAAGGCTGATATTTCATCAATAAAAATTGATATAAAGCTTCCGTCAACTAATTAACAACGCACCGTTATCAAAATTATTATTTTTTTTTAAACTCCAAACATCTCTCAAGGCTATTAATTATTTCACGGTACATACTTCGCGGAGAGCAAAGTTTCTTCGATACAAATTGAGTTTTAAAGACACTCAAAATATGTTACGTTTTTTATAATAATTATATTAAACAAGTCCAAACCTGTGGGACATATAATTTACAACGCTTTGTTTTTTATAAAAAAAAATATGTTTTTTATTGTAGCGAAATTAAGATTTTATTGGAAACCCCTTATTTCGAACCACTGCTTTACGCCTACGGGGCATTGACTCGATTAACTTTTCGCACACAGAGGTTGTAATGGCTTCCCACTCAATCTGTACTTCTGCCATTAGATCGATGAAAGTTCCTATTTAGTGCAATGGAACTTATTTCCTTAAGTGCTCCCAGAGATTCTCAATAGGGTTCAGATCAGGGCTTTATGTAGCCAGTATAGTAATTTTATCATATTTTGTTCCATTTTTTCTTGCGATTTTGTTCCGATAGCAAGGGTTTCTTCCAAATAAACCTTTTTCTCTCAAACGCCTCTTAACTGTTTCTACCTATAGATAAGCGTCGTTTTCACCAAAAATACTAACAGTAATTTTATTTGCGGATTTTCGCGGGAACTTTTTAGATTCCCCACTAAGATCTTTGCTTTCGTTGAACTTTATTGATGGTTCTATTTCTCCTAAAAAAGTGTAGAGCGTTGAAAACCATCGATTTGAAATGTGTAAAGTTTTCCCGATTTCGCCAAATGATTTTCCGTCGTTGCGGAATTTGACTTTCTCTTATAGTTTCGTCGCAGGATTTATTTTTGCCCATTATGTTCAAGCACTAAAATACACTAGAATATCACAAATTTCTTGTATAATGCAAATAAAATCAAATAAAATCTTCCGTTGCTAATTAAGTGAGCGACTGTTTTTTAAAGAAATGTGAAAATCTCCCGAACTAACGGAAGTAAATAAATTTTTTTAATTTAAATCAATGTATATTTTCAATGATTGGATCCTTTATGAAAGGTGAATTTATTCATTGGAAATTGTAATGCAGTCAAGAAGAATTGATTGTCAGCACATCGTTGCTAATTAGTTGACGCGGGTTGTATGATTGAAAACAAAAAAAAAACTTCCTTCTTTCCAATTTTTTGTTTAAAATTAGGAGTAAAAAAATTCAGAGATCTTCGAAGGTGCATCATTCTAAGCTCTCTTGAAAAGAGTTATGTCTATTTAAAAACACAAAAGTTCCAATTGTTAATAATCACATGGGCGAGGGTTACTTATGAAATTCACATAAAACCAACAGCCATAGTTACAATACAAATAGAACACAGGCACCATACTACTTACTTACTTAATTGGCGCTAAACCCCTTAAGCGATTTTGGCCGCACTGCTCCTACAATTTGTGGTGTGCGGGTTGATGTTGTAATAAAAATTGAGGGACCTATAGTTTTACGCTGGCTCCGAATGGCGAATGTTATTATGTGAGATGTTTTTTCATGCCTGCCGAGGGGCGACCGCTATTAGAAAAAACTTATCTATAATTTTTGATGTTACCTGCCCCACATGCTACGCACTCGGGCTACGGCGGCCACCATATACCAAAGAAATAAAACATAAACGCTCTTGATGTTTGGTTATTTCTTCCGATAGGATTTGGGAATGATTTTCCGTCAGCCCTTGCCAAATTAGTTTTGGAGCCAAGCTGGTTTCGACGTTGTGTGATCTTCCGTACTATGTTTATTTCTTATAAGTCCGCAATTCTATGTTTATTTGTATAGCGTTATTGCGTTCATTCTCGTTGCTATCTGTTTACATTTTCTTATTATTATACCTGTTTGTTTCTTACCATCCAAGCTCCCTAATTACGTTCTCCTCTCTGGTTCATTGTTTTCATTGTAATTTCAGTGTCTGTGTTTTGCTTTCTGCATAATAGTTTTAGGGGATCGAACATTTTATTCTTTCCTGGTAAAACTTGTTTCTATTTTTATTTTGTCTAATATACTGAGACATCGGCCTTTCTGTTAAATATCTCTTAGGTTATGTTAATGATACAACTGCAAATAACGAATATGAGCTGGTGGATAAAAAGAAAAGTATGAATGAAGTTGCTAAAATAAATAATAAAGTGAAAGATGGCAATACTTGGATTGTAAAACTAAGCACGCCACGGAATACCATATCTCAATATCTATACGAGTGTGTCCGTGCATATAAAGAATTATATCAGTTAATCCCTCAGCTTTATCTGTAGACGCCAAACAAAAAAAAACTATCTATTCATGAATGTTAAAAATAAAATAAGGGTTCTGGGCTTATGCCACGACCTCACGATAACGAAGACCATTTGTGATATCGAGAGAAAACCAGGGACCACCAACAACGATTGCTGCCTAAATTGCAACTCAAGAAATTATGTGGAAAGAGAATTGCTATGTGTAGGGGGATTTCAACCAAATTTAGTTTTATTTTTTGCGATTAAAAAGTAATTTGTTTAGCAAAAGTTATAACTGTTAAAAACAAAGTGAAAGTGCACATGTTTGCCCTGCAAAAGCTGTCTGACTTTATCACGAACCCATCATGATATTCTTGACAACTATTGAATTTTCGCTGTGTTTTCATAAGCAACACTGTGTTCGATATCTTTTCCCAAAACAAATTGATAATTTGCTATCACTAGTTTATAAGAACAATAATAAGAAAAAATCAGGATGGAGAAAAACTAAATGATTTATAAAAAGCGGCACTGCTTGGTGCGCACAGAGCGAAGCTTCTATTTTGAAGCTCTGCGAGCATTTCGGTTACCGGATTTTCTAAGAGTAAAAATGGGAATTAATAAAGAAATTTCAACCAAAAACCAGTTGGTGGAAAGGAAAGCTGTCTGAATGGTCAAGATCGGTGGAAAAGATCTGCTGAAAACAACTTTGTTTCATTGCCGAGTGGGCATGGTATACTCGCAATATCACACTGCTACCTTAATAATGCAGTTGACATTAGAGCGTATCAAATAATCTTATCAATTCCATCTAAAAATTGGTGGATCTTAACCCTGCTGTTAGGTTAAGACCATTTGGTCCAATTTTTTTTTTGTTTTCTTTGTAACTTTGGAACGGTGATATATACTGTCTAAATTTTTCAGCTCAGGTGGTCTTTTTATAAAACAATATTATGTGCGAAAATTTAATTCTCTGACTTAAAACTGGACTAAGATAAATTGAAAATTACGAATCTTAGGTTAAGGGACCATTTGGTCCATAGTATATTTTCTTTGATTTTCTTTACATTAATTTTCCAAAAATAAGTATTTATTAGTTTGTTCGATATTTTTTGGCACTACATGATGAGCAAAAAAATGTTTTTCGGTTGGTTTTGCAAATAAACGCACTGCAAATGGAGCATTTTACATCAGACTTAGACTTGCAGCAACTACAAATTCCTCGCTTTCGAGCTCCTGAACTAGAAGCATTTTTAGAGCAGGCCACTGGTGCTGGGTTTTACCAGAGTTGAGTAAATAATAAAATAATAATATTTAGCAAGTATTGAACCAAACTAAATATAAAGACTAAGATTAAATTGTTATTTTGTATGAAAACTGCAGTATGGACCAAATGGTCCTCTAACCTAAGATTCGTAAGTTTTTTTTAACCTAACAGCAGGGTTAATTTCGCAACCCCAGTACAATCTGTTTCATTTTCAGAGTTATAAATTTTGAAGTAATGAACTAGCTTTGATTATTTTAGGAGATATGTAGGTTAATGCTGTTTTGTATTTGTACTAACTCAGTTAGTTGCCATTACTCAGATCCACATTAGTTATACCAGTTACCATGATTTATTTTCGTTTTCCTTAGTTCGTTTATCTCACCTTTCACCTTCTTCGGCTTGTCAACTTGCAATGTAACATTTCCCGTCATAACTTGACCGGCATAATATGTGCCACATGGGTTATTGCCAAATTCAATTACACAAGTTACAACCATATTGAACAAGACTAGAATTTATTTCACTTTTGCCAATACAACTATTCAAAAACTAGTTAATATTAATGTATTTGCATTAAGCGCTTTGAAAAAATTAGAACTCGCTACCCCGTTGCGTCGCGATCTACTAACTATTCTATAGCTGATAATAAAATTTTATTTTAACGTATTTACAAAATATCGTTTCACTGCCAATACCAATCGTTTCGCAAAACATTAGCTTCTTTACTTGACAGCAAACTTGAACAAAAAATGTATTCTTATCAGTTCATTGATAAATTTCACACAACAAAATAACAAAGTCAATATCATAGATACACCAATTACAGCATGTTTACACCCTAGGCACATTTGAGCATATAGATATACACTTGTGCTCACGAAATTAAGGCACCCAAATTTTTTTTCAATATGCTACGGCGGTCACCGTAGCCGAAAGTGTAGCTTTCGCCTGCTTTAATCAGATTGTGCCGGGTTCAATTCTTGGTCGGGGAAAATAACAAAAAAGAAATACAGAAACAGCTTTTTTCTAATGGCAATTTAATTACCTTTCTATGTATAACTCTAGGTCTCTCCAATTTGTATCGCACCGACACCACAAATTGACAAACTTGTATCCAAATATTAAGCTATGTAAATGGTGTAAACGCCAAATTGTTATTAATATTATTATTATTATTAAAGTAATTCTCCAACATCACTATATAAACGAAACTTTAAAAATTGAATGAAAGTTTTTTGAAATTTTTTGAATTTTTGTGAATTTAGTATAAAGTGTGAAACTTTTATTAATACGATTAACCCTTCTGTGATACACAAATTTTCTTACGTTATAAAACTACCAGTATTTGCTTTACTTTACCAGAAAAATTTCGATTTGCGTACCAATATTTACTCTTAGTATCGATTAAATTAATTATTTTATGGATTTTGATTCGAAATTTGTGAGCTACTGTAGTTTTGAACGGAGTCTCCTAATACTTAAAACAATTTAAATATTAAAGAAAATCGCAACGGCGCACTTTACGACAAAAATTAGCAAAATTTTTCTATATGTTGATGTCATTATATTTCACTCCCTATATACATATCTTATCTTTACATATATAAAAATGCAACCGTTTTCTTTGTGACAACTTGGCTCAGAAGTCAATCAACGGGTTTAAGCCAACTTTCGACAGTATATTCCTTAGATCCGTGGCACGGACATTGGCAATATTTTAATCAGTTAGTTGGCGCGTGAGTCGATGTATTCAGAAAATCTGTATTTATGTTTTGCTTTTGATTAAGTCAAAAATGTGTAATGGTAGCGTGACGAGAAACGGATCCGCTAGGTGGCGCTTAAATCGAGTTGAACAAAAAATTCGTATTTATGGTCCGATATTGATGATATTAGAAATATTTTGAGAAGACGTTAAAAACTAACATATAAACGCTCACCATAGTTACAACAAAGATATTGAAAATATTTATAAAAATACATTAGACGGCTCTGTAGTCGAGACAAACTTGACTCTTAAGTTAGTCACGGCTATTTTTGGCAGATATTATGTAAAAAAAAAACACTTCGACTAATTTCGGAGTCTACTCCGTCTTTATTGTAACTACGGGGCATTGTTTTTAAATTCATCAAAGCAGCATTTTTAGCTTTATTTTTTAAAATCTACTGGAAGTAAGCAAATGAAAAAAAGACAAAAAATTAAGCAGAGTTGCTATGAATACAAACCAACAATATGAGACAAGCAGCCCACAAGCCTCATAAAAAAAATATTTGCCATACACGTATGCAGGGATTGTCAATGCAGGGATTGTCAAATTTTATGTTCTTTGAATAGAATAATAAATATTTTATTTCTTTTTATTTTCATTGATTTAGGTAAATAATAATGACCCAGAGACATGAAATAGAATTATCAACTAATATTATACTCGACTTGTAAAGAAGAATGTCCCTTTATAAGTACCTGGGTATTAACACAAGGATTAAAAATATATTTTTAAGTTACTTTACATTTCATGTTATTAGAGTTTAGATTAAGTTATATTTTACAGCATGAAATATATTTACATAAAAAATTTAAGAAAACTTTTTAGTATGATAAGTATTCTTGATATTGTAAAAAGTTGTAGGTTGCTTAATTTGTGAGCACAAGTGTACTTAAATGGTCATATTTTTTTTTTCTTTTATCATATTACACTAATCAGGTGTCAGTTAAAAAGTGGTTTGAATTCTAACATCAAATACCAAAGCATAACATACCTACTATACAGTCCGCCTTTAACTCAATGTTGCATTTTGGAAGAAGGCGAGAAGTATTGGGAAAAAAACGCAGTTTTTAAAAATGACATAAGAATTCCGACATTTTCATTATAAGATAGAACGTGTACATCGGCGGAACATTAAAGACTTTATTTGCAACGTTACGAATGAACTAATAGCTTCCAGATCCAACTTGGTTTTTGCAGGTATTCGCGAGTCTATTTATTGCTTCAATTTTGCACTTGCGCGTCAATAGTTGGTAGTTTAGATATTGAATTTATCCCAGTATTGAAGGAGTTTAACTTGTCCGCACAAAAATCAGTTAATAATACTGGCATGTTTTTATTTTACTTCCTTCCGTCAATATCCATATAAGTATTTACATAAAAATGTAGCTGTTTTCTTTCTCACAACCTGGCTCAAAGAGTATTGTATATTTAATCCATTAGATGGTGTATGAGACGAGATATTCAGAAAATTCGTATCAATGGGCCGATATTGATGATATCAGAAAGGTATATTGGTGAGGTAATAAAAAATTCTGTTATAGAAAATGGATGCGCAAGATGGCGCTAGAGGCGATCTATTCAGCAAATCTCTGTTTTTGCAGCGGCAAATACTGGTATGAAAAATTAATCCGCTAGGTATTTATGGTACCACATTGATGATACATGGGTTTTCGGAATAACTTGACTCAAAAAGTATAGTATATGTGCATGTCATGGGTATATGGAATACACTGTCCAAATTTGGTTGAAATTCGTTCACGTTACATTTTTCGGCCACATTTTTATATACATACATACATAAATATGTAAATAGATACTGTTGAAAAAAATACAAGTAAATAAAGAATTGTCAAATAAAATTACAATTCTCTCAAAAAGAAAAACACGTCAATATTGCGCTTTTTAATATTCCAAAACCGGAATTCGACACCATCGAGACTATCTAGTTTGTAGTGAAATTATACCCTAGTGCAACTTATTAGTATCGACTTGTTATACATACTTACTTATATATACTTGTCCAATAAAAAGTTCTCCATAGTAAAACTCTACCGAATCCCTATTGACTTTGTCACTAGTAGTACTAACCAAATTTAACCCAGACAATTGTTTTTGAAAAAGGTATTATAGTTTACAAAGTTGGCAACGTACAGCACATTTAATAATTGCATTATGTTTGAAAACCACTTAAATTTCCATACACAAACGAACAATGAGAGGATGAAATAATGTGGTAAATTTCGGTTACATTCACCGTTCGCTCCTTCTCCAATGCCTACATTTTTGTTGAATCTATCAAAAAAGTATGACATTTAATTGTTCAATCGGCCAACCGCAATTTGTGGGATTTATTACGTATTGTTGACATATTTTCATACATCTGTGGATACAAATCATAAACGCTTAAGTTGATTTAAGACAAAACCGAATTCTATTAGCTATTCTCCATAAGGCTAACATTACAATAAAATTTATTTATTATTTATATAAATAAAATTTCACACAAAAATTTACATATAAAATAAATCAATAACAAAATTTTAAGTTAAAATAAAACTTTACTATATTTAAGTTAAAATTTTAAAAAATATAAATTATTTATTATCTACTATATTATCAAATTTTTATAGTATTAATAAAAAATCAATATTTTTAAATAAAATAATTTTATAAAAGTAAATTCCTCCCCATAAAAAATCTTTTCAATTTTCTTAATGAAAATTTTAAAAATATTAATTAATAATTATTAATTAATATTATTAAAATAATTATTAATTTAAATTAAATACCCCTATTATCTAACTTTAAAATTAACATCTTAAATAAAATAAATATAAACAAATTACTAAAAATGAAATTAATTTATACTACAATTCTGAAATAATTAAAGGTTAAATTAATTATTTACAAATTATCAAAAATAAATATTAATTAATATAATTATTAATTTATTAAATACTAAATATAAAATCCCCTATTATTTTAATTTAATTAAATTTAATAAATAATTTTCAATTGTATTTTAAATTTTTATTTTAATATAATTTTTAAAAAGATGGAATAAATTTTATATTATTAAACTTTTATCACTATAAAAAATTTTTTTATAAATTTTTAGATATTCTAAACAAAATTTAAATATTTAAATTTTATAAATAATTTTATTTTTATATATTAAATAAAAAAAATGGAATATGATTTTTATATTAATTAAATATTAATTAATAAATACTTTAAATAACTAAATTTCAAAAATAAATTTCATTTTTAAATAAGGCTAACATTACAATCCAAAGGTGTACAACTTTTATCGAATTTACGTTCATTGGCTTGTAATCACAGGCTTCAGTAGATAGCACGGGTAGGCTATAAACTGAAAACTTGACTCGACTCCGAAAGCCGGTGATAAGATTTTTCGTAGCAGAAATACATTCGGAGGTATATTTCTCGGTTTGAAATTGCTGAGTACATCTAGACTGGAGAGTACATTAAACAGACCGATTATCTACTCGTCATTTTGAAAGTAACTATTTGCATAGGTACCGATTAGATCGTTTGCTTTCCATACCAAATTTGAAAAATTTTCTTCTGGGTTCAAAAACCCGATCCCAAAAAATATCGCCGTAGTCGAGTATGTAGCGTGTGCGCGCTTCATTCGGTCTATCCCAGTTTGGAATCCTGATCGGGACAAGTAACACCAAAATCTAAGGGAGACCGGGGTATTACGAGCCACGATTTTGACAATATTTTAGAGGCTATCAAGCAGATGAAAATTTAGAAAGAATCGATGCGGCAAGCATCCACCGCCCATAAAATATCGAGGGCAACTTTCGAAATTTGCAAACATCGACGTTGTTATGGCAAAAGAGGATTTTATGAGAAATTTGCTCATTGAATCTTCAAAACCTGGCCCACAAACATCATTCATTTCATTCGCCTAATTTGTTCACTTACATACCTAATTTAAAAGGTGGCTCACGATTCCCCGATCATCTAATTTGAGGATGTTCGATAGAAGTATTGTGACTGATAGTAAAGTTAAGCTTTACACTACAATATCCGCCGTTGAAATTTGACAGAAAAATAGTTTTTATAGCAACTTTTTTTTTATAGCAACTTTTTAGCCGTAAAAAAGTGGCTCACGGTACGCCGGTCTCCCCTATAGAAAATTTTTTTTTCTAATAGCGGTCGGCAGACAGCTACAAACCTCTACACACCTCGTTTGCGGTTGGGCGTCGGCGAGTGAACCTTTCGCGATTTATGGTAAATCATCGAAACGCCCATCACAAATTGTAGAAGTAAGTAAGTCTATGAAATTTTAGTGCAACCTTGAGTAAAGTTTAAATAGCTCTCTAGCAAAAAAATTTGAGAAACCAACGACAATTTGTAGCCAATTGAAACTTGCACAATATTATATCAAAATGATAGAAAGAACTCGATTGTTCACAACGCTAGAATAAACTCAAATGTTTACATTAGAAAATTTCTCTAAAACTGTATAGAAATTACTCTCATTTTGAACATGTAGTTAAAAAATTTATCTTTTTTGAAACCAAAGTAAGATTGGTTTTTGTTTCGTTGTTTATTGTTTCTTCCCGAAGGGTATAGAATAGATATAGTGTACGAAAACGAACGCATATAGATTAAGACTTGAAACCATTACCCCACAAATTTTTACATCACCTTTCATTTCATTTACATGCAAGAAATCAGTGAGTTTTCAACTAGTTATTCTAAATAAATTATGGATGTTGGCACAGGAAACCACGTTTTCCATTTTGGAAAAATATATTCAACGTATTTTTTATTCTCAATATAATTAATTGGCTTGCTATTTCAGGATAAATCAGTACATTGAAAATTATGTGTGGCATTTGCAAAGTCCGATGGTGATCATTGCATTAATTTTGTTTAGTAAATTTAAATAAATCACAGATATCACGAGAAATGAGGGAGTTGGCAACAAAATATTTGTATAACGGTAAAACTAGCCTATATGAAAAATACACTCAGGCGGACTCTAGCCAATGTGTGTCTTACCATTAGGTCAACGCAAACAACGTTTGGTCAACCCTACTACCCTACCGGGAATTATGTGTACATTTCTGGCGACGTTAACGATATTTTATTTATTTTCTAAGTTATGTATATTCAGCTATAATAGCAAGATCACTATCGCTTGCGATCTTAATTGAATTAGAATTTTTAAAACTTACCAATAACGAAGCAGCTAAACTGGAATAGAAAATAGAACACCATTAATTTTGGCAATGCTTTGCCCTTGGATTCGTGTATAAATCCTGAGTCTTTCGGATTTAACAAAGCGAAGTGCAAAATTTAGAAAGAGCACATTAGCTTTACGTTTGAAAGTTCATTTGGTTCGCACCTTCTCTGCGTGCTACGTCCGACTTCTGTTTTAAACCAATTTGCATATGAAAGCAACAACAAAGTTAGCTAACTTGATTCGGCAATAGCGAGTATGGTGGCATCTCATTAAATTGGCTTAACCCGTTTCATTCAATGTTGCTAATTCTTTTCCCCAGATATTAGATAAATTTTAAGCTGCACACAAGCGACGTCCATGTGGTGGAGATATTCGCCGTTCGTAATGAGCGAACATTGCATAGGAAACAACAACTATGTTGAAGGCTAAAACATCTAAATCAGCGGAAAAAATAACACTATACTACAATTAAATTAAAACAAAGAGCGTACACATTTTCATCGTCTGTTGTCAGCATTATATACAACTTAGAGCTCCCAAGGTGCTCGCTTATGGCTCCCAAATATTTGCCATTCATTTTCAATGCTGGCAATCTACTTAACTTATGCTGGTTGCATCATCGATTAGCTGCTCGCTAAGTCATCTGATATATTTGATAGTACGTAGATAACTGGACAACCCCCTCCGCCCTTTTCCTAACCAGCGTAAGACTACATATATATACACATGTACATATATTAGGGCGTGTCAAAATGTATGGCGCTGAAATAAAGTTGAAAGCACCAACGCGGTTCTGGTAGTATGGATCGTACCAAGTATTTTAGAACAAAAATGTTAATTGCTTCTCTCCTGAGTTCTCTGACTCATAAATGCATGCATCTGATGGCAAAAATTTAAAATAAACTGCACGTAAGAAACATAAAACCAGTGAGAAATTACACAGCATGAATTCACAGGGCGTATGGGTAACTTAATTGCTGAACTAACACTCTCCGTTACTCATACGCCCTGCTTTGCTTTCTTTAAATATTTTAATGAGTGAAGTATTGATTTCAACCTCTTATATTGTATTGCAACTGCTGATATTCTACACTAATGGGCGTCATCAGAATCAGGGCACAAATTCATTTTTAGCCAAAATTCCATAAACTTACCCTAGCAATATAATAATAATAATTTTTATATTCTCTACTGATTTCCAAAATTTCAACTACAAATCTGCCATTCTGATATTAATTTTAAACAATCCATTTACCCATTAAAAAAAACCAATATTGTGTGCATAAGTATAGATGTAACTTTCTTCAAAACCGTTACATGCAAACTATTGCTGTAGTTTTAAATTCCACAATATTTATACACAAATATGACGCACTGTGCAATTTATAGTATACTACACACTTTAATTTATGAAATTGTTATCTGACTGCTCAACTTAATCAGAAAATAACGCCGGTGATGGAACCTTACGGCCATCCATGCCATCTATTGGACATATTTATCAATTAGTGGCGCTATGCACCTTATTTGGTAATCTAGCCGAATTAGTTGCAAATAGTAACAAGTAATTGGAAATAAAATTCTTCATATATCTATAATAATAATAATAATTTGGCGCTTAAACTATAGCTCAATGGTTGGCCGAACTTTTCCTACTATTTTTCGATCTGACTTAATTTTGTAATACAAATTGTGAAGCCTACAATTTAACGCCGACTCCGAACCGCAAATTATTTTTGTGAGAAGTTTTTTTTTTTGATAACAGAAATATACTAGGAGGTTTGCCATAACCTGCTTTAATAATTTATTTTCATAATAATTTCTTATTGTTTATAATTCAGCCTAATAAAATCATGGATCCCAAAAATAATTTCCTAAAATTCGAACTTTCTTAAGAATGCAGTGAAATTTTGAAAGTGGTGTTTTTGTTATATCCGGGATAAACGAGCTTAGATTTAGCACTTCGAGTAAAAATAATCCAGTGCTACTATCAATAACAGTTGCGATTTTAAGCGCTCCTTTTTTAAATTTGTGATATTCCTCGGGTATTGTGTTTTAAATATGATAACTAATAAGATTTACTGCACCCTTTTGATCCAGCGTTTATCTTTCCCAAGGATATGCTCATAAATAAGAATAATGAGTTATAAAACTTAATAAAAAAGGTTCGAGGTTGGCTTGGAAAACTTATATAATTTAATTTTACTACCAAGTGTCAAATTTTGAAATTGTTAAAAAATAAATAATAATAATATAATGCCAAAAGACTGCAACTACTGTGCCCTGATACAAATGCTATCTAATCGAACCGCAAATAAAAATATAATCGAAATATTTTTTTTATTTTTATTTGATCAAGCAGCGCAGATAAGAGTTGCATTTACATAAATATGTGTTATCTATTATATAAATACATTAAAAGCGACCTTTCTATCCATTAGTAATATAATCAATACGACAGTACAATAAGTTTAAAGTCTGTTGTCAAATGGTACCCATTTTTAGCAATGGAGTGCAAAAAGTTCGAATAAAAACAATTAAAGCAGAGTCTAAATTTAGCTGCAACCGAACTTTAAATACCCGGCGGATGTTTTTATTTGAATTAAAAACTTTTCGTGCGCTACAAATTCAGAAAATATAAGTAGTAAACTTGAATTAGAAAACTTGAACGTTGTCGGACTTGATTTCCATTCCAACAAGATATTGTGAGTTGGAAAAGTTGTGTCTCTGAGTAGTCGGAATGTATAGCAATTTCCAACTAGTTCCAAATATATTTATACACATTTATATACATTGAAGTCGAGACGGTCGAAAAATTTGTCGATATCGATCGCCAAATATTGCGATGAAATCATTTAACTCGTATCGACAAAAAAATTCCTTGATGACGCTTTACTCATTCGCGACCTCTATGAAATACTTTCCGTGGTTCATAGATGGCGCTCTTTGTACAATTAATCAGACCGTAAAACCGAAAATATTTCTCGATATTTCTCTTTGCTATAGAAAATTTAAAAAAATTAAACTTTTAAAAGTATTTTTGTAAACTTCTATGTCTATTTGCATATTTCACAGACAGGACACAAAAATACAAAAAAAAAAATATATTTTAAGTCCTTGTGATCGTGATGAGCTTGCATCCGGACATAAATAGCTAAAGGCTTTACGCAAATAGCACCTGCCGAACTGAATTCTTGCTGCGCTCGCGACGAATATTTATAAAACCTTCACTTTCACCTTCCACCTATCACTTGAAAAAAGAAGCGATTGTATCCATTCTTACTTATTCTTAAATAAGTTACTTTTACTTATTTCTAAAATGAAATCCTGCAGTATATTTAGCAGGCACAATTTTTGACACGTTGCCCTAACCGAGCGTGGTAGAAATGAAACTTTTCTTTAGTCGAGCCTAAACGCTTAAGTAGACACTTAGTAAATGGCCCTTAGAGAAACAAAGCGAAAGCAATCGAATTAAAAACTTCCTATTCTTGAATTTACTTCAGCGCATGCCGAGTATTGATCGAAAAGTTCCCTACTGCTATTCGTCTTTATCAAGAAAATTACACAGAACTACATTGTTTAACTCGAAAAGTAGACCAGTAGTGCAATTCACTAACTTATTATAAAGATATTCGTTTGGTTAACTCCACTTAACCAAAATTTTAACGACCCTGCTATTCAGCAACAATTTTTTAACGATTTTCGCATTCACTGAATCACTTGTTGATGTTAGCTAGTCGATGACCGAAAACTAAACGACAACAAATTTGATGTTGTTAACTCAATCGAGAAAAGTGAAATTAGTGATTTCAACTTAAATAAAAGATAAATTTAAAATTTGGTAATTTGTTTTCTTGTAATATTTGGCATATGATTTATCACGAGGTGACGAAGGATCGACGTTTACTCCGGAATGTGGATAATCCCTTTTAACAGAATTTCAGAAGCTGTATCGGTTAACTCCAAACTTGGCTGAATACCCAATTTCTCAGCTTAACAACCAAACAAGAGGCTCGAGAATAACAGAAAAATCGACTGAGAAACAGGTAGCTCGTTTTATCTTTAACCCTGTAGGCAATTTTAAAATTTACTTTTATATTGGTAGGTTCTAGTGGCTTTGAGATTCTTCGCAACTGGTATCAATGCTAGATATCAATGACCCGTAGGCGAGCAAAAGGGAATGTCCATGACCTAGTTATCCGTAAGCCGGCATTCATCGGGTAACGGATGGAATCAATTATTCATTGTTTCACCAGAAAGTGAGGTTTCCTATGACCCAAGTGGAACGCCATTCTGCTAAAGAAATGTTTGCTTCGGCAACGTCTTCCTTTGTGGGAGGCTGTATTGAAGCCTTCGATTCAACGCATATATCAAATTTGCCACCAAGGAATCATGAGGAGGCTTATCCCAACCACAACATCTACCATTCAATTAATATGCTAATGGTAAAAGCAAGCTTTTACAAGGATCCATGTATAAAAACAGAAATATAGTTTAGTTTTAATATATAGACAAATGATTATAATTAAAAAATATTAAATATATGTGTGTAAATCCTAAATACGCTGGAGCACAACGCGAAGTTTGAAAACGATAACCATGTCATATTTTCAGGTTATTCCGCATATTCCTTGGAGTCGAGTTGATGACTATTCTAACAAAACACTCATAGAAGAGTCCGGAATTCTGCTACAATGGATCATTGCAATATATATAAAGAATTTTAAGTGTTTGTAGTTTGAAATAAACTAATATCTATTTCACATTAATGAAATATAACAAAATCGTTCAAATTTATATTTGGCAGCAGGCATTCGTTTGATTTTTCTATACCTCTTTGTGCTTTTCGCTTATTTTGACATTTAGTTTGACAGAGATGCCACTCTTTATCACTTTGCATAAATACAACGAAACTGCTGTTAAGTGTCGTTAAGAATAAGTTAGTGAATCGCACAATCGTTAGTGCAAACGGCAAATATTACCGTCAAAAATAACAATTGTCGTACCGTTTAAAGTTAGTGAATCGCACTACAGGGCTCAATATATGTATGTAATACTCTAAATTGTGAATATTTAAACTACTTTTAGTTATTTATAGATCAATATAAATAAATTATTATGAATTTAACATGTCACGTCTGCTTTCTTAAATTTAGATATTTGTACATATCTCTCTCTAACAATCCCTGGATTCTTCTACAAAATCTTAGCAAATTAGCTTCTTTCCTTCGAATTAGTGATTAATGAGTTGAAATATAAAGTATGCATTAAAATTGTATAAAGTTTATTAAACTTATTTCAAAGGTATACCTATTTAATATAACGGGAGCGATGCCACGCCCATAACACAATTTTTGAATTAAAACGTTTTTAATTTTGCCAGTGTAGGTGTAAAATAATTTTCTGTAAAAATGATTCTTCTCAATATTTTATCAGTCATAGATTAATTTGTTCCCAAGATTTAAGAACTCCTTTCTGCGTAGACGGCCTACGGTACAGGCTTAATATGAAGTTTATTTTTGTTGTACATTTAATAGTAATAAACAAGCACACTTTTTAATAATTTTCAGAGATATCAGAAATAAAGATACGTAGAATTTCTGAATGTATGAATTATTTTCAATGGCAAAACTCAGCAAGGTTTCTTTCTAAATTTGTCGAGCAAAAGAATATTGAATCACTTGAAATATTTCGCGATAAAGTCAAATTAAAACAAGTAAAAACAGCGCTGTCTTCGGCTATGCCGAAGGCTTCATACCTTTCATGAATGGAAGAATAGTAAAAAACGTGTTATTGTATTACAATTTCGTATTACCTATAGTTAAAAGCGAAAATTTCCTTCAAATCAATAAAAATAATTCTAGTAAAGGCATTGTTATAAATTATTTAATGCTTTTCCTTATGTAATTAAAAAGAACTATGTTTTAAGAAGGGAATGGTTTTTGAATATTTTTAATATCGTATCGACGCTTGATATTCAACATTTAAAAAATACAAATAATTAAGTATTAATATGTAAGACCTACATATGTCGGTCTTTGAAAACAGTTATCAGATCCGTAAATAGTTCCCAAACGTTTAACGCTATGATTCATGTGATATTGCGCTGAGCTTATTACTTTTCGCAATAAATATTTGTCCTGAATTTATCTTGCCGATTTACACTGTGAACTCCGATCTTGATGAATACTAATATATAGCTAATAATGGTTGATGTTTGTGCAAAATTTCAAGCCTTTAGCTGTTTAAATGGAGGAGTTATGGTGCAAAATGCAATATCTGAACAATCGGTTGTATGGGAGCTATATGTTATATTTCTCCGATCTTCATGATTTTCAATACTGATACGTAGCTAATAATGGCTGATATTTCTGCAAAATTTCAAGCCTTTAGCTGTTTAAATGGAGGAGTTATGGTGCAAAATGCAATATCTGGACAATCGGTTGTATGGGAGCTATATGTTATATTTCTCCGATCTTCATGATTTTCAATACTGATACGTAGCTAATAATGGCTGATATTTCTGCAAAATTTCAAGCCTTTAGCTGCTTAAATGGAGGAGTTATGGCGCAAAATTCAATATCTGAATAATCGGTTGTATTATATGTTATAGTCACCCGATCTGGCCGATTCCGACAAATGTTTAATCATTTGTACAACGACACCTGCTCACCAAATTTCATCAAAATAGCTCTAAAATTGAGGGACTAGTTTGCGTTCAAACAGACGGACAGACGGACAGACGGACAGACGGACAGACAGACGGACATGGCTAAATCGACTCAGCTCATCGTCCTGATCATTTAGGTATACTTTTTGATGGGTCTATCTCTTCTCCTTCTGGCACTTACAAACATCGGACCAAACTTAATATACCATTTCATTCTCATGAAAGGTATAAAAAAAACCACATTAATGTGTAGAGATAATTGTTAGCTCGAGGCACGTTGCACAGGTAGTATCAGTATATCTCAAATCTTTCAGAAAAAGTCACCGCTAGACCGGAAGAAGTTATAGCTTTTATGAAAAACTTCAGTATGTTAACTTTCTTTAGTTGTTCAAATTAAATTTTATAGAGTTAAATATGTGAAGTGGGTCTCCATTCAAACATTTTTGTGAAATGGATATATGTATTTTGGTTCACAACGACTGAAAAAATATAGATTTGATGATTTTCGGAAATTCGGAGTTACAAGAATTAATTATTTCCGAATTTATTTGAGTTTCATTTATGTTTTTGCCATTGGTTATACCGATTTTTCTCATTTATGAAACACCTAAAAATTTTGATGCTTTTTGTATGGAAATCGTACAAAAGTTGCCTAGTTATTTATTAAAAGGAGAAAAATTTAGAGATTATGTACATTTTTAATATATATATGATTTTATTGTAATAATATCTCTTTTTAAATTTAGGATAATATAACAAGAGTTCTAGAGGCAGTTAAAATCAACGAATACATTGTCCAGTTTGGTTATGGGAGAACATCTTTTTTTCGATTATTATCGATACAATTTAGAGCCGACACTGGATTGTTTTTAAGTAATGATAAAATACCTAAGTTTATCTCAATTTATTGACAGATTTCATACTTAATTTCATAGCAATCAAAATTTAAGTATGAGCTATAAATTACGATTGTGTGTCCGGCCTTTGAGATATCAGTATTATTTTCGGCTACGATGATAACATTAACAAACAAAAATATTATAATTTTTAAGCCCTGAAAAAATGAGCCAAGTCGATTATAATAATTAGGAGTAAATAAAAAAAATCCAACATATTCGAAAAAAATTAATGCCATAACTACCAAATAGTCAAACTTATATTTGTTGGTATCTTTGTGAACGGAAAACAAATCTATTTCGCAAAAAAAGCCCCACCTTCGAAAAAAAGGTGGCCTATTTCAAAATTGTTTACTCATACGAGTACTCATTCAACAACATTAAACAAAGCGTGATTTCAATGCTTTTCGAAATTTCACATATGTGCATACTTATATGTATATATAAACTGAGGATTTTCCACCGAAATTATAAAACTTATTATGTTTTAAAACCTCCGAAAAAATATTTAGAAAAATATTCAGATTTACGTGAGCCGATTTAAAAATCTTCAAAAAATTCGTTTTTTATAAATAAAAATAGATTTTTTTTAAATATTTGTTTCGACGCCATTTCAAATTTAAAAGGTTTGTATACCAATATCTTAAGAATAAAATTATAATACTGAAATTTTAATGCTATTTTTGACAATTTTTGAAAGATTAGGTGGAGAAAAATTTGAATAACTCACTAAAAAATTGACCGTATTATAATTATTGAAAAAAATTTATTCTAAAAATATTAAATCAACAACAAATAATACGCTTTTTAATGCTCTTTTTGCGCAAATGAAGTTTTATGTATAAAAAATCGTAACTTTGATAAAAAAAAAGGTAAAAAATTTTGAAGCAAAAAAAAATAATGCATTTCGAAAAATTGTTGCTTAAAAATATTTCGCGTTTTTTTTATTGCGATATAGATAAATAAATAAATAAAATTTTTGAAGAATTCTCCGTAGTCTTATAGGAAGCGTCGACTATTACGAGCATTTGAAAAAAAAATTAGCTCAATCTGTGTAATCTTACTAAAGTTATACCTGTTTAAATATAAGTCTCATATAATTGAGGAAAAAAAGCCGACTTGGACCAAAAACGGAATCAAGAAAATCTCGGATAAAAAATTCTTTCTGGGAGAAAAAGAAAGGTGTCTCATGAAATTGGCCAGTAAACAAAATGTCAAGGATTCGTTGAATTTCAAAATTACGTCCCGACACGACTGGTCAACATCCCAGGGAACTGTAAAAATATAAAACCTCTCCTTTAAGTCGTTTTTTGAGTTCAATTTTTTATTTTTATAAATACATGGCTTCAACGATTTCGCTTCCATTCTGAACATTTTGCTATATATGTGTCTATATCATTGTTTATTTTGTTTCCTATATGCAAAAATGGGCAGTTTCAATCTTACTAATTTATATTTCATTATAAACAGCGGTAGCGATCGATCGAAGTATTTACATTTCCGATAGTACTTGCGTACAAGAAATCATAACACTTACTTATTTACTTAATTGGCGCTATAACCGCTTGAGATATTTTGGCCGAACTTCTCCTACAATTTGTGGTGTGCGTCTTGATAATGTAACACAAATTGAGGCACCTACAGTTTTATCCGAACGGCGAATGTTTGTGAGAAGGTATTTCATGGCAGAAATATACTCGGAGCTTTGCCATTGCCTCCCAGTGGGCGATCGCTATTAGAAAAAACATTTTCTATAATTTTTGATGTTACATGTCCCGACCTGGATTTGAACCTGGGACCCTCCGAATGAAACGCGCACACGCTACTAGCTGAGTCAAATATCTCACCACAATTAAAGAAACAAAAGAAGCAGACTCATGCTGACGAGCGTAGATATTATTTAATTTGTCACTCCGTGACCAGCTGCATAGAGAGCATACTCGTATTTTTTTTCATCTTTATCTCTTTGCAGTGATTTTAATCTTTGTTATTCTGAATTGTTATGAAATATTGAAATTGTACCCAAAGTACATTGAATGAGTAGTAGTAGTAGTAGAATAGCATATTTGAATTTTGTTTATTTCCTTTAGGGACACGCTGAAGTATAAAATTTGCTTTACATATAACATTTTACCGTAAGATATTATTAGCTGATGCGATTTGATTTAAGTTATTGTTGGCATTTTAGCGTCTTAACTCTTTCCTGTAAAATTTTCTATTTCGCGGGCTAAAATTTTGAAGCCAAAAAATTAAAAAGAAAAGTTCTGATAAGAAATTATAGCCTTGTATAATTTACAGAATGTATTGAGCAATGTCCGTGAACGGTTATAACTTTCTGTTGTTTTTTAAATGCTTTTATTTCAGAGTAAAAAATGGTTAAAAAATCATAAATAAATGTAAAACTCAACTTATTTACAAATAACTAAATTAATTGATAGGCTTATGATAGCTTAACCCATTAATGCACATGAATGCCTCAGGACATTTTTTAAGTATAACTTTTTTCATACCGTTCAACATCGTTTGCCCTTGAGTATTTTTATACCAACTAAAAGAAATCAATTCGAACAAATTATTTTTCAAAATTGCTAAGTTATTGTCAGGAGACTGCCAGTAGTAAATAAATAAACAAGAAAAATTATTTAGTAAGTTGCTTTGTTTTCTGAAACTCAAAAAACATAGGTAATTATAATAGTCACATCCCGTTAACAATTTTTTTTAGCTTTGCAAAGTATAAAGTTTGTTAATTCGATATGAGTTAATGGAATAAAGATAGATTATGCGGATTTATAATTAGTCCGCAAGTCCGAGACCAACTGTTAACCGTAGCTAGATACGTATCTTTGCATGAGCTCACACAAGGTACCAAAAAACCTTCCTCTGCCAATAAGCACGAGGCCGTCCGCATAAGTATTTAATAACCAGGGAGATCTCTCTCTCTAGCCTTAGAAATAGGTCGTTGAATATAACAACCTAGAGTTTTTGGATGCCCCTGTTCACTCTTCTCTGATACACTGTGCCATAACAGATCTGTCGGTGTGCAGATGGTAGATGAGGCCTTTGGCACATAGCCTGCTTGGAGACTCTATTACACCCCGTGTAAAACGTTGCTAAAAAAAACCCTCGATAGCAGGGAATGCACTCAATAGGAAGTCCTTACACGCAGATTCCACTGATCTTCCCTTACAATGAGCATGCTGTTAAAGTGATAGTCTCTTACGCGGTATCACGTTCTTTATGTGCCGCCTACAAAAATCGGGCAGCCAACGGCACACTACCTCTCCAGCCTTTTGGTGCTGCTCAGGCACTATACCGTCAGGCCCTGGTGATTTGAAGGGCTGGAATAAGTTAATCACCCACACCAGGCGACGCTTCTCCGAAAGAACGAGGCTAAGGCTGGATGCTTGTCGAAAACCGAACCCCATCAACTCTCAATTTCCAGGAAAATGAGCATCGAGAAGTAGCTCTAGAGACTCCTCGCTGCTCATGGTCCAATACCCTACCTCGTTTCTCAGATAACACAGGGGAACGGAATTACCGGAGGAAATTCGACTTAATCAGAAGTCTAATAGCATCCTACCATGTTTTCGCAGAAGCTCCTCCATGAGTCCCAATTACCATTCCTGCTCTCAGATTTGTAAATGCTTAGACCTACTTTATATAGATCCCAGTCCTCCTGGTCCGGTTAAAAAGATGTCTACTGCACACCCTGAGCTCAGAGAGTTCGCCAGTCCACCAGTAAGATTTTCCTTTCTCCCTAAACGTTTTCAGCGGAAAAAAGTAATCCAGCGCTCTTTTGCAAGTTGTGGTGAATTCATTAACTAAGGTAGCCTTTTGCGCCCTTCGATAAGCTTGTACCGTCAGTGGGAGCCTCCTGCAGTTTTATGATGCTTTAAAAGTCCCAGTCCGTACTTCTTAGATTCCTCAAGGAAGGTCGCTTTTCGATAGCAATATTATAGGAGAACCGATCGTTCGAAAACGAGTGCTCGCTTAGAACCCTCCAGGCCGATATCTGGTGTACCAGTTCCGGTGAAGGCAGGGTGAGGTCTAAGACCTTATCCCTGATGGCTGTGGAAAGTGTTCGATCATCATTACACCTCTATTGGAAATAACTATACCGTCGCTTAGTATATGATCAAAAAGGAACTCACCCCTGTTGTAGGTGTCCGTGCTACGCTAGATGCGATAATGGGAGTTAGCATCAGTCCCGATAATCATTCTTATCCTGACCACTGAAGCGTTCTAGGGTAGGCCGACTTGTTTGGGGGCACGGGCCATTTAGTCTTCCCTGGGCACTGCTTTTCAAGGATAGTGGACGATAAGCCCTTTCTAGTACTAAAACTCGTCATGTTATGCCACGAATTTTTACCACCTGGTTGTTATGGCCATTACGTTTGAATTTGGTGGCTGATCTTTGGGTATATATGAAAAACTGACGAGTTAATAAACCGTCTACTGCACCATAAGAGATAGACCTGACAACCGGTCAACGAGTCCAACATCCAGTAGCAGACGTGTATTATGATGGATTAAATCCCCTAAGGTAGCCCAAAAAAGATGGTTAAAGAAAGTGCAAACATTGAAAGTCGTATCAAGGCATTTGTCGTAGATGGGACCTTCATTTGTGATGCAGTGCTACAAAGAATTGGTTTCTATTATACCGTAGTTTTAAAGTACCTTCAATTTCAGTATACATATATACCATTGGGAAAAAGTGAAAATTTAAATAATACCTAGTTTATTTTATTTATTTATTATAATTAGTTACAAAATTAAAACCTTATAACTAAACGGAGGAGCGCTAGCTACCAGGGCTTTCGGCTCCTACCTAGTTTAAACTATGTAATTCCATGAAACAGTTTCTGTCGCGTGAAATGCAGACAGGTATATTGCATTCAACACATGTAAAATAGGTTTGACCCTTACATTTAAAATTTTTACGCCATGCAGGATGACCTAGCAGATCACGAGCTGTACAATCTTGTTATTTATAGCTGTATTATTATTCCGTTCTATGCTCAATGGCCGTCGGCTTTTACATAGCACACTGCTTGAGCAAAACACAAGGTGATTGGTAACTGGAATTCGAAAATGTATAAGTCCATTATGTATATGTTTGGAATGTTGGATTAGCTTTTTTATACAGAAGCCATTATGATGTCAAAGCTTATTTATTTATGTAACAAGTTAACGTTGCCCACTGATGAAATGTAGAGCCAAACTATTTCCGGTTCTTTAAATTCCATCACTTTTTTTTCCTACTTTGCAATAATTTTAACCATGCCCCCTTCACCTTTGCCTACAAAATTGGTTCATATACGGACTAATTTACTATCTTGCTACTTGAAAATACAAATTTTTCCCTCATATCTAATCAGAAAGTCTGATGAACCTCCTCTACCTTTATTTTGCAACTATTTATCAGTATTTAACGAAGCCTTAGCATTAATTTCTTTTAACTACCACCGGATTTTCCGTAAATTATAGTTCCAAAAATTGTCAAAATATTGCCAAATTGTGTCTTGATTTATTCTTTTACAAAAATGTACAACAATTGATGTACAAATCCCGTTAGTTGATAAATTTTCTTGTTCAATCTGAATTGAATTCCCTTCTAGATTTTCCACAAATAGCAAACATTTTTTTACCAAAAGGATTGCTCTGCCATTTGTGTTAGACTTTCCATGACAGTTTACCTTTAATCATAATCGATGTACGGCTTCTCTTCCATTTGTTCTCGTAAGATCTGATTTTGAATCGCATTATTTCCTTAATAGAATTTTTCAACCGTTTAAGCAATTTGGGCAATTTAATTATTAACTTATTTTTGTGTAATATATTGCACATTACCTTTGGACGCCAATGTATTATATCTTTAAGTTGGTCAATAATTTCAGTTTTCAGTCAATTCTTCACCTAATGTTTAGTTATAGAACACCATTTTTAAAAAAGAATATACATATAGATATTAACAAAAACCATATGAATCCAGATTTAAGCAGTTTAATTGCACATTAAATTAGTAGTATAATTAGCTAAGCGTTGTTTGTTTAGTTTTAGATTAGATACGTAGCTTAGATCGCATGGATGTAGATATATCCGGTAACGATTTCGATTATATTCGCCTTTTGTCGGTCGGAGCGTATGAGTAACCTATGCCTTTAATCGACCAGTATATTTATTGGCATGGCTTCCATTTAGTAAATTTTACTAAAATAATATAATTTTAAAAAAATTGTACTAGTTAGATATTTACAACTGAAAAAAAAATATAAGAAACCCCATTATTCAGCATTCTTAAATTGACTTTACCCGATAGTTCCTCATTTTTCAAACTAGAAATAGAAAACATAACCCCTCCGCCGCACTAAGAAAAACTTACACTTTATATCACCAAGAACCAGAAATAATCTTTCATATAATATTTTAAAAAAATATTTGAATGAACTAATTAATTCTTTTATACTCAAGCGCACAGGTGTCCAGGGTATTATTAGTATGTTATCCTAATGAGTTGTCCGAGATAGATAAAGACATACATATCTATGTATACCAAAATTAATAGAATTAATAGAGAAACTTTTCGGTAACCAGCACAGACAAGTAGTTCAAGTTTAATACATTGGATTGGGTTGGGAGAAAAATACGTGTGTAAGTTTTTTTTGAAATCTAGACGTCGCTTCGTCTACTTTGTAACACAAGTTATATTTCCTAAACAAAATTTTGAAAATTTAACAAAAACGATTCTCACTTCTCATAAAACGGTAATTTACAAACCTCAAATAGAACACGATAATAAAGTCAGCATTAAAAACAATTCGCTCAAATTTAATATGAACTAATAAATACACCAAATCAAAAAATCTGAAATATCAGATTTCGCATTTCAAGTCGAGCCACAATACAACTATCCTTAAAACCTTCATTACAAAAATAAGCAAAGAAACAGTTTCACAAAGAAGCGACAGGCGTACTAGTATGTTAAAGCTCTAGTTATTGATTGATTGATTAAACTGCCACTTGGGCACAGTGCAACCTCGTTTATGGTTAAAAATGCCCCGGTAATAAAACGATAGTACCATCTTAATCTGAATCTGATATACAGAACTAAAGGTGGAATGACCCGAAACCGGTTTGCCCCTAAACCAAACCCGAGGAGTGGCGGAAAATCCATCCAAGAGTATATAATTTTTAACAAATAGTAAAAAAAGAAATTTCAAAACTATCCTAGAAGATTATTACCAGCAGTTTAAAAAAATTATTTTAAATTACAGTAACTCAAGGCGGGCGTTGTGTTTGTCCGATTTCTATGACTTTGGGATTTTTTTGTCGAAAACCACGGTAAATTCTGACCATTTGAATTTTCCTCTTTTAATAAAATTAAACTGATTGAATATAAAACTACTTATCTAAAAAACTTGCGAAAATTCTGAATAAAAATTTGAAATTTATTGAACTTTAGCTGTTATAGAATGCACTACAGTTGAAAAAAGAAACCATTAATACCTATATTATAGAAATTTTTCGAAACTTGTTAATAGGTAGGTACGTAGGAATGGCTCTTGCTTTCCTCTGCACACTTAAGTCATAAATACGAGGCACATTGTGTTACCCCAAAAATTCACCAGCAATTACCTCTCTGAAGAATATCGTCAAGTGTTTGAAATCTCTTCAAGGTAGTTTAGAAACGGAAATCGTATATACCCCAGTCTGCTATTACACAGTTCATGACACTTACACAGTAGATGTAAGGTTATTTACTCCCCTCGTAATTTAACAGCTCCTGCGGTTTCTTCGGAAAGGTACATCTAGTCTTTGACTAGACTTTTTCCTTTTGCTTAGACAGTGCTCGCTAAGAGCCGTTTTAGACAGTGCTCGGTAAGAGCCGTTAGAAATATTTCCTCTCTTTAGAGAGTATACGCTTCGTGATCCTCTCCGATGATATAAAGGTCATGTCTGCCTTGATGTTCGACAAGTCGTAATTTGATTCTATCTATCGTCAGCGTGTCTATATATACATTCTCTAAGCGGCTAGTGGCAAATGGCATACCAATTCGTTTTCTTCCAGAAGAATCTGGTCGTTCTTTGTCTTGCATATTTATCTGCAATGCAGGTTGGAGAAACCCAAATAATATAAATTCGGTTCTGCTTGTTCGTCTCGTGTAGAGATAGGTAGCAGTCCAGCGCGATGTTTGAGTTAAATTTAAAAGAACTCAGAGCTTTGATTGCTGCCTGGCTATCACTAAAAATGTCCAGAATTCCGGCTACAAGCTTGTTTACTGCTTCTCTAATAGCTCAGAGCTTAGCCTGGAAAACGTTGCAGTGGTCTGGTAAGCAGAACAAAATCTTCTGCCGAGTTTCGAGCTATCAGTGCCCGGTGAACTGTTAAACTTTAGTTACCACTCCTCCTTACTTGGAATTCTTGTAATAAAATTTTTTTCAATGATCGATGTCGAAGCACAGCGATCCGTGCCGCTCGGGATAAAACAAAACTTGTTTAATATACAGTAGTGACTCTGAGTTTCGGAATTCCACTGGGATGCTTCTCTTAATCCCAGAGCAGTCATCGCTGCCATCTGTTGTCCTGCCAAACCCAATGGCAGGAAATTTAAAATAGGGCACATCATTTGGCGTGGTTCTGAGAGCCGCGTTTATGCAGATCATACTAGATCTTTCCACCTTGGTGAGTAGCCTGAGGTTAAAATTTTTTTTAAATACAGTACACCATAGGAATAGGGGAATTGGTCTAAAGACTGCTGTAAACATCCACCGACAGATCCAGGGATTAGGGCCTCATTTCTTGGTTAAGACTCTCTTACAAGTAAAGAGAGGTACAGAAGCCTTTTCGTAACATTGAACTATATTATATTTCCAGTTCAACATATTATCTAAAATAACGCCTAAAAATTTGACACTTAAAGTAAGACTTAATTGGACGTCGTTTAGTTCCGGTGGAGTTACTCGCAACTTAGTCCCTGTCGAATAGTTATATGTAATAAGCACTATATTTATACAAATACCTATTTGAGAACCATGGGAATCTGAAGTGGCATCGCTGCAAAAATAAATGATTTTACCGACACGTTATGTTTTTTTGGATTTATGGTCACATTTCCTATCGTATCGTTTGTTGCACGTTTGTGCACATTATTACGACTCTAATTCCGTAAATCAGTGCCATGTTGAAAAAAAAAATCGTGAGAAATAATAAACCCATTATCTATTCTAAATAATAATAAGTAGACAACAGAAAATTGATTTCTCCGCTCTCTCAAAAGTGTACAATAAAAAACTATGCCCAACTATTTACATAGATACGACAAGGAACGCAATGTTCTTATGTTTAGAAAAAAAAAATTTTGTTTTTATAATATTATAAAAAAAATATTTAAAATTTTAATAGGAAAGCCAAATAGAATTTAAGAAAAAAGCGCAAGACCAAACAACTTAGCGAGATAAGATAAGATATTTTTACAATTAGCGGGCTTATTACTTTTAAAAGTGAATATTAGACATATATGTATATATTCGTAATATAAACTTATATACAGTTATTCGTAAGTATATTTGCAATACGTATATACGTTGCAAATAGTTCATAATATTTTTATACACTTGAAGCGATTGTAGCCAAATCACATTGAGCCATTTAGAGTTACGCTAAAAGTCTAAGCGGTAACTTTGTTATCTTGTCCAGAAAATCAGTAGTGCAACAAAAGAAGCTAGAAAATATTACGTCCAATATAAGCCACCTTAAACAACAAATTTGTACATACCGCAAACAGTGTTGCCAGTAATCCAATATGAAAAATATAAATATTTTTGACTAAAAATCTCATATCTTGGTGCGAAAATCCGTCCTTTTTTCTATTCTTAAAGGCTATAAATGACTATTTTATTATTTGGCAGCGAAGTACTCTAATTCGGTCGTCTAGAACGTCCTCTAAAGTTAAGACTGCTTCTTTCAAAAACTATTTTTTATTTTGCGGCGAATATTTTTTACCAAATTCTACAAATCACGCAGACTTTTGGAATCAAACATCTTTTACAGAAGTACCACCTCAAACCCGCGAATGCGCGAAAAGTACGTGAAAATCCGTCTGAAATCGGCTAAAGATAATTTAGAGTGAAATTGGAGCAACGGTACCTCCAAAAATCAATTGTCTTTTTTACATTTTGCCCTTTTATGTAGTCAGCCATATATTAGCTTTAGAATGAAATAAATATAGTAAATAAGTTTTAGATTCAGTTTCAGCTCAAAATGAAAATTGTTGCTGCCAAAACTGCTGAGGATCGATTGAATGCACTAACCTTGCTTAAAATTCGTCGATATGTTAAAATGTTGTATATAGCTTTTTTAATATTCCCATTCTCCCCTTCTACCAAAAGACAGCATTGAGCCTTTAGGGCTCTCTAAATGAAGCTATCACAACGTAAAACAGCTCGCATTATTGCATTTGGATTTTGGTATTGGTATAGAACTATATGCACAAAGATTTGTTATAAAAAGTTACTTCAATTATACGAAACATAGGAATTAAATATAGTATGAAAAATTCTGTATTTTTCTCTCGAACATGTTCCACATTTTTTTTCGATTTTGATTTTTTAGCTAAGTGTCAATGCAAAGCATAAACGAACTGTCCATGTTAAATTATCACAACGCACAATGCGTACCAAAAACAAACTTCATTTGCGGCACAAAGAACGCAAGAGTGATATAAAACAAGATTTCGTCCTCCGCACTGAGAGCAACTGATAGTGACGTAATAATAGCCAGAGAATGAGATAGCGCAGAAGAAGCGGGCAGCCGACAGAATGTTCGAAAGTTTTTTTTTTAGAATTGTTGCTTTTATTTCGTCAGCTGATGGGTGGTTGTTGTTAAATCGACAATGAGAGGACTAGCGGTCCGCGGAATTCGCAATCTCTATTTCCATCAATCTTGCAAAAAACATATCAAAGAAACAATAATATTTTATCAATACCGTAAACCTGGCAATACTGATTGCAACTTTTTTCCACACACCTGTCCGAGTGCGCTCAAAGCGCCGCAAGCACCTGCTCACCCGGTTTGTTTGTTCATTGCGGCGGAACTGCGCGCTCACCTGTTTATGACTATTGCTACTTCAGTTCACCAATGGCTTAGCTCGCGTATGGTTGTGCTATCCATAATTGATTTCGACGCGAACGCGTTCATTGAATACACCAACGCACAAAGTGAGATATAATGGATTTTCGCGCTATAGTCGTAGTATTAAAGATTTGACGATCGCCAATGAATTGTAATAAAAAAGTTGTTTAAATTTTATGTCTGTGTTTTTTTTCTAAATATAAGTGAAAATGGCTGATAGTAAAAAGTTTAATAACTGCATGATTGTATTTGATCAAAATGAATTTGGTACCTATTTTACTGGCCAAATTGTGAGTGGAAAAGTGGTGATCACGCTGGAAAAATCCAAAAAGATAAAAGGTAAAAGTCTAAAGAGTGAAAAAGTGTACAAATTGATAAGTGGTAGCATTTGAGCTGCAAGTTGATATTGACAGAGTATTCCAGTATTGTAGAGATTTCGACGTTTAAACGGTTATGTTGAGAACTTCTCTGCATTCCAAATTTAATACAAGAAGTTGGAAATTTTTCGACCTTTAAGCAACTTTTTCTTTTAGTGCACGGAAAATCCCATAAAATTGTTTTAGACATTATAAAAAAAATCGAAATAATGCCGTGAAATTCTTACAAATTAGGAGAATATTCCTATCTTCCACTTTCGTCTTGGATGCAGTACGTGGTGCTGTAGAATGTTAGCATTTTCAATGCTTTGTATGCACGAATTCAATAAAATTTGTAAATATGTGGACATTGATTTTTCATTTACAAAAAATTGTTTTATAAATTCTCTGAATGTATTATAAAATTACTTTTAGTTATTTCAATTACATTGAATATTAATGTGTGTCCATAATAAATAGATGAAATAAAAATGCAATAAGGAGCTTCGCAAATGGGAAACAATGTAAAACATGTATATAATAATAATTTGCTGTTTATACCTTCGCTTGATGTTAGGTCGAACTTCTCCTACAATTTGTGAGGCACGTCTTGAAGCTGTAACACAAAATTGAGAGACCCCCAGTTTTAGGCCGACTCTAAACAGCAACTGATTTTTTTGAGAAGTTTTTTCATGGCAGAAATACACTCAGAGGTTTGTCGTTCGCCAGCCGAGTGGCAACCGCTATTTGAGAATACTTTCTATAACTTTTGATGTAGCTTACCACGGATGGGATTTGAACCCGGGACTCGGCACACACGCTACACACTCGGTTACGGCGCCATGGTTCTAGTTAAATAACTACAGCGTGTATGAAAAATTATCGAAAATTAAGTTAATATATTCCACTGGCAATCAAAGAAAGTTAAGTCATAAGTTTTTTTGGGTGCATTTATTCCATGAAAAAACTTCTCACGAAAAACATTTGCCGTTCGGAGACGGCATGCAATTGTATGTCGACAAATCATCCACCTATGTGCACGATTTAAACATCAAATTATTATTGCTATTGAAGGCGTAAATACCAACAAGCCTTTCACAAAGTCTTATTGAACACTCAATGAGCTACTTCATCTGCAGTTTCGTCCAATTTCGAGGCTGGTGTTGTTATTAGAGTTAATGTTGCTATCGAAGTATATGAAGTCCTCGACTTTAAAGAATTTATAATAGTTGTAAGCTTTTATTAAATAGAGGGGTATCCCTGCCGGAAACTTCGTATAGTGATAGATCGGGGTTTTGCGCGAAGTCGTTTTACATAGCCTGATTGGTTTTGCAGGAATACCAAATTCAGACATTTCACTACTACAGACCAGTGGTGGTCGACAAATTTAACCTTTCTAGCCAATCGATAAGAACGTCAATAAAAATTATGGTTGCATCAGGTTAACTATATGCATGGAAAGAAATGGCAAGGTCGCCAAAGCAATTAGTATAAACTTTACAGCAACATTGTTCTTGGAGTGATACAAAATTATACTACCAATCGAATGCGAGCCAATGTGAACCAGAAGTGAATAAATGTCGATCGATTTTTGCCCTTTGACTTTGAATTGACAGAGCCAACGCTAGACAGGTGATGTCGGATCATTTTACGTTTTGCTTTCCAAAAATGCTATATTTATTGCGAGCGAATAAGCGCGAGTGACAGTTCTATTGTAGTGAGTCAACTAAGTCGATGGCTACTAGACTACCTTGTTTCGGGCCCTGCAAAGTCATATTCTTAGTTCGTTAGTAAAAATTTTCCCATCAAGGATGAATTTGCTGAATTGCTTTAAGAGCCCGCATAATTGACACTTGATCACGTTTCCCATCTATCCCGCCGAACCGTGCGCGCAAACTTGGGAACTTTGAAGTATTCCCCTTTTTTTGAGATTTATAATGATAGTAACACAATATCCCTTTTATTACACACTTCTTTTACTTACCTTTTCCCTTTTGCAAAGCAAAGAACTAGTAGGTACCTGGAGCGATACGCGGCTTAGATATTCCTTAAGCCCAATACGTCGAAATAGCATCGCCCAAGCGAAGCAAACAAATCAATTAGCCGATCATAATAATACATATCAGGTCATCAACAAATAGAAACCAACTACCTCAAAACTCTGAATATTGTGAAAGTATTTACATAACAAAACATGTTTTGCGCCAGATTATTTATAACAAATTGAGCAATATTTTTAAGATTAATTATTTTCTATAAACTTCATACCATCTACATATGTGCATACATATCGTATACTTACATTTTAATTTATAAAATTATAATACTTGTTCTTCAGAGCCATAACAAAAAAAACTATCTCTATTTGTATGAACAGCTGTTGAACTTCTCTTTGTTAATGTCAGGTAATATGTAGTAGATGGAGGGTAGATAAATAAGATACCTTGATTGACAATGAAAATGTTCCAATGTGCTATTTTATTTTGCACTACTGGTATAATTTTATCTGTTAAATTTTTTTTCACTAGTTTATTATAAGTCTTTAGTTCATTCGATAACATAACCAACAAAAATTTTGCGAACATTTATCACACCTGCAAAAAGTACGTTAAACCTTCAATTTGTTTTTCAGAATTTCTTAAAAGTAGCTTATTAAATTCTAATATAATAAAGTGGCAGTTTCATGTGGCTAAAAGTGTCTGTTGATATTTGAATTTTCTTTTTGCTGACAGTGTGGCGCATTTTCTTCAATTTACACTATTTCGTACATGAGTGGAATTTTCATAAATTTTGTATAAATTTTAAAATTTTATTTATATAGTGTCTGATATAATTTGGCCAGAACAATTGTTCGCTTAACAACAACAGCTCTAGTTTACGAAAAAAGAGATTTAAGCACAAAAGCCAATTCGACGGACGTTGGTACAGAAAGAGTTAAAGCCAGTTTTCTTTTATTTGAAAATTATTAGAATAACAAAAACTATCAAAGTAGTAGAAGTTATACATATGTGGCTGCTGTTTCGGCGATCACCGCATCTTCTCATCTGACTTATTTACAGACTTGATTTGGCCTTGCAAAGCCGACGAAGCGTGAACTGTTGTAGGTCTTCCACTTGATTTGTTCCACTTTAGTTCCAAATAGATACAAATGATGTATGAGTGTACGCCGCTGTTTGCATGAGCTTGTAGTTGTTGTTATTGGTTTTTGTAAATGCATTATTCTGTTGTATCATCATCATATATTTTTATTTTTTGATCTGATTTGAAAATTTTTTAGTTTATGGCTAGTTTTTTTTTTAGTTTTAAATGCAATGGGAAATCGAGAATTCACAGCTTTGAAGTAGTAGCTTAAAGCCAGAGTTTATTTTATGCGGACGCGACTTTGCAATTGTGCTCTTAAAATTTCGGATATTTATCGAATCTTATTATAATTGGCTCAAAAACTTTTGAATTTTCCATTTTTTTTGTGGACTAGGAGGAATTTGAGATGAAATGTTACCATCTGTACAAAAACTTAGTAAACTTGAAAAAATTTACGTTGAAATTTTAATTTTTTTATCAGAATTTCGAAAAAAATTAGTGCACACACAATTAGTTTTGTATCCCATTCAATTTTAATATAGTAAAGCGTAAGCTTCATGTGGCTAATAGTTTATGTTGATTTTTGAATTTTTTTTCCTCCATATTAATTATCGATTAGCGCATGAGTGAAATTTTCATAAGTTTGGGAAACTTAAATCTATTGTCAATTGCTGACCATATTAATATAATCCATTTGTAATTATTTTCATCGCTTTTATTAAAATTTGCTACTTACTACACCGCACACCAGTCAACTGACTTTCGCTTAGTTTTTATTGAAAGTTTTGCGGTGGCCAAAATTTTATCTCACTCGTCTCTCTGTTATGATGGCACAGTACATATATAGACATGTAAATATGTATGTATTTTTGTAGTTCGAGTAACAGCATGATATTGTCACTCTATGCACCTGTGATGACACAATCGTAATGTTTACTCTACAGCACCAAATACTATCATATCGTCTTTTTTGTCTATTGACACGAAATTAATTAATCAAAAAAGTTAAGAGGTGTTAAAGAATATCAGTGCCCATATATTGTCGGAAATAACGCTTTGGTGAATCAGTTTTGTGATTAGAGTAAACGATTTCGATGTGGGGGAGTTTACAGCAATATGAAGTAAACTTTTTGCTTCAAAAACAAAACGAAACAATTCCAATACAAATATGAACGAAAAAGTTAAACGATTGCAGTTGACGTATTTGGTTACAGTGACTCACAGTGAAAATCGTACAGGGTTGTTTTTTGCAATATTGACCACATTTTCAATGTTATAAAATTTTTATTAAAATATATTTATTTTTTTAGCATAAACTATATAAATCAAAGTTTCAAACTTTATACTGTGAATGCGTACATAAACAAAAAAAAAAAGAAACAAATCAATAGGCTACAAATTTTTTCTGGATTTTAATATTGGAGGTGTAAACTAACAAAACGTTTTTCTTTTCGCCAAATATGTAGAGTCTAGACGTTGTTGACTTAACATATTTATGTATCTACCAATAAAAATTTGAGCTTTTGATGCCCAGTCATCTGTTCAGTTATTCGGCTTTGGCCTCAGCTTGTTGCCGACAGAGGCATTACAAAATCATAGTCGAACTGATTGACATTTGGAATTTTGCATTATTGTAAGCTCCTTCAAGTTATGGCGAAATTGTCTGTTCGACAAGACAAGGATAGATAGATCTTTTACTTGGAAATAGTATCGAAAGAATGTATTGCTAATTGCGAAATTTCGGATCTGAAATATCGATACCTACTCGTATCGACATTTTTGGCTACAAATTTGTTCCTTATGATCAAAGTCTAAATAATAATAGTTAATAATGTATGAACTGAAAAGGAATCCAACACTGTTACACTGCAGAGCTGTAAATGTGTTTAATCACGAAAATTTAATTTTTTTTATTTAAAAAAATTTCAATGATTTTTTTTAGTATGTAACATTGTAAGGCAAACTAATTCTATAATAAGATAAGCATGCTCCTTTTGCGGTTTAAAATTATATTTTTCGAAAGCAAATTAAAAGTAAAATAAAATAAAGAATAGAAACCCAGCCAGCATTTTTTTAAATTTAAGTGATTAAAATAAAGAAATATGCGATAATTTTTTAATACAATATGCCGTCTAGATAACTGTTATTCTGCATATGACTGATCCTGTACAATCACATAGGATTCTTGTTCTCTTATTATATTTTCACTAAGTTAAGCTGTGTATTATTAGTATTAGTATTAGCGTACTTCTCTTGTGTACCGAAATAGTCGTGGGTTCGAATCCTACGAAAATCTAGAAAGGCAACTTCTGATGAGGAGATCTGGTGGTGTGGTATAACTTCTACCGCTTTGATTACCATTTGCATTTTCCAAAGCATAACTGTGGAATAAAAAGTTAATATACGCGGGCAATTTGAAAGTTCCTGCAAAAATAGTGATAACAAAATTTTTCGGGCAACTTAGCCTCCGTTTAGCTCGATACACTTAGTCCACCGATGTTCCAACTTTTTGATGCCTTCCAAAAAGTAGAATTCGTCAAAGTCTCGAAATCAGGCCTCAGTTTCAGAGGCAGCAAAGCTTTTCAAGGGCGAAGTTGAACGTTCCGCGGCAAGAGATGCCAGCATGCAAACCTGGTAACAAAGATGGTACAACTCAACAGACTGCCGCTGGACGTACCGCTGCATCTCGGACTTGAAAAGCTGGCTTGATAGAACACACGGTGAGGCAGACTGCGACTTAACTCAGTTTTTAACTGGGCACGGACGCTTTAAATCGTAGTTATACCGGTTTAAACAAGAATCTGATCCCCATGCGACCTCTGCAGCGGAGACACTATAGAAGACGTAAACCACGTAATCTTCGAATGTTCACCTTTCAGTGATGCATGACGGAGGCTTTCCAATGCATTTAGGGGACTTTTAACACTTAAATCGTTCGTCCGAAGCATGCTGGAGAGCAGTGAAACTGGCAAGCAACGTACTCGCAGATACGATGAATAGATTGAGGGCTCTTGAAAGGCTTAGGCTTAGCAGCGTCGACTTATTGCATTCCCCTCGACGTAGATAGTGCAGAACCTGAAGCGCAGGCGCGGCTTGCAATCCAGTCTATTCCAACCGCCACTAACGCGAATTTGAAAACAGTATTTTCGGACCGCCTGCCTAACATGAAATCTAGCTATCGGGCGGCTCGGAATCTCTTCCATCCCGACTGTCTCAACAGTGCTATACAATATACGCAGATAAGCAAAATGTCTTTGGTAAGGGGTATGTTGCTTGAGATGCAAAAGTGGCGAAATTGGTACCAAGACAAAGAACAGATGATTATGCAACTTCCAACGGACTGCATCAGGCTGTAAGGGACGTAGGGCTTAGTGCTCAAACCACCTCCCAACGAAATACTTAAGGGTAGTACAGGTGGGATTGGTACTTTGACAGAAGGAGGTTTAGTTCGGGTTCAACTCACACACTGACTGTTTTTGACTGGTTTGGCTGTCGATGCTTCCTCCTCGTAGAAAAAAAGGCCTCAGTTTCCAACTCAACTTCCTCATTTGCAAAAATCTTTTACCATCGAGCCATTTCTTCAAGTTGGGAAACAGATAATAGTCGCTACGAGTCAAATCTGGAGAACACGGAGGATGAATAAGCAAATTGGTAGCCTAAATCATTCAGTTTTGCCATTGCTTTTATTATAGTTTGAGCCGGTACATTGTCTAGATCAAATATGAAATTTTTCTTGCATGATGTTGTGCACACGTTTTCTTGAAATCTTCACTATATCATCTTTATTTATATCGCTTAATTTCACTCTTCGATCCTTCAAATCGATATCGTGAATATTTTCTATCGTCTCTTCAGTGAGAGCGTCTTTTGGCCTTCCAGAACGTTTAGTATCATCGGTGCTTGTACGACCACAACGAAATTCTGCGATCCACTTGTAAAAGTGAAGAAGTGATTGTGAAGAGTCCGGGAAATGTTTATCAAGCTTCGCTTTTATTTCTGCAGGCGTTTTCTTGCGTAAAAAATAATATGTGATGATAACACAAAATTCTCTTTTTTCATTGAACATACTGAACATTTTGAAAACATACTTTTTCATTCGCAATATGTCGTCAAGTAAGAACGTTCGTACCCTGCGCGTAATTTGGTGCGAGAGAACGCTACGATATACGATATTGCCACAATGAAAAATGCTACGAAATGAAAAATGGCTGCCAAACTACAAAAATGACAGTTGAACGCAAGCCTGCTTTCGCATTCCTCCTACTTTTTTCGGTCTTTACGTGCGACATCTCGCTTGCTTCATCAAGTACGCGATAATTTTACGCAGGTGAAGACCGCCCGTTATACCTACTTTGTTGCCTTTTAATGGTTCCAAAAATAACATGGTGGTTACACGCTTCAGGCGGTTCTTATTGGGAATAAGAGTGGGGAACAAAATTCCGAAAGAAAAATTTGTCTTAATATCGGGTTTCGATATGAATATATTTTTTTCGATACCTACTTGGTTCAAAAGTACCTATAACAAAATTACTTGGTTTCGAGTATGCAATTGTACTTACTAATATCATTTCGGCCAGCCTTAGGAGGAACCACGCACAATTTACTAATATAGCCAAATTCTCTGTATATCGTAGTGTTACATCTAATTATTCTTGTTATGGGTTTAAATGCCGGTGAAGTCGTGAACGAAATCTGATGAGGTGATGTGGTGATCTCCGAAATAACTATAATTTCTACCACTCCTGACTGTTGTTGTCTTTTTTCCAATATACTTTTCCTTATACTGGCCATAAAAATAATACATGAACATTTTGGTCCTAGTACGTGCAATGTATCCTTACAAGTTTTGAAAAGTATCGGACTTAATCGTTTATCTAAATCAACAACATATAAACTACAAAACCTTTTTATATCTACATCTTCAAATCAGAAATAAAAATGTGTACTGTTGTCGCCCTTCCACATACATTTATACCGTCCATTTTGAGAATATTTGTCTGTCTGTTTGAATTATCTAATCTCCGAAACTGCTAAATTGATTGCCATGGAGCTTTAACTGGTGGCTAGACAGTAACCTTGAACATAACATAAACTATATTTTAGCAAACCATTAAATGTGGGGAAAACAAATTTTCATAGAAATCGTTTAGAATCATTTTTCTTTTTTGCATAAAACTTTATTTCCTCAACAGCAACAACTATATGCCGGTGTATGTTTTCTGTAGTTTATTTGTTTAAGGCTTATCGGCGCACATTGATTATAACTAGTATTTAAACAAATATTAATGGTTTCCGATATTGTTTTGTTTTTCAGGTATTAAACTACAAATTTGCGGTTTTGCAGCTTGCCAATGGCGGGAAAAGTTCGGTCAAAAACTAGCTGTACAAAAAGTAAGTCCAAGAATGAAGTTTATATACTTTGGCCGAGAGGAATATTTTGAATCAACAACATACCTGGTTGGATCGGAAGAAGGCAGAAATTTCAACATGGATGTTGGTACCTACAACTACACCTTTTCATGTCCTATACCAACAAATTGTCCATCGTCATTTGAAGGCACATACGGTCACATACGTTATATGGCAAAAGTTACGTTCATGCGAAATGGCGCGGCGGATCGGGTACACAATGTGGGATTTACAGTGCTCAAGATATTAGATCTTAATAAGGAGAGTAAATTGCTTAAGGTGAGCAAAATTACCTACCATTATTAATTATATAAATACTTAACAATTCAATTTATATTCACTAGTTTCCTGCCACCAACGACACGGTCGAGAATCCCTGCTTCTTCATGTCCAAAGCGGTACATTTGAAAGTTGACCTCCAACAGACCGGCTATGTGCCCGGCCAGTTTGTGTTGGTCAGCGTTGATATCAATAATGAATCATCCGCAGACTGCAAAAATTTGATTATAACATTGAATTTACGTGCCACTTATATTTCATATACTCCAGCGGTGCGATCAGCTTCGGAAAAAATCTGTCTGGCAAAGAAAATTTGCGGTCATGTACCGCGTTATACTCGCAAAGTTTTCGCTGAAACTTTACGCGTGCCAGCGACTGCACCGACCTGTGAGCAAATGAGCAAAGTTGTACGCGTCACCTATGAGCTGTGCGTGGAGGCAGCCATGGGTACCCTAATGCATAATCCAAAGACCGTTATACCAATAACTGTTGGCAATGTACCACTAACGGAAGACGAATGGTTGGAGGGGGAGGAGGAAGAAGAGGATATGCCAACGACATCATCAGGAGCGACGACTGGATGTACCGGAATAGAAGAGGTGCATGAGGAGAATGCGAGTGATGAAGAAGAAAGGCCTGAACTGCGTGAGTATATAAATATTTTTTTTTTCACTGAACAGAGTGAAAAGTGTAGAGGTAGTTCTAGTTGCACGGCGTAAAAGAATTTTATGAATTAGAATTTAGTTTTTAGCTTTAATCGGTACATGTCCATCAAATACTGAATAGGGAATTTAAAAAAAAAAAAAGAGATAGATATAGAGTTAAATAAGTGAGAGAGGTTTAAAATGAATTCTTTTTATTTGTTTAGTGGTTGCTTTTAGTTGAAAGAAAGTAGTTATAAAAGTTAGTAAAAAGAGAAGTAGCATTAATAAAAATTGTACGTATAATTAGTAGTAGGATTTGTAAAAAAATGTAGTAGAAATTAGTAAAAACGATATTAGGAATTATTAAAAATTGTATAAGTAATTAGATGTAGGATTAGTACAAATAGTGGCATAACTAAAAATTTTAGTACAATTTAGTAATAGCAATGGTAGTAGTAATTAGTCGTAGCATTAGTAGAGATAGTAAAATAAGTAAAAGAAGTAGTAAAAACTAATAGTAGAAATTATTAAAAATAGTAGTAGTAATAAGTACCAGTTTTAGTTAAAATAGTAGTAGAAATTAGTAAGAATACAACCAAAGCCGATGCAAGCTTGATTGGTTTCTAAAATCTAGCCAATTATATTTATGCTTAACTCTTGAGTGGAGAATTTTCAAAAACAAAAAGCTTGCTTCGGGAACAGGAAAACAGAATTTGCGAAGAGATGTTGGTTTCATAAAATGCATTGGAGATATTTCGTATGCATAATTTAATTTGCATTTCCAAAGAAGCGTTTTCGAGACTAAGCCAAAAAAAAAACTTTCAGTCCAGGATAGAAATAACCTTCCTTGAATATAATTTTCAAAGTGTATTAAGCTTCTTCATGCTGTTACATTTTGTGTGTCAATTGGAATACGACTTTTTGAGCTACCGCCGTTCGAATTAAAAAAAAATAAGGATATTTGCGAGCTTTTTCGGAAAAACTTAATTTTTATTTATCTGTTGTAAACAAAAAAACTAAAAATGTCTAAGTCAAACACAATATGGATTTTACATCAAAAAGTCAATAACTGATTTTCAACTGAAAAAAAGAATCTAGCAAACATTTAAATTGCACGCTTTTTTGTATTTGCAATAGATTTAAAAAAAAAAAATTGTAGAAATAATTTTTTTTTTTCAATAAAACACTTTTAATTAATCAAATATTAATTTATCGACCTAATTTATTTGAATCAATAATAAATTTTGATCTCAAGTCCAATTTTAAATTGTCCACAAGCGCGATAAATCAAACAACACCATTCAATGCTTGCGGCAGCCGACTAATGACAGAGTGGGACAAGCACTGCTAGTGGCTTGACTTTCAGTGTGGCCAACCTGCTGATTTACGAACAAATCTATTCCGTATGTGAGTAAATTTTACTCACAGTACCCTTCTAGGGTTAATAAGGAAAGGAATTTTATAAGGATATCTAAGATTCTTTGAAATATCAGCTTTAATTCATATTGCTCTAACTGTTGTTGTCTTTTTCCTAATACTTTTCCTTTTAAAACAGGCCTTGGGCTAAACAATTATTGTTGATTTTAATTTTTTTTTTACAAAGAAGTAGTAATAATTCAAAATATTCGTAAAAGCTCAAAAACGCCCATATCTGTTGCCAGTCTAAAAATGTTATTTTAAGAATTTCATCAAAAATATATAAATAATAAAGTTATAAATAAGAAATAATTTTAAGGCATAAATGTTCTAAATCAACAAAAGTTAATTTATTATTAGTAGCCAACATGATTATATCGGTATAATTAAGTTTTGTTTTGGAAAAGCTCCCGACTATCCTTATCCTAAAAAATTAATATAACGGTTTTATCCGATCTCTGCTCGAAACCAAGAAATTTGGCTCAGTTTGTGCATACTTTGACATATTAAATGTTTTGAACAAACGAGCCCAAATATACATACATATATGCTCGCCACTCGTTGGAAAAAAGCGATCAAAATAAATAAGAATGGGATTTTCCACCAAATAAGGTTGGGTACAAGGATTTCCCTTCGAGACAAGAGAGTTTATAATTTAGTAAAAGAGACAATGAGCTTCACCTTATTCTTATATATGGGTCATTCCATGCAAAATTTACACTCAAAATTTTTTTTGGTAAAACATTTTTTTTTCGCGTTCTATATTGAAAAATAATTGACCCGTGTTGTTTTTTTTAGTATGATACTTAAAGTTTTCGAGAAATGAATTTTCGAATTTTCGAATTTTTGAATTCTTGAAAAACGACGCTTTTTCAGTATTCCACAGCAAAAAAAGTTTTGGTCATAAAATATTCTTACTTTACTGAAAATTTGCGTTATTCCCCTATCTTCGCAACACAGCAAAGTAGACGTTCTGTGAGTTTTTTTTTTATAAAAAATTAGTGTTTTTTTCTAAACAATTAAACTTTTTCCAAATTTGGGACTATTATTTTTTACTTTTTATTTTATTTTAATATGATTGCCTGTGATTACTATATGACCTGTGAAAAATTTGCGATGTAGAAATGAAAACTCGGGAGTTATGAATTTTTTATCTTTACGCGCGCTTCGCTGCTAGCTAAAAAGCGAGCGCACTCCGAGGCTGAACTTGCTTGGACCTACACGGACATGCAGCGCGCGTCGCAAGCTCGCTCGTTAGCAAGCGGCGAAGCGCGAGTAACAACAAAAAATTCATAACTCCCGAAGTTTTCTTTTTTTTATTATATTTTAAAAACTTGGATTAATTGAATTTGTATCCGATATAATAGGTTTAGATATAATATAGTAAAAAAAAACTTTTTGCACGCTGTTTCAAATTGTTTAACAAAAAATTTAGAAATAATACCATTTTTGTTTGTATCTGCGTCCCTACTAGCTCTTTTAACTTATAAATTATTTGTATCTTTTTTTCTACTATTTTTACTTCAGCCCCACCCACTTATGAAGAAGCGATGTTCATGAGCACCAATATAGCGGACAATGATGCTAATATTGTTAGTGAGGATGCACCGTTTACTCCACGTTATCCCGTTTTCAACGTGGACGAGATTCATGTAGCTGTTGGCGGTGTGGGCTTAAGTCCACCACCTAATCTGCCACAAAAACCAAGACGCCGCAAGAGGCGACGTCGAGCACCCGGAGCAGCTGGCACAGTGTGCACAAAAGAACAACCGCCTACTGAATCGCCTATACAAATATGAAATTAAAAGAAATTTAATATATGTACATATTGTTACATACGTACATGAGTATTACATTATTTTATTATTCATAAAATCGAAAAAGAGTTGTCCCGCATTAGTGTATTTTGTGCACAATTGGCCTAAAACTAATCCCCAAATAATTTCTTTTGGGTGAAATTAGAGGTAGTAAGTCCTATATTTTTAGTGCAGATTAAAAAATATGATGTTTCTTCTTTTATTTATTAAACCAACATATATGTACTGGTATTAGCTTTTTCATTTATAACAATATAACAAAAAAGTAACCGCAAGAAAAAAAAGTCCCAAAGTAAATCTTATTTGTTAAAACTAATAATGAGAAATTAAATTAATGTATTAAAAAAGGAATAATTAAAAGTGCTAATTTATTATCGTTTATTGATTATGAATAGCTATGTAGTTTAACTATGTATATACATATGTCTATATATAAAAGTGAAATATTTTAATTCAAGTTTTGAATAATTAATTTCATTACAATAAAATGTAGGGAATCATGATTTAATAGTTATTTTTTGATTTTTATTTTTTCGCTAAAAAATTATAGTTATTTCTGGCATTTTATTTTTTCTTTCAAGTTTGATTGTAATTTTTATTTGTTCGGTTTGGATTAGCAATTTTTCGATCATAACAAACGCAAAAAAATTTTTTCGTGACGATTTAAGTTTTTTGATCGAAAAAAATATCACAAAATATTAATCAATTGTGAACGGAAAAATTCTAGTCAAAGAATAACGTTTATTTTGATCGAGAAACTAAATATTAAAATATAACGATCAAACTTGATAGAAAAACTGTAAACCCAAGAATAACGATTATTTTAAAAAAATAAAAATCCAAAAAAAAAAGTAATGATTTAAAACAAAAAATATTCTAAATGAGAATAAAGTCAGATTTGTGTAGCATGTGGCATAAGGATTATATCGCTATATTCGACTTTTCTTTTCATAGTCAAAATAGAGATTATTTCCGGCTTCTAGTAAAATGTGTTTGAGTTTGTTACTTCAATGTAAACAGAAAATAAAATTCGAATTTTTTTCGGTGGCAAAATATGCTAGGCAGTTTAGTGTTACACGATAAAGAGTGTTTGCTATTATAAAGAGATATTTTTTATAACTTTTTGTTGAGATTACTCCAGAGATTACTCTTTGCATATTTAAGCAGTTATGGTAAAAAATTATTTAAAGATATCATTATATTTCTAACAAGATGTTCTTCGGCAAATTAAAAAAAGTTCAAAAACATATACATATACATATGTATGTATGTACTTGTGTGTACTTATATGTTTATCATAAAATATAGCTAAACAAATTTCTTTTAGGTATATATTAAGTAAATCCGTGATTGAAGATGATAAAAAGGAGCTCCATAAATACTTTTAAACTTTATTGTAGTTTGAAACCTATTTTATTATGTCTGCTTTTCCCCAAATGAAAATTACTCAATTTCAAAACTACTACAATAATATGCCCTCGACTTATACACGCATACCATATATTTTTGTTGTAGTGAAGTAATTAGTCAAAGAAAAAATAAATTAAGTTCAATAGTTAACTTGAGTTTCTTCTTCATTTACATTCTCTCATTAATGTCATGGATTTAATATACATATGTATATTATTTTCGGTAAGTATAACAGTTTTGGTACTTTAAATTTAGCTACAGCAGTTTTGTTTACTCTTTTGACTCACCTAAATGTTTATGAATTTTTGCCTGTCCACAATAATTATGCCTTGTTTTTTTTTAATTTTTTTTTATTAAGTTCTATTTACCTCCTAAGCAAATGGAAAAGAGTAAGCCCTCTTCGTTCGAAACTACAATACAATTTACGTGATGTATCACTTTTGAGGTAAAGTTGCAACGAAATCCGAACACTCTATGTATATATTTTGATTCATTGCTTATATGAAGTCGGTGCACTGTGCGCTTGTCGCATTTCATTAACTTATAAATCACATATCTCAAATTTTATTTAAGATAAATATATATGTATATATATATATATATATTGAGCATATTTCTCGATTTTAGTCGACCCTAAGCAATTCTTCACTTTTTTCTGCAAGTTAAACTGCTACTTCTTGCTGCCAATTTTTCATTAAATGTTTCCAACTCCAATTTCGAGCTCCAGCTTTTTGATTTTTTGGCTGTACTGTCAAATTACTTATTTCTGAAATTTATATCGCTTGTCAATGAGAACAATTGGAATATACACATAAATTTCCATTTTAATTGAAATAAATTCTCGATTTTATTACTAACTAAAATACTAAACAACACACTATACAATTATTATTAATTTCTTGTCATAAACCATCAAAACTGAAAACGCTGACGCACGTAGACTCCATTCAATTTTAAAAACAAATTCATTATCAAGATATAATTTTCAAGACAACAACTAAATTTTTTCACTAAGATTAAGATTATCGTAAAAATAAAAATATGTTCTCCAATATTAAGTAACTTTTCCGCTTGGTAAAATTTTATTCAAAACGATACAAGAATTTTAGAATACAGGACTGCGCCTTCCTGCCTCCAAGTGACTAATCCTATATTCAGTAAGCAAGAGAATATGGGAGGCAAAATAAAGAATTTTTCATTAAGAAACGTATTTTAATTTTGCTAAAGTATAAAAATATGATTTATAGGCAGAGATTCAATAAATAGGTCTGCAAAATACTAAAATCAGTGGCTCTTTCTCGCGTACTTGTGAAAAAAGCTTGGTCTCCTTTAGTTAAGTACTGTCAAAATTGTCAAAATGACCGTACCTCTGACGGCGTGATCTTCTCTATTCAGTACACCGTTAGTGTGATATTCACTTAGCAATGCTGAGCAGTTGATTTAAAATAAAATTGAAACTCTGTTAAAAGGAAAAACTAAAAGCTATCATCGAAAAAAAAACAAAATAAAAAAGTAACAGCGAAAATCTCAATGCGTAACACCGATGTGAGAAATATACGACTTATCTTGATTTCTCATATCACGTTGTTTGATTACGTTGTAAACAATGTTTTCTGATATTGGAGTAAACTCATTACATTCATTAACACAAATTCCACTTCCAAACAAATGAACCCATTGAAAATTTATAGTAACCCCATCTAGTCTTAGAAACATTTTTTCTTTCTAAATTTTATAAATTTGTTAAATTCTGTGGCAACACTTACCCATCAGCTGTTCTAATGTGATAATTAACCGGCAAGTCCCACATGAACAAATACAATTGAAATTAAAGCAAAAACATGTTGATGACGTCATACTCTTGCTAGCTAAAGGCGTCGTTCATCCGCTAGACGCTCCCACAACTCATATTACGTGCTCTACTCTCACATTCATTTAACAAACACCCAGTCGGAATTTTTGTAACACAAACCAAATGAATCGCGGTGGTAATGCCAGTAATCAATATAATATTGTTTTTATATCACTTTTAAAATATGGCATTCATTTGATGCAAATTAAATTTATTAAATGGCCATTCTGACACTTCAAATGTCTATAATTTCCAAAATTTCAAGAAATATCGCCTTTCAGTTTTTTCCCACAAGTAATGTAAATTTTAAAAAGTATAAAAAAATTATTACCATAAATCATATATGAATATACAAATGTTACCCTTCCCACATAATCAAAATAATAAAGAAGCTGGGCGTGTCCTAAACCTCAAGTTAAATGTTCTGAACCTCTCTTGAAAATTTTGACAGAATCGGTTTTTTTTACGTCGCAATTGATTTTGATTCTTGCCAATGTATAAATAGCTAAGAATGATAGAAAACAAGTTTGCGTCTTCCACACTTAGACCAAGAATGATCGAAAACAAGATTACGACAACGACGGCAGCGTACACGTCACAGCGTTTGCTGCTACAGGAATAGCGAGACGAAAAGGAAGGTCATAACTGCACTTGGGCGTTTTATTTGCAGTGCAACTGCTAAAATACAAACCTCGGCACTTCACATTTATTATTCTGTGTTTAACTTTTTGTAAAAATCACTTAAAACTCTGAAAAATCAACTTTTTCAAAAGCCAGTTGTGACGTCAATCCGTCAAATGAGGCAAGTACGAAGTAACAGAAATGCTTTTATCCGTCACCTTCTCTTCTCTGCATCGTGACGTAGAGCAACTAATAGTGACGTAGTAATAGCTAGAGAAGGTTAGAGCAACGAAAAAATTTAAAAAAAGAAGAGGAAGAAAAAAAGAAAAAGGACCAGCGGTCCGCGAAAGTCGCAATCTTGTATTCTATCTTTCTTGTAAAGCAGCATTTTTCCTCTCTGTTCTCTCCATCGGTAGAACAAATAATATGTCACAGCCAGGTTACTCTCTGGAACCTCACAACAATCAGCGGAATTTTGTTTTCTATCGTTCTTGTCGCTGCCAACTGCAATGCATCACTTTCTCCAAGTGTTATCTCACTCTCTCTCCCGCCCTTTGCCGCTTCAGCTCCAAAGAGCATATTGTGGTAGCCGGCAATTTTCATATACATATATCGTTCATTCTAAAATTTAGAATCTAAATAAGCAAAAGCTCATGAGTTTGTTATAAACTGTTTAGATACTTTCCGTGACTGCAATGTGTTGAACGCATCGACCGGTTGGAGCCAAATAGACGGCAAAACATAGTTAGACAGCTGCGTCTTTTCGCTGTGTATGCAAAATTGTATTTGTAATTTATAAAGTCCATATATACTTTATATAGGTTTTGAAATGGTCAGATGCGTAAATAAGAATGTGTTACAGTACTGAGAACTGTCAATTTCATTTGAAGTGAAACTTGTTCATATAATATATGTAGGCGTGCATATAAATAACTATGCATGGATGTATGTATATTTGTGTATATATTTTTAGCATTTGGTAGTGATAATTTGTGTTGTCTGGCATATTATATTAGTTGAAAGTGATTTTATCTTCGCAGTTAATTTGAATAAAAAAACGTTTCGTTGAAAACAACAAAACATTCATTTGAAACAACTAATTGTTTTAAAACCATTTACATATTAAACTAAAATGCCTTCGTTATGTGTATTTGAGTTCGATAGACCTCAACCTGTCTACTATAGTGGAGAGACCATCAATGGGCAAATTAATCTTCAAACAACCAGCGAGAAAAGTGTTAGAGGTAAGACATTTGAGCGAAACCAACTAAATATAAATATAATTAAAGAAGCAATAAGTCAAATCAGGGGCGGATCCAGCAAGGGGAAATAGGGGGCATTTCCCCTTTCCCCAGGAGCTCCAAGTCTGTTAGATTACTTGTATACCGTAAAAATATTGTATTTGAGATAAATCGAGTTCAGAAATTTGCTTCGAAATCATTCAGGAATAAGCCATATAAAAATGTCACTAAAATGCAAATTGTAATTTTAGTTGCATTTTTTAGTGCCATTTAGTACAAAAATTGTTTTGTAAGAAACATGTTTCTGGGAAGTAGGGGAAAAAGGGTATTGTGGATTTTTTCTGCTTTCGATTGAACTTCACACCGATTATCGTTCCGAAAAACACTTACTCCAGATTTGAGGTATAAAATTAGGCCGGCCCCCCTAATAATAGTTTCTGGATCCGCCCCTGGTTAAATATGTTTATTCGAACATTATAAGGTACATATGTGTGTATGTATGTATGTATGTGCATATTGCAAGTAAATTCTAATACACATTTTTTGTAATTCAGCTTCTAAAGAAATTGTTGAAATCTCATTTACATATATTTCTTGTTTTTTATTCTAAACAAGCTATTTAATTCTTCTCTTAACAATGAACTACAATTAAACAAATTTAATATATAAGCACTGTGGTTTAAGTAAGTACATATACATATACATACATACCTACAAATATACAAAAAGATCTGTAGTGTCAGATATAAAAATGATAACTTCATTTATGGTTTGGGTGAGATGTACCTAAGCATACATCAATTAAATATACATTTTGAATGATTGCAATCGCCATATAATTCCGCATTACTCCTGCTCAAGTTTTACAGTAAGTTGCATAAATATGAACCTTGTTTTTTAAGTTTAAAAAGTAATTTAGTGGAAAGTGAAATGAATTTATCATGTTTATACCCAACACCATAGCATTATGTGTACAGACATTCATATGTATGTAAACACACCATTGTAGAAACCCGTATTATACCCTGCAGTAAAACTTCCTAATCAGTAGTGCGATTCACTAACTTTAAACGGTGCGACAATTGTTATTTTTAACGGCAATACTTGCCGTTTGCACTAACGGTTGTGCGATTCACTAACTTATTCTTAACGACACTTAACAGCTGTTTCGTTGTATTTATTCAAAGTGATAAAGAGTGGCACCTCTGTCAAACTAAATGTCAAAATAAGCGAAAAGCACAAAGCGGAATAGAGAACAAAAAACAAACGAATACCTGCTGCCAAATATAAATTTGAGCATTTTTATTACATTTTATTAATGTGAAATAATATACTAGTTTAGTTCAAACTACAAACGTTTATAATTCTTCTTATATATATAACAATGTTCAATTGTAGCAGAATTTCGGATTCTCCTCTGAGTGATTTGGTAGAATAGTCATCAACTCGACTGCAAAGAATATTCGGAATCACATGCAAATATGCCATAGTTTTCGTTTTTAAAGTTCGCGTTGTACTCCAGCGTATTTAGCATTTACATATGTATGTACATACATATATGTATTTAAATTTATTAATTAGAATCATTTATCTATATATTAAAGCTAAACAATTTTTCTGTTTTTGTACTTGAACCTTGATAAAGGCTTGATTTTACCATTTGCACATTAATTGAATGGTAGGGCATTTCTTTAGCAGGTTGGGTCATAGGAAACCTCACTTTCTGGTGAAACAACGACTCATTGATTGCACCCGTTACCCTATAAATGCCGGCTTACGGGTGACTGGCTCATGGATATTTCCCATTGTTCACCTACGGGTCGTTGATAGCAACCAGTTGCGAAGAACCTTAAAGCCGCTAGAACCTACCAATATATAATAAAACTTTAAGATTGCATACAGGCTTAAAGATTATACGAGCTACCTGTTCCTCAGTTGATTTTGCTGCTATTCTGGACCCTCTTATTTGGTTGTCAAGCTGATAAATAAGGTATTCAGCCAAGTCTGGAGTTAACCGATACAGCTTCTGAAATTCTGTTGCATTCAAATGAAAGGGATTGTCCACATCTCGGAGTAAACGCCGATCCGCTGTTGGAGCGCTTACTTCTTCGTCACCTCGTGATAAATCATATGCCAAATATTCAAACGAATGTTTCTTTTTTTTTATTACAAGAAAAAAAAATACCAAATTTTAAATTTATTTTTTATTTAAGTTGAAATCACGAACTTCACTTTTCTCGATTGAGTTAACAACATCAAATTTGTTGTCGTTTAGTTTTTGGTAATCGACTATCTAACGACAACAGCTGATTCGGTGAATGCGAAAATTGTTAAAAAATGGCTACTGAATAGCAGGGTCGTTAAAATTTTGGTTAAGTTGAGTTAACCAATCGAATATATTTAAAATAAGTTAGTGAATCGCACTACAAAAATCAGTTTAATTTCAGCTTTTTTAGCATTCTCCCTGTACATTCTTTCCCATGTAAGCAACTAGTATTTTCAATATGGCGATCTCATACGTAATTCGGTTAGCGAGATATTCTATTGATATCCTAAGGGTGGGTCCCTCCGATTATAGAACAGAAAGGCATTTAGTGTTTAAGTTATTCGTTGTTAAAGTTTGCAAAAATTGACGAGTTTAACCTCACTTTTTTCCTTTGTTGTTGAATTTAATTGAAATTCAGTGCTGCCACACAGTTCGAAAAAAATTTATGAAAACAAGAATAAATAAACCCTTCTGCATTGGAAACAGTATTTAAATTTTGAAGGATCTGGCATCGCCAGCAATGTCGTATAGCAGCCATGTTTCAGCAATTGTGTGTTTACGATTATTGGAGAACAGCAATAAATTTGCAAAATCGTGTTAAAAGAATGAATTCTTACACATTTTGTAAAAAAAAGTGCGAATTAAGTTGTATATACATGAAAAGTCATGCACAAATAAAAATAAACATCAATAGTGCAGTATTTATATTAAAATTTATTCAAGTAAATCTTGAAACTTCAACAACAAATAACTTTTAAACTATTATTATTTTTGCCCAAAATTTTGTAAATATCATTCAGTGAATACCTACCTAACAGCCCCTGTGAGTTTCATTAAAAAATTTTGGGTAAATTGGCTAAAACAACCAATGCTTTCTTATTGGAAAGCCGACCCATCCTAAGGAGCAGTTTTTTAGTTACTTAAACTCGGTTTAAATTAAATTAAGTTTAAACTATTTTTCAGTGAGAATATACGGTCAACTTAAGTTTGGCTATTTTGAAGGGCAAAACTGGTGTTTTCTATAGTTATACTTGAAGCACAATACCGACGAACGGCGAATTTCCGCTCAGTGGAGGGACGACGTCAGCAACGTTCACCCAAAAATTTCGCCCAGTAAAACACATTTACGGCGACTTCGCTGTCACGGCCAAATATGCCCAGCTCCAATTCAAATTTTGATTTTCAATTAGTAAAAGTGAGAATAATATTTTGTGCTGAAATTTTAACATTTCGATTTAAAACCCCTGAGTATATTGAACACATTGCCACAATGGTTTATATTTTGCCGCTGCCGCCAGCGACGGCAATATAAATAAGTCTGTCGCAACGAATGTTCGTCGGACGAAAGTCGTTGTTCGCTTTGGTTGTGTGCAGTCTTATATAAACATATGCCAGTGTGCTCCACGATGCAGAGCAAAGAATGTGACGGATAAAAGCACTTCCGTTACTTCGTACTTGCCTCGTTTGACGGATTGACGTCACAGATGGCTCTTAAAAAGTTGATTTTTCAGAGTTTTGAGTGATTTTTACAAAAAGTTAAGCACAGAATAATAAATGTGAAGTGCCGCGCTTTGTATTTTAGCAGTTGCAGTGCAAATAAAATTCCCAAGTGCAGCAGCTGGGACGTGTACGCTGCCGGCGTTGTCGTAATCGTAATCGTCATATTTATGACACCGAACGTTCACGACGAAAAATACACAAATATTTTATCCTTGTATAGATTGCGTCGCCTTGCTTCCGTCGAATTGTACGTTTTAGTGAAATCAGGCAGAGAATGTGTGATGCTTACAAACGTCGTTTTCGCGTATGTGTGAATTGCCAATCGTGGCTGTGTAAAAACTACGATTGTGCTCGACCTGGTTAGATAAACCCAGTTTAATCGCGCCAAATAGGCGGTTTAAACTAGGTTTAAAGTGAATGAAAAACGGCATAGCGACCTTAAACTTAATTTAAACGGCAAACTGAGTTGAACTCTCATTGAAAAACTGGTCCTAAGGTACCAAGGAATTGGCTATACCCAAACAACCGAACCAAATTTTTTTCTTGTTCTCTCGAAATTTGTTGCTAGGTTTTTTTATTCTTTGTTCCTTTCCTTTCTTTTCAAAATTAAAAATTCTATAAATATACATATACAGTAAATATAACAGCCAAATAACAGAGCATTTATTTAATTATTTAAAAAAAAAATAAAAAAATTTCTTCAAAATATCTAACTTTTGATTCAAATTTTTCAAAAAATCTATACAGTTTACTATGCCGAAACAGTATGAGCCACAAATACAGTCTCAGTATAATAAAATGTAAATTTCAAGTTACTAAAAAAAACTCATGTAGATTTTTGATATTTTTTTTGCAGCATGTTTTTCATGCGTTAAAAATTTTAAGCACTTCAAACTTGCACATTATTTTACTAAAATAAAATATGATACAAAAGTGCATAGCCAAAAATTTCTAAAAATTCTTACTAAAAATTTTGAAAATTTTATGACAGTTTTTTTTTCTGGTTGAATTTTTCTCGAAAAGTTGAAAAGCGGAACGATAATAAGACCAGTTGAAATAAACCGCAATCAAAAATCAAGTGTTGGAGATGAAAATAGGCCAATTGTGGGCCAATTTCATTTTGCAGAATAAATTTAGGCCGCCGAACAAATACCATGTAAATTTCAATTATGTATATGTCAATTACATACATCAATTCAAATAAATATTTATAAAATGTAAAAATCATATAGACTCAGAAAATCAGTAGATTTTGCATACTAATCTCGGGTACAGTAGAATGAAAAAAAAACCGACACCCCTTGTTTTCGAACTGTTATCACTTTCTCTCTTATATATCAGTTCATGAACTAGAATATTTTTTGACTAGATTACCTATTCACTGCAGGGTTTATGAGCATATTCATATGCACATAATTAAAAGTCCAACAGCGGTTTTTCCTAATACATAGAAGAACTGTAAGTTCCCGCCATGCACAGTCAATAAAAAATTCATAATTTAATTATTAGCAATAAGTAAGTAACAGTTTCGAATTGTCTGAACATTAATTTCTCGCTACTCAATAGTCATATCAATCAATAAATTTATTGGCGATCATTTTGTCACTTAAGCACGAGAAAAATATTATTTGTAGTTGAATTAATAAATTGGGAAAATGTAAAAGAAATTGTTCGTTGGGATATCACAGAAATTCCCTTAACGTATTGTCGCAAGCTGTAGATTTCCACCCCTGAGAGCTTTTCGGGTCATTAATTAACCTCATCCTCGCAAAAGACAGCCTACTCCAAACAACTAGTTTAGTTCCCTTAGTAGAATTTGAGTGGAATACATAGGATATATTTTGAGACTGAATCACTAGGCAATGTTTTTTGCTTAGGGAGCGCGTAAACTCTGTTCGCCGATTTCTCCGATGAGTTCCACCAGACAAGAAGCCAATGCAACTTAATTGGCCCAATTATTGTTTCACTAAGTCAGTCTTTTATTTAAGCAGTGTGACCATATTGATAGAGTTAGCAACAAGCATGCATATCGTGCACTTTTTCATGACCAAATCTAGGTATCCCACAAACGACAATGACTCACGGGAAGTCTACATGTACTTGTGTAGATCAATCGACCTCTCAGTCATTTTGGGATACAGTAGATTGTCTACGCGCCTTGGGAATAAATGTTACCCTCACATCCTTTCATTGCTTTGGAACATATCTTCTACTTATGCAGCATCCATAGATTGAAGATATTTGGAAGAACCTTTTTTATGGAGATTATTTCAGAACTATTCTGATAGAGTGATTTGTTTGTACAATTCTAATTTAAAAAAGAATCACTTTTATTTATGTAAGTATATCTATTAAGATATCACAAGGTCATTCGCCATATCTTCTCTGCATCATTAGAGGTATTGTATTACTCCTCCATTATGACTGCATACTCATTCCCATTTAAATTAATATTAATCACTATTTTGTATGACTTATAGTTTTAAAGTTATGCATAATCATAAACTTTCCTTGTATAGGCAGTGTCACGCCTCGTTCTCCATATTTCCCTATAATAAAATGTATCTTATGTTTGACTTTAAATAACTACCTGTGTGTAAAATTCTACTTGGGGAATCTTTAGATTTAAATATTTTAATAGAGGCTTAGGAAATATTAATTATAAGCATTTAAATAAAGAATTTTTGGACTTTTATTTTATTTGAAATAAAAAAATCAGTCAACCCCAACTTATATTTTTTTAGTCCAGTAATAGCAGTTAAACTTGGCCAACTATTTTTTGAAGTAAAATATTTTCCCTAATATTAAAAAACCGCTTATCTAAATTAAACAAATTTGGCATCAAATGAAAAAGCACTAAAATTTTAATTAAAAATATTATTTTATTACCATGGATTAAAGCTGGGGTATGCTATACATTTTGGTATTATCTGCACCAAGTTTCGCTTAGTCTCATAAAGCTATACCAGTAGTGCGATTCACTAACTTATTTTAAATATATTCGATTGGTTAACTCAACTTAACCAAAATTTTAACGTCCCTGCTATTCAGCAACCATTTTTTAACGATTTTCGCATCCGCCGAATCAGCTGTTGATGTTAGCTAGTCGATGACCGAAAACTAAACGACAACAAATTTGATGTTGTTAACTCAATCGAGAAAAGTGAAATTAGTGATTTCAACTTAAATAAAAGACAAATTTAAAATTTGGTAATTTGTTTTCTTGTAATTTAAACAAGGGACATTGAATAATGTCGTTTGAATATTTTGCATATGATATATGACGAGGTGACGTAGGATCGACGTTTACTCCGGGATGTGGATAATCCCTTTCAACAGAATTTCAGAAGCTGTATCGGTTAACTCCAAACTTGGCTGAATACCCAATTTCTCAGCTTAACAACCAAACAAGAGGCTCGAGAATAACAGAAAAATCGACTGAGAAACAGGTAGCTCGTTTTATCTTTAACCCTGTAGGCAATTTTAAAATTTACTTTTATATTGGTAGGTTATAGTGGCTTGGAGATTCTTCGCAACTGGTATCAATTCTATCAATGACCCGTAGGCGAGCAAAAGGGAATGTCCATGAGCTAGTTATCCGTAAGCCGGCATTCATCGGGTAACGGATGCAATCAATGATTCGTTGTTTCGCCAGAAAGTGAGGTTTCCTATGACCCAAGTGGAACGCCATTCTGCTAAAGAAATGTTTGCTTCGGCAACGTCTTCCTTTGTGGGAGGCTGTATTGAAGCCTTCGATTCCACGCATATATCAAATTTGCCACCAAGGAATCATGAGGAGGCTTATCCCAACCACAACATCTACCATTCAATTAATATGCTAATGGTAAAAGCAAGCTTTTACAAGGATCCATGTATAAAAACAGAAATATAGTTTAGTTTTAATATATAGATTAATGATTATAATTAAAAAAAATTAGATATATGTATGTAAATCCTAAATACGCTGGAGCGCAACGCGAGGTTTGAAAACGATAACCATGTCATATTTTCAGGTTATTCCGCATATTCCTTGGAGTCGAGTTGATGACTATTCTAACAAAACACTTAGAGAAGAGTCCGGAATTCTGCTACAATGGATCATTGCAATATATATAAAGAATTTTAAGTGTTTGTAGTTTGAAATATAACAAAATCGTTCAAATTTATATTTGGCAGCAGGCATTCGTTTGTTTTTTCTCTATTCCGCTTTGTGCTTTTTGCTTATTTTGACATTTAGTTTGACAGAGGTGCCACTCTTTATCACTTTGAATAAATACAACGAAACAGCTGTTAAGTGTCGTTAAGAATAAGTTAGTGAATCGCACAATCGTTAGTGCAAACGGCAAATATTGCCGTCAAAAATAATAATTGTCGCACCGTTTAAAGTTAGTGAATCGCACTACAGGAAATCTTTTGTAAACGGTCAAAAACTACACCCTTCTACCATCCTAATCTATGTAAATACATACACTGGCACTGATGATTCAGATCAGATTATTATTCTTTTGGTTTTCATTTTTTTTTTCCTTTTCACTACCTCAACCCCACTTTAAATATTGCCTTGTATAACAACAAAGTTTGAACTGCTAGTTAACATATACTAACTTTACACAAGATCAAAGATTGTTTTGATTTACTTGTTGAATCATAAATATTAATTTACAAATAAGGAAAAACTTTGAAAAAAACTTACTTGACAATTTTTTTGGGAATATTTATTTAAATGGATTACCGATGAGGTCGAATATTCCCATAATATTATTTAAATTATCAACTAAATATTGGATAAATGTAAATTATTTTATTGCTTATGTTTGCTTTATAAATTACAGAATTGCTAATTAAATTTGGCGATTAAAGATATTTTACACTATTGTAGTGTTGTTGGTTGGTATTTTGTTTATCATTTGACAAGGACTTTTGTTAGTGGATAAAAATATGGTAACCTCGGTTTATATATTTCAGTTTGAAAACTACTTCATTTCAATTTCATTTAATAGTAAATTTGTTTAATTTTAATTGTTTATTATTAGAAAACGACTTTTATTTCGGCCTTAACAAATATTTAATCATCTTAAACGGTTATTTGTGGACTCAAAAAACAAAAGTTCAGATTTTTCAGTTATTCCAAGAATACAAGATTCTTGTCCAGAAGGTCCAGGGATTATTGATAGCTTTCTTCTAGAACAACATTTTTCCCCAGACTTTTATTACATCGAAAACAACTGGTATTTTCGATCCCTGATTATAAGTACTAATCATGTTAGTTCTATAAATAAATGTAGATTATATTGGAACAAATACTATTCTTATTGCCAGTTAAAGGTCCATTAGTCTTATTCTTTCTACAGTGTCTTGCCTATCCGATTTTTACATAATTATTACTAGTGAGTTATAAGCTGAACTTACTAGTCAAACGCTCACCTTATTTTACTGCGCTAAGTTCAGCTCGAAATTCGCCACTGTCTCCTGGCGGCAGAATACGATCTAATTTATCGCGCACACAATCTAGCACGATAAAAAATTCTCCCATTTTCAACTGAGAGACTAACAATAAACCGGGATGAGCATCTAGTGTGAGAAAACTACCACTTTTTAATCGAAAATTAGTTAGCATTCGCATGAAAAGAAGCAAATTAAATATTAAAAATATAAAAAAACTTAAAATGGGTGCATTAAAAATATGATTGGATTACTAAAAGTGCCGTTTCAGTTTTTGTGACAAAACGTAATCCAAGTTTGTACAATTCATTCGGTAGGTATTCAAAACCCCATATTTACATACATATGTACTGCACATATTTTCCCCTGTTTTGTATAATCCCCTTTATATTAGACTGAATGAAAGAAATTATCAAAAGTTATGTAAATTTTCATTCTATTAATTATTATTTTACTCCATTAACCATTTACTACTGGGTGATTGCTAATTTTTTTATATGAACTTGTATACATGAGCAATTTAATGTATGCTAAAATGCGTTGGTATTGTTTTTTATAATTTGGTCGATATTTCCCTAATTCGTATTAGGTGATAGCATCCCATGAGCTGTATGCTTGTTCTTCTTTCCCTACTCACCGGGTTGTTTTGTTTAGACAAATAAAATATATGGACAATATTTGGTGAATTCAGATTTGGACATAGACAAATTTAAGATTTTATTGCGCTTGGTTGGAAATATAAGTTACAAAATTTATAAAATCCAAACCTTTTTAGTGCTTGTTTCATTAAAAATCCTGTGGTTGTTTTGCAAAATGATCAAAAATAGGAATGGCCGCTGGTCAGATTATCTCCATAAATGAAGCCGTCCGAGAATTGCATTTTAAAATCAAACGCTTTTTTCATATAAATAAACAATAGTTTAAAAAAGCCGAAAATACTGTTTAATATAAGTGAAAGTAATTAATAGAAAATTACCTATATCATTTTCTAAAAGCATGGGGTTCTTTGTTATACTAAATCTCCTTTTAAATAAACTTAATAAAGGATTTTCATTAATTGATACTAATCATCAATCACCTTCTTTTAATCTATATCAATGTTTTGAACTAATATTTATTAAGAATTATTTTCAAGCACCACGCGCTATTTAAAAATTATATAGATTTTTGTCTGTGTACGATTTTACATTTAATTATATTAAACATTAGTTTCTACTTTTTAGTTGTATCGGCCATAAAAGGATTTTTTTTTCATTCTCTGGTAGTTCGGCACTTGGTGCTTTATTTTAATTACCTTTTTCTCTTTCCGTTTGTATCCTGTTATATTCAGCAGTCAATTTCAGAATGAACGGCATCCGATAGATGGATTTTTATTACATAATCCGATAGGTGGGATTTTAAAATATCATTGTTAAAATAGCAAATTTGTGTTATTGCATTGCTTTTTTAATAAATCAAAGGCTTTTTCTATTACAATATAATTTTATTTTAGTAAGTTAAACAAACCATATTTTTATACAACGAATATTTATTTCCATATAGTAAAACTGTTTAGAACTTAAATTGTTCAAATGAAGTTAATATTTTGCGGACACAAAAAAATTTTTTTTAATTATCAATTTATTTTAATAATGTGAAAATCAAAAATTCTTTGCGGTCAAGAAAATTTCACAAAATTCATTTAGGGTTAATTTTACGAATATCCTTCATCCTCAAACACGATGCAAATTTTTGCAGTATATAAAAATATTTTCCTAGTAAATACTTACCTCCAGCTTAACCCACATCCCACTCCATTTAATAATCAGTTTCTTGATATAAGAGAGAAGTAACTTGAGATATTAAAAAAAAAAAAAAACGTTATTTTATTGTTTTAATCAATAGATATAGCGCCTTAGAATGTCGTGTCAAAGTTTCAACAGCTGATTCTCGAAATTGTGGAAGAGATGGATTTCGGAATCGGGTGGCATGGAGCCCGCCGAGCTCTTGACCACAAACTTTAAACAGGATTTTCTCGAAACAATGTTTTTCAAAATTGTGTAAGTGAACCGATTTTTATCATATAACATTCATTTTAAAGAGCATAAAAAACTGTTCTATATAGACTAAAGATTTCAAAACCAAATCATTTTTAGAGCTTTTTGACTGCAAGTACAACGAAAATTTTTTTAAATCGTAATTTTGTTTGTTTTCGAATATCGCAAATGTCTTAGTCTATCTACAATAAAAATCCTCTTGAGAAGAAAAGGTTTGGCTTGTTGATTTCTGATGCAAAATGTGGCCAGGATCGCTTACGACGTCAGCGGTGACTTGACTTATAATATGCTTGAAAAATTGGTTAATTTTCAATTTTCAATTTTGTAAAAAATATTTTTTTTTCAACTTCAGACATCAGTTTAAGTAAATATAATACTTACTTAAACAGAACCAACTTCATTTCCCTACAAATAAACAACCAAGTATACCTTTTCTACGGCCTCTAAATGTACCCCCATTCATAAGTCAGTATAATGAAAGACGATAATATTGCATAATTATTGTTTCAAGTTCCGACATATAGAATTTGGCAAACCCCAGATAACTTTGAACACTTCTGCACAACAAACAATTAATGTTGTACTGCTGTAAGAAGCGTTGGATACAAAATAAACCATCACTGAAAGCTACTGAGACGCTGCTGGGGATTGACGTGATTTTTTGATGATTCCTTTATGAAATTCTGACGATGGGATTTAATGCACACCATGTTTCGGATGCCGGGTTAAAATATTACTAAGCACTTTGCACATTCCACATCACGATGTACTGAAACCAGAAGGTGGCGCCTTCAGAGTTACTGCTACTTTGGTTTGCCGATTTTGAGAATTCTCAACTGCAGCTGGACAAAGTTTTTTTTTTCTCAAACAAGGACAAAAAGCAAATTATTTACTAGTTTGAAGATTTATTTATTAAATATCTGCTTATAAATCATCTTTTTACACTTTAGCCCAATCAAACCACGATTCTCACTGGAATATTGGAACGCCACGAATGTTGGCTTCCAATTCCCCTAACGTTTCTGGTTTGTTGGCGTAGACGAGCGACTTCACATATCCCCAAAGAAAATAATCCAATGGTGTCAAATCACACGATCTTGGTGGCCAATTTACAGGTCCATTCCGCGAAATTATGCGCTCATCGAATGTTTCCTTCAATAAATCGATTGTGACGTGCGCTGTGTGGCATGTAGCGCCGTCTTGTTGGAACCACAACTCATCCACATTCATGCCATCCAATTCGGGAACAAAATAGTCGGTTATCATGGCTCTATACCGGTCTCCATTAACGGTAACTGCCTCTCCAGCATTATTGCGGAAGAAGTATGGCCCAATGACTCCACCAGCCCATAGAGCACACCAAACAGTCAGTTTTTGTGGATGTAATGGCGTTTCAAGGGTCTCATGTGGATTCTCTTCACTCCAAATGCGGCAATTTTGCTTGTTGACGTAGCCATTCAACCAAAAATGAGCCTCATCACTGAACAAAATTTTGCGATGAAAATCAGCATCGAGATCAATCTCATTTTCGGCCCATACACCAAAATCACGACGCATTGCATGGTCTCGCGGCTTTAATTCTTGCACAAGCTGGATCTTGTAAGGTCGCAAGCCAAGATCTTTGCGCAAAATCTTCCATAAAGTTGATGGACAAAGCTCCAATTGCTGTGCACGGTGGCGAATCGATTCATTCGGGTCCTCTTCAACACTTTGCTCTACAGCGGCAATTGTTTCTTCGGTGCGCACTGTTCGACGTCTCTGCGGATGCGTATTATCACATAGAGTAAACGTAGTGCGAAAACGATCCATGGTCAACCGAATTAATTGCTCTGATGGACGATTATGTCGACCATAAAATTGACGGAGCTCGCGGTAAACTTCGCGAACTGAACCATTATTTTCGAAATAAATTTGCACGATTTGCAAGCGTTGTTCTTTTGTCAACCTGTTCATGATGAAATGGCAAACCAAACTGAACATAAATGACATTAGAGTTGCCAGATTCGACCACAAAATGCCAGTTTTATCTCTTTTCGAAAAACAAACCTGTAAAAAAAACACCCAATACTTGTTTACAAATGGCCAGATCTATCACTTCGCCGCAGGGAGGCACAATCTTGCCAAATACTGACGGTACCCTTATCATGTAGCACACTGTAACAATAGGACCCCATATAAATCGAAGTAGGCTTATGAGTCATAACTTAAAAAATTCTGATTCCTTATTGGGTTTTTACGTATTTGTGGGTATTAAGTTTTTTTTTTCAAAACTTAAAATGAGAAAGTATTATAAATTGTAACATTTTTTTCCTTGCTCTTTCCTAAAAAATATTCACTTAAATTTGTAATATTGTTTATACTTAGATTCCCCATTGACTAAATTAAAGTCTATTTCTAAAGCATATATTTAATAAGGGATAAAAAGTCTGATTTTGCGTTTTCCTGTCAAATTGATTGGTGCAAACAAGAGTAGCTTGATTCGAAATTTCCTCTTTTAAATTTAATTTGTTTAGGACAAATGAATCTATTTCATGCAAATAGCTGTGCGTGACGGCATTTAGCATCGCAACGCAAAAACCAAATACTGAGATGTGGAAATTACAGACTATTAGCACTACATTATGGTAGCCCTTACTATTGTTGACAGTGGAGTTTTAGCTAAGGAGAGTTTTGCATCGTCCTCAAGGCGAATTTATAGAAGGTGATGGCATAAGAGCAGCTGATTTGATTTTTTTTTTATCACCTACATGTATTTTGTGTTTGCTTTTGCGTCAAAAACCGTAAAAGCAAAAACAAAATGTATTTAAATTTTGACAACTCTTACGCAGAAACAAAAACAAAATACATAGGAATTTTGTAGTTGTATTTATAACACCACCTTGTATATATTCGCCTTGGTTCATCCTCAATATAAAGGGCTCATATTTTTAAATGTATTACTGTGATTTGTGCTTGTTGTCAATGTTTTTCCTATTTTTTGATTGAATTATTCTTTTCACACAATTTTTCAGTTTGAAAATTTAAAATTAATATTTCATTTAACTGTTAACAATTTGAAAAAAAAAAACAAAAAATTGCCATAACATGACTGTCGAATGACTACGCTGTCTCTATTTAACATACTGAAAACCAAAAGAACCTAAGATAAATGTTCCTTATTTTGATGTAATTTGTTTTTTAAAGTGCAATATTTTCTCCCAATTTAGTTAAAGGTTTCTTTCCAATGGATAAAAACCGACGAAAAATGAAATCTGTTTTCTCAAAAGTATTAAATATTGTTTAGGCCCATTCCTGCTTATGTCCATACAATTTGTATGGAGCATTGTGAATAAATACAAGTGAAAAATCTTAGCCCATAGATGTCAAAATTAGTCACAGTTGAGATCACCTGATGTAGTAAACCTCAGCATTTTTATGTCATTCCCTGAACGAATTTCTATATCTGACAGTTAATAATGGCTCTTTGTGACATTTAACATCAGCCGCCGCTCTCTTTAATTTAGAGAACTTCTCACTTGTGTTTATTCACAATGGTATGGAACATCCTTCAATAACGCGGCGATAGCGTCGAGCAAATGGAATTTTAAATTTTGACAGCACGTTAGGTGAGAAAAGAAGAGCATAATAAATTTTGACAGCTAGTTGATGCTTGACGCGGCAATTTAGGTATAGGGCTTAAGCGCCATTCCATTCCCATTTCATTTCTTTCTTTCGCTAGCTTTTTATATTCAGTCCAGCGAATTTTTTTTTTGAGTGAACTTATCTATAACTACTCGTGCATACAAGTGGCTCAATGTATCAGAAACCTGCACAACTTCGCATGCTCTCTAAGATTAATTTTTCTTGCTTTGTATTGTTCTTTTCTCTAACCTTGAATTCGTGCATTAACCCTAGAATGGTAAACATACTTTTTTGCTGTTTAATGGTAATCTTCGCCTGTTTTTTACCCTTAAAAAAATAAAAATTTATTAAAACAAAAACAAAAACGTATTTATTACATGCTTCGTATTAAAAATAAACAAAAAATTAATTTTTGAAATATCTTAGATATATTATTGGCAACATTTATAGATCACATATTTTATCAGTAGTAGTTTTACAAAAAAAATATAAAAAATTAAAAACTCGTTTGAGATCAATAAATAAACTTCAGTATCTTGTAGACCTTATATCTAATTAACATACTAAAAAATAATATAAATCTTAAAACTTAAAAAATTGTGTAAGACAAAATAAAGTGTGTGGTTTTTCCACCTACTTTTTTACATCACATTGCCAACAATTTGGTGATCTGTGCTCTAAGCAATAAGTTTTCTTGCATTTTGCGCAGAAATATACGCTCATACGCTTCAATTTCGGAGGACAAAAATCGCAAATTGATCTTTTGCCCTTTTTTATACTTAGTTCGTCTGTATCATCATCAGTATTATCACCAATCGAGTCATTTATTGCTGCAAAAACCCTTTTCTGCATACGTGGCCTTTCTCTTAAACGAATGGCGCACCAGTCACTACAAAGGTCTTTGCTTAGTTTCTTGAGGAATTCTCTTCTTGACATTGGCTTTATTTTTAAAACTTTACAATTGGATATATAAATTACATAGCTGTTGAATAAAGCCATATTCAACATACCACAGAACATAAAAAGTGGCATGGTTTTACGGCTACAGCTTGAGAGACCACACATTTGATCAAACGTATCCACAGCACCTTTTGTTTCATTATAAGATTGAATTATTACTGGCTTACCCGAAGCGGAGTCAACGGAAGGCTTGTCGTGCATCGTAGAGAGCAAAATAACAGTTTTTTAAGGCTTTGGCTTATGTTTGAACTCAGCAGGAATTCCTTAAAACTGATGCAGATGGCGTAATTATCCAGTTCTCACAAGCCGATTGATCGCCATTTTGCGACGTGCCTACAGCTTCCTGAACATGAGTCGGTGTGAATTGTATATTGACATCATTTTCATTAGATACATCAATATTCTGCATGTCATCGTCGAAATCATCGACGAATGTAAGTGGGATCAGCCACACTATCATCTGAATCGATATCTACTCCCAAATCGTCATCAAGTCAGGAGGAGCCATCTCTAAAAACTATAAAAATTACACAAAAACTCAAAATTTTAGCAAAAAAACGAAACAAATGCGCAAACGAATATGTACAAAAAAAGTACCTTTATTGGTAAACTTCGCCTCAGAGGCTACACACGTATCTATAATACGTCTGTGCCCAAGCTGGTACAACACTCAACTGAGTTGGCACGAGCGCACGCTTTAATACGAGTGATCGATCAGGAAATATTGCAAAAAAAAAAACTTCTTCGCCTCACAGGCGGTGTTTACCATTCTAGGGTTAATATCTATGTATGTATGTACATATGTGCGTAGCTTTCAAAACCACCCAACAGTATTTGAGACAAGGTAGTGCAAATTTAGTACGAAACATGGCTTGAAACTCAATTAAACAATCGGCATAAAAAGTTTAAATAAACGAAATCTCTCCGGTAAATTTAGAAATTTGCTCTACGCTTGAATTTTTCCTGAATTTTTTCCTGTCAATATGCTCGCTTCCTGTTCTCCAGCTTTTTCCTTTGGAAGTGCTCACTGTGTTCTGGCCTCTTTTCATGCAGACATTTTCCCCCTTCTCACTTGTAAATTTTAAGATAGTTATATTTTTTTAGCGCCATCTCTATATATGTAGTATAAACGAATGAGAATATTTAGATTTCTTAACAACATCCCTACTGAATATTCAATAAGAAAGAAGTGCGGTTTTCCACCAGCAAAATACTGTTGGGTAGCTATTTGGAGATGAAACTGGTTTATAAACATATTAGAGATATAAAAACCGGTAGAAAAATATCAACTTTCATTCATATTGTGACAAACAAACATTTTATGCAAACGCCTTTCCATACTCTTTGCAGAAGTCTACATTCTCTTCGAAGGTGAGGCAAAAGTGCGCTGGGAGGAGAGTCGATCGCGCACAACCAATGGCAAAACAGAACATTACACTGAACATTTTCGCGCCAATGAAACATATTTACATTCGAAAACACGAGTATATGGCGAAGGTCAGCTTCAGCCTGGCACTCACACTTACACATTCTGCATACCGTTGCCACTAGAGTGTCCCACGTCTTGTGTGGAGAAGTATGGTAAAATTTTTTACGAATTATCATTGGTGTTAAATCGGCCGTTTAGGTTTGATAATGTTTTTAAACAACCGCTAACGGTATTGTATCAGGTGAACTTGAATCTACGCCCAGAGTTACTGGTGAGTTTGGAAATGTAACGAATAGGAACAAAATAAAAAAAACACACACCTATCTCTTACTTTACTTTTACTTTAGATACCAATAAAAAATGAGGATATCAAATATTTCTGCTGCTGGCCGTGCACCTCAGGGCCGGTGATTTCTACGTTAACAATACCTTTTGGTGGTTACGCGCCCGGTCAGGCTATTAAATATTCGCTAGAAATTGATAACCAATCGACTGGTTATGATTTGGAAGATGGTGTGGAGTTAAAATTAAAACAAATTTATAGATTTGAGGCGCATTCGCCGCATCATAAGACGCGTCATCACAGCAACACCCTGGCTGGTACCGAACAAGGTTTACAATGTTTGAGGCTATCTAAGCGTGTGATTAAGGGTTCGCTGGTCATACCACCTGTGCCACCCACTTCGGATACAAACTATATTATAGGTGTACGTTATGAGATTAAAATGTCCATTAAAACTGGGAGCTGTCATACGGACTCTGATATAGTAATACCAATTATAATTGGTACAGTGCCATTGGCACAAAGCGCATCAAATCCGCAAAATGCAATTGGTTTGCTGCCAACAGCGCCACAGGAATTAGGAACGCCGGATATGCCATATGATAGTTCTGTGCCACCAAACTATGATAAATTTAGTAAGTACATTTTGAAATATTTTGTTTTTATTGTTATATTTCAGAAACGTAACTTTTACAACACCAAATAATAAAAGTAAATCAATAATTTTAAAAGCATGGTACACATTTTGTTTAAATCATCGATAAATATTATTTTGAGACGGAAATTATAAAAATCTTTTGATAATAATTATGGGAGAGATTGACAGCTCTTATGCAGAAACTTATAGAATACAATTTTTCGTAATAATTATTAGCGCAATAAATGTAATCAGTAGAGCTCTTGCCAATCGACTATTTGACTAACCGTTTAATCGACTAGCAAAAGTTGTTTCAGAAAATAGTCGACTCCAACCACGACAACTAGTCGACCAACCGTCCATTTACGATTTTGGGACTAGTTGTTTTCTTTCAGTAAATATTTATTTTTTATATGTGTTTTATGAATTTATTGTGCTTACCTGCCACTATTCGAATAATTTCGGTCAGTCGATTTTCAGACCACTCTTGTTGAGCGATCAGTCGAAAGTCATCAACCATCATTATTAGCGATTGTCAACCAGTTGATAATCGACTAGTCGAGCTCTTGCCATCAGTTCCCATTATTTTGAAACTTTAATTGTACAAAAAAGACTTTTTATGCACAATTTTTAAGGGAACTACTTTTGCCCAAGCAAATGAGCACCTCAGCACTGATTGGAAATCATTATTGGAGTACTTCGATATCTAGGTATTTGGCATTTTTTTGGGATAATTTGGAAACCTGTACCGAAACGGTCCCGACACATTCCCGAAGAAGTACATAAATAGTCCCAAAATAGTCGGGTATTTCAAAATTTAAAAAACTTTCAATCACACTTTTTACTGCGAATATGGCGAATAAAATTTATTTGATGGAAAAGAATCGTGGAATCCAAAAATGTCAGGAGTTGTCGTCATTACTTCGATACAGTTTAAAAAATGGTGTAGTGAAAAAAGTGGAACTGTACGTAATACATTTTTATATGAAGAAATTAATTAGTCGACATCAGCTAAATTTATATTCGTAATTTAAGTCAAATGATAAAAGTCTTTTAAAGTCTTAAAAAAAAATGATGTCTTGATTTATTATCAAAAGGCTAGGAAAGGATGACTTAAAAGATCTTTCTCACACATAATTCTTAACAAAAGATATGTATATATATATGGGTGATTCCAATTCCGATTTGCATTCGATGTTGCGAATTTCGGTAGAGAATTCGTTCAGATGAAAAAAAGGAAGCCCAAAATTGCCCAAATTTGAGCAAATTAATACCTATAAAGTACTTTTTGTGGTAAAAAATTGTTGAAACAAATTTTTGTAATATAGCATTGCAAAGTAGAATTAAAAAGCTAATTTGCTTTAAACAAGTTTTTTCTACGACATAAGGCTCTCCAATTATTGGGACTGTAAAACACTACTGTCATTTTCAGGCAGTTCATGACCATTAAAAAAAAAAAAAAAACATAATTCCGCAAAGTCGATACTGATACGGAATCACCAATACATAATTTGATTCTCAAAATAATATCAAAGGATGTATGTAATTAAAAATGCGGAAATAAAAATACTTTGAAAAATCTTTCGAAGACATGTATGACTATTTTAAAATTCCATCTCCAAATAACTGTTATTCTAATATAATTTTTCTTCCTACAGAGCCTCCTTCCTTCGAAGAGGCCACTACTATTAGTGGCAAATTTATCGATCGCGACGTAGACGAGCGTAATCGCACTGATGAATTCATACCGGCGTATCCGATGTACACAAATTTTGCTGTACCGAGTGCACCAGTAACAGACGAAGCCGATGCTCCACTTTTACAGTCAGAGGCTGTGATTCCACCGTTTACTGCACCGCCACCATCTTATCAATCGGAAAATCCACAGCCTACTCCGGCCACACGCGAAAGAACTGGTTATGGTTGGAACAGTTAAATGACTCTACCATTTAAATTGCAAAGTCAACTAATTTTATAATGTTACAATTTTCATCAGTCAAAAAGACATGACACGTTCGGTTTACGCGAAACTACTACTGATACATATTCGCATAATAATCGTTTGTTTTTTTCAATATTCTACGAATATTTTCAAACAAAAATCTTACGATGAAACTTAGCAAAAATGTGTGCAAAGACACCATAGATTATATATTACATTGATAATTATTTTATGAAACTTCCGAACTTGAAAGATTTAGCTTTTATTATGCGAACGAAATTAAACAAAAATTTTTTGTTTTTGCCCTCAGAATATTTTGTAAAAACATAGCTTAAGTATTTTTCTACCCGACCGCACTAGTGCTAGGATATTATAACTTTGTTCATCCAACGGTTGTTTGTAATAGCAGAAATCAACCGCGATAGATATAGGATATATATATACGAAAATATAGCCATGTCCGTCTGTACAACCGCCAGTTTGTGTGTCGGATAACATTGCCCTTTCACCGAAGCAGGTTGATACAGGGAAAATCGAAGAATAACCGCGCCCACATAACGTCGCTTTATGAAAATAACTAGCATGCGATAATTCAGTTACTATAAAAGACAATTTGATCAACTTTGGGACCGTCCCCATTAAATCAAATAGGCAATTTTGAACCTTTCTAAAATCGGACCAAAACCATGCCCACCTCTTATATAACGGTAAATTACAAAAATCCAAAAACTCAAATATTTTAGTAACTATACCAAGTAATTTAGACAAAATTTGGCGTACAAGATTGGGTTTGGAAATGAAATATATGGAATCAAAAATGTTGGGAATGAGCATGGCATCGTCAACCTAGACTAAATTAGTATATATCCGACACTTCTTTAACAAATTCTATCAAATTTTCTAAACACTTTGCATTTCTAGTTAGATAATTTCAAAAATATAGATGCTCGACGAAAGCCACGCTAACAAGAGGTAACAGTAATTTACAACAAATTAAATTTGCTACGAAAAATTTAATGAGAGAGAGAAATATCTACAAAAAGCAAAATTTTGGAAAATGTGTGTGGTACGTTAAAACCATACAATTTTTCTTGTTTAGATTTAAATGACTAAAAGCCGTTTAAGTTTTCAAAACATGATGATGTTAGCGTACTCGACTTTCTTTGGTGCGCTAGAAAATACATATATTTCTAACCCTGCTGTTAGGTTAAAAAAAAACTTACGAATCTTAGGTTAGAGGACCATTTGGTCCATACTGCAGTTTTCATACAAAATAACAATTTAATCTTAGTCTTTATATTTAGTTTGGTTCAATACTTGCTAAATATTATTATTTTATTATTTAGTCAACTCTGGTAAAACCCAGCACCAGTGGCCTGCTCTAAAAATGCTTCTATCTAATTCAGGAGCTCGAAAGCGAGGAATTTGTAGTTGCTGCAAGTCTAAGTCTGATGTAAAATGCTCCATTTGCAGTGCGTTTATTTGCAAAACCAACCGAAAAACATTTTTTTGCTCATCATGTAGTGCCAAAAAATATCGAACAAACTAATAAATACTTATTTTTGGAAAATTAATGTAAAGAAAATCAAAGAAAATATACTATGGACCAAATGGTCCCTTAACCTAAGATTCGTAATTTTCAATTTATCTTAGTCCAGTTTTAAGTCAGAGAATTAAATTTTCGCACATAATATTGTTTTATAAAAAGACCACCTGAGCTGAAAAATTTAGACAGTATATATCACCGTTCCAAAGTTACAAAGAAAACAAAAAAAATTGGACCAAATGGTCTTAACCTAACAGGGATACTGAACAGGTATTTTTTTACTGTAGATTTGAGTTGAAAAAATTATTTATACCTTGATCTAAAGGAAATATGCAGATGTATATCAAATATTATATATCTACGTCAAATAGCTAAGAAGATAACGAGCATTTTTTTCCTAAAAACAAATACATATCCTAATATATAAGATCAATAAACCAGATATTGCAAATCTTTTCACTAATTATACATACATCTTAAATTGAGCCCGGGGACCAAAAGAATCCACTGTAAAAATTGCATTAAAATCTGTAGAGCACTTTGGACGCCCATAGAGTACACTCATTTATTTGTATATAAAAAAAAATTATCTTTATTAGTTGGTTATATTGCATACAACAAGTGCAGTTTATTTGAAATAAATGCATGCGGCGGGTATTTTTTTTTTTTACATCCAAACTTACACTCTTTCCGAATTGTTTACTGTACGCATTTATGAGCTTTAAAAAATGTTACTTCAGAAACTTTGTTCAAATGAAAAACGGAATCTCTATTGTATGTGTAAATATTACTTATATATTAAAGTGCCATTCTTTGTAAGAGCTGATCTTTAACCAGCTGATTATAATGAAAATATAAAATAATTAATCTTAGAAAAAAATTATTCAGTTTTTTTTATCATGCGCCACGAAAACAATACTATAAAGGCATCAACCTTCAATTAAGTAAATTTATGAAAAATCCAATGGTGTCAAACTACTCTTATCTTAACCTTAATTTACTCATGGCGTAATAATCTGTGCTCGAAATAAATTTTTGCATTTTTTTTATTTCTTTCTTTCTCTTTATCTTTATTTAAACTGGAAAGTGTTAATTCTTAAAATATAACCCGCAAGAGTCCCGAAATAGTCTCGAAATAGTTCCGTGATTTAAGTCACACTGATAACACTGCGTAACAAAAATGAAAAAAAACCTGCGGTCATGATTTTGTTAATAGTTTTTATTAACATTAGTAGCAGGCTTACGAACTGTGTTTTTACTTTTTCTGGATTGGCTCTAGTTCTTGAGATAAACGAAGCTTAAGAAATTAATGAAAAAAAAATATATGACCCTTTTCCAGTTGTATTAATTTAATTATTCCTCAATAAGGTTTGTTATGTTAGAACGAGTAGTTCGTTGGTTTAAATATTTTATTTCCCTTGCAAGAGAGCTAGAGCAGCCGGTTAAGTCGGGTGATTTAATACAACTAACCTTTAACTACTGAGGTGAAATATTTGGGCGTAGTTACTGAGGTGGGGGTAAATTTACCCCTTTATAATCTATAAATAATTGTTGTCAACAAAAATTTTTTTTTAATTTATTTGTTTTTAATTGTAATAATAAAACACATTTTTAAATGAATAAAATAATAAATTTAAAGAAATCGAACTTCTAGTTTAACAAAACAAGGACTTTATTTCATAGCCATTTTTCTTAAAACTAAAAAAACAGTACTAACATAACTTAAAAAATATTGTAAAAAAAAATCAAAAACAGATAAAGGCACTTTTCACAGCCAAATTTATGACATTAGAATCACAAAAAAGAAAACAAACAAAAATTATGTTAAAAAAAAAAAACTGCAGATCAATCTATTTGGCGGATTTTTACTCATCAAATTAATTATTTGCACAATTCACGCATAAGCGTTTACTGCATCCCATACACATAGGCTTAGTACAAAACAAACAAACATGTGGGGTCTTCCGCTTTAACCTACTAGGGCAAATGTAGCATAACTTCTTCGCAGTTGTGGCCGGCTCTACTAGAGGGGAAGCTACAGAGTCTGGACCTAAGATGCTACTTATATTGTCTCGAAGTAACTTGGGTAGTCGAGGGTTATGCTGTCGCCTTTGCAAATGTGGTAAAACCAATTGCCGACCTAGAATTTTCAAAAAATAAAAAATAATAATTTCTAATAAAAAATACGTAACCTCGGACGAGTGGTAATTTTGACACCAGCACTGGTATATGCCCGCTTATACAACACGCACGACTGACCAAACACAACTGAATAATAATAACAGAATAATGAGAAGATACCAGGAGAATGAAATTGATAGCGCTCAACTGAAGAGAGTAAGAGAGAAAACAAACTACGAGGTGTAAAATTTACCACCACCTCAGTAGTTAAAGGCTAAACATTAATTCTCGACGACTTCGCCTAAATACCTGAAAACTCTAACAGTCCCTGCCAGCCGCTGCACGTTATCGACCGCATGACTTGTAAAAGCAACTTGCAAATGGACCAACAAAGTGGGTATACTAAATACCCCTGTTTTATATGTTTATGGGACAGTCGTGCAAGAAATGAACATTGGATTATAAAGGACTGGCGGTGAGAGAAAATATGGAGGTAGGAATAGCAAATGTGGTTCATGACCAACTGATAAGCCGAGAAAAAATAATTCTTACACCACTTCACATCAAGCATGGGCTAATGAAACAGTTCATCAAAGTCCTTGATAAGACAGGTGACTGTTTCGAATATGTGTGCAAAAAATTTCCAGTCCTTAGTATAAAAAAATTAAAAGCAGGAGTCTTCGACGGTCCTCAAATTCGTACATTTCTAAAAGACACTGAATTATTTAACCATATGTCACAAATTGAATCTGAAGTCTGGCTAAGCTTTGCTAATGTTGTCAAAAATTGTTTAGGAAATCATAAATCACCAGACTATGCAAAACTAGTTGCTGATATGCTTCTCAGTTTTCACAAACTGGGAGCTAAAATGAGCATTAAATTACATTATTTACATAGTCATTTGGACAAATTCCCGGACAACCTAGGCGATAACAGTGAGGAACAAGGTGAACGGTTCCACCAAGACATAAAAATAATGGAAGAAAGACACCAAGGTCGATGGGATGACCACATGATGTCAGACTACTGCTGGAACTTAATACGGGATTGTCCTGAGCAACGACATCATTGCAGGTCCTACAGAAAAAGTTTTTTGTAATTTTTTTTTAAATTAATTAATGAAAAGAATATGTTTTTTTTTTTGTATTATTTTTATACAGGCGCGCAATAAAAATATAATTTAAATCCATATTGGCATTTTTAATTAGGTTTTTTCGTGAAATATCTTAAAGTCTTTATCTGAAAAACTTGAGCCAATTCGACAAAACTGATATTATTTTCGTAATCAGCGCCCCCAAATTACCTTAAATCGAGTTAAAAATCTCCGACCGCAAAATTTTCTTCCGCAGTGTAATTATTACGAAAAGGTTTTGTAGTTGAAATCTCAGAACAAATGCCACCGATGACTTAAGCAATGTCTGTGAAGCTATAATAATTACGTAGAGCTGCCAAAAGAAAGATACAACATCCGAAAAGTATTATCATATGTACTTAATATACTCCAAATACGGCTGGGCGTTTGTTTCATCTGAAATTTCAACTATCCGGATAACTCGAATATTGTAATATCCTGATACTCTCATATCTTCCGGATATCAAGATATCATTAGAATATTCAGGTATTTAGATATCCGAAGTTAATGAAATGCATCATATGGTAAATAAAACATGCGTGCTGCATTCGATATGTCGTGGGTTCGAATATTGGCTGGGGCAAGAAAAACATCAAAAATTTTAGAAAAATATTTTTCTTTTAACTAAGACACCCATCGAGACAAATGCCCAATAAGCGATTTTTACAATATATTTTCTTTTTAAACTTCTCAATTTATATAGTAGCTGGAATAGAGAATTTATGTAACAAAACATGGAAAATGAACTTGTTATTCTTTTGCTAACTAAGAATCAACGTACAACCTTGCCACAACGCTGTTAAAGAAGAAGACGGTCGGTGCCTCAGCTCTTTCGGCGTGAGCATTGTGTGAGTAATTATTCACAATGGGAGTGAGGTGGGTTTTTGCCAAGAATGATAGAAGACAAGATTACGACAACGCCGGCAGCGTACACGTCACAGAAATCCTCTGCCAAGAATAATGAAAAAAGGAGGATGATAATTTGACAATAACAAAGCAATTACAAAGAATTTGCGAAATTATTGCACGCACACACGTACACACAGCCACAACATCATCAGCGAGAAATTTGAAAAAAACTACACTTTCTATCTTTGTTTTTGCTGTTGCTTGCACAAGTCAAAAGGCGGCACTTTATTTTCTTTATTTTTAAGATAATTTACACAAATATTTCAAAATTAACGTTTATCATAAACAACACAATCTGTGTTTCCCAGTCTGTATTCGTAAACAAACACTCAGAACATCTTGCTACGTCATTCTGTCAAACGAAGCAAGTACGAAGTAACGGAAGTGCTTTTGTCGTTACCTTGTTTTCGTTGCATCATGCGTTTTTGCCATTCTTGAACGTTTCCACATAAACTTTAATTAAGGATCCCTGAATGAGGCAAAATTTGAAATTTACTCGGCGAATAAAAAAAAAAAGTCAGGATAAAACGAATCAATACAAATTAAAAAAACTACTACTATTCAGCGAAAACACTATTGTAAGATCTCATGCCGTCAACGGTTGGTGGCGATGCCTAAGTTGGAAGTCGACATGCTCAGTCTTTATCCTACCCTGCCATGATCTTATGCCTTCAATTATTGCAAAGATCCCTTATACAAATTTCCTTCTACCTTTCACTTATCGGAAATGTAACATTTCCTAATAACATACCGAAACTTAATCTTGTAATTTCGCAATTGCCGTAGTTATCTTGCCATACCAAAATGTGACTTTAAAATTTCGACACGCGAAAATGGCGGGATTTAATTTCATGTGCAACCCTGATTTTTTACGGAATCACTTTGTTTCAGTGAAACCAAACGAACAAAGGCGAATTCATATAAGGTCTCATGAGCTGAATGCTTGTTCTATATTCGCTTGACGACGTGAAAACTTCAAAATTGTTTTTTTTGTTTAAATTTTCATTTTTCTGCTTCTTTGCTTTGAGTTTCCGCCCATTCGTGTATGGTTGTCTTTCTCGGTTTCTCTGGCATTCACTGCACTCAAAAGCAATATATATATGTATATAGCTAATACATGGAGTTCTTGAATTTGTAATAACGCTATTACCTTATATATATGAACCTCAAACCGCGGTGTGGAAAGCAGTAGTTAGAGATATGGATTAACTTAGGTTTGGACATGATAATCATCGAGATTCGTGCTCGATGATTATTCAGATATGAGGATTTGGTTGGAGAAATGTATCGCATTCTTTGCAAACCAATTGTGTCTTCTATAGGGACCATGACGGGATACTTTTTATATTTCCTTAAGCATCTTATATTATAATTTTTCTATAAAAATTAAATTTATTCGTACAATAAAAATTTAATATGGTTTCGCTTAAACTCATTAACCGTTGTGTCGATCATAGAGCCCACGGGTACATTTGCATCTTTAATTTTGCTGTATCTTCCAAACGGTTAGTCCGATTGACCTGAAATTTCATGATATCCTCAACCATACACTTTTGCATCATGTGGAAAAGTTTCATCAAGATTGGAGCAGGAGTTCAGTCGATACAGCCCAAATTCAAGTTAGTGGAATGGCGTCGACAGCTGATGTACCCGGGTACTTGTATGAAAATTCATACAAATATATAGAAATAAATGGAAATATTTAGTTTATTTTATGGAAATTTGTTTATTTATTTATAGAAAATCATTATATGAAAGTAAAAAATATATTTTATGAATTTTAGCAGCATCTGAGGCATTGTGGATGATCCTTCGAGTGCTCTGCGCACACAGGCTTATTACAAATTGCACATACTTTTCTCGTTTGGCGTTTTGTAATGCAAATATAGCAGTTTCCTTTTCTTTTTATGCGGCCAGAACTGTCACGGTCCACTTCCTCTTGTGCACCAACATTCATCTTCAAGGGCATACCATATATGGCTTCCATAGCGTGTCTAGTAGAAAATATGCGCGTAATATGGCTATTGTCCGCTCTTATATCGATTTGTGGTCTGCATAACTGATCGCTGAGCTGCTGCAGAAATATCCTACGGCGGTTGGTAGATGGTTTTAGATGGGTGTTGTTTTCCATATATATAACATACGCAGCATACGCAGCTACGTCAAGCATATTATAAAAAAATGCTAAAGGCCATCTATTTGTGCGCCGTTTGGTTGAATATTCAGTCAAGCACTTATCCATATTATCCACGCCGCCTTTATGTTTGTTATAATCAAGTATGAGCAATGGTTTCCGTTTTGGACCTGCAGTTTCTGTAGTGTCGTGGCAAGTAGACAGCATCACAACAGCCTTATTTTTTTTTGGGACGTATGAGCACATCGTCATGTTGTTACAGAATCCAAATAGCGTAGACTCTGCTTCACGTCCTTTAGGATTGGCAAATGATGCTGGCACGAACATACGCCTTTTGTTGCAAGTGCCCAACAAAGCCAAACTGTTGTCCCCCATCAAAGTTTTTGCTAAGTTATATGTTGTAAAGAAATTGTCGCATATCTACCACTGTTCGCCCACTTCCACCAAAATTGTTGACAACTAAGTCCTTCACAACACGCTCACCAACGTTTCTTTCACGTTCGCCGGACGCTGCCATTCCAGTATAAATTTGACCCTGTATTGAAAAAATAAAAATTGAAAAATGAAATTTGAATTAGTCATTTAGTTTATTTGCAACAAGTTGATATAATAAAATGAATGTATGAACACTGATTTACCTGCCCGGGATATGATGAAATGGCGTCGCAGACCCACCACACTTTTATTCCATATTTGGATGGTTTCGATGGAATGTACTGTGTGAAGCCAGTTCCACCACGATACGGGAATAATTGCTCATCTACGGTAACGTGTGTGCCACATATATAATACTGGCGCAGAGTGGCATGTAGCATCAGGAATACGTCTGTAATTGCAGCTGCCTTATCATATTGTTTGCGTGCATTCCGAGTGTTTCCATTATCAAAGCGTATGAAGCGGCTGATTGCCCAAAATCTGCGTAAGCTCATTGATGCGCGAAATAATGGATGCGAAGTTGTTTTCCACAGGTCAGTGGTATGAACATAACCGGAATGACATACGCCAGCCATCAAAAGCACACCCAAATATGCACGAAGTTCTACTTCAGTTATAGGCACCCATATTCGTGGTTCCGCATCTGGATGCTGCTCATTGTACACATCAAAAGTTTGCCTTGCCTTTCTATTTGATTCTCGAATAATTACATCACATATTTCATTTGACATCATAAGATTGAAGGTTTCTGCCATTGTCAAGCCTTTTGTCGATGGCACTGGTCCAGGATTGCGACTTATTAGAATGTTGTGCGCACGTATTCGTCCAGGTATTGGTGGTATTGACGACCATACATTGCCATCTCTTGCCGTATAATAATCACCAGTTTCAAGTGGCGGTTCTTCATACTCCTCGTCTGAATCCTCCTCGTCCTCTGGGTGATACTCAGTTTCCTGGACTGGTTCAATGTCAGATGATTCACCACCAATGTCATCATTATTTCCTTCTAAGTCTTCTTGATCTACCGCTTGTTCGTGGTCACTCTGTTCGTAGTCAGAATCCTCAAGAACTCTGCGTATATAGTCACACTGCTCCTCATACGGTAGTGCATTCAATTGACGCGGAGCTAGCCACTCACCATCTGCCATTTTATTTTCACTTTTTATATATTTGCCGCACAAAATAAATTTTTAGGTCTTTACACTTCAAAAATCGCACATAAACTGACTTATGCGGGCATGTGCTGCAAATCGTTTTCGCATGAAATTGCCAGCGAAACATTACGACACATACGTGTTTGTGTGTCACTTTCATGCGAAAACGATTTGCAGCACATGCCCGATGCATACAAAACTACTCAAAACGAAACCTGCGCAAAAAATCATGTTTCTGCCTGCAAAACTGGTTGTACAAGGGTAGGTAGGCAAGATATTCCCAAATACCCTTTTGTTCCTGTTAGTAGACGTGTTTTCCTACACATTCAAAAAAAAAATGTTTACATTGAACAAATATTTTATGAGTTATAATTATTCTGCGCAGGTACTAAAAATAGCACTATGAGCAAGAGGGGTTGATTTTAAATTCAAATATAACGGAATTCTGCGAATGAAAATTCAATGTTAATTATTTTTCTTGGTAAAAAGGGATCAAATTACAAGGATTAAAAAAGAATTTGGAAATTGTTAAATTTTTATGGATTTTGGCAATTCCCATTTTTGGTAAAAATGGATTATTTAGGTAGCAAAATTTTTTTTTTCCAAATTATGATAAAAGTTTTGTTAACTAGACAATATTTCCAAGAAATTAAAAAAAAAAATAACCAGAAAATCACAAGAAACCAGGTAGTAGTTAATATTTGTATATCAAAAGCAACTATCTGCCATACAAAACGTATGAAGTACCCGGGTACATCTACTGTCGATGTGGATAAAACCCAACAGCTGTTGACACAACGGTTAAGGGAAAAAAGTATATTTTTTATATCTTTTTTTTTTTTGAGTATCTTACTATTTCTAAACTATTTGATAAATTTTTCACTTTTCTACACTACTAAAAAAAATCTGTAATCAAAATTCTTCACTAAACTGTGACACGAAAGCAAAAAAAAAATAACAATTATATTTGTTTTTGTTTTGAATATCTTTCATAAAGCTTGAAAAAGCTGATATTCTCAAAATGCCTTTATGCAAATTCAGTTTTGATCGGGACCCGCCAGTATTTATGTGCGGCGAAAAAGTGATCGGTACTGCAGAACTGACGTTATTGAAAGAGAGATTATTTGAAGGTGCGGTAAGAAATAAAGAAGATGATAATTTTTTAGTAGTTGCGCACATTTATGAATAAACATATAACACATTTCGATTTTGCAGACATACGCTTAGATTTTCGTGGTATGGCCACAGTGAGTTGGGTGGATACAATGACACGTTTTCCGAAGCTATACTCCGCTGAAGAGGCGTATATGGAAATGGAGACGGTGGTCTTTCAAGGTGGCCAGCTACTACCGAACACATACAAATACAAATTGGACTTTCATGTACCAGATATATGCCCGACCACTTGTACCACCGATATGGGGAAAATTTTTTATGAATTATCATTAATTTTAACATATGAAAATAAGGATACACGCAAATTCACTAGCGAAATTATGGTCATACAGACGTTGAATATAGAAAAACTACCAAATGGATTGGTGAGTGCGAGCAACTAGAAGTAAAATTAAGAAGCACATGTATTACACTATTCCCCCCCACCCTCTGTTTTATCTTTTTCTTGCCAAGCTGCCAGTCACTCGCAGTGATGAATTTGTCTACTGCTGTTGGCCTTGCTCTTCCGGTCCAATCGCTGTGCATTTGAAATCAGCGCGCGCCGCCTACATACCCGGTAATACACTCGAATTCTCTATTGAATTGTCCAACATGTCTAAAAGGTGTAAATTTCGCATACACGTTACCACACGGCTGATACAAGTTTACAAATACACCACACAAATACCACGTCGTCATACGCGCTATATGTCGTATGTCTTGGACAGTGCAGCAAAACGTATAATTGTGAAGTCAAAAGATATCGCTGTGCTGGACGATCAATTTCCCGTTCCACCGCTGCCACCATCTACCCAAGGCACTCACATTATTTCGATTAAATACGAATTGCGCCTTGAGATGCGTATCAATGCAGTCTCCCATACAATTTCGGATTTAGTGGTGCCGATCACCATAGGCACAACTATCGAACCAAAACCTATACAAATAGTAAGTTGATATTTTGCAAAATTCGGTGAAACCAATTGTATTTTAAATTTTAAAATTTTTATTTTTTTAACTAGAAAGCGCGACAAACGAGGTGGTAGCACATATTTGGAATCACTCATGTCGCCCCTATCCAACGTCTTCGTTTTATGTACTACTAATTATGTGTAAAGCTAAATATACTCATATAACAATGTATTCTTTTACATATATATTTGTGCATAATTTTTTTATATTTTATACATACAATATTCTGTTCTTAAATATTTGTCCATCCATAATAGTTTTTACCTAATCAGTCTCTTTGTAATTTGGCGAACCAGTAGCATTCGCAATTGTTGTTGGTTCAATATTTTGTATAGAAGTTACATTATCCATGTCATAGTAGAGATATTTTGGTGTGAAATCAGTTTGGTTTAAATGTTTTCGTTTCCATCTCTTTGGCTCGGCATCAAATTTAGTCTTTGGTAGATACTCCGCATCGCGGAAAGTAGAAGAAGCTAAAAAAAATAAAAAAGTAAGATAAAGTATTCTTATTATCGAAATTTAACACACTACAAATCAAGGTTAATTCAAATTAGATGGTTATACTACAAGTTAGACTGAATACCGAAGGTGACGCTGCAAGTAATACCGCTACTTTGGTTATGCCGTTTTTGACAGTTCTCAAGTATAAGCAACAAGACAATAGAGCAAGAATGATAGAATACATGATTGCGCCATCGCGCGGCGAAGTGACAGGTCTCGCCTTAGTAAACAAGAATGCGGGAGAGGGAAGAATAGCTTCCAATATTTCAGTAAAGAAAAAAATGAGTTTTAAATGATCTAAAGTTTAAAAATATAGATTTATGGGCAGATATTTAAGAAATAAAACTGCAAAATACTACAAAAAAAGTGGTTAAAAAGCTTTGTCTAGTTGAAGTTGAGAATTGTCAAACTCGGCAAAACCAAAGTAGCGGTACGTCTGAAGGCGTTACCTTCTGCATTCAGTATACCGTGACAAAAGAGCGCATACAGTCGCCATTTTAAGTATTGTGTAGATTTATTCAATTGAAATCAATGCTGTTAAATTATGATTACGATTAGTAATTGATTAGATTATTTTGTAAAAAGAATTGTAATTATTATTTAATTGTGCCTTTCTGATATTGAGATTACGTAATGATTACGATTACAAATAATAAAAAAACAATCAGGATTACTCTATACTACTGAAAAAAAAAGAATCAAAAAAATCAAAATGAATAGTTGATTCTATTCAGGATTCTTTTTGATTATTTTTTATTCTTTTTGATTACTTTCAATCCAAAATACCAAACAACTTTTTTAATTTTTTTTTAATTTCGAAGACATCTTTTAGAAAATTTTTTAAACTTGTTTTTTTGTGTAACTATATGTGCATATATGCATGCATATGTATATATAATATTATTATATATATATACATATATTTTTTTTTATATATGATGATATTTTTGCTATTATTTATAACAAAAGATAATCGTACTTTTAATACGCAAATTTTTAAAAGTAATACATTATTTGCAAATAGTAGGCATTTTGATTTTGACCTCAGCGCCAAGACTGCTTGAATATTTTTAAATTTTTTTTATTAAATTCATTCATCTTTGTACAGACACAGATAACGAAGAAGGAACTTATGCTACTCCTGCCCCAAGTGCTTCTGATCGTCGGGCTTTTTTGACCCATCACTTCTTCTGTTACTTTAATGACAATTCAAGAACAGACGACACTTGGGAAAAACATAGCAGGCTAAAAGAAGCTTTTGTTGCTTTTAAAATCCACCCTGACATCCTCAGCACCAGTAGAGAGGCTATTTTCCTTTGCGGGGATAGTGAACAGCCCAAGGCGCCAGTTAATGTCGGACTTATCATTGGTTTTATTGAAAGGAAATTCTAAATGGAGTTAGTGTATATTTTTGTTTTTATTTTGTTATAAATGATTTTTGTTAATTTTTTGTTGTAATTTTGTTATAAATGAATTGTGTTAATTTTTTGTTATTCTATTTTTTTATTTTGCCTTTAATATATTTTTTTGTTAAAAATAAAATGATTAAAAAAATGTCTTAAAAATGGAAAAAAGCAAAAAGAGAAAGTTTGTTTGGTATTTTCGAATGAAAATAATCAAAAAGAATCCGTGAAAAGAATCAATTATTAATTTTGATTATTTTTGATTTCCTTAAGTAATCTAGAGTTATCCTGAATATTTTTTGATTATTTCTAATCGTAATCATTACGTAATCTAATTGGAACCAAGATAATCGTAATGTAATTATTTCGCTTTCAAATACAAAGTAATCAGATTACTAATGATTACGATTAGTAATCAAAACTTAACAGCTTTGATTGAAATATCGTCTTAAATAAAGTAGCCGACAATTTTTTATATCTATTTTTGGGCATACTCCAGTTTCAAATACTCTCTTAAACTGGAGTTAAAAAAAAACAAGAGATGTAAAAAAGTTGTTTATTTTCTGCATATAAATCATATTTTTACTTTTTTATTCTTTGTTTACTGGAGTAGCGATATGTCATTTTGCCGCGGAAAGACGTGATCTTGCATCCTGTTGTTATTAGAACAAAAAATAAATAAAGATGTGTTTTGCTTTTGTTTTTTTTTTTTGCGTACCGCTTGCCAAATTTAATTGACTACTTCTGTCAGAACGTATGAAAAATTCAGTTCACATGACAACAAAAATAACCCGAAAGTAAACAAAATATTTTGATTTGAGAATCAGTACGCTTTTCGAATAAAAAAAAATTAAAACAGTTGATATATTTATATTGTAGTTTGTCCATATATGAGATACTTTGGAATTCATGTATCCAAAAATCTTTCAAATTAGCGAATTTGAAAGAAAAAAATGGCAGTTCTTTTGTAGGGTAAGTTACAAATTCTTGCTGGAAAAAATTTTAATTGCCAGAAAAACAGGTGCCAGTAAAAAAAACAGCTGATCTCAAAATTATGTGAACGCAATAAACATAAAAAATGTGATTTCTAGAACTACTTCAATAAAATAAAAGTTAGAAAGATAAATTTGGAATAGAAAGGGTTTATTAACAAATGTTTTTCTTTAGTTTATTCGTACTTTTACCATCTGACTTGGTGTGTGTGAATTTGACGGGCAACAGCAACAAAGAAGTCGATGAAATAAAACAACTAACTAACTAACAACGTAGTCGAAAATATAAAATATGTGAGAGTACGTATGTACTTAGGTTCATATATAGGAAAAATATGGTAAAATTCGCTCAAGTAAAGTTTTTTCCAGAAATTATTCTTGCAAATTATAAAATCTTATAATTGTCGGAATCGAGGATTTAATTTTTCATCGTAAAACTTATACTATTCTACTCCATGTATACGAGTACGAGTTCACAGAGAAAATGACGCTAATGTTAATAATGACATAAACTACAAATATAAAAAGACCAAAAACGTAGTTTTTAAATTTCATATATTTTAACATAGTTTTGTTTTGACATTTTTTGTTGAGCCAACTCGGTAAAATGATATCCGACCTGAGATGTAGTGTTGGGAAGTGAAAAAACTGCGCTATTGTGAATGAGTCCTAAGAAAATACATGAAAAATTTAGATTTAAAACCTAATTCGTTTGTATTTGCATAGTATTTTTAAATATATAACTAAATCAACAAAAAATTGCCGGCACAACTATTTTCCGTTCATAAATAGCACTAAACAATTCGCAACATACATGAAAGGGGCTACCAGGGTTGCTTTTGCCACTAAAGGAAATTTTGTCCGAGTTGGAGCGTTCTTTTGCAACTCGGTTACATTAAAACGGGTCCAATAATAATTATAATTGAGCAATTTTTTCTAAGTATTCAAAGACTTTAGTTTTGAAACATTCTTTCATGTCTTGAAATATGAAACTGTTTCTGTAATAGTTCAAAACCATTTGTGACAATTTCGGAAAGAGGTATCGGTGTTTATTTTATTTTGAAGCTCAGATTCTGAGTAGTTAAAAAGGTAGTTACCCTAGCAGTGCGTTGAAGAGTTAAGCTGTTAAGGAATCACTAAATGCACTCACACTTTAATATGCTGATTTTTTATATAGCTTATTTTTTCATTTTTCTATACAGCTTATATTTAATTCCACAAATAACTAATTACAAGCAATAACAAAATAATTAGCGGATCAAACAAAGAAATGCATGCAATGGAATTTCAGTAGCATATTATAGACAGGGAAATTATACCAATGTCGACACTTTTTTTTGATAGATAAATAAATATAATACACAATACTACAAAATAAAATGTATCACACTTAACAAGGCGATAAGACCTGGGGTAAAATACTCAACTTCACTAAGTATTATATCTAATCTTTTTCTCTTAAGCCAGGATCTAGTATTCACTTTTAAAAATGAAGTAGGCTTGGTTTGATATTAGAGTGCAAATATATTTCAGGTAGTGCGGTCACAAATAACTTAATCCTCCTTTTGCTTACTTAGTTGGTGCTAGAATCGCTTAAGCGATCTTTGCCGAACTTCTCCTATGATTTGTTTTGTGCATCTTGATATTCTAACACAAATTTAGGGGTCTGCAGTTTTGCGCCGACTCCGAACGGCGAATGTTTTTTTTTTCGAGAGAAGTTTTTTTCATGGCAGAAATCCACTCGGAGGTTTGCCATTGCTTTTCTATAATTTTTGATGTTACTTGCCGCGGTCAGGATTTGAACCAGGGATCCACCGAATGAAGCGCGCACACGTTATACACTCGGCTACGGTTGCCGCCAAGAAATGATTACTGACAAATTATTTCATATTTTCAAAGTTTAAAATTTTTTCTTTCGCGAATATATTTAATGTATTTTTATGAAACAATATTTTTTCCTAAAAAGTAGAGTTTTGATATAGTAAATTTTGTACATTTTGATATAATGATATATCACATTATGATATGGCATTCTTAGACCATGCCGAGGCTAAATTCGTAAGTGGAAAGCAGAACACGTGAAAAAGGCCATCCGAAAAGATGGGAAACTTTTGGCATCAAATACATAGGAGCTGTGCTAAAACAATCGACGATATAGTTATTAGCCATACCAATGGGGGGTAGATCTGTTTTTAACCGAGTTGTGGCATGATATTTCAGAGAAATGGAGGCAAAGTTGTGAGGACAGACTCGAAGTGACGAACGTTCGCTTGCCTTTCAATTAGCAAAGCAAAACAATATTGAGAACCCATTTCTCATAATCAAAGAATAAGCTAGAAGAGATTGGTTGCATGGTTTTCTAAAAAGGCATAAAAATGAATTAAGCTTACGCAGTGCCACCGGTACTTCAGTAGATTGGAAAAAAAGATTCAATGTAGAGAATATGAGAACTTTCTTTAGTTTGTTGAAGCAGGAGTATGAGAAGTATAAATTTTCCCGAACTCGAATTTAGAATATTTTTGTGCAAAGTAAGCAGCCAAAAATTTTAGCCGCAAAAAGCAAAAAACAAATAGGTTACATGACAACAGCAGAAAGAGGATCTCTCATAACGGTTGTACGCTGTATGTGGGCAAGGGGGACGCTTTTTCTATCATTTTTCATTTTCCCAAGGAAAAAATATGATAATGATGAAATGAGGCGAGAACAAGGCCAAAAAGTCACACAATTTGATTTAATTGCGCCGTTTTCAAAAGGTTACCTTAAAGTTCAAACGGCGCATATAGCAGTTAATGGGTATCTATTCATTTTATAAAAACATATTCCGAAGAAGTGATTTTATACTTGAGCTAAAACTGCCTAAGCTAAAATAAACCACCAATGTCAGAGGTAAACGATCAGTATCAACAGTACTAACAACATCACCATATAAAGCATCTTTGGAGGAAAGCATAAACAATATTGAAAAGCGTAAAAAGAGAGGAAACGTAAAGACCAAGTAAAGTAAGTAATTTACACCGGAAAAGCAAGCTATGGAAAGCTCATCGAGTAAGTCGGTAAAAAACTTGCTTCCACCCAGTTCAGATGAGGAATGTTGGGCGGAAACTCTGCTAGTAAGGATACTGTTTTTACAACACGTCTTTTGAGGTAGAAAAGCTAGATTTGTATGCGATGTAATCGATTTGTTTAGTTCTAATAAAACAAAATTTTGAAATATCGTTTTCGGTTTTAATAAATGGAGTGTCTAGCAATTCTTCTACAATGAATTTTCTTTACTTAAATTAAAGAAATCTTATAGGTAATGAGGATTGCCCGATATACAATAATCACATTGTCTGCTAATTTTAAAAAAACCGAATTTTTTCCCCATATATGATTTAAGTGAATATCTTTCAACAATTAATAATATTGCATGATTTTTGTAAAATTCGTTTTAGAAATTTTAGGCAATAATTGAACAACTTATACCTACATACATACATATATCACATTTGGGGTGTTCATATTATTTCTCTACTTATACTACACTGCGTAACAAAAATTAAAAAAAAAACCTGCGGTCATGATATTGTTAATAGTTTTTATTAACATTAGTAGCAGGCTTTTTGGATTGGCTCTAGTTCTTGAGATAAACGAAACTTAAGAAATTAATGAAAAGAAATAGATGACCCAGTTCCAGTTGTATTAATTTAATTATTCCTCAATAAGTTTTGTTATATACATTATTAAAACAAGTAGTTCGTTGGTTTAAATATTTTATTTCCCTTGCAAGTTGTTGTAGGAGTTTACGTTGTTGTCACACGCAAACTTTTAGATGCGCTGTCAGCAATATCGGTGGGAACAGAGTTTTTGCCGGATGCGAGTTTGCTGGTGTTAACTTATATTCACGTGTTTAGTTATTTCTTTTTCATTTATCTGCTTTTTGACCTTGACGTTATCAGTTTGTGTCTTATTTCGAGTATTATAGTTCGTTTTTTCTTGAAAAATATGAGTTCGAAACGTAAACCTTGTGTGAACGACTCCAACAATTTTTGCTATATATATATGTAGGAAATTTTGCCTTAAAACGCAAAGAAAACCAATCACAGAGTTTGTGAAAAATACCTATGAAGCATATTTTGGGAGAAACCTTGCACAAAAGAATAAATATTGGGTGCCCAGTATTGTCTGTAAATCTTGTGTAGAAACTTTGCGACACTGGAGCCAAGAAGGACGTAAAGGTCTTAATTTTGGAGTTCCGATGATATGGACTGAGCCAACTAATCATTTAAATGATTGCTACTTTTGTGCAGTTAATGTGAAAGGTTTCAACAGGCATAAAAATAATGGAAGAAAGATACCAAGGTCGATGGGACGACCACATGATGGCAGACTACTGCTGGAACTTAATACGGGATTGTCCTGAGCAACGACATCATAGGAGGTCCTACAGAAAAAGTTTTTTGTAATTTTTTGAAAATTAATTAATGAAAAGAATATATATTTTTTTATTTTTGTATTACTTTTATACGGGCGCGCAATAAAAATGTAATTTAAATCGATATTGGTATTTTTAATTAGGGTGTTTCGTGAAATATTTAAAAGTCTTTATCTGAAAAACTAGAGCCAATTCTTGCAAAACTGATATTATTTTCGTAATCAGCGCCCCCAAATTACCCTTAATCGACTTAAAAATCTCCGACCGCAAAATTTTGTTCCGCAGTGTTACTGTTTACTTGCTTCCAATCAATAATTTTTACATTTCAAACGCTTCCCCCTTGCAAAATTTTTGCACACGGGCCTGATAACAACACTACTGGCCTTTTTTATTTCTTATGAAGTGTAACGTGCATTGTTTTTTTATCTGCCCTTTCTGACTGCACCTGAACAAAAAAAAATAACTTTAAATACACTCGTCTACTCACCTAACGATATCATAGACACATTACAATCGGGTGTCTCTGGATCGGGAGCTGTGGCCGCCGTAAATGCACTAGGTGACATATTACTTGTAGTTGCCTTCAGACTTGCATCCAATTCATACACTTGTTGTAGTTGCTGCGCTTGCTCAACACTCTGTAATGAAACAGTACCCACAGTAATCGGAAGCTTTGCTTGTAGCCATCGTTTTTCATTATTTGTGCTTAGCCTCACAATCAACTCATAGCTGATTTGCAAGCAATGGCAATCATTGGGATCAGTTGTTGGCACTGTCTGTGGAACAAATAATGTTTCTAGTTGTTGCAATTTTACTTCCTTTTGGTCGCATACACTTTGTACTGCTTTAGCTAATATTGTGGTGAAATAATTGGTTTTTGTTTTTTTGTAGCCATGCGAAGCTGTGATGCGACATATTTGATGCAGCTCAAAGGTTAACTCATTTAAGCTGAGTTTTTCGGGATTTTGTATTGTAACCAAAACAGAAATCGCTTCGCCTGGAACAAACCCAACTTGCTGTAAATTAACACAAATCTCTAATGGTTTTTTAAAAACTTTCCAAAAGAGATGCTCTGCGACATGTACATTGCGAGGCTGTGCCGACATGCATGGGGAATGGTGAATTTCAAGTGGTTTTATTACGTGTAGTTGTTGTTTGTACCAAATTTCACTTTTATTTTTGTGATCTACAAATACTTCAATCATATAGCGGATATGACCATTACTGCTCTCGAAGCTAGACGGGCAGCTCTGTGGTAGCGTAACGGTAAATGGGTAGGTGTATGTGCCACGATCAACGATTCTTCCGCTTGCTGTGCGTGTGTGAGTCATGTGAGATAAGTTGTGAAATAAACAAATATGAGTAATGGAGCAATAAAATGTTAGAGTGTTTGATAATTCAAATTTACATATATTTATATTTACCTTCTTCCGAGCCCATAAAGTAATTAACATTCGATAGAAAATCTTCACGATTAGTGTAAACCTCCACACGCTGTTCTAATTTTTCGGCATTGGTTGGCTGCTCTTGTCGCTGTTTCTTCGTCTTCTTTGATTTTTTGGCTTTCTTCGGTGGTAAGAGCGTTTCCCATTTTACTTCAGCGAAGCCTGTATATTTTATACCCACCGCTGTGTAATTAGATTAATAAAAATGGGGGGCTGTTAAAAATGCATGACTCATCTTAGCTAATAATTTATTAGACATAAGCTCCTAACTATGTACCTTTGAGTAGCAGTCGTACTTCTAGTGTTAATATCACACGTCCTGTTAGCCTGTCACCGGGCTCATATACGGCTTTAGGATAATCTAACTGCACATCACAATGTAGCACTGACATTTTTCGAATCCTTCACTATTAATTTGGAAATCGTTAAACCATCTGCTTTCTTTTTTGACACCCATTGAAAGACTGTCATTTGTGTGTGCCGGCAAAATTATTGAATCGATTCGAATGTTATTTTACTTAGGTTATCTTATCGTTTATAGTTGGGTTTGTTGATATAGTTCGTATCTGGTTGCATATAGAACTGATAATAATAAATTAATTTTATTTTCTATTTTTGTTCATAATAAAAATTATATTTGTTAGCTGTTACGTTCGTAATTTGTAAATAGAGATTTTTTTTATTGTTTAATTAATATTTTGGCATACATACATACATACAACATATCTACACGCCACATACATACATATGTATATTGTATAAATAGTGAATTTTTTGATGAGTAATAAATAACATAACTTAAAAGCATTACAAATATGTGCATGTTCTGTTAGTAACAGCACACTGTAAAGAAATTTAAACTTTTGTAATTAAAAGCTTTATTTCTTTACATTTCAACAGCTTTTATATTAAATCGCCCATTAACCTTTTCTATGCATTTATCAAAAAAAAAAAATTATCCCATTTATAAGCTCGAAATTTGCAAGCTAACTATTGTAGTTTTGAAAACTAGATTAACGGTTTTAGAATAAATGATGTTTTGCACCTTAAATAATTTACTTAATTCTTAGCATAGCTCAGATCTCGATGACAATGCAAATCGTTTAGTCACTAGAGTCGTGATATTTGCACAAACTGAATTTATCACACGATGTGGTTCAAACTCCAAATACGTACATCCTAAATTAAAACCAATAATAGTGTACTAGGTGGCGCATGAAACGATATATTCGTAAAAACCTTATATGTGGTCTGATTTGACTGCAATTCAAAAAGTGCTACCATAAAAATAAAATAATTGTGTAAAATTTTTTGCCAGGAGTCGACGTATTTGCAAATAATGGATTTATGGTCTGTTTTGGTGGTGGTTTTCGAAGCCGTTTTCTATAAATTTTCGTCGGCTTTCCGAAGCTGTTTCTGCGGCTATAGGGACCATTTTGTGAATTTTGCACAACCTGAAATATTGTAATCGATTGTGTGACTTTAAAAAATTATAGTGTTTCATTCATATGCAGAACTTCATGTGGTGAGTGACATCAATTCTCAAATCGATATCTTCTTATTCAATGGAAAGCTTGTAAATAATCGATTAATCAGAACATGAAACTCGAACGACGAAATCAATTTTTGAAAATAAATATCGGGTCTTGCAATAGGAACGCACTAAAGTTATTTTAAATAAAACAAAAACGGTTTGGGATATGAATTAAATTCTTTATTCCTGTGAAAGTACATTCGATGCCATTATGTATTGAACCCGATTTCTATTGCATGGGCACCTCGGGCACGCTTGCAGAAGTTCAGACGCTGAACCCAATTTTCGACGGTTTTCTAGCATAAATCGGCCGATACTGCTGCAATTTCACGTTTGAAATTCGTACGAATTTCATCAATCGTCGCCGGCTTGTTGGGCATAGACCATAGACTTGACGTAGCCCCACAGGAAATAGTCTAACGGCGTCAAATCGCACGACCGAAGCGGCCAATTGACTGGGCCATTTCGTGAGATAACTCGTTCACCAAACTTGGTTTTCAATAAATCGATTGTGACATTCGCTGTGTGGCTTGTGACGCCGTCCTGTTGGAACCACATATTGTCCAAGTCCATATCATCCAATTCGGGCCAAAAATATTCGGTTATTATTGAGCGGTAGCGATTCCCATTCACTGTAACGTGCCGGTCTTGATCATCACGGAAGAAGTACGGCCTAATGACGCCGCCGGCTCATAAACTGCACCAAACCGTATTTTTTTCGGGATTCGGGATGCAATGTTGACTCATGGAGTACGTGTGGATTGCTGCCTGTCCAATACGAGTAACGCATATTTTGCTTATTGACGAAGCCATTCAGCCAGAAATGACGACGACCATAAATTGGACGTAGCGCTCTTAAAGTTGAGGCCATTGACTCCGAATTTCGGTAGTAAATTTTAATAATTTCGACTCGTTGTTGGATCGTATATCTTTCCATGATGTAATGACAAACCTTACTGAAGAGAAATGCCAAAAGATCGGGAAAAAATATGACGTGGTTTGCTATCACTATCGGTCTACTTTTGTAGCGTCCCTATTGCAAGACCCTTTATATTTGCATTTGACAAAACTTTTCAACAAAGATGGCCGCACCAGATGAGCAGACAGAACGTTGTAATTTGTATCTTATTAGTTTCGGTAAGAATTAACCAAATATCTTACAGACCGAGACTAACCCTTTATCAAAATCGGAAGATAGTAAACGGATATTTCGGATTATTTATAAAAAGAAAACAACTATTACCTGTGTGGTGGCGACATCTGTGTGTGTCAAGTGAGTCTATATTCTCAAAAGCATACGCAGAACCGTCTCTCACTTAATTGCATTGAGAGCACAACTTTCTCCGATTAAATGATATGCACAATTCAATATTGTTAAAGAGTACCAGTACATGGCGATATCGGAGCAGCACGGCATATATCCTGTGCTATCTAATCTACGTATCTGTAGATTTCAAGGCTAATCAATACCAGGTGGTATTGAGCGTACAACAGCAAAAATTTACACTAACAAATTATACGGACAATGACAGTGAGAATCGGAGGAAATTACAACAAACACATAGTTTTGATATTTGCTGTTCAGCAAACGAATTAACTCAGCTACTAGCTCAATAACACCTGAAAATAAAAAAAAAACGGAGCATAAAAAGACAAAATGCAAACGAGTTTCTGGAGCAAAATTAAATTTTAAATAACATAAAACTTTTAGCAATAAATCATACGTTTTTTAAGTTTTGTTTTCTTATAAACCACGTGAGTATTTTTTTTCGATTAGATATAAGGTGAAAAAACAACAACAACGCAATAATAATAATACCTACTAATTTCTTGGAGCTTTTAGCGTTATTCGAAAAGAGGTTTTCTATAATTTTTGTTGTTACTTTTCCCAGCCGGGATTGGATTCCGGACACACTGATTGGAGTGCTCAGTAAATGAAAATTTAAGCCTTATTTGGGAAAACCACAACAACATCGGTTTACCAGCCCGGATTTTTTTACATTCTCTTATCGTTGGGGTCGCTGAATTTCACCATTTTGGCAGCATTCACGCAGCGAATTTCTTTAAATTTAATTTTACTCCTTTTCTGACATTCAGTTTTCGCCACCAGCATCTCGAACTCGTAATATTTTTCCATCACAACCATTCACAATGATATTTATTACACAATCGTGGTTATTTTGTTATCAGTTTTTAAAATATGACGGCGCTACGCTTAGTTTTTTTTTTTGTCAAAACAATTTTTGGTATTATCCTTAAACAAAAAAAATGTGTTATTCAAAAGAAAACTTTTTAAACCATTTCTATAAAAAATAGTTTTGTGCCATTCTATTACACTCCCAGCCTCACCATCAGTCATTCTTTTAAATGTATTTTCACTCTTCGACACAAATTTTCTCGAGTTTTGTTATGTTAGGTCAGTCTTTTTGTAACTGACAAGCAGAGGAACGCTTCAACTCGGATCCAATTTCTCTTTCGTTCTAAAAGCAACCGTTTTGCATCTTTCACAAAGCATGCTATTTGTTTAGTGATATTGAAGGTCGGGGAAGAATTGTGCTGGCAAACGAATTTGGTATTAAACTGAAAATTCCGACATACCTTCTTACGGTTTATTCACCTTTGTGCAGTTTTTTTTTCTCCATAATACTGCGTCTCAGGTGGAGTATCATTTCATCATTTATCTTGCAACACATACATTTTTCTAAGTTTGTATAGTTGCTTCACATTCAATACGTTATCCTTTTGCCAGTCGGTTACAATAAAAGAGGTCTTCTTAAGGACAGTGATTATTTTTCAATATTGTTTGCTTTTCTTTTTCGTTAGTATAAAAATATTGGAGACTTTAAAGTTAGTTCCACCTTAATTTGCTGGGGTTCCCGTTAGGTGATTAAACCATTTGAAGTAAGCAAAGCGAGTAGCAAGTAAATTAAAATTTATAAAAAAAAACCATCACAATTCCAGTCTTCTCCTCCACTATTTTATTGTCAACCAAAAAATTACCAAGCATTCACGACCCAAAGTATATTAAGTTGTATAACGTTTTTACACTAACCCTAATGCGTCGAATAAATACATTATATCTATATATATATATATAATAAAAGCGTTTTAATAATTTACAAACTACAAAATGAGGTATCAGCATGTTGGCGAGTGGAAAGTTTTTTCGTTTTCTACTTTGGCACTTTATGTCTTTGTTTTTGGCACTTCAATCAATTATATGTAACTATCAAATATACATATATATTTTTGGTTTTAGAAAATATCATCATCGTCTTCATCGCCATCTTCATTCGCTTCCTGCACGTGCTCATCCGTTTCGCTCAGTACACCACAACTCGATGCGAAAGTATCCAAGCTGCGTCCAGTGTGTCCAGTACCCAACGAACCATACGAGTGATAATAATTCAAACTCAATGCTGAGTCCGCAGACATATTGATAGCCTGTGTGGAGGCTGTAACCATATCATATGCAGGGAATTTGGGTAGCTTAATGCTACGCTGTTGATTTTTAGTGCGTATTTTGGGACTCGACGTCTGGCCAACACTGTCCAGGGTCTGTTGACTGCTCAGTGTGGCAAAACTAAAGGATGGCGGTACTGGAAATAAAAACAAGTATTTGTTTAAAAGAGAGTAAGTAAATACTTTCATATATATGTACATATGAGGCGAGAATAAAAAAGTGAAGTTTTTACAAGAATATAGAGAACAGCGACAGGGGGAGTGACGTGAATATAAATCCTCTTCTTCTCAAGACAATCCACAGACTGCCCGTAATGGGCTTAATGATCCCTGTTGTCGCTACCGAGGCTCTGTCGAAGGGTTTGCATGCCCACCTCCCGGAAAGACGTTAAAATACTTGAAACAGCGGGATAGACGGTGAAAAATGATTTCGTTCGTGAGTGCGGTGTTCGGGCAGCTGCAAGATTTGCTTGTGACGATCTCGGTCGCAGGATCTGGCTGGGAATGGCTGGCACTGGGAGAGTTCGGGACCCCTAGAACGCCCCCAATATGAAATTTTCCGTTTATCTGCTGTCGGGTTGGGCTCTGTGGTTGAGAAGGTGGAAAGTGAAGTGATGGACCCTGTTGGTGACCTTTAATGAGAGCTCATTGCTGAGGCTGCTGCTAGATTTTCTTCATTGGTGAAATAATGGAGTGGTTGGTGATGGCCATAGTCTTGAACGGGGGCTCTGGCCGAGCATGGAAGTCCCTGGTAATGACTTTGGTCCAAGTTGCCGGATTTAAAAAGAGATATGTAAGAAAGAGCAACACATAGAGATGTCGTAAAAGAGAATTAGTCGAGAGGTGTTAAATAAAGGTTTAGACAAGAGTTGTCAGAAGCAGATGCATAAAACGTATCTTGAATTGATGCAAGAAAAATAGTTGAAAGGAGGGGTGTGGGAGCTCAGCTCGTGGGGGCTGCGGCCTCGCGGTCTGGCTGGGGATTGGGTTGGCGCTGCGGGGGCGGGGAGTTCCGAGAGTGCGATCCGAAAAAGTGGTTCGACACTCTTGAGTTCCTGTTCCCCGCTTTTGCTGTGTTGATCTCTGATTAGGTTTTGTGATTGAGGTCGCAAGCTGCCGGGCGCTCATACTACATTGGTTCTACGGGGACTTGTAACCTCTTAAGTGCTTGGTGGAGAACTATCCAGTCTATTGAGCACGACCCCATATGGAGAGTATCGTGGTGGCTGTTTAATGTCAAAATGATTGGCTTGCCATGCTCGAATGTGGAGTTAGATAGTATTCTTTACTAAGGTGATGGTGTGCCATTCCACATTACCAATGGTATGAAGTATTGTGCAAGCAGACTGGGATGTTCATTAACGCAATATATTGATATGTAGCACTTTTTAAGATCCCATGGAATTAGAAAAGCTGCTGGATCATCATTCGCTGCACCTTGTTTAGAGCCTTGTGAAGCTCATACAGCTCAGATTTCCATTGACTTCGTTATGCATCGTTAACAACTCGCAAAGGTGTATGAAGCTGCAGAATAATCGTTTATTTTTTAATTCTCAGGCACGCTGTGAATTTCACTCACTTTCCAGTGACTATGCTGGGTGAAATGAAAATTTTCAGGTGAAATAATTTGCAGCAAATGCCCGCGTCTAAAGCCGTATCTTTAATTATTGTAATCCACAATGCTTCCGCGCATGAGATCAATAGAATGTGGTTCGGATTCGTCGAAACTTATTGGTGAAAACCCTTTTCGTTGTATTTCGAGGCCAACAGCGGTGTATTTAATTTTTCAGCTCGAATAAATTTTTAAAGGCCAAGGATAAATAAATTGCTCTATAGATTCTACCAACAATCTCAATTAGCATCAAATAGCTCAACGTTAAGGTCTTGAATTCAGACGGAGATGCTCAAATTGTTCAACTTAATTTTTTTCATAGCGTTACTAGGTTTGCAGTAATACCAAATACACACATCGCGGTATAGTGATCTGGCCGATCTTTGTTGAAAAATGGCTCTTCTTACTTCTTAGTCGGCGAAATGCTTCAACTGTATGAGTCTGAAAACATATAAATGGATGGAAAGCCAGGGTAGCACCGATATATCGCTGATTTTAGATGCGAAACATCGATTTATAGTTCGCATCCCAATCAGTATCACATTAAAAAAAAAAATAGCTACATCTAGATTTCTTCTTGAAGCATTCATACAAAACTAGAATTTTATATTACTATTCACTTACAACAACTATCATATGAAGGCGGCTCATCATCATCATTATTGTTGGATATATCCTGTGCTCGCACACTTTGTGTCGTTGCGCTTCTAGTGGCCGGATTTTCGAATATATCATCATCATCATCACCATCATCATCTTCTTCTGTCTGATTTATTTCCGCCTGCACACTCCATTGTTCGCCCGCTACTTCGCCATCCTCCTCCTCCAACGTAGACATATCACGTGAACTGATCATACGTGGCTGTGATGTGGTCACCAATTGTATACCACGCTGTTGCAATGGAACCGTACCAATTACCACCGGCACCGATAAATCTGTGTCGTAATGAAAATAGCCGGTTTTCAATTTTACTTGCAGTGTATAGTGTACGAAAACTATGTAATTGGGATTTAATGTTGATCGTGGCGTATCGGAGGGCACACACACAGTACCCTGATACATACGCTTCGTCAACCGAAGTGTGCGTTCCGTTATAATACTCTTTGCTAAAGTTTTCGTATAGAAATTTCGTTTATATGGCTGTCGTGCAAGAAAAATGAAATGTTGCTTCAGCGAAGCCTCTACGCTAGAAATGTCGTAATGTGGTGACTGGTTATCCACTTCGAGGAAAAAAGTTATCTGTTGACGTGCGACGAAACCGTTATAAGGCAGTAGTAAGGTGTACATTATGGGACCCGATGTGCATGGCCAATTACAAAGGTATTTCACATTTTCATCGCGTATAGGCAACTGAAAGGTGGAGTGGTAGAAAATACATAAATATTAATTAAATAATTTTTTTTATTATATTGGATAAATTCAATCACAATGTATAAATGTGCATATATATTTATATTCAGCACTCACTCCATACTCTGGATTATGATTTAGATTCAATGCCTGCACCACTGTTATAGGTTTGCGAAAGGCCTCATCGAATGTCCATGGCTTGGCGATGGTCAGGGAAATGTTGTAGGCAATGAAACCGTATGGGCCTTTGCATGAGGACGGACAACCGGACGGTATACGTAATCTTAATACATAAACGTGTGTACCGGCACGAAATTCAGGATTATCGTAAACATTGGTACGCGTGTGTAAATATTGTTGATGTCCACAGTAGTTGGCTGAGTCGCTTTTGCCACTGAGAGACCACTGTACACGCGCTTCACCTTCGAGCGTTACATAGACAGCTGCAAAAAATATACACATGGATATGTATATATATTAATCGTAATAAACAAGTTTATAATTCGTCTCATAAAAAATCTGCCTTCAAGCATGTGTACAAGAATTTAAAAATAAATTGCTGTTTTCGCTGAATTCGCTGAATGTCGATCTTTTGAAATTGAAATGAAGGTTATATTGATTGTTGCTGAATTCGCTGAATGTCGATCTTTTGAAATTGAAATGAAGGTTATATTGATTGTTTAAAGCTTGTCGACAAAATTTTGGGTACAGTGGCTGTTTTGCCATATTCAGCATGGTTTGCATATTAAATATTGAATTTTATAGAAAAATACTAATTATTGAGGTCATAATTTTCCTGAAGGTTTGACTTATAAAGTAAATTTCTTAATAGAAAATATTGTTCAATATTAATTACTAACTTTGTAAAACAAACCTTTAGGAAACTTATGTTTGAAAAATATGGCTTCCAAAATCTGCAAAAAAAACCAATGTGCATGGAATATTCGGTGGCAACTCGTATCTGCACTTTTTTTACCGGCATAATTAGTATATTTCTAAAAAGTTTAATATTTTTATTCAATATTTTTCAGTATTTATATTTCTTATTGTATTTTTTTAATTTCTAATAAAAATTTCTCATAAAACATATGGACTGCTTGTTATTTGCTTATTTTTATTTCATGTGTTTCTAATTTATTTACCAGTGTCCTTTGCAAAATTCCTGATGAAAATTTATATAACGTTTGATAAAAACAAAAAAAATTCCAAAATTTAATTAGTTTAAGAATTGTTGAGTTAAAAATTTTATATTTTTTAACAATGTTTTCCAAAAATATGGCTGTAGCTTTGGTAGACGGAAGATAGCTTAAAGTATCTGAGAGAAACGTGCGCACGAGCTATCATCGACTCGGATCATCATCTTGTCAAGATTCGCACGCGGCTCTGAAAATCAAAAAGCGCGCGTTCAATGACACAAGAGTTATGTTTTCGTATTTTCCATTAAAAAAAACTATCCAGTAACAGTACCGAAATTTCTGAGCCTTAACAAAGTTTGCTCTCAATGAGAAAAACATGCAGGAAAGTAAGAAAACGCAAAACCAGCAAGAAGTTGGAAGCTTTCGTTACAGCTGATTTTTATTTTTTGCAAAGTTTAAAAAGTGTATACTTAAAATAAGGAAATAGCTCCACAATTCATAATTTATGTCTGCAAATTGTTAATTGAAGCCACTGCGACTGAAGATGCAGGACTATCTTTGCAAACACACAGAGTCTGGGCACCTTGCTTATATAATATAAACGACTGATACGATGAAGAATGCCGCGCCGCCTTGGAAAAAACAGTGTGAGAGAGATAAAGAAGGTAGCGAAGCGCATCTTCCAAGAAAAGAAAAGAGGGGCCGAGACACACGAGTGCTATGGGCTTGAGGGAAAATTTTTTGTAAGAAAGAAAACGGCGACCTGATGACCGGCATCCAGAGCGAACTCAAATTTTGAAAGGAGCACTTCTTAACGCTGTTTAATGGTAGTGCCGCTGGTGCTGACAAACTGGCAGCAGAGATATTTAAGTACGGCGACGAGATGCATGCATTTACCAGCCCATTTTCAAAATATGGTCGGACGAACGCATGCCTGCTGATTAAAATTTCTACACAATCCACAAAACGGGCGACTCTGCAAATCTCGGAAAATATGTGAGAAAGAAGAATAGACACACACCATTTTTTAGCTGACTTCGAATGCGCTTTCGGATAACAAGAGAAGAAGCTGCCTATTTGCCGCAATGTCTGAATTTGTTATTCCGGCTAAAAAAAATGCCACTATCAAAAATTACGTTGAGCAAGACTACCAGCTTCGTTTGAATTGAGAAAGACCTCTCCGAGCCTTTTGATACAAAACGAGATGACTCCCTATCGCTAGAAAATATAATTCAAAATGCAGACAGCCAAGCACAATCTTTTATAAGAGCGTGCAACTTTTGGCGTATGCCGATGATAGAAGCGAATCGATTGGGTCTGGAGGTGAACGATGCCCAACCGAAGCACCTCCTGCCATCAATTTGTTTGTCTGGCAACCAGAATAAACACCAACCGCAAAATCCAACATGAATTTCCCTTGCCAACTTTGGGCTGAGTAGCCCACTGCGTAGTAAAGCCCACTGCGTAGTAAAGCCCACTCTTGGTGAGCTAAAACTACTCTAAATAAGCTCTTTTACGTTTTTGAAGGCCGCAGAAGCATGGACGCTATCTACATCGGGTGAGATGGCTTTTAGGTGTGGGTGTTCCAGAGAAAGATTTTTAAGCCTCTATGTATTTGCGAAGTCGAATACTGCAGACGATGAAATGATGAGCTAAGTATAGGAGTTTTACCGCGGCATAGACATAGTTCAGCAAATTAAGGAAAGAAAGGTCTCATCAACGTTAGAAAGACCAGGGGGAGAAGGCCTTAACTACACCTGGGGTCTCTAGCTGGCGCCTGTTGGTAAAGCATAGGAGTGGCTGGCGGATGAATTGAAGTTAGCCAAAATTGCCTAGGTGATTATAATGACAATTAGGAAGCATTAAAGGCTATAATTTTGAAATATTTTGCTTCGTCGAGTTGTAGTTTTGAAAGCAAAAAAATTATATCAAACAAATTGTGTACCTAGTTTAGAAAGAATATTTCACTAATAATGTGAATTCAGTAATGTGTGCTAAGTAATGATGACAATTTTATTATGCCCAAAAAGGGCTTAACTCATAAATTTACTATAAGGAAAAAAATCCAATTAAAATAAAGCAATACTCAAAAATTTGAGGCACATGAAAGACTCAAACCTGACCCAAGGAAACAATAAATTAACAGAATTTTTTAAGTAACAAATTTAAGGATTTTTTCACATTTTCTCACAATTTTTGTTGCAGCGTTTGGTTTTGCGGCCGCCATAGCCAAGTGTGTAGCGTGTGTGCGCTCCGTTCGGATGGCCTCGGGTCCAAACCCTGGGCAAATATCATCCAAAAATTATAGAAAAGCCTTTTTCTAATGGCGGCCGCTCCTTGGCAGGCAATGGCAAAACGCCGAGTATATTTCTGCCGTAAAAAAACTTCTCACGAAAATCATTTTCTGTAGACTCCTCAATTTCTCCCTCAACCCCTCAAGGCGCACAGCACCACAAATTGTAGCAGAAATTCGGCCAAAAATGAGCACCAGATAGTAAATTATTATTATTATTTCGTTTTATTATTGACCTTGGTATATTCATTCAAATTTTTGTTTGTGTTAAGTTTGTTTCCATTCACTAATATAAAAATGTTTTCCAAAAGTTTAACCAAAAACTGTTTGTTTTTGAGCGAAAAAGAACACCTGAAAAACCAGTTTTAGTTTAGAACAAAAATTTTAAACTCCATATAAGATTTTTTACCAAAATATTTATACTTTTTACAGATATCGCTAAAATTTTTTTGATCGTATCAAATTCACGCAGGACATGATAAAATATACGCATACGTGCACTCAAAACTATTTTCCCGGTATTCCTAAACTTTTTTTCCTTGAAAATTTAAAAATATTAAGTACATTTGTTTCTTTCTTACTCTACCAAACTCTCTGCTGCAGGTACGTATTCGGGGAGGGGGCCCGAGGGGCCCCCCCCGAAATTTCAAAATTGACAATGATTGATGCACTGAAAAAAAACATCGGTTGAAAATCATGTCATGTATTCTTGTGATTGAATATTTTGTTAATTACAAAAACACTGTACGATTACTCAATGCGTTATACTATTACGAAATTTAGAATGTCGCGCCAACGCCGAAAAATCGATTTCTTATTTTGTGCATATGGCAGCAGTGGACTGCATTGTTTACATTTGAACAGCAGTGGAGAACGCAACTATTATTCATTCTGAGGTTACACGACTTTAGTAATGAATTCAAATTCACAATGAAAAGACAGCAAGGCCAAACATCAGTCAATTCGTTTTTCAAAATACCGAAAATACAAAGTACTGGCAGTGCAGAGAATTTAGATGGTGAGTAGCAAGATTATACAGTGCAGGTTGTCTTTCGAGGAACAACGGATTAAAAATTCTGAACTTTTGGTCATTTATTATACCTGTGCCTAGCTTCATTGAAATTAAACTTATAATCTCAATCCAAGTGTGTTAGTTTTGCAAAAATTACTCATTAAATAAAAACGCCACAAAAAATTTATTTTTTTCCAGTTGTGGAATAAATTTCGTAGCGAATTCGTAGTCAATGAAAATTTATAAAGACATATGAGACAAAATGAAATGAATGCAATAATTTAGAGCTAAACAGTACAAAAATACAATTCAATAGGAAAACGAATAACACAATAATAAATGTATGATTAGCGATCAGATCAGGGACAAACCCTTTTGATGTGCATACGAAGAGTAAGCAGCACCTTAAATATAATAATTTAACGGTTTTATATCTTCATCATCTGATGAAATAAAAATTCAATATTCTACAGATAAAGACCAAATTTTGGATATAATTCTTCGTGACGACAGATCGGATGAGATTAGCCAAACTAGCTCTCCAAAAATCATCCAATCTATATGGCAAGCCAACCAATTCGACATCGGAAAGACGAATCGCGATTCTCTTGATGACAATACGAAAAAAAATATACTTACATCACTTCTGCTTCCTAAACTGCCTTATAAGTTTCCTGCTACAAAAGAAAACTCACACAAAAGAAGTTTTCAAGCTAAGTGGATAACAGAAGGTGGTTTTGCGTTTCTGGCCTATTCAACGAGTGGCGACAGTGTGTTCTGCAAACCATGCTGGTAATTTTTTCATGAAGGCGCCGGAAAAGTATGTCATCAAAATCCAGGAAAACTGGTCAGCGTTAGTTTCCGAGATTGGAAGAAAGCCATAGAATCTTTTGGAAAGCATATAAACAAGGAATATCATAAAGATTGCGTAGTGAAAGCGACTTCATTCCTTCCAGTATCAAGTGAAAAACACAGTGATATCTCATCCCAATTGAATACTCAACTTCCTAAAGAAAAAGGGGAAAACAGGGCTGTACTTCGACTAATTATTGAGACGATCCTTTTTTGCGCAGAGCAGGAAATAACTTTAAGAGATGATAACGATAGCGGCACTTTCTCTTTGAAACGGCCTGAAAAGAAAGATGGAAAGTTTCAGGCCCTTATGCGCTTCAGAATCGAATCTGAATTATTCAAACATTTTCTGATATCGTCACTGGTAAAATAACTGATAAAGTCAATAACTCTGACTGCTTCAGTCTTCTCGGCGATGAAACCATGGACGTTTCTGGCACTGAGCAGCTTTCACTATTTCTACGTTACGTCGATTTTTCGGAGAATATTCCTGTGCTAAGAGAATATGCCGTTGGATTTGTTTCAATCGATGATCAGTGTTCTGTGTGGATGATTCAGTGATGTATAAAGGCTCAGTGAGCAATACAGGTTTAAAAATATTAAAATTGAAAAACACAAGCAATATACATATATTTTATATTGAAATAGTTTTCTATGAATTACTGCAAGGACAAGAAATTATAAAACAGCCAAATTTAACATTAATTATAATTTTTTCGAATCTCAGTTATTACTTGCAATCCAGATATAGGCGATTCCAGTAGAAGAAAGAATGACGTCAAATTTATTTCATTAAAACACGTATGAACGTGTTGAAATTTAATTTTTTCTCGGCTAATCAATAATTAGGACGTTCACCTCATACATAGATGAGCAATGATAACCGATATCATTTCCAAATTTGCGGGACCCTACCGAAACTAAATCCTGGCTACGGGCCTGCTCTGCTGATATGGTATATCTATCTGTTTCAAGAGATAGCCATGTCATATCACCTTTTTCGACACGAAGTTCAAGCTTTTGTGTATTTCTTGCTGAACGTTTTTATTTTTTTCTTTGCATGTGATTTTATTTGTGAAATTTAATTTTTTATTTATGTATGTTTTCTACACAACCTACAATGCTACTTTGGGTCAATGAAATTGAAATATTTTTCAGACAATAAGAATGAATAACTTTGGAGCTGTCGGTATTTAGCACACTGCATTAAATACACGTTGGTCGCTACCAGGTTTGAACTAACCAATAAAAATAAAAACTATTTTACTGATCACTTTGTTTATTTAATAACTGGTACCGAATCTAGATGCTTTACTTCATTTTCAAATTTAATTGGTTTAATAATTGTATATCAGCACTGCTTTGCAGCACACAAATTGCGGTGAGGGCGCTAACAAAAAATTATTATGTCATACGTTAAACTGCAACTATTCGTTGGTTTTCAACAGATTAGAAAATCGCTTTATTTCAATTATTGTTTGGATTTCTTGCTATCTTTCTTTCTTTTGGTTAATACACTTTTATAAAATTCTGGTAGATTATTATCATCAGTTGCATTGTTTTCAACTATTTTTTAGTACATATACTAATATAGTTTAAATTACTTGCTTGTAGAAATTCATATTATCAGCTTATTTTTTAATTTTTTTCAGTTTTCCACAGCATTACTAAAACAAATATACTCTTAAATCTTTGTAAGTTCAACTGCACATACATATGTTTTATAAATTTTCATTCCACCAACTCCAAATAATTACCATTTACTCGCTTCATTTTCTGCGTTTTCAATACGATGCGTCCATGTATGTATTCCCCACTATTGTAGACCGCATCCATGCGGTCCAATTGAAAGGAGCACATTGTGGGCATTTTTACAAAAATATTATTATTTTTTTTAAAAACCCTTCACTTTTTAACTACGTAATCACTTTCGAATCATGCAGTGCTTTTTTCGAAATATTTTTTTCACTTTCACCAACCATTGGTTACACATTCAAAAGTCTTCCACACCAAAACTGGCGAACACAACTTCCGTTTTGCTATCCTTGCTAACTGGCGACATGTATGCTACACCACTACTTCCCGACTAAAGTGTTCTGCATGCGATGGAGCTTATACTAGTCAACCACAAACTAACCCATACATATGCGTATCGGTATATATGTAGAATATTTGGCGATGCTGTATCCTGTTAGTGGCACGCATTGTGTCTGGTTGTTTACAGTCTCCATTTTATCCATTAGCGAATCAATAAGCTGGCGCCAAGAAGCCTTTGAATTTGCCAACAACAAAAAGAAAATGCCCAAAAAATAGAGATAAATAAAAAAAAACCTATATCGACATTTATTTATGTACTAAATATACATACATACATACATATGTAGCAACAATTTTATAATGAAAGCTCAGCAACGATATTTTCGCGCATATACATATATTAGATACATGGACATAAATATAAAGTTCCTAAGTTAGTACTACTACTCTCTGTGCTATTAAATGTAGTTCAGTTTTAAGCATCACACCATCATCGACTTGATGATGTTGCTGCTGTTGCGACTGCATACTACCAAGGCGTTCGGCCGTCCGTCCATCCGTTCGTTCGTCCTTTGTTTCATACTGTGCGTAGCGTAAGAAATCTAACGACTTTTCAATAGTCGGGCGACGAAGTTTTACAACGCATGTAGTCTGGCGATTTAAATGCGTTCAATGCCATTGCTGCTAGCCGTCATTTATAGTGACTGAAGAATGGTTGTTGCGACTTCTGAATAATGACGTGGCGTTTTGTTGTTGCTGTAATTACAGCTTCCACAATTAGCATTGTTGCCAGTCCCTGTTCATACGAGTATTTGCGAGTATTTACGAGCGCAAATCCATACATACGCATACTCTTTGTAAGTATGTGTGTGAGTGCAAGTGCTTTTAACGGTTACTTATGCCTAGTTCCTGCTTTTATTCAAAACTAAGTCAAAATTCTAAATGGTTATCCTACATATATACTACATACATGCACGTATATTTTTATTTTAAAGTAGAGCTGTGAGCAAAGACTAAAGCTAAGAGCGAAGAAAATCATTGATCGGATTCTGGGATAACACTTTATGCATTCCCTGATGAAAAATAGGAACTACCTCAATTAGTTTACGCTAGAACAAGTAAGGAGAAGTCTAATATATAGTGCAACCGAACGTTAAATATCAGGCGCAAGTTTTTATTTCCAATATACCGTGCTTGTTGTATGCAATTTATTTATTTATTTTAAAAAAAAAAAATTTGCTTAAAGAGTAAATCTCACAAGCTAATTGTGGAATAAAGCAATAGCATCGAGGCCTTACGCTTAACATCTATGTACGGATTTATGTTACTTTTCTATTTTAGATTCTATGGTATAGATTGATTACTTTAAAGAATTTAGTGATTAAGGATATTGAATCAGAGGTTGGGGAAGAAAGGTGGGTCATTGGGTTTGAGTTGCTGAAGACTTGTCTTCTATGGGCGGAGTATATTGGGCAGTGGAGAAGGATATGGGGTATGGTGATTCTTATGTCCGCGTTGCACTTACATGCAGCTGGGTTGGAGTTGGTCATGAGATGTCCGTGTGTAGTCTTTGTATGGCCGAGGCGAAGTCGTTCAAATTTTACTACGTCCAGTCGAGTCACTTTATTTTTATTTCTTGTTATAAAGTCTGTTATATGGGTTTTTGTGTGGTTTACTTGTTGGTACCAGTCATTAGTTAAGGTCCATTCATGGTAGTGTTTGCTGTATGCAATAAAACCATTGAATGTAATAATCTTATTTTTGGAAAACTAAATGACTTTTTTTATTTGAATAACAACTGAAACGAATTGGCTTGCTTTTAATATTTGTTTTTACATACAGTTATATGTTTGAATATAGCGTTATTCAAATTTTTAAAAAATTATAGTTTTATGAGAGGTTGCGTGGTTTTCATCTGACTTCTATAATTTTCGAAACTGTGTCTTAATACTAGAAATGCAAAGTGTGTACGAAATTTGATTGAATGTGGCAAAGAAGTTTCAGAGATATACCCGTTTGCTCTAAGCTAAACAATACACCCTGCGAAATAATTATACAGGCAGCCATATTTTGTTTTATAAGCAAATGTGGAGACATACTACCATAAAAATTGGTTTTGCAATTTACTCTTTATGCTCATTTGTTCATTGCTTGGGTTCATTTGTTGGTTTTTATCCAAGATAACTAATGAATCCCGTTAATTTCTTTGACGTCAGAGCAAACCAATTATAAAGGCAATAAATAATATTACTTCATTTGAGAACTGAAAGTGTTTGTGCCAAGAAGTGAAAAAAATTTAGCCACGGTAAGTTTTAAATAAAAACTCATCATTAAAAAAAATAAAAAAATTTTAGAAACAATGCCGCGCGGAAAGCAATTGACTGGTGAAGAAAAGGGAAAATTCGAAGCATACCACGATGAGGGGCTGTCCAATCGCGAAATTTCCAGGCGAATCAAAAGATCTGCATGGGTCGTAGACAATTTTATAAAATTGGGTAATCGCTATGGAAGTAGAAAGCGAGCAGTAAGGACTCCACTGGTCGGAGAAAGATGGAAACGAGATGCAAGACGTACTGCTGCTGGAGGAAATCTAAGTTCGAAAAAAAATATGTTGCCTTTATAATTATTTCGCAGGGTGTACCACACCCATGCCCAACATTTTTGATTCCGTATATTTCATTTTCAAGCCAAATATTGCATATTAAATGTGAGGAAGTTACTTTGTATAGTTAATCAAATATGTATTTTTTTTTATTTTGGTAATTTAGCGTTAGGTATATGAGAGGTGGGCGTAGTTTCTGTCTGACTTATATAATTTTCCAAATGTTTATCATTGAGTTGAAATCCACAGCGTGCCTATGTCTATATCTATCTGTGTTGCTTTATGCTGTTGTAAAAAATCTTTGAGTGAATAAAGTTATAAAACTCTGGGCTCCCACTGCGCTTGAGTGTTAAAAGTATAGAAGAGCCTAAGGTCGTATTCAACCCAACTTTAAATAGCGCTGCTGGTTTTCATTTCAAAGTTAAACGTATATAGATATAAAAATGAATGTTATATTACTCAACCGATATTTATGAAATTTTTACAATAGGTGCACATAGTCTGTGGGCCGAATGTAAGGTATATAAATGTAAGTTTGGAATGGTTGGCGGTTCCATGCCCTATACAGTGAAAAAGTCAAATTCCTTTTAACTCCATAACAATTTGATGCAGATGTACAATATTTGGTGTATAAATCATATATATGAGGCCATATATTATTTGTTGTGGAATAAAGCGGAACTATACCGCCATTTTTGACGAAACTACTATTCACAAATTTCTTTCCAGCTATTTGACGAAGATATTTGATCTTCGATATATGCATATGTGTATCCTTTAGAGCAAAGTATAAAGTGTATTTTAAGCACAAGAGCAACGTTCAGTTTTTTAAAAAAATTTGTCTCTATTGGCGCATCAAAGCAAGCCGAGTTTGCTAGTACAACAAAATTTTGGAAATGGCAAACTACGTTTATTGATTTAAATAAAAAAGGGAAATTAGTATGAAATTAATTATTTTTCTCTCCGACTGAATTTTTTATCATTTTGATTTCTTTGATTTTTGAAAATTACCGTTATATGAGGAGTGGGCGTAGTTTTAGTCCGATTTGTAAAATTTTGGCTTACTAACATTCAATGTGAAGTGACTACCAATTTTTTCACCAGAGTATAAAAATAGTAAACAGAATAAACTTTATCTTTTTGCAATTTGTTATGCTTATAACTTTAATCATCATTCGTTCACTGATGGAATGATTTTTCTTATGATTTTTTTTTAAATACATTTTGCTAAAAAAATTGTGGTGATTTAAGAAGATGATTAACTATAGCATTAGAGAACTTCGGCGGGAACAAATCTATCTACAGAAATTTCAGATCCAAAATATTTAAAAGTGTTTGCATTGCTGCTGGGAGTCGGAAGTTTTAAATTTAAGTTGACATTCATTAAATAAAACACACACCTAGTTTTGAAGTGCCAGTACAGAATACAAAAGCAGTGTCTCATCTTTCGTATATTTATTTATACAGAAAAGTAAATATTTTCTGAATATTAAATTTAAATAATAATAAGAGGAATGAGAAAGTTATAAAATTTATAATGGGCACAATGCTTTCCATCTAACAACTGCAATGAGGGAAACGGTTTCACTCAAAAACTAAAATGGCGCTGAGATCTTCGCTATTATCGCAGATCGAACATATATATCTAAAGGCACCCTTACATGGCGTTTTTTGGATGTCACACTTAGATTTTCGAAAAAATTTTAAGAGTTTTAAAATAATGAAAAGAAGAGAAAATACAATAAAAAAGAAACCACATGCAATATGAGGGCCGCCGACATGGCTACCAATAGGGATTGAAAATAATTTTTAAGTTTTTTTTTATCAATTTCAGTGTTTTATGTAAAAAATAATAAAAGTCGATTTGTTTTAAATTCAATCCTTTGTGTTGTTTACATGGTTGAGTTAGTATTTCTGCTTAGAATTGGGTGATTCACAAGATGCCATATTTTGTCATAAATCCTAAAACCATAAAATTTTAGATTTCAAAAGTTATGTTTTTAGGTTACATTCAAACAAATAATTAAAACTAAGGAATTTTGTATTTTTTAAACATTATGACACATTATGATACCTTAAGAATCATCTAAATGCTATTTGATTTTTCATTGTTTGTGAAAGAAAAAGAAAAGCAGCTAAAAATGTTTAAGCGAAACGTTGGGTTAAAAAGTGGGAAAATTTAGTTTTATTCACACAAATAATTTAGATTGGTCCCGCATGTTAATAAAATCGCTAGGTAAAATATATGCAAGGAAGTTTTAATTAAACAGCGGCTGAAAGAGGTCAATAGTATTATTAGCAAGTTCGGGTGAAACCGAAATTTTAATACCCGGCGCATGTTTTTATGTCAAATAAGCAGCACTCTCTCATATTGAAAACTTAAACGGCTAATATTTCATATAATAAAATCAAAACGAACTTACCATTTCTTAAACTTTGATTCTTAAGCATAGGAGCTTTATCTTATGGATTTATGGGAAATGAACTGTCAAAATTTTTATTTAGCTTAGGTCAACCATGCACGGTTTCGTTTGAGAAGTTGTTGCCATTTTGAAAGTAATCTCACAATGTCACTCTCAAAGAAAAACTGAGGCAGTCTTTTCACCAGCAAAGTCATCCGCGATAGGCAGAAAGTGGTTGTCATCACTTGGTGTCAGGCCCCGAATATAATTTGGATGCATAAAAACCTTCCAACCAAGCTCCCAGAGTTTCTGGCGAGTTACTATCGATGTGTGTGGCTTGGCGTTGTCCTATTGGAATGAAATCCTTCTCTTATTGGCCAAAATTGGCCGGTATCCAGCCTTATTTAAATTGTGTCAAATGGTTTTGTGCAATATTTGGCTCCTGGGTAATCGAAGCAGTAATCGGACTGGACGATTTCCATTGGTTTATCGATATTTTCCACAATTGGCCTTCCAGAGCGTGGTGCATGGTTGATAAAAAAATCACCGAAACGGAATCGACAAAAGTAAAATTGGGCAAGATTGGCTATTACAGTATCGGGGCCATAAACAACATTCAAAATTTTAGCCGTCTGGTTTGCGGTTACGTCTATATTAAAAAAGAACTGTAAAATATTGCGTATTTTCTCTATGCTGGTGTCCATCGCAAACAATACTGAGTCAAGCAATCACAAAATTGTTTGAGTAGGTACAGACTACTTAATACATCTATTGGGAAAATAATGGATTTCCTTTTACTAGATCTAATATATTCTATGTTTTTTTCGTAAGCTCAAACTTAATTTTGTATTGACAATTCTTGAAAATTGATCAGGTACATACATTTAAATTAGAAAACAGTTCTAACTTTTGTACATATATACATATACCCATATTATTTGAAGAAAATGGCCGCCAGTAGGCTATACTCTAATCAATTTTAAATTTACATATATCTATATATTTATTCTCCGCCTTAAATTTATATATTTATTTACATTATATTTCCTTTATTTTAATAACACAGTTTTATTTATTAAATTTAAGTTTACTTAATTAATGGACAATTTATCAGTAGTTTAAGTAGGGCATTCGTGTTGTATTGCCAGCGACTGCAAACGATCAAAAATGTCTGCTTTACAGACCGTCAGTTGGCTAGTACTCGTAGCAACATGTTGCTGCAACATTTCTTTGGATTTTTCCCAAGAGCTCATATGCAACGTATTGGTTAGGTTTGGCACGTAGACTTTTGCTAGGTAGTGACTATCTGTTGAAGAATCGCAAATTTCATCGGTAGCTGAGTAAACAATGAAATTAGATAAGAGGCAAACGTTAGTAAAATAGTAAACATTGCTGTAAGAAAGTTAGAGGCTTCTGAACATCAAACATATATTAACTTATTTAATTTTTGACACGAGCATACTTTTTTATATCGCGTAACGAAGGTCGAGTCGATTTCGCTTCCCAACGTCCAAGACTTGACGATTATATGAGGAAAAAGAATCAAGCCTTTCGGGGACATTTAAGGCCAAGTTTCTGATCTTTTCGGAACTATTTCAAGACTTTTCAGGCACTCAGGACTGGTTCACCACTACAACTACTACTACTAGATAATAACTATTACTATTACTACTACTACTACCACTACTACTACTACCACTACTACTACTACTACTACTACCACTATTACTACTACTACTACTGCCACTATTACAGCTATTTTTAATAATTTCTATTACTTTTTCTAATGCTACTACTCATTACCATTATTATTTTTACTAATGTTTCTACTAATTACTATTACGTTTTATACTAATGATTTCAGTCATTACTACTAATACCTTTATTTTTGGTAATTTCTGCTACTATTTTTTCTGATTTCTACTACTATTTTTACTTAAATTATTACCATTTACTACAAGTATTTATTACTAATTTCTACTACTATTCTCCAATTTTTACTGGTTTCCACTACTAACTACTACTATTTCTAACAATTTCTAGTACTATTTTTTAGCTATACCACTGCTAATTACTATTACTATATTAATAAATTACTACTTCTATTGAAACTTATGCTACTACTATCTGCATTTCTATTTTTAATAATTCTACTTCCATTTACTATTACTATTTTCACTTATCTTCACTCCTATTTTTACTAATACTACTCTAATATTTTTACTAATTTCTACTACTATTTTTACTAATTATAACTACTACTAATTACTACTACTATTTTTACTAATTGCTACCACTATCTTCCCTGAGGCTGCTACTAAGTCCCACTAACCACTATTACTACGACCACACCAATGACTACTACTACGCACTACTAACGACTGCTATGACTGCTACTCCCATATTTAACTCTCTATCCCTTTATGAAGGTAGCAAAGAAGTTTTGCTTCGGGCTCGCGCTTTTAGGTGCACGAGTGTTTTTTTTTATATATATTTATACACATATCTCTCCAACTTACCCAAATTATCGTAACAGTAAAAATATTCCAATTTCTCCATGCACTTCTCTTCCGGCGTTAGCTCATTTCTTTTCGGCGGCACTGTACCAATCACAATCGGTATAATTAACTTTTGTAAAATACGTTTTTTATTAAATAGCATGACTTCAATATGATGACTTATTTGTATGAGATGATTTTCATTACTTTGCAATGAAATGTGTGCCACTAGCGGTATACCTAATTGGCCGCACACCGTGACGTATGAGGAACCAATTTTCTGCCCATCAGTTTGGACGACTTTAACAAGTTTCTTGATTTTCGCCTGCGGACTAATTGCACGAAAACTACTCCATTGACATAAATTTACGCGAATTTTGTTGCATGACGCAAATGTGTTGCGACCACGTAGCGTGTAGGTTATAGTTTGTCCGGGCACATAGCCAGTACCAGTGGATAAGGTGAAGTTTAACGGCGACTCAGTTTCGAGAACATTCAGTGGTGCACTAGTAATGGTTTGACTGTGTGGCTGTTAGAAAAAAGTCGTTATTGTTTTTATGTAAAGCAAAATTTTGTTAAAATTTCATTATTTACATACCTCAACTAACTCTGTTGCATCGCTCAAGTCCAGTCGATTTTTGACCGTTATGCGCGCTTTGAATATTTTATTGAACACCGACTTGCGTTGTAGCAACAATTGCACATAATACACCACCTCACCATAAATCATTTGACAACTCGCTGGTATATCGTGTGGCAGCGTAAAGCAAAATTCCTCCACTCGCACCTCACCTGGCTGCAAACGCACACCCTTGGCGAGCATATATGACTCATGTAAATGCTCCTGCTTGCCATTATAGATTTCTTTGTTATCCTTCTCTATGCTGTCATTATGTAAAATCAATGCACCGCTACTCTTCTCCCACCACTTTACATGCTCGATGCCAATTAATGCTAGTTGTATTGCTAATGGAGTACATAGAAAGATAAGTACAAAAAGTTTAATTATAAACAAAATGAAATTGCAAATGGAAAAGATAAACAGTATTTCTGGCATTTTATCGCAATTTATTTAAATTCGTAAAGTTCACATTTGCTTTAATTTAGCTTTGGTATTTTCTGTTAGTTTTATTGTTTTTGTGATTATGGGATTGCTAAGTGTTAAGATAAGTGCTGTTGACAACAGTTATCGTTTATCTAATCACGACTCTTCTACTGTAAATGAATTAGTTAGTGATTTGTATATTTTTATGTGATAAAGCCGTGTAGACATTCAGAGTATATAAAGTTAGCAGCTAATTGGCAAATCAAGTTATTTTAATAACAATTTATTTACCAGTTCTTGTTTTGGTTTTGCAGTTTTCGAATTAAGCGTTTGAGAGCCATTGTTACCGATTTGGGATGCGTAAAATGTAAAATATTTTATTTTGTCCAACGTCAATTATTTTATATTTTAACAAAAACAATTTTAATAGTCTTAGGCCCACTTGCGAGAAATTCAGAGTTAAATTCATAAATAAAGAGATATGCAAATAACTCAGAGTTATATTTTTGATTTTGTAACCCAGACATTTTCTTGCATCAAATAAATCCAATAACGCGGGGCACGTACATATATCTCGTTTGTGACCTTTTCTTTGAATTTTATAAATTTATTGAAATTTAAAATCAAAATAATTTCTGGAGGTTCTAGTATAACAATGAAATGCTCGGTATGCTTGATCTCTAATCTCGTGGAAGGGAACGCTTCACTGTGCCATAGCTCTGCTAAGGCAATTGAGGCCAACGTATTCGATTGTTTCCTCATCATTGTCAAAAAAAAAGAAGCGATTCGTTACAAATTTTTTCGTTTATTTCAAAAAAATTTGTTTGACAAATTTATTTTTTATTTATTTATGGCAGAATATCACAAGCAAGGTGAATTCATATAAGGTGGTGTTATAAGTACAACTACAAAATTCCCATGTATTTTGTTTTTTCTTTTGGGTAAGAGTTGTAAAAATTTACATACAATTTGTTTTTGTTTTTACGGCTTTTGAAAGCTCATACGCAAAAGCAAAAACAAAATACTTGTACTGAATAAAAAAATCAAACTGGCTGCTATAGTAACTACAACTACAACTTTTATGAATTCGCCTTGATCACAAACTTAAAAGTTTAACCCTGAATAACTGCTAGATTAAATATTTCTGTTTTTAGCTCTAAGCGTATGCCTAACATTCTGCTATGCAAGCAAATTTATCAATTTAACCAGTAACTAAACTCTGAGTTAAATAGATAACCTGCTTTCTTGCAGGTTGGCCTTAAAAATATTGCTACATTTTTACTATGCTAAAGTTATAAAAAATAAATGCAATAATTAAAGGTTTAGTAATTTGTTAGCGTTATCCAAATATAAAAAAAATTCCTTGTCGCGGTGTTTGTGGTCGAACTCCTTCGGAAAGGCTGTTATGTTAGGTGGCATCCCCCAGTTTGAAACGTCAATAGCACAAGTTACATGAAATATTCAAATTTCGATGTCAAAGGGTTCCCTTAGCTGAGGAGAAGGTTTATTTATTGCTATAATTTGAAGAGGGCTACCACCTGCTTGAAACGTCGAATGCGATTCAATTATAGCCAAAAGTCAATACTATGGTCGGTGGGACGGTGAACTTCTTCACGGATGGCTCGAAGCTGGATGGTAAGGTTGGGGGAGGGGTGTTCTGCGATGAGTTTTCCCTCAGCCGTAAATTTAGGCTTCCGGACTATTGCAGTGTATTTCAAGCAGAGGTGGCCGCAATAAAGGAGGCAGCCGATTGGCTACTTACCAATGTAATGCCCTCTAGACGGGCCAAAATTTATTCGGATAGTCAGGCCGCTATTAAGGCCTTGGGATCGCTAATGGTGAAATCAAAATTGGTCAGGGAATGCCTGACTTCTCTCGCTGCCGCCTCGGAATATCTCGACGTTAGACTAATTTGGGTACCGGGCCATAGCGACATTGCAGGGAACTGCATGGCTGATGAGCTTTCTCGGCAAGGTACCCTGGAGGTCATTTCTCCTTGCAGGGAGGGGGTTGGGGCTCCTTTGACTGCCTACGGGCTTCTCCTGGACAGATGGGCTTTATGTCGTCTCAGCGAGCGCTGGGAAATTGCCACGACATGCAGAATTGCAAGGTCCTTCTGGCCGAGAGTGGATCGTGGGCGCTCAAGGAAGCTGATGTCGCTTTCTAAGTGGCAACTCTCGACCCTGGTTGGTGTTTTGACTGGGCATTCTCCGTTGGGTATTCTCGCGGTTAGGCTGAAAATAGTCTCTGACCCTTTCTGCCGCAGCTGTATGGAGGAGGATGAGGTGGATTCATCTTGTCATTTTCTGCTCAGCTGCCCTGCATTTGCGAGACTGAGGTTCAAGTGCCTAGGCTCGTACTTCTTTAGCTCTCCAGAAGACCTTTCTGGAGTGGAGATTGGTAGTTTGCGTGACTTCATTCGGGGCACGCAACGTTTCTCAGGTTAATCGTTCCTGACTTCCCGATTCACGTTACCGTTCATAAATTAGGTGGTATCACAACGGACTCCTACTATGTCTAAGTGAGTTCCCTTTGGGGAACTACCACATTAACCTAACCATGGTCTAGTCGAGTTTATTAACAATATAAAAGTAACTTTATTAAATTAAGAAACTTTTTAAAAATTTAAATTAATATTTAAAGCAATTTAGTATTTGATGAAAAACGTAAAGATGACTTGCTTCACTGGTCAACTGTTTCGGTAAGAGATAACCAGGGTTGTGAAGCATGACACAAGTTATATGAAAAATTGAACAACGGGTGTCAAACGGTTCTTCACAATGACGAGAAGGCTCAAACTTATATTTGGAAAAGTCAAATTTTTTTATGTACAAGTTATATGAAAATATGGGCGTCAACCTGTTCATTTCGGTAGGACAAAATTTTTAAGTATACTTTTATTGAAATTGAAATTTAATAAAATTATAAACAAGGATATAAAATATTAAAATATGAGTGTCAAACTGTTCGCCTCGATGAGGAAAAGGTGTATACCTATAATTTGAAGAGGGTTGGTACTGCTTATACATATATGGCATAAACCGAAATTTATGTGTTATGGATTTTCCTTTTTTAAAATTTTGTTGGGAAATCTATTCCGACGATGATATTGAAAAATGGGATTTAGAATGATGTGGATGATGGCTAAGCAATTGCCTCGTCGGACGACGATATTCATATGGTAAGCAATTAGGCAGTCGAAAATCCGGTGTAATCTGCTGAGGCTTTTCAAATTTTTTTTACAAATGGATCGAATGGGCTGAAGTCCATACCACTGATCTTACAAGTATTTTGACATTACAGAACCTTACAGACAAAGCAGTATAAAATTCGCTCAGTGAGTATTTTTTTCTTCGCTTTTAACAACAAATTTTTTACTCATTAGTTTGTGTGAGTTTAAAGGAGAAAAAAACTCAATCTTAATATAGTGAATAATTTGCGTTGTGTGAAGGCCAGTGCATTAATTAGTTCAATCGACTTAAATTACACTATATATACCTATTGCCAAAAAAGTAATTACTTCCCTTTCACTAAAACACTAAATTAAAATGATTGCTTAATAGTTTTATTTGTAATGCGTAGCATTTTCAAGCAGTTGCCACTTATATTGAAATACTGAAAGCCGTGTAATAGATGCATTGCAGGCCGCACCTGAGTTAAAAAACCAAACCGTTTTTCGTCAGCTGTTGTGAATAACCGTAACATTAGAATTTAACACATCGCTCACAGGCAACGCTATTATATTATCGTTCAACTCGTTATGAAGCAAAAAGTTACTGGAAAAATAAATTGACTTTATCTCAAAAATAATACTAATTGATAATATAACGTGAATATATTAACAAGGTTTTCAATAAGCCAAGTATTTATTAAAGTAGAACAATGTTGTGTGACCCACTATATCAATTTAACAAACTCAAAGCATAAAATCAATATCACAAATATCAAAAATTACTTTAGTCCTACTTAAATAATGCTTTTTAAAAATAGATTGTCCAAAATAAGGGTATGACAAAAATTTGTATTAAGCAAAATTTTGGGCTTCCTTAATGTGAATATAAGCACACACAAAAAAAATCAGATCCATTCTGCATTTCGAAAAATAAACTTGATGGAATTCCGGTTCGTTTTGCTGGTGGTGTTCTTGATTCCGAGTGAGTTCGAATAGATTTGGGGTAGTTTTCGAATCATTTTCATTCCGAGTCGATAATCAGTTCGAACAGCTGTTGTCAATTATTTATGTTTCTTAAAAAATTTAACAATGCTGTTTGGGTTTGCTGAGACAAGAAGACGTGTGCAAAACAACAAAAAAGATTCGCTGAGATTATGCGAGGGCATTTAACGAAATTCCAATCCAAGCAAGTGTGCCCTTCAAAGTAATTTGCATTAGAAGCCCGTCTCAGATTCTGTACAAATCTTTGATTCAAATAAAACATCTCCGCAAAATGCATTAATTTAACAGTGTCAATGTGTTTTAATAATGTTTTCCAAATATTTTCTACGACTTGAATGGATATAAAACGAATAATAAATGCTACGAACATGATAGTTTTATTTCGAATGTTATTTGTGAAGTATGGCAAAATGAATACTGCGCATCTGCTAAATCGGAATCAAGAACAGGTCCATTTCATTTCGAGCATTTTCGCTGTGTTTATCTAAGTAATTTTCAAATAGAAATTTTCTGATACAGATTTACCAAACTAATTGAATGCAGATTAGGGCAATAAAGACTTATCCATTTTTCCAGTAATATAAACTTTTAAATATAATAGTTTTCCGGACAAACAGAAGATATATTTGAGTTTAATTAGCTAAGAAATTTTTATTCCGACTACACCATTTCCAAATGTATCTGCGAAAGCGTCAATTAAAAATGAGAATAGCTAGTTGTTAATGAGGGAGCGAAAATTGAAAAAAAAGAAGAGATAACTTTAAATAAGAAAGCGGAAAATTTAAATGAAAAAGTAGCAGTTGAAAATGAGAAAACTCAGTTGGAAATGAGAAAGCGTTAATTCAAAATGTGAAAAGAAGAGATAACTTTAAATAAGAAAGCGGAAAATTTAAATGAAAAAGTAGCAGTTGAAAATGAGAAAACTCAGTTGGAAATGAGAAAGCGTTAATTCAAAATAAGAATAGTCAATTGTAAATCCGAAAGCGTCAAGTGAAATGAGAATGGGGCAAATGAAACGAGAAACTTATTTTGACAAATTTTTTTCCAAATAATTACAATAAAATTGTATATGTTAAATTATTTGTTGGTGGGTAATTGCATCCGCATAGAACGATGATGACTGTTGAAATCTTCTTGCACATTTCCCCCTGTAATAGAGGCCATTCACGAACATTTCTAAATACCGCTGATTGTTTCGCATTTTCGTTTGATGCCTTCCCATTTTCATCTACCATTTGCGAATTTTAAACGAACGATTTCTCATTTACAATTGGACATTCTCCACGCCTACGCAATTTAAAATTACTAATCTTATTTAAAATTGACTATTCCTATTTTCAATTGTCGGTTTATGAATTAAAATTTATTTTCCTTTTTTTCAATTAAGGTTTTTGAATTTCGATTTAACTCTTTCCCATTTAAACTAGCAAATGGTGTAGCCAAAGGCAAACACTTGCCGGAATCGAAGTCAAGAACACCAAGCTATTTCGATTTCAAAAACTTCGATTGGAGTCTAAATGGGGGGCTGTATGGTTTTCAAATACTAACATTTTTCTCATATTTATTCAATTTTTAGACATGCGATAAAGTACATTTTTTAACCATAGCGTTATAAATATATCAAAAGATGGTAATTTTATGACGCTTACCTAATACATAGTTAACTCTACAAAAAAGCGAAACTTTCGAAATATCTATATAATTTTGGAACACTATGAGCTTAGTTAGCCGGAATATTAGTGCATACATATATATGTATGTATACATATATATTATGTATATATTTATCTGTGAGTTTTTGAAAAAAACAATCAATAAACACAAATAATAACTTTAAATACTCATGGAAAAATTTCTAATTTTAATGAGTCTTTTACTCAGATGAGCTATTACACTATACTGATGAATAGTATTTAAAATATTTCATCAGAAAAAAATGCAGTTTTAAGCTTGGCAGGGGAAAACCGTTTAGATGAAATTAGTTGTTTTTCCAAACTGTCACAGATACTTATGTACGTATTTACATATACAATACATATGGAATTTGTTTACATTTGAAAAAAATCCCAGGTTTCAATTCCGCCTAATTGATTGCTTAACCCTAGAACACATACCCGGCCTTTACTACGAGAACGTATACCCGGGTACAGGTGTACTCCAACTGATATTTTGCTTATTATTTAATGATTTGCAAAGAACCTGTTATTGTTTTTTTCGTGGAATTCATTAAGTTAGATATTATCGAACATTTTAAGGTATAATTTGTATATACAGTGAAATTCCCCAAGACGGACAGTCCTTATAACCGGACAGCTCCAATAACCGGACAAATTTTGTGTACACAGGTTTTTCAATCATTTTTTCATACAAATATCATTCTAATAAACGGACGCTCTAATAACCGGACGCGGGCACTGTATTTCAAGCCATTTCCATGAAAAAATTTCTCATAAACGGACAAAATTCAAACACATCGCAAGCAAGCTTTGTTGTTCATTATAAAAATGAAATAGGGGATTCCCCTTTTAACATGTATGCACACATTCAAGCCGTGCGTGTCAAGTAAAAGGTGGTTTTCTATTCAGTTTGTCAAGTAAGTTGCATGGTGTATTTATTACCTGCTACGAAAATAGAGCGCATGCAAAGTTGTGACTAGGGTGTTGAAGTGATATTCCCGAAAATTAAGCAAAACTTTGTTCAATTACCATTTTGTGCTTGTGAGTTGCGGTTGTGTAGAAAAATAAAAGGACACAATAAAAATATAAACAATATAAAATAAATAATTATACAAAAAAACCTAAAAAATATGGATAATGTAAGAAAATTTGGCGGTGTTCCTGCGAAGGTGTATCATAGGTAAGTTTATACACTACAGTGCGATAATTTGAAACGAAAATTTGTTGTTTGTGTTTATTTATTCACCAACAGGCTCAGTGATACTCAAAAAGAAGAATATATACAAACATTATTTGACGCTGTGTGTGACGATGATTCACAAGTTTTCGAAGTGAACGAAGGAGAAGAGCAAGAAGATGACGTGGTTGGTGCAGAGTTCTCTGCTGATGAAAATGTAGATGAAAATGCAGAAGTTGATGAATCATGGTCAGAGGACAACAACGAAGATGATAGCGATGATAACGATGATGAAGAAGCAACTTTGCCGATAAATTTGAATGTAACTCAATATGTTGCCCGTGATGGCACTATATGGGACTCCAAGCCGCGTCAAGTGCGCCAAACAAGACGGCATAATGTGTTGCGCCAAAAAAGTGGTCCCATAAATACGACCAAAACGATGTCAATTATAAACACATTCAAATGCTTCATGAGCGATGAAATGGTGGATATAATTTGTCGCCAGACCAATAGAAAAGCTGAAGCTTTATTCGCTCAAGATAACCAACAACACCCAGACAGACCAGCGAAAATTTGGAAGCCTGTTACCATGACCGAAATTTATGCCCTCATTGGAATATTGATAAAGACTGGGGCCAACCGAAGTAGTGGCGAAAGTGTTGCTGATTTGTGGGCTATAGACAGCAATCCACTATACCGAGCTGCTATGGGAGTCAACAGATTTACATCTTTATTACGGTGCCTCAGATTTGACAATTTCAACACCAGAACTAGTCGCATGGAATCAGACAAAGCTGCACCAATTTCAGAGTTGTGGGAAATGATGAACTATAATCTGGATCACCATTACAAACCGAGCGAAAACTTAACTGTGGATGAGCAATTGTTCCCATACCGCGGCCGTACACGCTTTACACAGTATATTCCATCTAAGCCAGCCAAATATGGTATAAAGGTCTGGTGGATATGCGACGCCAAAAATGCATATCCACTTCAAGGTCAAATATATACTGGCCAAGCTGCGACGGGACGTGAAACACGGCAAGGAGAACGCGTGGTAAAAGATTTAGTTGGAAAATTCCATGGTAGCGGTCGCAACATAACAATGGACAATTTTTTTACTACCCTGGACTTGGCTCAAAACTTGCTTTCCAAAAATTTGACAGTTGTCGGCACAGTAAGGAAAAACAAAACATTTATCCCGAATGAGATGAAGGCGCATAAAGATCGGGCAGTAAGCTCAACGTTGTTTGGCTTCATGCCAAATGCCGCAATATGTTCGTATGTGCCTAAAAAGAACAAGGCGGTTGTATTGCTATCGGCGATGCATGACGATGGTGCCATAACAGAAACTGGTAAGCCAGAAATTATATATTTTTATAATCAAACCAAAGGAGGCGTTGACGTGATGGATCAACTGCTCGGAGAATACACTTGTCAACGGCAGACGAGGCGTTGGCCGTTGTCACTTTTCTTCAACATGATTGATTTGACGGCACTGGCAGCATATATAATATATTTCGAAAACAACGGCAGCATTCCGTACACTAACATGAGGCGAAAGCGATTCCTGCGCCAGCTATCGACGGAGCTCTGCATGCCAATGATTGAACAGCGATCAGTGAACCCGCAAATCATGCGGAATATTGGCACACAACTCGCTGTTCGCAGCTATGTCCAAACTCCATTTCTCGAGCGCAAAGACCCAGAGCCGTCAACATCTGCTGCTGCTGCTGCACGAAAAAAGAAGGAGCAAGTTGGCACTTGCTTCATTTGTTACATTAGCGATGAAAAACGACGGCGAAAAACTAGAAATGCATGCAATTTCTGTAAACGACCTATTTGCATAGAACATTCAACAAACAAATTTATATGCAATTTGTGTAAAAAAGACGAAAAAAATTTATAATTTCCTTTTTCCATTTACTTTTAATATATATTTCATTTAGAAATAAAATAAACAAATAAAAAAATTAAAACATCGTTTTTTTAATGCATAAACAACATCATTTCGATATAAAAATAGTTGAGGTACAGGTGTACCCGGGTATACGTTCTCGGGGGTGTCGACTTTGGAAGCTCATAGCTCCTCAACCAATCATCATATGATGATCAACTATACACCAAACGACGTATAAATACGTAGTTTTTCTAGATCCGAAGTTACATTTGGATATATTCACTGGTTTCACAGTTACATCGGTTTAAAGTCAAAAAAGGTACAGGTGTACCCGGGTATATGTTCTAGGGTTAACTTGCGATGGTAATGATTTTTTGATTAATAATGGCTTTGGTTTAAGATACTCATACCAGTCGCAGATCTAGAATTTTTCTTAAGGTATGATTTTAAAAATATTAGACTAGTTGCTTTATTAATTACAATCATATAAATGATAATTACTATTTCCAAACTGTGTCGCAAAAATTTGATTTAAAACGCTGAGAATTGCAAATAAAATTAAAAATTTGCTTGTACTCGTATATATTTTTGTGTAGCATGAAGTTCGGAAGCAGAGACTGAAATCTGTATGTCCAATAAGATGGGCTGAAAGCTGGAGACTCCAAGTACGGCTTCCCAACTTTTTACGACAACTTCGGCGACAGAATTCCAAATTTCCTACTTTATAATGCCCGGCAATTACAAACACATTGTAGAAGCAATGTGATAAGTAGACGACACTTCAAAAGGAATTTGCAGAACTGCGACGACTTGTAGAAAAAACTTTCATTTGCTGTTCGGACTCGCGAAAGAAATATGCATAAATCTTTTTACAGAAATCAAAGAACCGAGCCGCAATAGTCGCCAAATAAACGGTTAATTTGATTTAAGATTTACACTACTTGAATTAGTTGTATATAATATATATGACATGTTTTTAAAATCAATGCGGAAAGAATCAATTAAAAGTAAGCCTTACAAATATTTAATAAAAAGTCTTCTATGAATATTTTTAAGTGTTTTCGGAATATCGTTTCAAAAGCAACACCTCAATCAAATTCTTCGTTTTTCAAAATGATTGAAACTTACTTGCAAAATACAACAGGTCAGGAAATGTTGAACGGTTCAACATCTAAGAATATGCACAAATATATAAATTTGTTAGTTGACGAAATTCCAAAAGAATTTTAGAAAAAACCAAGGGAACAACTTTGTTCCAGTGCGACTTGCAAATTCTCTATAAATTATCAAGGGGCTTAATAAATAAAACCAAATTGAATATCACGAAGCTCACAGTTTAAAAGGTCCTAGGTTACTTTTTAAAATGTTCCCAATATGCTCTCTAAAATTTGTTTCGTTGTTTTTCATAAGAAATATATGTAGTTCATTCAATAAGATACAAAAAATATAATAAATACAAAAAATTTAAAATTATTATTTTTTTAATATATTTTGCGGCTATGCGGTTTTGAAGCCAATTCAATTATCTTTTATAAAATTCTGGTCTTATAACAATACTTTTTTTGTAAATAAACGTTTTTCTAAGCCCATATTATTATATCTATTTTAAAATCACGACTGATCCGATTCACGGCTATCCCAGTCTATAGCGTAGCGTGCTAGGTATAGGAATGCTAGTTTAGTTTACTACTCGATTAAATAATCAAATAATTGCAATTCATAACAAGGCATTAAGCATTTAATCAGTTTTTTCGATACGGTTTGTATTCAATCTATATGTCTATATAAATGCAAAAGTACGGTATTGAAATTTTCCATTGTTATTTGCTTCTACCCGGGAAGATTTAAGGTTAGTTTTGTTTGCTTTAGAGAGGATTACCACCTATTTAAAAGTATAAAATTATACACAAGCTACGTGAAACATTCAAATATTGAGGTCAATATCTTGGAGAGGATCTCCTCATGCTTGAAAGGTCCAATTTAATTAAATAACGCGCAAGTCACATATATAAAATAGTAAATTATGGGCGTCAAACCTTTCGTTTCGCTGGGAGAAAATTTGCTGATAATTTTGAGAAGGTTTGCCAACTATGCCAAAAGTCAAACTTAATTGAAAACATTCAAATCTGAGTGGCAAACGGGCCGTTTTGGCGAGAAACTATATTTTTGAGACGGCTGCCACCTGTTTAAAACGCTAAATTTAATTAAATTTTACAAAATCATTTGTCAAAGAACCCAAAATACGTATCTTGGTCACATAAGTAAAAAAATTAAAAAATAAATACCTAAATGAATAAAGGGTCTTGCAATAGGGACGCTACAAAAGTAGACCGTTGGTGACAGCAAAGCACGCCATATTTTTCCGCTCTTTTGACATTTCTCTTCAGTAAGGTTTGCCATTTCATCATGGAAAGATATACGATCCAACAACGAGTCGAAATTATTAAAATTTACTACCGAAATTCGGAGTCAATGGCCTCAACTTTAAGACCGCTACGTCCAATTTATGATCGTCGTCATTTCTGGCTGAATGGCTTCGTCAATAAGCAAAATATGCGTTACTCTTATTGGACAGGCAGCAATCCACACGTAATCCATGAGTCAACATTGCTTCCCGAAAAAATTACGGTTTGGTGCGGTTTATGGGCCGGCGGCGTCATTGGGCCGTACTTCTTCCGTGATGATCAAGACCGGCACATTACTGTGAATGGGAATCGCTACCGCTCAATGATAACCGAATATTTTTGGCCCGAATTGGATGATATGGACTTGGACAATATGTGGTTCCAACAGGACGGCGCCACAAGCCACACAGTGAATGTCACAATCGATTTATTGAAAACCAAGTTTGGTGAACGGGTTATCTCACGAAATGGCCGAGTCAATTGGCCGCCTCGGTCGTGCGATTTGACGTCGATAGACTATTTCCTGTGAGGCTACGTATCGTCCGATTTATGCTTGAAAACCGTCGAAAATTGGGTTCAGCGTCTGAGCTTCTGCAAGCGTGCCCGTGGTGCCCATACAAAAGAAATCGAGTTCAATACATAATGGCATCAAATGTACTTTCACAGGAATAACGAATTTAAATCATATCCCAAACCGTTTTTGTTTTATTTAAAAAAAACTTTTGTGCGTTCCTATTGGATGACCCGATATATAGGCAGGGAAGCGCCTGTCGGGTGTAAGTTAATCTTAAAATAAAACATAAGGGGCCCTTTCAAAATCTTACACTTCATCATTCCTCTTCGGCTATTTTTATAAACCAATGATTTATAAGCCAAAAACGTTTTCCAAAAATTCTTTTACTATTCCATTACCACCGACTGCTTTATTACTCAAAAACTAGTAGCAATAAACTGTTTTAGTAGAACTGATTTATTTTTTTAATTTTACATTAACAGTGATGGGTAATTGCATTAAGTTGTGTGACTCTAAGAAATAACAGACATATTGCACTCAGAGGAAGAGCCAAAATTCTGGTAAATTTTAAAATAGCTCTAGCACAATTTCGATATAAGGAAAATGTGTCAGCAGTGCTGAATGGAAATTCTGTAACTAAGGAAATTCGATACGAATTAATCTCTGGTTTAAGTAAATAAGCTGCTATTTAAAATTGACGGGAAAGTGCACGTCGCGCCGGACGTGACTTTCAATAATATCATCGGTATTGTAAAATTACAACTTTGTTTAAATATAACATTATTCTTTTTAACGGAAATCTCAAGTTCAAAAAATCTTTTCCATGCAAAAAGCGAATATTATACACCTTCATACATCTGTGAATGTATTATACTTGAAGTTAAAAATTTGTTTATAAGTTCAATTTGTTTTATTTTCATCAATAAAACAGCTGTCTTTCGCAATGAAAACCATATCACCAAAAGCAGTTTACGTTTGTGTGTACGCGCAAATTGCTCACCTTCAACTGGCAGCTGTTTTGTAGTGCTAAAAGTTATGCTGCCTGTTATTTGCTCACCACTGTAGTAGATTGGGGTAGTGCGCGAAAATTTAAATTGACAAGTCGTTGGCATATTGGCGAGTGTTTTGTTTTTCAAGTTTTTTTTTTTTTTGCAAATTTTTTTTCCTCATGCAATCAATAACAATATTAATGTTTTTATGTGTTGCACACAAAAATGTACTTTTTTTGTTTTACTTTTTACACAAAAATGCCTTTAAACAATTTTTACAGAAGCTGTTTGCTGCTTTGAACTGAGACCCACTGTTTTTGTTGCTTAACTGCTTCTTTAATTTGATGCACTTTCGATCACGTCAAAACAATTTGTATTCATAATCGTGCAATTTTACCATACACATATGTACATATAATTTATTTGTTTTTGTAAAGATGAACTGTCGGTTTATTGCTGTTTTTTTATTGATCGTGCTGTATAACAATTTGCATATGTAATTTTTAGTTTGGAGAAAATTAGGAAAACAATTTATTTATTTAATTTGTTTATTATCATTATTATTATTTTTGTTTTGTTTTGTTTGTTTGTTTTTTTTTCGCGCATAACAATTTGCCACCAGCTATGAACCACTCCGTTGCTGGCTAATTCCGACAGGCACTACACGACACTCAAACTCTAACTGAAGCGTTGTTGATTACAGCGTTAACGTTGCGTTGCCGGTTCGACCCACAGCAGCTCTGCCACCGCACAAATCGGCTGTGCGACGAAGCCAATTAAATCTGGTACTCGAATGTATGTACTACATACAACGTATACATAGATAGGCAATCATTCGTATATTTGTTAAGTATTCATTCTGTCCAAGTGCGTGCGCCGCGCCGTATCGTAACGTTAGCTAATCTACATACATATTTTATATAGATATATAGATATATAACTGTTGCCGTTTGACGCCTTCGTCGATTGCTTGTTGATCCTACACTGCCGAGATTGTCAGCTGCTTTGTTGTAACGCGTTTGACGTTTTTCAATTGAATTTGGTTTCCCGCTTATCGCTGCAGTTGCAATAGGAACGCTTGTTGTTGGTTGTTTGCCTACGAAATGGAGTAGGTATTTTGCGGAACGCTAGCGACGTTTAGCAAACAGCTTTGGCTAACTACTTGAAACAGGTGTAATTGAACCGGCTCAAATAGGAAGTTAAATGGTAGTAGTTCAAGTAGTTATTTGTTTAATCTTGGAGTCTAGTGCGTAATATTACTAGTTTATTGAGTTTTTACTATCGCGCTATACATATGTATTACGAATTTGGTGGAGATGTGTTTTGAATTCAAACATATGTATTTTGCTGTTGCTGTACGTGAGCAAAATAAATCTACGAACAGTGAACGATTGACCAAGGCAGTATACCAAGGGAAGAAGGTGGTTACCCCCAAGTGTGACGTCGCCATATAAGCTTCGGCCAAATATACTAAACGTGCGACGGTTTAGCCCAAATTAGGCGTATGTTGTTTTTTTTCTATTGGGAAAGAAGAATTGTGAAAAATTATACAAATAAAATTATAACCACTTTTACCATACTTGTTGGCGGAAATCATAAAAGTGTTACGATTTTGCAAAATATCGGTGTGCATCTTTACTTAACCAAGAAAATTATGTATTTGAAATGTGGTCAAGACTGAATGATTTATTTAAAAAAAAAATTTTTTGGATAGCTATTTTATCAATTGGGTTTATTGCTGAGAAAACAGGGGTTATCTTTATATTCGGACGTACTACTGCCTTTGCTCATCTAACGGTTGCATGTAACAGCATAAAGCAAGCAGGATTGATATAGACAAATATAAACCAAAATTTTCAGAATGAAAAGCGAAATCAAAGCATTTTTTGTAGCTGAGCAGTTTTACATCTCGGTGCTTAACAAAGTATTGCCTTCCGACAACTTGGCAAAAAAAAAAATAGAACCAAAAGATCCGTGCGTCATGCGGACTGCGCCCCTTATGTCGGTAGAGCGCGAAAGATGGTAACCGTTTATTATTATTATTATTGCAACGAAACTTGCCCTGGACCCCAGGTAGGTTGGTAGGCTGGGCGTAATCGGATAATAACTACGCCCACATAACGGAGTTTCAGTAACCATTACACATAATTTGCTCAACTTTCATATACAAGAGTGGCAGAGAGAAGGGAATACATCGACAATTTCCAAAACTATGTTACTAAGCTCTACCAAATTTGGTATAAACGTGGCATTTTAAGCGAAAAATCAAATTTTCGAAAGTTGTGCACATTGTACAAAAAGTGGGTTAAAAAGAACAGCGTAGTTTGTAAAAAATCAAAAAAGCAATATTTTAGTAACCGTAATTATAAATTTTTAGAAATAAGTGTGGCAACGCCAACAGTAGAGAAAATAAGTATAGGACATCCAAATTTTGCGCGCGCATTGAATTTCAAGTCAGCGAACATAATTTCGAATATTATTGAAATCGGTCAATAGTCAAGCCCACCTCTCATATAACGGTAATATACAAAAATCAAAAATTTGAAATTTTTGAAACTGTAAAAGTTAGTTTGCTTAAATTGCTTACACAGACTTGGAGTGCATAGAGAAGGTGGGTGAAAATTATATAAGTTACAATAACTATAATTTGATATACAAGATTGGGTTTGAGAACGAAATACATGGAATCGAAAAATTTGGAAATGGGCGTGCTGTCGCCCACCTTGGAAAATATTTTGGTACAATGACGAAAGCCACATCCTATATCAAGCCCCGGCGGAACATGGATCCAATGTAAAAGTTTTATGATGATCGGTTGAGTACTTTGGGCGCTTTGAACTGTTTTTATTGTATAAAGCAAGTACTGCTTATTTGAAATAAAAATTTGCTCCGGATATTTGAAGTTCGGTTGCACCTGAGTTTCAACTTTGGCGTACGAGGGTTGCCTTTTATATTTTGCGCCTTCGCAACACTACATGTGATTAGCTGTAATAAGATATTTTTATCGTAAAGTTTGGTACTTTTTGGCATAAACTTGCATATAACGTTTTCACATACGAGTTTTATTTGTGTTTATTTATAGTGAGTTTAAAAATTCATATTTCCTAAAAATGGAATTAACCCGTGAACATTTTTGTGCGATGATTTACTACGATTTTCGACGTGGATTATCGAGACAGTAGTGCATCAATCAACTTAATTCTACTTTTGGTGTTGAATCACTACCCCTAGCGACTGTAAAACAATGGTACAACGAGTTCCTACGTGGCCGCCAATCTTTGCAGGACGAATTTCGTGAAGGTCGTCCAAAAACGGTGGTTGTGCCAGAAACAGACGATGCTGTGCGTCAATTGATAATACAAGATCATCATGTGACATATCGCGAGATAGAGGCATGCTTCGCCATTAGTGGGACCAGCATACATTCAATATTGCATGAACATTTGGTCGTAAAGAAGATTTGTTCCCGTTGGATACCGCATAATTTGACAATTGCACAAAAAAGGACTCGTGTCGATTGGTGTAAAGAAATGTTGAAAAAAATTTAGCCGCGGTGGATCAAAGCACGTCTATGATATCGCAATAGGTGACGAATTTTGGATCTATGCATATGAGCCGGAAACAAAGCAGCAATCGACTGTATGGGTGTTCCAAGACGAGCCTAATCCAACAAAAGTTGTTCGCGCAAGAAGCACCTCAAAGCAAATGGTCGCCTGTTTTTTCGGAAAATCTGGTCATGTCGCAACTGTTCCACTAGATAAACTTAAAATGGTCAATTCTGAGTGGTATACAACCATTTGTTTGCCAAAAGTTTTTGGAGAATTAAGGTAAACCAACCGCCGAAGACAAATCATTCTTCACCAAGACAATGCGAGCTCTCACGTATCAATTCACACAAGAGAGTTTTTGAGGACTCAAAAGGTCGAATTGATGGGTCATACACCTTACAGTCCTGATTTGGCACCTAAAATGCGAGGTCAACGTTTTTCAACGCCTGAAGGAGCTGTAGAAGCCTTCAAACAGTTCGTTTTAGAGGTATCCTCTTCTGAGTGGCAAAAGTGCTTTGAAAATTGGTTCAAGCGAATGCAGAAATGTATTGACTTGGATGGAGAATATTTTGAAAAACAATAAAACTATTTTCCTTAATATTTGACTTTGTTTTCATTATTAGGCGCAAAATATAAAAGGCAACCCTCGTATTTTAGTTTTCTTTGTTTGTTCAAAACCAAAAACTATTTTTTGACATTTATTTTCTTTTCCTGAAAATAATTATTTTACTATTATAATAGTAATTTTTTAGTATCACAGTTTGCGTGTTTAAGTTTAATTTTTTGCTTAGGCAATAATAATTATTTTTAGTGGTAAGCAAAATCGATGATTAGACTCTGGTGACCATTGATATACATAGAAGTGGATATAATGTCTATAATATCTCTTATCAACGAGTTCGAAAAACTGAAACAATTTGTGTATCCCTTATATATGTAGTATTTCTCTTTTAGTATACGTTTTTTAGTTGAAATGTAAAAAATTTTAATTATTTGCGCCTAAAAATTCACTTGATGGATCTAGAGACATAAGAAGAAAGTTTACATATTTCACGATAAAGTTTCCGAGCAAAATTTAAGTGAAGTTGCTCTAATTATTTCGATCGTGACCTTTAGGCATCGTTTTGTTTGGAGAGGGTTGCCACTTGTGTGCAGAGTCAACTTTAATTAAATTACAAGTTATATGAAATATTCAAATATAAGTGTCAAGCCGTTCGTCTTGTCAAAAATAATATTTATACTTCTATTTAGAAAAAGGTTGATAGCTGTTTGAAAAGTCGAATTTGATTAAAATGTAAGCAAGTAATATGAAAAGTTAAAATATGGGTGTCAAACGGTTCGCATTATCGAGGAGAAGGTTCATAATTTTTTTTGAAGATGGTTACCACCTGTTTGAAAAATCGATGTTATATGAAATATTAAAGTATGGGTGGCAAACGGTTCGTCTTGGCGAGGAGAAAGTTCACACCTGTATTTTAGATAGGGTTTCCATCTGTTTGAAAAGAAAATTGAGTTATGTTATACTACAGTTAAGAGTCACACAGCTTGTTTTGCTGAGGAAAAGTTTTATAGCTATTTTTTGCACCTGCTTGCAAAGTCGAATTTAATTAAATTATAGTATAAGATAAAAGTATTACCGCCAAGCCAATATAAATTTTATATACTTTAAATTGGAAACTACCACCATCCATTTTTTTTTGGTTTTATTAAAACGTAAGTATTTTGCATTAGTACAAACGGTTCTTGACAACGATCAACAAAGACAGAGCATACACAAATGTGTTTTGCCGGCCTTATCGCATAACGTAAAATATTAAAGAAATAATAGCAATTCAAACTTACTCGCACAATTGTGCGTACACGGTCGGAAAGGGATAAGACTAAATTAAGTTTTGGCCGCATCGTTACACTGCGGGTCGATAGTAAGCGTTTATCTACCAGCGTTTTTTTTATTAGATGTGAATATGTTAATATACAACATATAATAAAAAATGCGACGGCAATATCATTTCTTTTCACTAGAAGATACTATAGCTACTTACTAAAATTATTGATGCAAAGATAATTAAAAAATACAAATACAATTCCATCAATAAAATGGCAATATGTCACGTTTCACGGAATTTCAAATGATATAGAGATTTAAAATGGTAGTGAAAAAATAACCAAAGGTTTTCACTACGTGAAGTTATGTGGAATTTCATGCATATTTCACGGCAAATAATTTTAAATTGATTTTAACAGCCCATTTAACGTGAAACCGGAACAGAGTACAATGCCATTGGTTCCAAGAGAACAGCATAGCTAAATGGTAGGGAACGCTACTAGCAACCCAATGTTTGTGGAATAATTCTACATGCAAAGGAAATTGGAACTGTTTCTTCATCGGAATTATAAATGTCATTATATTTTAAAATATTAAACAAAAAAATTCCGAAAAAATATTAATGCTTACATGAGACAGATTTGAAAATGTCCACAAAAAGGAAGTTTTTTATTATATGAATAATTTTTAAAATACTTTTTTTAAGCTTAAAAGATCTGTTTAGAAGTATTTGATGAAAATTTCAACGGAATAATAATAAATAAGATTTTTGATGCTTTTTTGACCTTTTGTTAAGCCAAAACTTGACCGATAACCACAGCTTTTTTAAACTATTAAAAAAAACTATCTTAGCGGAAGTCTTAAAAAATAATAAATTTTGTAATTCAACTCGCAATTAACCCAGGTGAGATACCCTAATATATGTGTGTACATATTTAAGTATATCTGAAAGTCTAAGCCCGGGGGCCACTTGTTTAAATGATATCGAAAATTATAATGATATTGACAATATAATCTACGTACGTTGTCAATTAGACTAACTAATCTAAACCCGTTTTTACTGCGAGTACTACTTTCGCTTTTCCACGAATTCCACAATTTTTGAAAGTGAGCTTAATTGAAATGTAAATGTTATGTAACAGCGTGTATACCAAGTTTAGTTTTGTTGAGATATCTTAATATTTACAAGAGTTAGCCCGGACGAACGGACAGACAGACATGAGTTAATCGATTTCCCTTTTCTTTTTCAACATTTTGGTACATATAGTTTTATAACCGCCTAATCTACACATACCCAGAGAAGAGAGAAGATTTCAGATACGAAGTGGTTGAGTGTGAAACAGTCAGTAACTTTTTTGTCATGGTATGAAATGTGTAGTAAATTAATATAAATAAAGGGACTTCCGGATTACCTGTGTGATAATCTTTGATATATAAATGAGACGCATTCGTTGGGGAAAATAATAGTTTTCGACGACAAGCATATAGAACTGAAAAGGACGAAAAAAAAATTTAAACACTTTGATGAACCACCGTATCCGTTAAAAATGTTATACGGGTGTAACTCGCGCCTTCCACCCTACGGTAAGAAATGGATCGGAACCTCGGACGTTTCGACCACTTCCTTCCGCCACGTGCCATCTAACAAACAAAATGAGAAAATGTTGCTTCTCTAATAGTTGAATGCTCACACAGGATAACTTAATAATATTACAGCGCATATTTCCAGTCAAAAGGTAATGTTTTGAACCTAAATATTAATACTTTAAGAGTCAATGTATATAGGTATGTAGTTTGTAATATTTTGTAATATATTTACAATAATTTATTTATGAAGTCATAGGACTGTGTGCCTTGGGCTGATATGACAACTGACCATGAGCCAGCACACATAGGCCCATAATCCTAAAGTAACAAACTTTAAGTTTCAAAAGTTATGTTGTTGGTTTGCGTAGAAAAAAATTATTAAAATTAAGTAGTTATTTATTTTTCAAATTTTGTGACTCTTTGGCTTATGCCACCTTATGACTACATAGTATTTAGTCACATAATATTCAACAGAGGTGAAAGAAATCTGCATGCAACCTTAGGTAGGTGTTTAGTTCCACCATCTGACTTCAATTATAAGCTCTACTCATTTAAAAAATTTTACAAAATAAAATTTCCGAAAATAACTTTGTTTCTGGCATTTACATTTGTTATACCCTGGGATCTTCACGCGTACAAATTTGTTTATAAAGGGTGTTTTTTTTTTAGACTGATAGAACTTTAAATTGAAATAAAACACATAAAAAATGAAGTATAATGCCAAATTTTTTTTTATTTGAAAGATATTTTTATGACATTTAATCTTTAGAAACGATCTCTGGCATAAGTCCGCCAATACTAGTTTTGGTGAATCGGATGCAAGCAATCCAATTTTGAATTTCCAGGTTGTGGATGGACAAAGTCCAACTTGTTGAGCACGACGGTGAACAGACAAATTCGGATCTCCTCCGGTACTATCGCTTACAGTACCATTATTTTCTTCTCAGTTCTCTGTCTTCAGTTCTTTGTCTTGTTGTTGGTTTTTCATCGAGTAGAGTAAATGCTGTTCGAAATTTATCAACAGTTCGCGAATAAGCTGCTCTGATGCTCGACTATGTGGACCATAAAATTCACGAAGTGCTCTATAAGTTTGGCGAACAGAACACTAATTTTTAAAGTAAGTTTCCACAATTTGTAAACATTGTTGCGGCGTCATTCTTTCCATGATGATTTGTCAATGCTTACTGAACAGAAATGTCAAAACTAAATGTCATTTACCAGCTGTCAAGTGACAGCTGTCCCTATCGAAAGTTCTATCGGTCTAAAAAAATACCCGATACATGCCTAGCAAATTCGCAAAGATCATGCGTTATATATTCATTGTTCGTAATTTTTAAAATTTTGAAATTTTCCAAAAAAAAAATATAATATCATGTAGAAATATTCAGTTGTTAATAAACAACATTCTCAGTTTGTTTTATTGGTTTACTTAATTTTTGTTTTTTTTTAGAACGAACATCTTTTTAATTTCTTATAAAACATTTAAAGATTTTGGGTTGAGAATTTCTTTTGTTTGGTGACCCTGAACAAATCAAGTACCGAAAATTTAAAATAAGATATTACAGAGAAAGAGAATGCTACAATTTTATTATTGACTCGCAGAAATTGTAAATGAGAGCATAGCCTTATGTTTATTTTTATTTTAATTTTTATTTATTTTTTCTTTTAAGAGAAAATTGTGGAAATGCACATTTAAAGGCTTAGTAAATAAGACGAATACATTTTTTTTAACTATTACCATACAGCTATATATACATATCGAAATTGAAGTAAATAAATAAGGATCATATCTGGAAGTGGTAGCTTAAACTTGTTCATGTCTTCTTTTTGTATATTTAAGGTCGTTGTTTAATGAGACGGTTAATGGCTAAAAAATATTAGGTACACAAATATATTTTGTAAATTTTAAAATAATATTTAGCCTACATAAATACAGTTATAGTTATATATAATGTTGATCATATTATAAACCGTTTATTGCGTGGTACTCACATTGACAATGTGTAATATTTGCGTCAAATTTATTGATTTACTTAAGTGAAAGTGTAATATTGGAATATTACAAATATGTATGCATGTTTGTAAATATATATTGGCGTGAAAATTGTTGCCTGGAAATAAGGCTGACTGGTAATATTACTATGTTTTTTTAGCCGCTTTTTTATTTTATTTTAATACGTGCATATCTGTGTGTGTGTGTCTTTGTTCGTGGTATATATATATATGTATATGTGTACGTATGTAAAATGCATGGTTGTTTTATTCCAATTATTTGTTTACTGGTGCATATCAATAAAACGTGCACCGTTATCGCCATAAGCGTAATATGCAAAAACTTATATTAATTTATTTAGTAGATTTGTGCAAAATCTTTGGAAAAATGCTGTAAAATATTGCTATGTATGTGTTTGTTTGAATGATTAGTATTTCTCTTAATTAGCTAGCTATGTGATAAATATGAAATACGAAATATGTGTTAAGCAAACATCCGTGTTGCTTAATTTGTTTTTTTTATTTTGCCGCTTGGAATTTAGGGAAGAGTTCCACTTGATTACATTTTTCATTGATTTGTAAATATGTAAATATGTATGTGTGTATGTGTGTTGAATTTTTTTTTGTTTTTTGCGTGTTGAACTCTTTTCGCGTTTTAATTATACTTATTAACACCTAACAATTAAGAGGGCATTACGAAGGCGCTTAGCACGAAATATTGTACTTCGAAATAAAACCAGTTTTTTTTTTGCTTACTTTTACTGTATTTTTAATTAGGTTATTTGATTTCGATTTTTATTTTGGAGATTCGCAAAATGTCATAATGTTGCAAAATCATAAAAGTTTTAAGGTTTCTTTTTGTATTGATACTTCTATTTTTTCACTGTTATAATTTTACTGCACGTTTTTATGTTTTCAAATTTTTTCAAAATTGCAAGGTTCCGATAACGGATTCTAGTCGAGAGGATCAAAAGAAAATATACGTGTGTCGGCGATTTGAAAGTATAAGTGTGCATTTTATTTAAAGAAGGTGAAATTTTTTCTCTTTTACACATTCGTAAGGGAAATCGGCATAGGAAGCTATGTTTTGCATACATTTTGTCCCTAGTTTATAAAATGGCAATAAATACACATTGATATAAAGGGTTAAAATGTTTCACAAAAATGTTTGTCCCACAATTTTACTATAATTTACCTGTACTCTAGCAATAAGTTAAAGTCAGGGGCATAACTATTATAGAGAAAAGAGTCAAATTTCATCAATGATTATTGTAGTACGATAAACATTTTCCAAGCAGTCTATAATTATTATTCAGAGACTTATATTATAAAAGTCTTTTCATAATAGTTAACAGGGCGAAATATATTTTTAAGTCTTCAAAGACTTTTATTTTGGGACATCTATTATAAAATTCTTCTCATAATAATTATCAGCAATATAAATCTTTTTAAATCGTTATTTTTTATTTTGAGATTTTTATTATAAAAGTCTTCACATAATAATTATTAGTAAGAAAAAAATTTGTAAGTCTTGAAAGACGCTTTTTTTTAGGATCATTTCGAGATTAATTCGGAACTGATTCGGGACTAGTTCGAAATAGTTCGGGATCACTTATATACTTGCTCGGCACTATTTTGGGTCCCGAAATAGTCCCGACTTTTAAAACTTAAAAATAGTTGTCTTTGTCATAAATATTATGGAAAAACTTTTATATAAGTCTCAAAATAATAGTTATTGTTGATTTAAAAATTGTGCTCTTACTTACTTACTTAATTGGCGCTATAACCGCTTAAGCGATTTTGGCCGAACTTCTCGTACTCTCTTTGTGGTGTGCGGGTTGATATTGTAGCATAAATTGAGGGACATACAATTTTACGCCGTCTTCGAACGGCAAATGTTTTTGTTTGTTAGAATTTTTTTTCAAGGCAGAAATAGACTCGAAGGTTTGCCGTTGCCTGCCGTGGGGCGACCGCTATTAGAAAAAACTTTTGCTATAATTTTTGGTGATACTTGCCCCGGCCTGGATTTGAACCTGGGGCCCACCGAATGAAGCGCGCACACGCTACTTTTTTAAAAACTCAACTGTCAAATAATTACGAGTATTATTGTGGATCTCTGGTTTAAACTAAAAGTGTACTTTGAGGATTACTTTGGAACTTATTCCGAATTGGTGCTAACATTTCCCCTAAAACCGAGTTTTGTGTGGTTTTAGTATGTAAAAATTTTCGTTGGTACACGTTACCAGACTTTGTTATTGGAACTTTTTTTTTTTTTGTGTCACAACTTCACTGGTACACACTATTTCGGATTTCAAATTACAAGACCACATATGTAGATTAGAAACGCCTCCAACAAGACACAATTTTGCTGTTACACTAAAAATATGTCTTTTCCACATTTAAGGATGATTTCACAAATTTATTAAACTTAACGTAAATTGTTTACAATTCTCTACACCTTTTTTTTCATTTATTTTTTTTCTAATTTTTTTAAATTTAATTAAACTTGGCATTTGCAATGAAAAGAGCTGTTAAAGGGAAGAAACGATAAGGCAAACTGTCCCAATTTAAGGATTATTTGGAGTATATGAAGTAAATTCGCCAGTGTGTCTATATGCAGCTTGCAAAAGTAGAAAAAGCGGTTAGTTATGACAATAAAGTGGATACCCTCAGAAAAAGTTTCGTGCCTGGATCAAAGAAAAACAATCTTTATTTTAAACCGTTTTAAAAATTAAAGGAAGAAAATAAATTAAAGGAAGAAAATAATAAATAAAATATTTTTCTCCGAAAGAGGTCAGTATTACTTTTGCACCACTTATTGTTCTGGTCGTTTTTCTTCACTTCAGAAAATTTTTTTGAGGGAATAAAGGCTGAACTCATGCCTGATCTCAATGTATATTTAGAGTCCATAATTTAATTTTTACTTGTTCAAAAATTATTATTCCTAATTCGAGTAGCAGAGTTAGGTTAAAACCAAAACCAATTTTATTACACACTTGTGGTATTTACTAAAAATTTTAAAACTAAAAAAAATAACCTAAATAGTACCTTTATAAGACTGTCATTTGTCATTAACCCTAAGCACCTAACCTTTGTCGAGTCAACGAGCGCGTCAACCAACTAAGCGTTCGACAAACGTATCCGGCACATACTTAAGTGAAATATTTTTCTAATAATTACGATAATACTAGTCGTTTCGGCGAATGGTTAGGAATTGAATTAGAACTTTTGAAGTATACTATATGATTGATTTCAAATGAGGAAGATATCAGCGTATCGCAAACATTTTCTGATGGAAGTAGATGCACTCGCAACTTCTAGAACTACATATAGATGGAAATCCAACCGGGAAATCGTACCATGCCAATTCACTTGAATCACAAAAACGTAAATGTATTAGCATCAAAAAATGATAAGCGGAAGGTCAAGTCTAGCCGTCGTTCAGCTTTGACATTCAACAATCAGAGACAACTAATAGTAAAAATAGAAAAGCTTGCGGTGTACAATGTCCCCATAACAAACGAAGGATATGTGGTAAATGTAAAGTTGACTTCTGCACAAAATGCAATTCAAGAAATATATATTATTTAATATTTTTTATAAAAACGTATTGCATTATTGACAACAAAAATTGTTGGTTCTGGCCTTTGTTCTTTTTATCCTGATAAACATGATGCCTTGTTTGTTCTCACTAAATTTAGAGGCTTACTAAAATAGTTATAAAATAATAATGAATTGTAATAAAAATAAACTAGTTGTTAATAGAAAAGTTATAATAATTATAATATAATAAAATTATTAAGTGCTTACACCATAGATTGGTGCTTGGCCGAACTTCTCCTACAATTTGTGGTGGGCGTCTGGATGTTGTAACGAAAATTCGAGCGCATACAGTTTTAGGCCGATTCTGAACGGTAAATGATTGAGAAGTTTTTTCGTGGCAGAACTACACTCGGAGGTTTATAGGGGGCGGACGAATGTCAGCAGTCTAGGGTGAAGAATGTTTGGGAAAATTTCGACCGTATGTTGTGGCAAAATTTAGTGACGGCTCTTTAGTACTCACTCGAGTCACATACTCGTACAGTGGCAGATAAAAAGTGATGAATATAGGAATAGGATTATAGTGCAAAAAAAAATCGCCCACACCAACTTGGAAATAACAGCGAAAATAAGTAATATATTTCGCACTGCATATCGGAATGACTTAAAAATGACACTAAAAGAAGCTTATCTGAAGATCAAGCAAACATCTAAGTTGTTTTAAACTACTTATCTTAATCAAATTCCGATATTTTTTACGCTTGTATCAGTTGCTTTCTTAGGTACAGACATGACCACTTGAAGCTAATTTCTTATTTTACAATGCACAACCGCGTTATGTACTTCAATTATAGTCGCACTCAAGACTGTGTATTTGAACACTAAATTTTGCTTGAGTTAGTAATTCAAAAGTACTCGAGTCGACTCGACTCAGCACATTACTAATCTACACTGTGCATGGCGTTAGAGCTACCTCAAAAAAGCTTAAATAGAAAAATTTAAAAATATCGCGGAATATCAGAGAAAGACTAGCTGGAAAACTTATACATGTATAAGAACAACAAATAATAACAATATTTTCTAGTTCTTCAAATAATTTTTTATAGAAAAAAAATTAGGGTATATCAATACAAATTATATCATATTATATTTAAAACGATTACCTTCACTTCGTGAAATATGTTTTTTTAATAGCTATAAATTTCTCATTTCAAAATTCATATAAAACAAAAAATACTTACGTAATTAAATATTTTAAACTCAAACAAATTATTAATGCCGATTTACGCCAATCGTTAAGGAATATAGATTTAAAAAGTCGTAACGAATTCGTAAGAAAACCATTTCCGGGTTTTGGTAAGTTTTTATACGAATTTTTTTTTTTTTTATTTCGGCTCGCTTGAAATTCTTTACACGTCAATAAAATGTAAACATTTTCCGCAAAATTATAATTGATTGTTGCATTCGATGTTCGACTGTAGTCTAAAGAGCTGATCGAACGAATTTTCATTTGGTATTATGACACCTAATCGTTGAAGAGTACCACTACTTTCAATTTCATGTTTAAAAAAAAAAAAAGTCTATTTTAAAATCACTTGAAGCTTGATGTGAGTTTAACGTTGATTTTATTTTAACTAGGACTTCGCACCTGTGTTTCCATAAGCTGATATCAAAACTAAACAAAATTTTCCTTCATTAGTGAAACCAACCCCTGCAATGGTTTTTTAGTACTCACGATCTTAATTAAACCTGCATAAAATTAGCAAAAATATTGTTTGATCTCCAAAAGGCAGTGACAATCACATATTTCAAACATTTTTTGGCCATTTTCCAACACTACGATAAATCGCCGAAAGCCAAATTGTACTCATGACATGAATTTGACATTCGATTTTCGATGTTTTATAATCAACGAAGATCTAACGCATACTGTAACTCACAACAAGGGCCTTAGTAATTCTATCAATGAAAATTTGAACCATTTATATTTGCCATTTGGAATTGTCAGGAGTATTACAGGGTCTTTTCCACGAGTTTCAGTGATAGTTTTGTAGTTCTTTTAAACAGTTAACAAAATATTCAATTTAAAATAAATCTAGCTCTATTTATTAGTCACCATAAGCTGTTGTGTTTTTTTTTTAATCTGATACTCAAAGCTTGAAGAACCCTCAATAAATGGGTAAATGTGTGTATGTTTAAATGACTTCATATTTTTTATTTTTTATCTTTATTTACTTATATAATTTCAGTTATCTAAGGAGAAATTTTTTTAAGCTATGTATTTTATGAATACTAAAGCTTTCATAGTATGCATATTAAGTTTATGTGCGTGTGAGTGTTTGTGTTATATGAATGTGACACTTAAATTTATAACGCTTATATCTATGTCAATAGATTAAAAGTAAAACAATTTAAAAGAGTTTAAGGTTACTGATCTCTCTCTTTTTTTTTTGCGTAAAGTATATTTGTTTACAACATTATACGATTTGATCAGATTGCATTTTGCTTAGTATGAAATTAGATTACGTCTATTTTTGCGCTAAATAAAGTACTCGCACTTCGAGTCCTTATTTAATTTTTATTTCTTCTCTTTGCGCAAAACATGGAAACTGGCTGCATTGAGCGGTTGATTTGATGCCTCCGAAGAATCCGATGGTTGCAATTCGATACGCAGCTGCGAGGGTGATTCATCGTAGAGTGTTTCTGTATAAGCCATGGTTTGTTCGTTTAACGTAAAGGGAGCGCACGTGAGTATCAAAAACGGGGAGGATATAAGCGAGAGCATGAATTTAATTGATATTGGAAACACAGTTGGCGTGATGAGCGTGGTGAGATTGTTGATGAACGGAAATGTTTGATGAGTGATGCAGAAAAAGTAGAGGAAGACGAAAGATAGATTAGCTTTCTGTGGTTGTACATACATAGATTTTTTCTTTGTTATAATTAATTGAAGTACTTAATATTTTTCAAAATGTAAATACAAAAGATGCATTCCAAAACTGTTTTGTTTTTTTTTGCTTTTGTTTCGAGCTTAAAATTACTATATTTGTGAAAGTATAAATAAATAATTTTGTGATCTAAAAAATAAATGAACATACATAGATTTTAACTATGTTGTGCTTTAAGGTTGCTCTTGGCAAACAATTCATTATTGTTTTATGTATTCAAAGTGTGCTTCATCCTTAAATTTATGTGTATGAATAAAACGCCTAGATAATAGGTCGCAAGCGATATTTGGCAAAAACTACGTTCTCTAAGTCTCTAATCTAATTATAATGTAAAAGAAAGTTTTTTCGAAATATTTTTGGGCCTTTAAGTGGACGTCAAATAAAACGCTTTAGTTTTGCGTGACATTTGTATCTTCATAGAAAGGCGAAAAATGCAAAAGGGATGCCCTGTGATAGCACTTTTTTAAATTTTTATACGTTAAACAAGTAGGAAACAGAGAATGTGTTTTGGTTTTTTCTTTTTATAGAAGTTTTAAGTGTTTCGTGTTTTTTTTTTCTAAGCGAATGTGAGGAGTAAAAGGAATATGAAAGTCAGCTGACTTCAAAAAATTATCCAGCGCTCAAACACGATGCAGACAAAAGAAGGTGACGACAAAAGCACTTCCGTTACCTCGTACTTGCCTCGTTTGACGGATTGACGTCACAGATGGCTCTTAAAAAGTTGATTTTTCAGAGTTTTGAGTGATTTCTACAAAAAGTGAAACATAGAATAATAAATGTGAAGTGCCGCATTTTGTATTTTAGCAGTTGCAGTGCAAATAAAACGCCCAAGTGCGTTATCACCTTCGTTTTCTTCACGCTATTCCTGTAGCAGCAAACGCTGTGACGTGTACGCTGCCGTCGTTGTCGTAATCTTGTTTTCTATCATTCTTGCCCATCAAAGTATAAAATGCACAGACTGCCAAGGATGCCAGAGGGAAGCGGAAGGCTAAAAGAAAAGGCCGAGAAGAATTTAGCATTCACTTATTGTATCTGTCTGGCGCCAGTTAGCAAGCCTATTTTGAGTACAGCCAAACTCGCCTTGGTAAGTAAATGGGCTATCTTCCAAAATGTATGTACGCTATGCTTTTACACAGTTTGACTGAGATGTGCAAACAATGCAGCTACTCTTAGTTGGAATACAAACCCAGCAAGGAAATGCAGGAATTTAGAACTAATTATATCACAAATTATTTCAGACTAAAAAACAATGGCTGCTTTGGAATCGAGGAGGTAATGTAATAAAATAAAAATTGCATGTATGATTGCATTTTACAATTTTTTGTTTTAGTGCCATTTTATTTGAAACTGGAAGCGATCTCGGCTGATCCTTCGGTTGAGTGTAATTACTTAAGTTTTTAGTTTCTTTAAATTTTAAGCTTGAAAAGTGTCTAAGTTTTATTTTGACGAAAAAAAAAAATAAAAAGAAATGCAATAATTTGCAATTTGTCTGCAGTGAACCTTTTATTAAGTATAGTTAAAATGGGTATTTGTGAATCATTGAAAAATAATTAAGAGCCTTATGATGATCTTGCGTTTTTTAAGTTCTAAAAATAAAAAGTGATTAAAATTATTATAGTAATTTAACAAGGGCAGTAATGGTTTTGATTTTCATAAAAAACAAATATCGCCAAGTCATCGCTGTTTTGAGAATTTTATTTTTTGATCAATTTTGATCGATATTTGGTAGTTTTCTTTTTTCGATCAAATAATGGTTATTCTTGAATATCAACTTTTTCAATCAAATGTAGTGACTTTTAATTTTTCGATCAAAAATAATCGCTATTCTAGGATTTAAAAATTTCTCGATCATAACAAACGCCACCAATAATACGATAAAAAAACATCTAGTAAATATGGTGGGAAAATTTAAATCAGTATATATTGACCAAATTTGACCAAAAAAAAAAATTATAAAATTAGCTATGGCCGAACTTCATCAATAAAATAATCATAACACGATTTCGATCAAATGTGATCGAAAAAATAAAAATTAAAATAACAATTAGTATGATTCAAAACGAAAAAAATGAAGTCAGATTTGCATAGCATAGATTTATCTATTCGAGCTTTATTATGAACGAATTCTTCCCAATGACTTTTTTATTCGAAAAAATCAAAATAACGATTATATTTGGTTGCTGTTTTTTATCTTTAAATGTTTTTGTTGCTTTTTTTATTCCTAAAAGCAAAATTGGGTTTCGGTGAATTAATAATTTATTTGAAAGTCTAAGATTGCTATCCATCTCGGAGTGGACAGAACGATTATTCTGTGTGCGGAGCTAAAGTGAGAACCCGAATCTCGGGTTTGTTCACCAGTAGGAGCGACTGCGATCGAGTGCCACTGGTGGGAAATTGGTTTAGACCAAAAATTGATAAAAGTGGCTGAGAGGATTTCGTTCATCAATGCGAGACAGATGATTGCTCATATAAAGATTAGGCCGTGTAGACCAAATACAAAACTTTAGTTTATCAAATAAAAGAAAAAAGTACTTATACCATATATAGTTAGATGCGAAGAAATGAAAACTCACAGGATCTCACAAATGTTGTGTAATAAAAAGTGGAATAATAAAAATAATGTTAATAAACAAATTGCCACCTTTGACGGATAGAAAATCCTCACGAGATTCATGGAACCTTATTACATGATCAAAAAGTGATTGTTTGGGCCGGCATGTGCGCAAAAACTATCTTTGGGAAATTTTTCTTCAATGAAGGCGTAACAGTCAAGGGTAAATGATATCATTGGATGTTGGCCAAATTTGATGTGCCCGAGAATGCGTGAAAAAGGCCTGGTTTCAACAAGATGGGTTACTTACCACATAGCAACCCAAACAGTGCGATTTTTGGAACAAAAATTCCCTAGACGAGTGATATCGATAAGAGGTGATATTGACTGTCCACCAAGAATCTGAGATTTATTCCCCCGAACTTTTTTTTGTGGGGTTATTTAGAGCGTAAAGTTCACGCCAATAAGCCGAAGACCATTGACGAGCTCAAGATCAATATTCGTCCCGAAATAGCTGCCATGCACACCGAGATGCTTGAGGAAGTGATGGAAAGTGCCCGAAAAAGATCACAGTTTGCGGTGGTCATTTAATTGATTTTGTTTTTAAAAGTAGTCCACTTTAATTGTAAGGGATTAAATTAACTAAGAAACACCACCTTTTTTAATCTACAGTTTCTTTCAAATGCTATTCAACATTCACATACCGGAGGACCAGTTGGCGACCTTGGAAGTAAGTCCTTGTAAATATATGTAGTGTTAAAGTACAATTCCGGCGAACGGCGAATTTTTCGCCGCGTATGTTCGCTGTCAAAAATAGAACAAACGGGTACATATGAGAATGCGCACAACCAAAGTGAACGAGGGATTTCGCCCGACGATTATTCGCAGCGATAGATTAATTTCTATTGTCGTCTTCCTGGCGACAGCGGCAAAACACAGTCGGTTGTGATCATACATATGTTTAATGTACTTCGGATTTTAAATCGAATCTGAAAAAACCTATATTGGTTTTTGGTGAAAAATTTGGCATAAGTAAAGCTATTATTGGCTAATTTCTTTGTCACCGTAGTTTTGTTTCACAGAGCGAAATTTTTGGGTGAACGTTGCTGACGTCGTCGCTCTAGTCAGCGAAAATTCGTGGTTTGCCGGGATTGGGTTTCAAGTTTCACTCAATAAGTCGGAAGTTTTAAGGCCACACCCATACATATATAGTGAAAAATAAATATTAAAATTTATACCAAATTTAAAATGAAGTGAACAATTCTGTTTTATCTCTTATATATAATTTAAAATGTTGTTTCTTATGTTGTTTCTTCTTATGCAATAATAGCTTATAAATTTTGGTAAATGTTAATGAAATATTTGAATTTTATGGTTGCAAATTTCGAAAATGAAAACCGGCAATCTATTTTAAATTTACTACAATGGTTTTAAAAGAAAATTTGCATTCCTCTTTATCAATTTTTGTATCAATTTGTGTTATATTAGGTTTGTAATGTAAAATGTTTAGTTTTAACTCTAAAAAAAATCGTGATTGATTGTACGAGTGTTACTTTTTGGGTTGATTGTTTAATTGCTTCTGGTTGTACGTTGTTTTTTTTCATTCTTGTTAAGCTGACATTCCAACAGGCAGGCAAATAGGCAGCAGGCTTTGAGTGATTAGCACAATAAATTTTAATGTGCAATTTTTCATTTACAAATATTAGAATTGGCATACACAAGCTAACATTCAAGGTAATGAAAAAAAATATGGCCATATAAATGGCTTGCAAATTAATGTTTTAAAAATTTACTCAAATCTCATTTTCATGCATTTTTGTCACATAATAATTTAAAAATTAGAAACTTAAAGAGTAAAAGATATTTTTTTTTTGTAATATGCACAAAATTCTTTTGTTAAAATTTAGAAATCACTAACTACATACCTAATATTATCTTAACAAATAGTAAAATTCGAGAAATAGAAAACATTGAACTTAACAAATTGCCATTCAAACATTCCGAAATAAAATAATTACGAGCTAATAAACACAGTGAAGAAAATAATTGCAATAATTTTTCTATTAATTATGGTCCGAACTGAAAAGAGGTTTTTTGTACTCCAATCGCTCAATTTTAAATATCGGAGGTGGAATCGTCACTACCGGGCGGTATTATTGGTGTCTCGTATTCATAGTAGACGGGGTAGCGTGGCTTAAAGGAGTCTGTCGTGCCATTGGAGACGAGGCTACTTAGACTGACATTTTGCAAGTATTCGCTGTCATCACAGAATTTATCACTTAACGCCATGGCATCCTCGTAGGAAGGTGGCACTGAAAAAAAATATGCAAAAATTAGAAAATGCCAAAAAAAAAATTAAATCGATTGTCTAGTAAAAATTGAACGCATTTCCTTGCACTCACTCATAAGTTTGTAGTCGGGCGGATTATCTCCATCGGTTATAAGCAGTGTTGGCACCGTTTGTCTATCGTTCGTCGCACTTTCAGTATCCGCACCTACCACCATATTATTTCCTTCAACTGCTCCCTCTCCAACAGCCGCTGCTTGCTGTTCATTCTCGTTTGCATTTTGTTGTATAGCCAATAGATCCTCCTGCAGCCTTCGCCCGCTATAGTATTCACGTCTCAATGCATATTGTGTTTGTAATAAACTTGGCAACCCTGCCGCAGCAGCCATACTATCTATTATCGGTATACTACCAATGGTTAAGGGTATTTTCAATTTCATTTTCCAATGAAAGTCTGTTGGCTTAACTATAATTTTTATCAGATACGTAATGTTAATTGGACAGGCGATTTTCACAGATGACGGTGGTATGGAGGGTAAGCTGAGGTAGCCGCGATAGACTTTACGGCTCCAACGCAAAACATTACCGAATTGTTTGCGTGCGATGAGATGTTTGTCATAACGATATTCATGTTGTGGATCATGCGATTCATAGCTCACCTCCTGTTTCAGTTTTACCTCACAGTCGGTGATATCAATAGATGATTCGTTGTTAATATAGAGGACGAAATGTATTTTTTGGCCGGGTGCGTAACCGCAATAGGGTGTAGAGAATTTCACAGTTAAAGGGCCTGTGGGGCAACAAAAGCTCCAAAAGCGCTTTCGATCGAGGATTTCGAGGGGGACCTGAATGAGGAAATACGGAGTTAAATTTTATAATAACTAAAGATTTACTTTTATCACTTGTAATTGTTAAAATTTAAAGTTATTATATTTAAGCTACTATAAAAAATGTTTACTGTTTATTTTGATTCCAAATATTCCACCATCCACGACGCTTTCATATTTCCAGTTTACGTTGAATACAAAAACTATAACTGATTGGTTATTTCTATATAATCTCTTTAAGATTACTATGATATATTTATACTTATAATATATTTTGGAGGGAGTTTTACGTTAATTTAATAACAAAATAAAATCTCAAGAATTCCAAACATGCTATACAGTTTTAATATGTTGGGGGTATGAGCCGCTCCCAGCACACAATTTTAAACGAGAATTCAAATGAACTATGACACTTATGTTTCTAGATAGATGGTTGTGCATATTGGAGGCTTTTTATTGGTAAGAGCTGTTAATATTTTTTTTTTCTTTTAGTTTAAGAGAACTGAAAGAATACATTTCGAGTCGATCAGATAAAGCTTGTTGCAACTAAAAATTCTTTAAAGTTGTGAAAATCAACAACCAGAAAAAAATGAGAAATCTATTTAGGCCTTGACTATCTGACGGCTTCGTGAATTAACCCTTAAACCCATAAGACAGTTTTTTCCTACGTTTCGCGTAATATATGTAATTTTTACGTACTACAAAGTTTAGCTGTATTATTTTAAACAAATTTTTAATAAAACTTTATTTGTTGTCTACATTAATTAAAAAATTTTTGAAAATCAGTTTTACAAGTTTTCAAAACTTTATATTAGGACCATTGAGTCCAAAATTTTACCAACTATACAATCGATAAATATTTATTTCTAACATTGATAAATAAGTAACTTATTAGATTCCTTAAAAAAAATACCAACATATTTCCAAATTCACATAATTATTATTATATTATAAGTAATTTTCACTTAAGTATTTTTTTTTTTAATTGTTAGGCTGCTAAAATTAAGGTCGCAAATTAAAGAGTTTTTGGATACATGAAGGGCGGCGGAATACCAAATCGTCCTAAAAACGCTTTTGAATCTCAATTTGCATATTAATGCATTTTTTTCATAACCGAATTATACATTTTAATTAATAAATAATAAAATAAATAAATAAATACCTAGCTTAAATTCTTTAACATCACTTAGATTCTCAAATAAACATAAACTTCAATTAAGCTTACTCACTCTATAAATCGTGTCTACATTCAAATCTAACGGTTGTATCACCGTAAATGGCAACTTGAAAACTTTCGGATATCGGGCTGGCCGATCGATTGTGGTGATAATCTCATAATGAATTTGCCCATATTTTCCATCGAACGAAGTGGGCAAATTTTCTGGCAGTATTACGTGAAACGTATACGAGTAATCGCCGGCCGACCAGTCCATACACGAACTGCTCGCACACGAGCCGAGCACATACGAACGCGACGATAAATACGAGCGGTAGGCACGACACATAGCACGTTCACTATCGCGTGGATAACCCTTTTTTATCCAGCGTATCTTTGCATACCCGCTAACTGTGATGTGTATTGCTGCGAAGTGGTGCACAAAGCATGAAAATAGAAGAAAAAAAAAAAACAAAGTATAAATACATATTATAAAAGTTAATAGGTAAACATGTACAAGAGATTGCTATTTAGATTAAAAATGTATTCATAGCTATTTGAGCAGAAATTAAGTAGCGGAAAATTTAAACGACATGCGAATATCAAAAACGTACAATCAAAATTGCATACATATACTACATCGGTATGTACACACATGTGTATGAATGGATGCATGTATGCACATAATATACTACACGCGTACGAGTACGTGTGATTATGGGGACGCAGCTACCACAACTTAAATGCTAATTTAATTGTTTTTCAAGCGCAAATGTAATTTTTCAGCTAGTGAAATGACATTTTAAATTTTCTGTAGAATTTAGCTGTAAGCGCTGAGAAGTCAATTCGTATGGGTTTACTGAGGTTCACGGCAAAACTTGCTGGACACTTGCCAACCCATTCATGCCATCAACGCACCAACCAACTCACATCAGACAATGCCCCAAGTTATCTGAACAGCAAGCCCCACTAAATTAAATTGATATAAAAGCATAACACAAAACTGGGCGTTACAAATAGCAGCAAAATTCAAGGGAAAACGTCAAGAGTCTGCAAAATGAAATAACTCTGCACGGCAATTCCATTTACTTCCATTGTCCAGCAGAGCGACAACAAAATAAAAACACAGAAGTTTAAAAAAAAACTACGCTTGTGCTTGACATTTTATTTCAAGTTTCAAATATTGTATTCCCACAAATATGTAACTCTCATATTACAAAGAATCAAAATTTTTTTTTATTTTTTTATTTAATCACGCAGTAAATTTAGAATTTTGTGATTTTTTCGAATCAATAGCTCATTGGCAAGAATTCGTGGTAAATATAACTTGAATATATCGATCTAATCTTTATTTCATATGCTAAACTAATCTGATCATACATTTATTGTGAAGATTTTTTTTTTGTTTTAAATCACTGCAGAGTTGCAATTTTGTGATTTTTATTTTTTCGATCAAAAATAATCGTTATTCTTCGATTTTTATTTTTTCGATAAAAAATAATTATTATCTTTGGATTTTTGTTGTTTCGATCAAGTTTGATCTTCACTCTTTCCACCAAGTTTGATCGTTAATTTGGGATTTTTATTTTTTTCTACCAGGTCTGAACGTTATTCGAAAAATTGTAAAAAAAAAAAATCAGAAAATAACAATTCAATCATGATTTTTTATACAAATTAATCGTAACGGTTATCCCTGAATATAGTAATTTGAAAGAAAAATTCTTGAAGATCAAAACTTTTGAAAAATTTACGTGATGCGTTAAAATGTAATAATCGTTAAAATTTTGAAAATGAAGAGTATTATATTAAGTAATTTTATTGCATAATATAAATCGTTTCAACTTTCAAAATGAAGATTATATGACTTTTAACTGGATTTCTTGCATACCATAAGTAATTTTTATTTGAAATAATAACATGCGCCAGGTATTAGACTCTTAGATTTCGATTATTCTTTACTTGTTAAAATTATCAGTTTAGTATCTCGAATACCCTACTTTGAATGGAAAACTTGAAAACAGTTTTTAACTTTGTATTTTTTTTCTTAATATGTCATTCTTAGAGCAGCCGTTTGACATTTACATGATGTTATATTTATGTATATACATATTTCAGTTTATCTTAAATTCCTTGAAAATGATATACATTTGTCATCAAACAACTTCAATTAAGTCGTTGCATACTTTTGGGAATGTTTAATGGCAAGCTACGCGGCTGGCCAGTCGTGCAACTCTAATTCCCCAAACCGCAAAATATTTGTAATATAATTGTTTCACAGTGGGGTAAGCTATTAGTTGATTGCAAAAATGATACCGTTTGTGTTGCAATTATATGCGCAATAGAGCCTGAGAAAAATTTGGTTGGCTGGTGCATTTTAGGAAATATTGAATACTATTTGTTTTTTTATGTATTTCTTTTTAAAGGATAACGACCACATAAAATATTTTCCAACTAAAGCTGATTTAGAGATAAATTTTTCAACAATTTTTATACCAGAGTTCTGAGTATTACAACTTTGTTCGCCCAACGGTTTTTTGTAACAGCATAAAACAACCGAGATAGATAAAGACATATACAATATGGGTCATTCCATGCGAAATTTACACTCAAAAATTATTTTGGAAAAACATATTTTTTTTTCGCGTTCTATATTGAAAAATAATCGACCCGTATTTTTTTATTTTAATATGATACTTAAAATTTTCGAGAAATGAATTTTCGAATTTTTGAATTCTTGAAAAAAGACGTTTTTTGAGTATTCCACAGTAAAAAAGTTTTGGTCATAAAAAATTCTTCCTGTACTGAAAATTTGCGTTATTTCCCTATCTTCGCAACACAGCTAAATAGACGTTCTGTGAGTTTTTTTTATAACAAATTAGTATTTTTTTCAAAACAATTAAACTTTTTCCAAATTTGGGACTAATTTTTTTACTTTTTTTATTTTAATATGATTACCTGTGATTACCATATAACCTGAACTGTGAACTGTGAATATGGGCTTTGGAGATATTTCGGATCAAGCGCCACAAATCGGTCGAATTTTCAACTAAAGTATTTATGATGGCAGATGTTTTGACTTTGAACCAAATCAGACTGTAAATACGGGTTTTAAAAATAGCTCGTCACCAGTGCCACCTATCGGAATTTTTACACTACATACTCCTCATATTTTAATATTGTACATATATCCTTGCGAGTTATTTAATTGACTTTGAGTTTTAGAAAAGGTGGCATCCCTCTTCAAAATATACCTGTAAGCTTTATCCTCGCAAAAAAAATGGGTTGATACCCCTATTTTACTATTTCATTAACTTGTTTATAACTAAATTAAATTCGACTTTTCAAGCAGGTGGCAACCTTCTTTATAATAAAGCTACATAGAGACCTTCTTCCCAGCAATACGAATCGTCTGACAATCATATTTCACTGTTTCATATAACTTGGTATAATTTTGTATAATTTTAAAGCTATAAGCCTTCTCCTCAGCAAATCTATTGGCTTGGCAGCAAAATTTTCATTTTTGTTTATAATTTAAATAAATTGGACTTTTTAAACAGGTATGATATTTTCGAATTCCGAAGTTTTGGAAAATTAATTTCTTTGTTTGCGAAAGTGGTCATAACTTTTCGCGAGCTTTTGATTTATAGCATACAAATAAAAAGCTAGGGATAGTATTTCCACAAGAAAATTAGCTATGAGCCTTCTTGCGGAGCCGAATCGTTTTACATCCTTACTTTAACATTTCAGATAACTAGTGTACTATAATAAAATTAAATTCTGGTTTTCAAGCAGGTGGCAACTCTCTTAAAAATAAAGCCAGCTATAAACCTTCTTCGCAGAGTAACGAACCGTTTAATATTCATATTTTCGACGTTTCAAGTAGGTGGCGTCCTTTTAACTGTTAAGCACCCAGATTTTAAAACTTGTGTATATTTTAATTAAAATATAGTTTACGAGTACGACCTATTCTCGTTCTAACTAATATATATGCAAAATTTCATAGGAATCCAACAAGCCATTTCGGAGGAGTTCGACAACAAATTCCATGAAACGAGATGCATATGCTAAATATGCGCAAATGCGCAGATATATCAGATTTTCTATGTATGTTGAAATTATGATTTCTAATTAACAAACTAACTATGCTCAAAATATAACCATAAACTATAATTTTTTAAAGAATGCAAAATTCATTTTCCTCGCTAGAGGAATGCAAACCTTAAAGACCTGCATAAAGAATTTTGGATGGCTTCCAAATGGTGCAAAATTACGATACCCCTAAAACAAGTACAATAGGAAAATCAAAGAATAAACCAAATACAAAGTAAATATAAAACACAGCATTACAAATATACATAGCTAACATTGCATGCCCGCCAGAAGCCAGAAATATGTCCTAGTCTAATGCCTTGAAAATGTTATTTTAAAATGTTTTCTTGTATATTACTTTGTTTTGCCTTTGCTTTGTTTTTAGTTTGTTTTTTTGCTACCGTTTAATATTAAGGAGTGTATCCCATTTAGATTTTCTGCCCTACAATTAATTATGCACATATTTCATCGCTACGCCAAATATATATAAACTGTTGTTATCGTTTCCCCATTATTTTTATGTATTGTACTTTCGTCATAAATTTAATGGTGACACTAATACGAATAGCAGTGGTAAAGTGAGTGGTAGCAAGATCAGCGGAAATAACGTCAATTGCAAATAATTCTCATAGTGATAGAAAAAAATACCAATTGATGTTATTACCTTTTCAAAAGATAAGTAAAACCCATTGACGTTATTGCACTTAAAAAAAAAAAAATTACAAAATCCACGTTCGCGCGTGGTAGTTAGTTATTCTCAACTGTTGTTTATAATCGGTGAAACCAACTGATGTAACCTAAAACAAATGTTGTAAAATACTTATCTAAGTTATTTCGTAGTAAATGTATTGTTATTATCCATAATTTTTCGAAATATTCAATGAAAGTTTTAAGAGGCTAATTCATTAGGTGGCATATAACCAGATCTATACTGTTGACGCAATTTCAATTTGAATTTTGGATATAACGTCACTGACCTTACTTTATTCAAGGCGTATTCGATAAGGCGGTGGCAATACCAACAGCGAATTCATTCACAAAACCTACTATCCTACCTAAATTGGCGCATCAAGCGTTGCGTTTTCTAACGATAACGTGTGGCAGCGCACGCCATACCCAAATAATCGCATCAAATTTTCGACGCTTTCTCCTTCTACCGAAGTTCGTTGGTTGGTGTTTTATGCTATTTGCTTTTTCCTCTTTCTGTTCATTTTTATTTTATATATTTTTCACTTCTCTTCCGCGATCACCTTCAGGAAGTAAGGTGCTGTTAAAATTGCAAATTCCGTTTGATCGGCGCTAGCGCCGCGTTATTGTGGAATGCTCTATGCAAATTTTATGATAAATTTTGAAAGTTAGTTGACGCTTGGCGCCTTAATTTAGGTATGTCTCTTAGTAGTATTTTGTTTTTTTTTTTTTAGATTTTGGTGTGGCTATTGTAAAAGCCAGTCTAAAGCGAATTTGTTGGATGAATTGAGAAAATAGAAACCAAACAAACATACAGTAGCGAGCAAAACCGGTCGAATGGTGACATCTTTTTAATATTAGCAAAGTTCTAAATAAAACTATAATTTGCACTATAACAAAAACGACTCTTTAGCAGTCAGTTAGTGTGAAGATATTGATAGATTGGTAACAACATTATCGAAAAATCAAATTTTCGCGTGGATGTAGAGGTTATTTGTTTAGTTATCACATTGATATTCTGGGATTCTTCATCACTTTAGGGTTAAGGGATATTGTATAATATATATGTGCATATATATATATATATAATATATAATGTATTCAAATCCTTCTTCAATTTTCCACAGATCTTCATTAAAGTGGCCTAACCGTTGTATGAAAAGTTTGAGATGGTTGAATCCAAACGCTTTCGCACAGAATAAAAGAAATAAAGCACCAAAAATATTTCTGAGAATCTTTCTCTCGAATACTCCAAGGGCCATCGCATCCGAACGGGTTTTTGCTCGTCGAAAGAAGGGTTTACTATGTAATTGTCTACTCAGTCCAAAGTAGCAAGAGCGGTGTTGACCAAGAGATCGATGTTGCTGAGAGCAACTGAAAGTGACGTAATAAAGGTAGAAAATTAGAGAGCAAAGAAAAAATGCTAAAGAAGAGGCGCAGAAGAAACAGAACGACTGCAAGTTTTGTTAGCATTGTTATTGAATGGGTGAATGCTGTCAAATCGACAAAGAGAGCTGTTCGTAGAAGGCGCTATTTTACTTTCTATTATTATTGAGGGTTGGCGCTGATACCTAGATAATCAAAACCTTTCACTTTTTCAAAAATTTAATCATCAAAATTGCTGCTTCAGCAAAGACGCGAATGCGCTGTCTGTTAATTTGATGATAGGAAGCGGAATGCCATCTAGTTTTATTTTGGGAAACTTTTTTTGTCACTCTCATCTTTCCACTACTTTTGATTTTGACACTGATATATGAACCTTAATCTAAATTAAGTATATGCTCCAAATCTTTAGGCGCTGCTTAATTAAATTGCATAACAAATATTCATAAACTGATTGGCTTAGTATACAAATTTAAATTTAGAAATTTTTTTAATGTCCTGTACCACATCAAAAATTATATGAACGTATTCATAAGTATTTCGAAGATTTTTTTTTGGTTCGCTAAAACGGATTTAACCATACAAATCACTTAAATTGGCAATTCCCCGCTGGGAATTGAAATTTAATATTTCATATAAAGTTGAGACGGATGTGTTTTTTTTGGGCCGCTGTAACGGAAAATTACTAAAAACAATGAATAAGAACCCTCCATAACTCCCTCAAACCACATTACTTAAATCTGAATGAAGTTGAATTTGGAATTTTCTTAAATAATCAGTAGCAAAATACATTGATATTGTTTTGAAAATTTTTACTTTCCTTTTTTAATTTTAATTACCTATATTATTATATAAACTCGATTATATGTATGGACAATGTGTCAAACGATTTGGCTCTCAAAGTACTGTATGGATTTTTATTATTATAATTTTTTTAATTGAAACATTTGCAGAAAATTATGGAGTATCCAAAAGTCTCGCTATTGTTATTTCATCGGAATTATAAAGTGCGTTATATTTTAAGACACGAACGAAAATAATTTGTAGCAATGGAGCGGGAACTATTTGAAATTACCTAAATTTTTAGGGGTTTTTTATAAATAAGACCATTTGTTGTAAACATTAGAAACAGATTTTGTAGAATTACAAATAAAACTAGTTGTTTTAAATATTTTTTCAAATAATCCATCTCAAATTTTAAACCATTTCAAGCAATAATAAAAAACTCTGGTTGGTTTAAGAAAAACTTGAATAGAACAAGCAAACCAATGCTTTATGATCTCAAGTGATTTTTAAATATTAAAAATAAATGTTTGAATTTTTATTTATAAAAAGCTGCATTTCTGATGAAAGTTTCAAATTAATCCAGCTCACGTCAATCTTAATATTTTTGGATATGTTTTGGCGGAAGGCTTAAAATATAATCAATGTTTTAATTACGGTGGAAAGCTCGCAATTTTTTTTGGTGAGACTCCCTAGTGTGGATAGGTACATATATTTTTTTAAATTGATCCCATCCCAGTACAAAAATTTAATACTAGTTTTTTTTTTAATTGTAACAAAATACGAATGGTATTTGTTAATTTTTTATAAAAATATCCCAAACAAGCCTCGGAATGTTCTCCAATAGTTCCGCACTTAGAAATTTATTTATTGCGAGTAGACTTTCTCACACATAATTACTTATATAATGAAAATATGTTGGTGATTTTAATCTTAAAATAACTATTATCGCTGAATTAAAAATTTTACTTCATGCTATAATAACACTGTCCGACAGTGATTTTATACTTTTGAAGCGTCCTAGTAGAAATTGTTTATCTGGTCGAATAGTACACGAAACCACGTCCAAAAGATTCCTAACACCCCCAAAATCTTTTCTTAAAGTCAAAACACCGTTTTTTTTAGTTTTTTCGTCTTAAAAATTGCATTACAAAAATTTTTTTCAATCGAATTGAAAATACTCAAAGGTTTTATATAAGTGAATATTTACGCTTTCGAAATATATATAGTGTTTTTTGTTAATTTGAAAAGAGTATGACGTGTTTTTTACGCTAGAAGTTGAATTTTCCGACCAATTTGCTTGTTTTTTCGATTTTGACGTCATTTTTTCGGCACTAATTGGAAATAAATGATCACTTTTGGTTATATATCATCGACAAGCTATCACTACTTAAAGATACCAATTGATTTCTTTCAAAAAGGACTTCAAGTTTTCATGTTATGCAGCATAATTCAAAATCTAACATTTTGGTCTCAAACGCCCTCCAGGTGCACCAGGTGTAAATGAAGAAATAGGCTGATTGTAAGGACATTATTTGATTTTCTAATAACAAATAGTCGTTTCTGTCGGTGGTTTGATCAATGATATCTATTTGATCATTAAATTTTACAATAATTTTTTTTCATAAAATACATTTTGGATGAACAATGGATTTTGGCATTGACAAAATCTTATTAGAGAGAACGATACCGATACGAGTGTGAAAACGATTTGATTCAAAAATGTTTGCTACATCTTCTGCGTTTATAAGGTGAATCATCGGTTTCACGTTTGAACGACCAGCAGTAATTAGCTACCATCTTAATCTGGTTTTTCCCTCCAAAGCGCTTTTCGATCGCAGACATTTTCTGGTGAAATCGTTCACCTTGTTCGTCGCTAAATTGACGAAGATTATCCGGAAAAAATCCAAATAAGAATACAAGAAATGAATCTTGATGGCCATGTTGTATCGCATTTCTCCATAAGCTTCCAAAAATTTATGAACCACTTCCTCGTATTTCGGACTTCTTTCATTTCCCAGATAGTTTTTACACAAAGAGATGAAATTCAACCATGCTCTCTTTTCTACTTTGCCTTCCGACTTGTGATATGCTTGATAATGCCAAGCCATGGGAGTCTCAAATGACAAAGGCTGGTTATCACGTTTACCGGATTTCCATTGCTTCAGCATTGTAGAGCACGTCGAACAAACATATTCGGGTTCATACCAAGCATATTTGGGTTCATACCAAGGTTGACCGCTTCAACCACTGCTTGATTCTTTTTTAACTCCAAGCGATGTGACTTGTCCACAAATAAGCATGTAGCAAAGCATGTAGCAAATGATCTCGCGTTCACAGATTGGTGAAAATATTACGTAAAGTCATTCCAGAATATGGAGTTCTAATGACTGAATTAATGGCCAACGATGTAATGATTAATGTTTTACCTTGTAATTCTTCTTACATTTAGCAAATTTCTTCATTTACACCTGGTACTCCTGGATACCAAAATGTTAGATTTTGGATTTTGCTGCATAACTTGAAAACTTGAAGTCATTTTTGAAAGAAATCAATTGGTATCTTTAATTAGTGATAGCCTGTCGATGACACATAACCAAAAATGATCATTCATTTCCAATTAGTGCCGAAAAAATGACGTCAAAATCGAAAAAACAGGCGAATCGGTCGGAAAGTTCAACTTCTAGCGTAAAAAACACGCCATACTCTTTTCAAATTAACAAAAAACACTATATATATTTCGAAAGTATAAATATTCACTTATATAAAACCTTTGGGTATTGTCAATTTGATTAAAAAAAATTTTTTTTATTAATTTTTTAACACGAAAAAACTAAAAAAGCGGTTTTTTTACTTTAAAACAAGATTTTGGGGGTGTTAGAAATAATTTGAACGTCGTTTCATGTACTATTCGACCAGATGAACAATCTCTACTAGGTCGCTTCAAAAGTATATTCACTTTTTTTTTTTGCCGGACAGTGTAATTATTGATTATTTTTCATTCATTTTCCTTATGAGACTTATGTATGTTTCTGATAAATTTTAACCAATATATTACATTATTTTTAGAATGCGCTTTCTATTACATTCTTAAATTGAGATACACTATTTGGGTCCACTGACCCCTTGTTAACTCCTACACTGCATGGTAAGGAAGTAAGAATGATGGAATCACTTTGTGCAATAGCAATAACAAACACATTACCAAATACAATACAACTAACTAAAACATAAAATTGAGTTTGGTCAGTTCGTGTACGTCGCGCCAAGGAGCTGAGTGCGGTGAGAAGGCGGCCATTAAGTCGCGATACACTACGACCGATGGCCAAGATAACGATGACGATGGCGACAATGATAGTAAATGCCTATTTCTAGTTGTATGTAACTGGATATGAAATTTTAATAGTAACTACATACAGCCTCTTTATAAGCTTGTGCGACAACAATACAAATAAACTAAAAAGTTATGAAAAATGTACGAAGAACTGCTTGTGAAATTGTGAGCTAAGGTACTGGATGTGTGAGTGCCACTTTGTAAGGGAAAATTTACACAAGACATATACATGTGTATGTATGTGGGTATGCACATTAGGGTGTCTCACCAAAATTTGTTGCGATTTTTCCAAAAACAAAAAAAAAATAAAAAATATATTATGTTTTAAGGAATGTGTCGAAAAAATATTTAGATTTATATATTTCGGAAAAATATTTAGAACTACGTGAGCTGGACCGAGTTTCTATGTAACTTCAAACAGTGAGTGTTTTATAATCAAATTTTCTAAAAAAAAAAATCACCTCAAATGATAAAAGAAAGCTTAAATTATGCAACGCTTTCATACAAATTGCATTGTACGATTTTACTATTTGCTATGCATAAAAATGAAGGACAAATATTTGTTTTTTTCAAGTTTACGTAGTGCAGTTTTGTTTAAGTTTGACTATTAATAATAATACTAATTTTTGGCCCCCATTTGGTGAATTGAAATACAGTTCGTAACCCGCGTGGACAAACGCAAGAATTTTAAAATATGATATACTATAAATGACAGTCAGATTATTTGTAAAAGTCGAAAAAAGATTAAAATGCAATCACGAAAGATGAAGCATGAAGACAAGAAAGTAATGCTTGCTGTAAAGCGTGCCCTATTTGGAACCAAGAAAAGCCGTGGGCTCCACACATCGCAGTGCATATAAAAATTTCAAAAGATTTTTGAAGTGTTCAATTAATAAAATATTTTAAATATACTACAAAAACCCGATAGACGTGGATCTGTCTATATTTATTTCTTATTGCCCTTTGCATATGTAACCAGAAAACGCATTTATAATGTAATTAATTATGACTTTTCAAGCAGATGGCAAACTTCTTTAAAATATAGCTAACTATAAACCTTATCCTCAGCGAAACAAACCGGTTGATACTCATATTTTAATATTTTTTTTATACTTTTTAGAACTTAATACAATTTTGCATTTCAAACATGTGACATAAATTTTAGCTATGAACCTTCTTTCCGAGACGAACCGCTTGATATTTCATATAAATTGTGTAAATTTTAAGTTTTAATTTTTGATATTTCAAACAGGTGGCAGCTCTCTCCCAAGCATAAAATATATTTTATGACCGTACATGCAAAACTTTTGTAACATCGGTTGAGTCGTTTCGGAGGTGTTCGACCCCGAACACCGTGTCACGAAATTTTTATTTATAAGGTTAATGTTTATTCCTATCTATTTTAGGTTCGTGGAGAAAAGAAATGTATGAAATTTGTAATACCGTGAATTGGGCGAGAACCAAAAGATAACGTCAGTGCCTGTTACTTGTGTATTCTGCATCCCAGAAAAAGGCATAGTGGTAAGATCCAATCGAATATCCCCACACTGATTCTTCTTCTGCTCGAATTGCACGTAGGGAGAAACTCCTAGTACCTGAATCTGCTAAAACATTATACAAGAAAAGCTTATCTCAAAATTCGAAAGTGCAAGTACAGCGCTGTTAGAAACAAAACACCATCTTATTACTACAGAATATTTTATGACTTTGGTGAGAGATTTAAATTTACCAAAAAGTAAATCAGAGTTTTTTGATTCTCGTTTAAAATAATAGAGTTTTTTTTTGTTAATTTCAATATCATGGATCACCGAACGCTAGTGATAGTGATATATTAAATGTATGTTTAAAGAAATCTGGAAACCCTGTGATGCCAGTGAATGGTGACAATCAAGCTCTACCAAAATCCAGGAAGCTGGTTTATTACACAGTGGAAATATATTTACATCTCATCCAGTTGATCATTCTGTAGTTTTGGAAAAATATTAGGAATGTGTTAAAATTTTACTTGAGGCTGTAAATTATCACCAGTATAAGTGCCAACTAATTGATTGAGATTTTAACATAGTAGAATAGATGGGTGGGAATACCAAATATCTAAGTAATCTGTGTTAACGGTATACCAGAGCATATTCTCAATATTGTGTTCAAAGATTATGGCCCATGAAAAAAAAGTTTTGTGTGGGAAGTGAAATGTAAAATTTGAGGTTATTGTTAAAGCCATAAATGTACAAATGCCGTCTTTGCACATAAAACTAGGTCTGATGAAACAGTTTGTCAAATCAGAGTCTTTAGCATTTTTTTAGTTGCGGTTTTCTTCCAAGTTATGTAAATGAGGAAAAAATTCAATGAATAAAATTATTAAAACAAAATCACTTGAGATGATAAAATAGTGTAGACTTAAAAGGTCTGCATACGAATATTTGAATATGAAAAATTTGGTCAACGGAATCCTACTCGTAATTGTGAGATGTGTAGGAAAAATACGGACGTGAATTGGTTTATTATAATCAACACTAATAATAATACTTTGGCACTTATACCAAATGATTTTTGTGAGACGTTTTTTTTATGGCAGAATCAACTTTTTTATAATTTTTGATGTTACTTGCCACGGCCAGGGTTAAAAACTAGCTACGGCGGGCTTCATATACTTAAAAAGTTCCCGTATTAACAGTAAAGATGCAGTTTAAAGTTAATAGAAATTGTTTGACATAATTTTCAATGGGATTTCTGCCAAACAATATATGGCTTAATTGTCAATTTATCTCGACCATGAGTAAATTGCATTGATTTTGACTGCTCAATTGCAGATTTCAACTAAGTCGAACTATAAAAATAGATTTTCTGGAAGTCGCTACAGCTTTAACATTTTTTTGCAAATATATATACAAGTATTTATAAAGTGTACACATTTATGTTTACGTTTAACGTCATCTATTAAGTTGAGTTATAAAAACAATTCTAAAGGCACCTTAAGCATACTTATCTAGTACCATCAATATCTGATCGAAAATACGGATTTTCTATTCAAGCGTCATTTAGTGGATCGCACCGCTATAACCCATTCACAATTTCATCAAAATCGGATTAAAATCATAGACTTTCTGCATAACCGCCTCTAGCGCCACCTAGCGCATGTATAGATTTTTAATATCATTAACATCGGGTCATAAATACGGATTTTGTGAAGAACTGGATTCTAGCGCCACCTAGCGATTTCATTTTTCCTACCGCCATAAGACATTTTTAATTTCATCAAAATATAATCATTAATACAGATTTAATAAATAATTCGCCCCTCGCGTCACCTAATTGATTTATTTTTCATAAAAGTATTTTCCATAATATCATAAATACGGGCAATAAATACGGATTTTCTGAATATCTCAACTCAAGCGCCAACTAACGCATTAAAATATAGCACATGCCCGTGCCACTAGTCCGAAATATTTCCCAGTAGCTCTTAGAATATATAAAATTTTATAATTCCAATTGTAAGGAGATTGTATTTTGTATGAGAAGTGATGTACTCTAATGTATTTATATGTATGTATTGTATGCATATCTGCAGGCTGTAAAAAACGAACTATTTGATTTCGGCATTATATTCGTTCAACGAAAAAAATAATTTGCACACAACGTTTACTAACAAATACATATATGTTATTTGTGTGAAGAACTGTTGTTACTTACCTTTAATGCGCTTTGTTGCGTCGACGCTGAGGTCAACAATGCCGGATAGCTCCTGTCCAGCATAGTAAACACCTTGAGGATTATTATCAAACGATATAAGGCACTCAATTGGCATATAACTACGTGACTCTCAAATTGATGATATTTATAGGCGTATGGGCGAGTGTGGTGTAAATATGTTAGTTAGATTTGTATTTGTGTGGAATTGCAAATTTACTATAAGCAGATTTTTTAAGATTTGGGTAGTTGCTGCTGCTGCTGCTGCTGCTGCTGTTGATTGTATTTAGGGTTGCTGCAAATTATCTTAATTCCATTTAATTTACAGATACACGTTTTTCCTTTAATTCCTTTTTTTCCTTTTCACTGTGCTAGTATTAGTATGTCGCGTGATTCAGTTGGGTATTTTAGGTTACTCATACGCCTCGCATGCCTATTTATAATAAAATGCACAGACATACATATATACATATGTATCTATGCATACAAAGCCATTTACAGCAATCGTATACACACACACACGAACTTATCACTTTAGTGCTGCTTAATTAGACGAATGAAAATCCTTAGCATCAATTTTTTTACTAAGAAATTAAATTAAATGCAACATAAACTCCACCACAACACTAAATTTCTATTAGATATTATTTTATTTTATTTTATTAGTTATACACTTTTCACTTCGATTTCATATACGTACATACATATTTTTTGCTCTATTTTTGCTTAATGCGCACCAAACGCACACTACTTTTTTATATATTCTATAGCTCCTGCTTCTTCTTCATCCACACACCGTCACTTAAAAATCGCTTTGCGTTTAAACACGTTCCGTACGCTCTTGCGTCCAACAGCCATTTGCGAGTAAATAAGTTCTTACTACAGTTGACAGCCTGGCATATCGTCATCATTATCCTTGTGCCGTATTATTTTGTGTTTGCTCTTTTTTGTTTTTTGCATCTATTTTTGCACTTTTCATCTATTTTTCGTTTTCGTTTTCGCTCGTACTCTCTTGCATTCTCTCTCTTTCTTTGTATGCTTTTACGCGGCACTTCTTGCGCTTGTATTTTGTTTATATACCTCTTTGTTTACATTTTTAAGATGTATGTATGTTTTACGGTTAACGTGTATGCATGTCCAATATAATATGGTCTACATACAATGTAGATTTTTCTGTCTGACATTTGTACTATGCTTGCACTATTGAGATATACATACATACTTTTAGGGGTATATTTTGTGCTGCCACTGATTTTGAAATTTTATATAAGGCACGGTGCCACAAACAACAGGAAGAGAAACAGGAATGAATTCAGTACTTTTTTGACAGCGACAAAAATGCTTATTAAATTTTGCGATTGTGTGATGTGTAGTGTGATTCACTAATTTGTTTTAACGATATTTGCAGGAGCACCTCATCTTAGCGAATATTTTAACGAGTTTGCTATTCAGCAGTAATTTTTTAGAGATATTCGCTATCGCTATCGCCGCATATAGTTTGACAGAGGTACCACTCTTTATCACATCAAATAAATATAAAATGACAGCTAATAAGTGTCGTTAAAAATTTATTAGTGAATCTCACAATCGTTACTGCAAACAACAAATGTTGTCAATAAAAATTGCGACTGTCGAATCGTTTAAAGTGAGTGAATCGCGCTACTGGTGTTGATAGCGAAAGATATAAATCAAGAATTCAAACATTTTTTTCATATTACAAGTTCATAATAAATTAAGTACAGATCTCGCAAATTTGTATTGGCTTTATAAGCTTCAAAATTAATTTATTTGGTAAGGAACGAGTTAGTTAGATCATACGTGAAATTAATTTATGTGTTTATACACAAAGCACATATTATATCTTCATCGTCAGATAAATTTGAGTAAGTATTAGAAGTGATTATCATTCTAATGAAATCTCTTTCAATTGCGAAATCATGATAACGTTTTTCTTTCTTTTTCAAGTCTTATCTAGGTAATATTTAAAATTGCATTTATCATTTCAGCATTAATTTTATTTCTTTGTTTTAACAACTTTGATAGCGCCCGCATTTTTCAGGGACTAAACTACCTAGTAAAATTAATTCAAATATTTATATATCATACATGTTATATTTGCTATATTTTCCTCGTCAAAAAAATTTGAGTATACATTAGACGTTTTCATGATTTGAGATACATAGATATTTTTCATTGGCGAAATTTTTACTTTTTAAGACTAATTATATTTCGTTATTGATTTCGCCAATGTTCATGGCGATTTAAATGCGTTTGACTTCTGCATTGCTCAGAGCTTTGATTTCAAAATTAAAATAATGAAGAACAGTAAAGATTTTCGCCAATCGCGCTTGTGTATTTACGAACCTCGGCCTAAAATTCAACCGCAGATTGTAGATTTTTCCATTACTCTAAGTGTAATTTTTTTATTGAACTTGTATGGCAAATCTTTTATTAGTGTCGAATTTACACTTTTAACAAAATGCTAGAGGCTTAATTTAAATTTTGCGGCAAAAAAAAATCAAATAGCTAGATCTAGCCAGAAAAAGGCTAAAATGGTGACACTGACTGTTTGCATCTCAGAATTCAGTGCATCGGCAATAGGTCTTGTTTATATTACCAGTGTCAGCAGAAATGTCAAATACATACTTGACTAACTCTGCACTAAAGCAATATTTTGCAACACTGTATACTGCTGTCTATTTTATTTAATCATTTTCCATTAATATTAGGCGCCTTAAGCCGAAAAACAGTCACAGAAGCAGCCAGATTCTTAGAGAAATAAAAAAAGAATGATAGAATACAAGATTAATTCAGAGAATAACTTCTCTGTGACGTCACACCAGATTTACCGGTGGAGAGAAATGAGCACAAACGCGTTGGTATATGTGTTAGAAAGAATACACAACTAAAATTGTTAAACACGTTGGAAAGAATATATGTACATGATTGCGAGACTGCTAGTGAGAAATTGGTGGTTGAGCCCGAAAAGAGTTCCAGGATGCCACTAATGCAAATTCCTTTAAATAATGCTGTATCCGTGGATTTTTCCTTATTACAGGCATGCTGGACATTAGAGATAATAGCACAAACGAAAACCTTAGCCGTCGGATAGCTGAAAATAATATATTTTATCAACCGCTGTTATTTTTCTTTAAAAAATGTATACATTTGATGTTATGATGCAACATTACGCTATTTATCAAAAAACAACAGAAGATTTTAAATTTTAATTTTAATTTTTGACTGATGTCAACCATATTAAAAAAGCTTTTTAAAATTACCTAAAATGTCTTTCGATTAAAATTCGTATTTTTTGGGATAATATATTTATTTTGAATTAAGTGGTTATACAATTTAAAATATATCCGAGCAATATAAATAAGTATCTTTTATCTCCTACTAAAGTTTAAATATTTCATTGAATATAAATAACTGTCAAAACCCCTTTTTTGACCTTAGAAGTTTTGTTTTTAAGTCCTTTAAATTTTCATTTTCATTTACAGACACATTTAATATTGTAATTAAATATTTGCCGAAATGGATTTCTTAGCTTCAGCTTTGCTTGACTAGATGTGGAAAAATTTGATCAGAACACTGCAGATTTTAAGCCACGCCTCTCTCTCCATTCGTCCGAAAATCGTATAACTCGAGTAACGTTTGCAATCAATTATACTCCGTAAATATATCATCTCTGACCCATAGTAGATTGGTATTGAAAATGAGTCGAAATCGGATACTAACTACGCCTGCATAAGGATGTTATATGGAAATCAAAAGATTGTGATATTTCAGTAACAATAAAAGATTATTTGATTAAGTTTGATAAAGAGAATTGGGTTGGGAAAAGAAATTCTTAGGTTACAAAAATTGTCCAAAACGGGCATTGGACCACCCACTTTAGAGCAAGTTGAAACTATCTGAAAATCCTCTACCTAATTCGAAACATAACTTTATAATTACTGTAAAATTTTATAATTATTTTACATTTCAACCTAGTGTCACAAAGAATTTGATTAGAGAGAGAAGTACATAAAAATCTAAATCTTGGAAAATCGATTTGCATTTAAATTTATGAAAAAAGCTTAAGTTTTCAACATGAAGAATATTATAAGATTAACTGTATTTATTGCATACAAAAAGTACTGTTTATTTAAAACAAAAGCTTCCGTTGGGCTGGTAAAGTTTGCTTGCACTTAGACTCTTCCTTTCTAGTATTTTTTTAAAGTTATTTATCAAAAAATACCCTGTTTTTAAGACTGTGCTCAAGGGCAGTTTTAACTGAATTGAGTTAATAATTTTTATGTTCCTTTTATATAGTTATTTTAATTTTTAATATTAATGGGCTTCGAGTTATGGCGCCTAAATCCACATACAAACATATTTTTATTTCTTGAACTGTTGGAATTTTACATTTATGCTATATTTTCCCTCGTCAATAATTTCTATAGCACTAAATCTACTAGAAATTTGTTCAACCCATTTTATTTCCATTCTTATTTTTGCTGTTATTCATTATATCGTGATTGTAACTGTAGTATTTTCTTTCTATCCAGAGAATTTTTACAGTGTATTTCAAGCCAAACAAAATTAAACTTCCAATAAAGCTTTCAATTCATAAGCTTTTAGTATTAACAACCAAGTTGTCAGTTATTAGCTTTGCATGTCAGATAACAAGCGAAATGAAAGGCAAAAGAGAACTGTGAAATCAGCTGACGACGTAAACAATTAAGTGAGTGAAAAATTAAAATGTCAAAAGCATATTTTCCTATTGAGCGTCAACAGCAACAGCATATAAAATCAGCCGCTAAACATTATCGTTAACTAAACTAAACAAAAAAAAAGTAAGTGATATCTGCTTTAGAGGAAAATCCCTATAATTTTGATTATGTGAGTACCGGCTATAAGCTACCACTACATGTACATACATACATACACACATACTACATGTCATCTCGTATTTCTTGATTTTTTCAACTGATTAGTGCAATTGAGGCAGTTGCTATCTGTAAGAAAAATGTCAGCAACTGTAAACTTATCAGGTAAGTATTTACATGTTTATTTTTTTTTAATGGAACCAATTCCACTGCTACATTTACATACATATTTTTTTTACAGCACTACGTCTTAAATACCGTGAAAAGAAAGAAACTTTTCTAGAAGAAAATATTAAAGTAAAAGAACCCATTAAATTATTCCGCGAATGGCTGGAAGAAGCGCTGCAAACAGAGGAACTTCTAGAACCGAATGCCGCTTGTTTGGCAACAGTGGATAAGTATTGAACTTAATTTTATTCATTCTCATTGCTAACTACATATATGTATAAATTTTATTTTCATTACTCACAGAGATGGCAAGCCATCGAATCGGTTTGTGCTGCTTAAAGACGTCACCGATGATGGTTTTCGCTTCTTCACTAACTATGGCAGCCACAAAGCACAAGACATAGCCAGCAATCCAAATGTAGCAATGACAATTTATTGGTTGCCCCTTCGTCGCCAGATACGCATTGAAGGTGTGGCAGAGAAGATATCCAAAGCAGAATCTTTGGCGTACTTTCATCAACGACCGCGTGCCTCACAAATTGGTGCTCTGGCTAGCGAGCAGAGTGCACGCATACCGTCGCGTGAGCATTTGGATACAATTGAGCAAGAAATTAAAGCGAAACTTGGGCCAGATGGTGAAGTTCCTCTACCCAACTGGGGTGGTTATTTAATACGACCTCATACTATCGAATTTTGGCAGGGACAAACCGATCGACTACATGATCGTATACAATTTCGACGAGGTGAAGAAGTGGAAAAGGTATGTATGTATGAAAAGATCTTTCATGATACATTTAAATTAAATCAACTTTTTTTTTGTAAATTATTGGAAGCTAGATTAGAATTTTGAAATTTTAAAACAAGATTTAAAAAATATGTGTTCACCTAAGTGCTCGAAGCAGAGGTAAAACTTCTGTACCGATTTTACAAAGAGATACAGAGTTAAATATGGGAGTACTAGTTGATAGTAGTAAGTAGTAGTGGTAATAGTTGTTGCATTAGTAGCAGTAGTAATAGTGGATAGCAGTAATTAGTAGTATCAGTAATTATTAGTGCAAATAGTAGTAGCAGTATAACTAGTAAAAAAATGTAGTGGTAAGTAGTTGTATTGGTAAAAATCGTAGTAGAGATTTCTAGAAATAGTAGTAATAATTGGTAGTAGCATTAGTAAAAATAGTAGTAGAAGCTAGGAACAATAGTAGTAGTAATCAGTAGTAGCATTAGTAAAAATAATAGTAGAAGTTGGTACCAAATAGTAGTAGTAATTATTAGTAGGATTAGTAAACATAGTAGTAGAAATTTTTAAAAATAGTAGTAGTAATTGGTTGTAGTATTAGAAAAAATAGTAGTAGTAATTAGTTGTAGCATTGGTAAAAAATAGTAGTAGTAATTAGTAGTAGCATTAGCATTACCAGTAGTCAATTTTTTGTGATAATACCGAAAATTTTAAGCACTTCTAGTAACCGCAGCTATTGCGCAAAAGATAACCCTGTCATCAGCTGGTGTTATAAAAATGCCAAATATTGCGTATTGATAGCTTACTCTCCCAAAGTTAAAAACAGATAGATAACATACCTAGCGTATTTTACGCAAACAGCAATTAGTATATATTTGCACACAAACCCACAGAGTTGCATTTGAATGTATGCTTTTGAATAATTTTACATATATAGTTGTTTTTTTTTGCTTTCCGCTTCTGTGTTAATAAATCACTACCACTATTGTAATAATAAATCACTAACATTTATGGTCATTTAATTTAAAATATTCAGTTTTTTTGTTGACACAAATGCACTCTTAGTCAGTTGTTTTTCTTACATGCTAATTTTCCTAGCATAATCATATCATCATATATAAATCGTATTAGAGACAATCAACGATGAAGTAATAGCAATGATATTGTAAGTTTCAACGAAATATCTTTATCTCGCTTATGACCAAGGGGCACTATTTTGAACTACCCAAAGCTTATTAGTTTGAACTAAGTAAAACCATGAATATGTGGTTTCTGAAAATCTCGGCAGAGCCACCCTAGCGCATTTATATTTCAAAAGGGTATTTTTCGTTGCACCAGCCCCATACCTTGGTAAGTTCATTATTATCGGACCATAAATACGGATTTCGACTCATGCGCCATCTTACGGTTTTTGCGCCAAGTTGTAACAAAGAAAGCGGCTACACTTTTATATCGTTTGTATAGAGATGAGGTATTTTTTGGCGCTCATCTGTGAAAGATAGGTGACAGAAGCAGAATATATAAACGATATTATAGAAAATGATCTGTAACATAAAACTGCCTAACTATCTAAATTTTAAAAAATTTTCTGAAAAACAAACACAAACTTGCAAAATTCACTGTTTGATTTATCAAAAAATGAACCGATTTGAGTTAGATTGAAGTGATGCCCTATTAAAAATTTTTACTAAGTGTGCAGAAATTATATTCCATTTTTCGTATGTTAAGTATCTTTTATAATATTGAAATTCCTATATGATTCCGCATAGGTTTTTTAATACTAAGTAAATATCAAAATAACACCAAAACTTCAGCGAAATTGCCTGCATCCTGCAACTGGCATTATAAGATCGGCTAATATTTAGGTTTCTAATGCGTTTTACACATTACATTTTTAAACTCAGTAGATTTGATGCACATGCCCCACTAATTTTGTGTATTTTGTTTAGAACAAATTTCAATGAAATTTTGTTTTTGAGATATATCGGGTCTTGCAATAGGAATGCTACAAAAGTTTTTTTTTAAACAAAACAAAAACGGTTTGGGATATTAATTAAATTCTTTATTCCTGTGAAAGTACATTCGATGCCATTATGTATGGAACCCGATTTTTTTTGCATGGGCACGACTAGCACGATTACAGAAGTCCAGACGCTGAACCCAATTTTCGACGGTTTTCAACCATAAATCCGCCGATACTGCTGCAATTTCACGTTCGATACTCGTACGAAGTTCATCCATCGTCGCTGGCTTGTTGGCATAGACCATAGACTTGACGTAGCCCCACAGGAAATAGTCTAACGGCGTCAAATCGCATGACCGAGGCGGCCAATTGACTAGGCCATTTCGTGAGATTACACGTTCACCAAACTTGGTTTTCAATAAATCGATTCTGACATTCGCTGTGGGGCTTGTGGCGCCGTCCTGTTGGAACCAGCGACCTGTTGGAAATAGCGATTCCCATTCACATTAACGTGCCGGTCTTGATCATCACGGAAGAAGTACGGCCCAATGACGCCGCTGGCTCATAAACCGCACCAAATCGTAATTTTTTCGGGATGCAATGTTGACTCATGGAGTACGTGTGGATTGCTGCCTGTCCAATACGAGTAACGCATATTTTGCTTATTGGCGAAGCCATTCAGTCAGAAATGACGACGACCGTAAATTGAACGTAGCGCATTTAAAGTTGAGGCCATTGACTCCGAATTTCGGTAGTAAATTTTAATAATTACGACTCGTTGTTGGATCGTATATCTTTCCATGATGAAATGGCAAACCTTACTAAAGAGAAATGTCAAAAGAGCGGAAAAAAATATGGCGTCGTTTGCTGTCACTATCGGTCTACTTTTGTAGCGTCCCTATTGAAAAACCCGTTATTTAATCTAATATCATTGTTGAGCAAATATATGCGTATGAGCAGTGGCGCACACAGAACAATATTATAGAGGGAGTTTCACGTTAATTTAATTAAAATAAAAGAAATCAATTTTAAGATCGAATCCACTCCAATTTTATCACAAAGTGGATCACTTTATGACTAGAGATTACACTTTTTTTCTATGTCTTGAGCACTGCCATATATTTCAAATTTTACGGTATCCTTTGAATATGATTTTCCGTGAAAACAATGTAACCGAATATTTAAATATGCAAAAGCGCGAGTACACAACATTAAATTCGTGATTAAAAATTCTTAAAATACTGCTTTTAAATGAAAATTAGTTTACGAAACTGATAATTTAATTCAATATTGGCTATTGAAAATCTCGTTTTAAGCGTGAATTTGTATTCGAAAATATTTCAATTTAAGTTAGTTCAATTTTGACAAAAATTTGAGGAAATCTCAACTTTATCTTTTTTCGCAATAAGTGAGGGAAATATTTCATTTCAAAAAATCATACAATTTTTTAATTTAATTATTCAAATGTATATCTTTATAAAAATTAAATTACAGGAAATAATATATATATATATGCCTTATATATATTTATGCATTTGTTTTATTTAATTTCAGGAAGTCGACGAAAAGTTAGTTCATAAAGGTGAAAATGGTTGGGTCTATGAACGTCTGGCGCCTTAAGTGAAATCTATCTAAAAATAATGACAGCGTTTTCGGTGATCAATATTAATTTATTATTTTGGAAACAATTATGCAATATTTATTGTCATTGAAACGCTGAACATATGAAAATAAAGAAAATATCGAATTTAGTAAATCATGAAATATTATTATCAATCTATCAAAAGCTCACCTTAAAAAGAAAAAAAAAACATATTGTTTGCTATTCACTCACATACGTTTTATTTTACAAATGTATTTATTCTAATATATTTCGGAATGGTATTTAGAAAACAAGGGAGTGGGGGCTTCTGGAACCTAGAGGCAAATTATATTTATGTCAGAAAAAAACAAGCCAAGAATTACAATCAAAATTGTGATTTTAAGTAAATACAAATGTATGCTGTCAAACAAATAACAAATAAATCTTAGAGTTTTTGATTTTATTAAGCTAAGCCTTTTCATTTTTTTTTGTTGTATTCAATCAGCTGTTGGGTCTATTAGAATTAGAGAACATTAAGTGCACGAAACGTATATTTTCATATCAAATATCATAGGATATACTTTAATAAAAACTAGTGGTGACATTTGCAGTCAAAATTCGAAATTTTTTTTAAAATTAGTATGCCGAATAACTTACAACATACAAAAGTTCTCACTGAAAAATCTCTTGGTTGAGAAATAAAAAAGCTATAATTATTTACTCGCTCATTAAGAAACTTAGCCTCACAAAACAAAAACAGACTGCGAAATGAATACTAACTACATTTTTATGCATTTCAAAAAAAAAAATTCAACGTAATCATTTCTACTATTAGCATTTCAAAATATTCAAACTAAATGCTTGAAATAGAAAGCAAAAAATTAAAAAAAAGCGAAGAAGCAAATGCAAAAGCAATGCACTATGAGCATTCCACAACAATAAACAACTCAAAGTGAAAGCTTGAAAAAAATGGCCGCTACACAAAAATGCGGAAATTTTACAATCAACTTCGAAATTCAAACTAAGTAATATATATGATGTGGTTAGATTTTGTGACAGAAGAGCCTTGAAATAGTTTCTAAACATGCTTCTTTCGTTTATTTTTCAGACGGGTTGCAACCCTTTCATTTGATATATTTTGCATAACTAACTTATTTTTTTTATTCCTAACAATAATTTTAAAGCTAACTTTGTCCGACTAAACGTACCTTTGTTACTTTTCGAATTGTTAGTATGTGGCAACCCTTTTTATACATTGAATGGATTAGTATTTTTAATACTGGACATTTTTTTAAGTGCAAAAATTTATGTTAATTTGATTTTATTTTTACTTGTTTGAATTCTTCTTAAATTAAATAACGATTTTTTGAAAAGCAAAAGTACCTTTTTCTTGTTTTCTTAAATTGTTTTAGAAGTGGAAAAAAATCGCTCACTCGTGAACAATTTTTTATTCTGTTAGGTTTTGCTGTTCGGTTTTATCTCAAAATAAACGGAAGAAGTGTTAATTTCTTACAAAATTGATTTTGAAGCTTTTCTAAATTTTTGGAAGGTGCAGATTTATGTATGTATAAGGAGTGCCGGGAAAGGATTTTTGTTCCGCTCCATCCGCAAATTTTTAAGGACCTAACCCGAGCCCGCCCATCCCGATCATTTGGAAATTAGCCCTGTAGAATCCCCGGCTTGCTTCGGCTATTGCACGGCGTTTTCTTCCAGTTCTCCGGGTGTCTGTCGATTCTTTATAGCTCTGCCAGCGACCCACTTTTAAATTATACACCCTGTGCAAATTTTCAATAAATTTTAACAATGTATTCTACATACTAAATTGATTTACCCTTCTTCGCTAAAAATATCCAACCACTTCGACTTGACAAATTTTATTAAATTTGCTTAAAAGGGCATCCGCAAAATGTTCACAGTTATTTATGTTTTGCTAAATACAATAAACACTTAATTTAATCAAACTACTCAACAATAAACCATCAAGGGGTAGAAGTTTGTAGTTGTCACATCATGGGCGTACAAACTAAGCCACCGATGACGCAAACTAGCAACAACAATTTAACACGATTTCATTGGCATTGACCAGGCAAACATAGCTTTGCACTTTACTATGAAGTTGTGGTGCATTAAAATGCAAATGATGTTATTACTTAAGTGTAACAATAAAAGCAAAAAAAAAACTACATTTTAAAACGGACAATAAATAATTTATATTGAAGTTTCAATGGTAGGATATGCATTTTACAGAGATAATATAATAAGATATAATGCAATTTTTAAAATGCACCGAAGCGAACGAACTCTGTACTCCATATTTACTGCCTTTTTTATAGCTTCTATTTTACAATAACACTTATATGGGCCTTAATTGGTCAAATAACTCTTTTTCAATTTTGCTCCATTGGTTTTCATTTCATTATGAATAAATTTATAACGAAAATTAGATATAATTCGAATGATCACCATTTGTAGAGTACGCTCGGTCAATGGGCAAAAAATCAGCTGGTAGTTCAGCACCCACTGTTTTATCTCAATATTTTGTTTAGTTATGAGGCTCCTTTTTGCCTCAATTAAGATGTCAATTAGGAAAAGTTCTTACTTTGAAGTGAATATAATTCACAAACGATGCCCAAAGCGCCACTAAATTCACAATTCGTTAGTTCTTACTTTAAAAAAATTAAATGGACTAGAATGTTACCTCCACCGACGTGCCCTTGACGATTTTTGCGAGTGCCAATCGAACGTCGGTATTGACTGAAAAATCAATCGATTTATGGATGGAAACATTTATTGAATACGTAAATTCTTGAAATAGATCAGTTTATTTTCTACATACATCAAACTTCTAGATTATTTACTTTGGGGTTATGTGAAGTTATTTGGTTATGTAAGCAAACCGGAAGACAAGATTGTGACATCCACTGACGAGAAATGGCGGCAACCATGTGGCCGAGAATACATATGAATACTTACTTAGTAGATATTTAGTTTCAAATTACTTTATTTCATTAAGTATATTAATTTTTGGCCTAATTTATTTAAATCATCAATAATTTTTGAGCGCATGGCCAGTTGTTAAAAAAAAATATTTGGGAATAAGACAGAGAGGTGGAAAATATAGCTGCTATTTCGGAGATCGCATCAATTACTCATTACATTTTTTTCATGACCCCATGCCGGTGAGAATTCATAACCTTCGACTTACTGGTCAAATCCGCAGGCTTTTTGATTTTCCCCTTTTATATCTTTTCTCCTTTTTTCAGAAATAGCAGCTATAATTTCTACCGTTGGTGTTGTCTTTTCCAAGTCATTTATCCTTAAAACCGGCTTTCAGCTCAAAAATTATTGTTTATTTATTTCATTATTTTATTTTAATTTAAAGTTTGTACTTAAAAAATACGCTATTTATTTATATTAAGTTCCTCCAAAAGTATTATGTTTCAAATGTTCGTTGAGTTCAAAAATCTATACCAAGGCGAATTTATAGAAGGTGATGGCATAAGAGCAGCTAATTTGATTTTTTTTATTCACCTACATGAATTTTGTTTTTGCTTTTGCGTAGGAGCTTTCGAAAGCCGTAAAAGCAAAAACAAAATGTATTTAAATTTTGACAACTCTTACGCAGAAACAAAAACAAAATACTTAGGAATTTTGTAGTTGTATTTATAACACCACCTTGTGTGGATTCGCCTTGATCTATACCATTTATGTAATATTTTGTGAAATGGTTTTCAAGATATTAACAAAAAATAGTTTTGCATAAAATCACAGTGGTCGATGTAAATAATTCCTAATAGCTGAATGTGCCTCACTCATTACTACTATATAAAAATATATAACATATGTATGTCTGAAAATAAAAGTCTGTGAAGACTGTTATAAAGTGTGTCGCTAGAAATTATAATAAACAACTTTCATAATAAAAGTATCAATACAATAGTATTTCATGACCTCACAAATATAACTGGCTAATAATTATAGTAAAAGGACTGTTATATTATAATCCTAAAAATAATAAACTTCGACAAGCCAAAAATTCGCTCATTTAGAATTATTATGAAAAGTCTCAAATAAAAAGTTAATTTTTTCACTCATATTTTTGATTAAAAGGTTTTCATAATTCTTTCGGAAATTTTCAAGATTTTTCCTAAAACTGAACGATTAAATAATTATTATTCTAGGCCTCTGGTTATAAGGCAGAACTGGTGTATTCAGATAGACAGAAAGACATGGCTAACTCTACTAAGCTCGTGGCACATTCCCAAATGAAATGAAGAAAAAATTAAAAACGTGCACGATCAGTTTACTTTAACGCCAAGCTCCGATAAAAGTTTAACTTCAAAAAAGCATAAAAAAGGTGAAGAAAAGTTCTTGTAATTATTTTTTTTTAATTTATTACTGGAGAATAAAGCTTTAAAAACTAGGCCGTAAGTTTAAACTTACTAATTGCATGCTAGTTTTGAGTATGTACAGGATTTAGGCATTTAAATGTGGGGGTATAAGTTGCTGACTTTCAGGACTTAGTGTTCAGAGTTATTGATTTGTTTCAGGGAAAGACTAGGGAGTGTTAAGTGATCCAAGTTAGCAAATTTTTGGCTTCTCGGGTTTAAACACCGCGGAGAGGCCTGAAGCATGAGTGTGATGAAGATTACAGAAGTACAGTAGTTCCTGGAGCAGGAAATTGGGTTGCTATGGTTCAGTAGGCGTCCGTGTAAGATTTTTCCCAAGATTTTTCTTAATAGAAGTCTTACGAATTTAATGATGCTGAGTCAGGAATATTTTTTTTTAACGATGAAGTCAGTGATATGGTTTCTGGTGCTGTTAGCTTGTTGGTACTAAGTGTTGGTTTAAGTTGCATTCTAATTTTTGTTTTTTTTTTTTAAGTCTTGCATTAACATTTTTTGTATCCGAATAGTTTAAGTTTACAGTACCGATGCCTGTGGATTGAATTATGAGCGGTGAGGTCGGCGAATTCATTTCCGGGTATTTATATTCCGTGTTTCATTTCCAGAGTATTTCGCATTTTCGCGGTGTAATAATTTTGATTGTCTATATTTGCGATCACGTCGATTGCGGATCCAAAGCCTTAACATATTATGAAATTTCCTTTCCTTGTATTTAAATAAGTTTATCGCTTCATATATTGCGATCATCTGTGCTGAGAAGATTGTGATTTTTCATTTTATTTGGCAAGGTGTAAATGAGTTATACAAAAATGGAAGGTAAAAACTCTATACTTCATTTGAGATCATATCAACAGCGGTGCGTAACGGTGGGCAGAACTTCTTAACCTGCAAAGTTAAAAATAAAGGAAATGTTAATTATTAGGCAAAGAAAGTCATATAAAGTACGCTCTTCATTATTTATATTTGTGCATATTTATATAGTTTAAGGAAATTTCGACTGCTTATACCAACTAATAAAGGTTTTGCTTTTTCATTTAAAAGCAAGATTTTTTCAATGTTCCTTTTTGTGTTTCCAATCATCCCTAGTTAAATTGAAAAAATTATTAAAATTTAAAATTTTGTTATGCCCCCGCAATTATTACAACACTTTTCATAGTGGCCCAAAAAGTACTGCGACTTATTATTTATCACTATAATAATTTCTTGATTGGCGTTTATCTCCATAAATTCAGGCAACGAATTCAATGCAAAGAAACAAAGCTTGGTCCATAAAATGTGTCACGGTTGGTATTTACAAATTGTAATTTTTGTGTTCACAAATTTATTAAACTATTTGAGCGATGCCGATTAATTTTTCAATCCGATTTTGCCCTTATTTAGAATATACTTATGAATTTTGCGTAAGTGACTAGAAATATGCTTGGGGAGAAAAATTTTTTGAATTATAATCAAATGCAGCGTCAACCTAATTTTAAATTCTGAGGACTCCTAAATTTGCAAGCCTAATAGCGGGTATACCCCTCTAAACACAACAACAAATTTTATGTACTTTTCGTCTTTTGGGAAATCATAAGATGTTGCTCAACACTTTAAAAGCAGCCAAATGTTAATTTATAATAGCAGTACAGGTATGTAATGGAACATTTTCTTCAATATATTAAATTATAAGCGGCATTAAATATAGGACGAAAATAGCTACACTAACATTCCATATAAAAACACAATTTCACATTAAAAGTTATTTTTATTATTCTAAGAGATTTTTTTGGCAAACAAAAGCAAAGAGCATACATACGTAAATATGTATGATTGTTATATACAATACACAAGGAGTATTATCCCCGCGACGTTTCGAGCATGAATGAATATAGAGAAAAAATTTGGTAAATACCCAAAATCCGTGAGCGCTAAGTGGTTCTAACACTTCCATTGTAAAGCAAAACGCCATAAACATCAATTCAGTAAAAGCGTAAAAGACATAAACAAGAAGTAGAGGAATACAGTAGATATCGTTAAATGTAATATAAAGTTATTTAAAAAATTAGGTCAAATCAACGCCGTAGCGAAAATAACAAAGTACAAAGGGAAACAAATGAAGGATAAAACAAATTTAGATAGAATGCAAATTAAAGAAGACCAAAGTTGAGACGAGCCAAAGTGTCTGCTTTGTTGTTAAAGAGCTACCAAAAAAAAACTTCATTCTCATTGCTCCGCCTTTAGATATATAAACACATGATATGTAGGTATATGTGCATGTTGATACATGTCTTGTAAATACAAGCTGTCAAAAAAAAGGCAGACAGTCTAAAAAAATTAGCAATTTAAAAAGTAGTTGGACATCAACTAGTTTGAAACAAATAATGGAAAAATTTATGTATTAAGTAGATCTAACTTGCTCCAAGTGTATATAAATAAATAAGTATGTGCTTATGTGTATTATTACAATTTTTCAATGGTAAAATATATTTTCAATAAATTACATGCATATCTTTAAAAAAAAGATTATTAGTTGTATTAGTGTAGATAAATACCAGCTGAATACATTTACAGAGTTATAGCTAGTCGAAATTAAATTGTTTTTTTCTTTTGTGAATTTTTATTTAAACCCCTTCTTTATGGAATCTTGACGATTTTTTTCAAGTTTTTTCTTAGTTATTTTTTTAATATGAAAGTAAGAAACTAAAAAATCGTCAAAATCTTAAATCATTAATTGATAACTCATCATACAGAACTCAACATATTTTTAACTGCAGCCCCCAAAAGTTTAATGTCGTTAAAATTTCGCATTGATTATCTTTCGAACAAGGTACACAATGATCGCATTCGCCAGTTAAGCAATACAAAATTGTTACTGAAGTGATACCCCAAAATAAAAACATAAAATTACTCTTCAAAAAATTTGAAAAAATAGTGAGCTAGACCGATTTGAAAATACCTCCAAAATTGGAGTTTTTCTCAAATAAACTTTTGTTCCAAAATAGTATTTTTAAAACAATTATCTCATGTGATAGAACATTTTGCATATAAATCTTTATAAATTTTCAACAGAACCTCTTTTCAAATCAACCTAGCTCACGTAAATTTCAATAGTTTTCCACAATATTTCGGTGAAAGTGTTAAAACAAAACAGTTTTACATAATTTCACCGAAAAAATAGTAACTTTTTTTTGTACGTGTAGTAATGCACCACAAGTATGGATAAATGGATTTTTGTTAAAGTAGAAAAATTTATTTATTTATTTCTTTAAATATATTTTGGGGCTGGCCTTCGTAAATTGATATTTATTACCTTAATACATCCTTTAAGTGTTTTAATAATAATTTGAATATTGCTGCTAATTTCTTGAATTGATTTGAAGTAAACACTGAAAGTCCTTATATCGCGCCTTCGCTCGGAGGGTAGGTAGTGGCATCGCCGATAAAAGTCCACTAGCAGTCCTGCAGCATTTGTTTATACCCGGTTTTCTATTTGTTTTTTATTGTCCTCGGATGTACATCTATAGACATTTGTGTATTGTTTAACTGCTACTTCTTCGACATATCGATAATGCTGAGTCCATATGCGGTTCCTTTTTTACAACGCATATTGCTTTAAGTAAATTGTGAATTTCGTTCAGTTTTATTACATTGTTCTTGATCTATTGAATATAGCGCCTAAAATCCTCAAGTTTGGTTTGAGTGGAATATTTGTATTAGTAATTGTCATACTATTAAAGCATTGCAATTTCTCTTTTTGCTCATACGCCAAATTTCAGTCCTATCCACTGGTATTTTCGTTTCCGCTGTTTTGGCCCAGTTCTGGGATGGTCATACCTATGTCATTCAAACTATCCTGTACCTTTTCTTCTATGGCATCTGATAATGATTATTATTTCAAAAAAATCAAAAGAATAACTTGGCATGAACAACATTTCCAATTCATGTGCAGAGCAGTGTACTTTTCATAAGCATGTTTGTCTATATATATATGTATATATATATATATTATATAAGAAAATAGTCAATTTATGATCCACCGCTATATGAATATCTATACCAAAAGACTTTGCACTTAAGATTTTCATATTTAAGCCCCGGTGGCTATTCGATGCCGAACGGTAAGTAAATTTGGCAGTATGCACTGCTGTCAATTCAACAGCCAAGTTGTCGCCTCAACAGAGATATACGTTTGAATGTGTGTGTGTGTGTGTGTGTGTGTACACAAACACACTAAACCAACAGTCATCCGCTGCCAACTCACACAATGGCTCAAAGAGCAGTTACGTTGCTTCCGGTATTCTCCGCTACCATATCTACTCTCCGCCATTTTTCAAGTTCCGTTTTTTACTCTCCTCCGTTTTGTGACACTTTTACAATATCTACTTCTTTGTTTTGCTCAACATATTTGGAAAATTGCCACACACAATTGTACTGATGACGCCACACTGGAAATTCTGTCAATTTCTTTGCTAACCCAAATTATTCAGCATATATGTATGTATGCACATATACGCGTGTGCACGTGCATGTGTGTGTGTGTGTGGTGTTTTAGTAAAATGGGAGTGGCTGTGACAAAAAAAAAAAAAAAACTGAAATGCAATGAAGGAAGCACTGTTTGTTGGATGCTAGCGGCACTTGTGGCTATCAACGGTGGATGGACAATAAAAAGAGCAATTTGAAAATGTAGATATATAAGTAAAATGAACGAAGAAAGTCCGGGACAAAGAGAAACCGAATTGCTCGTATACAATACATGCGCACATTTATTTATGCCTCACCGCAATGCTACTAGTTTCTTTGAGGTGCATGAACTTTGGAGAGTTGTAAGAATTTTATGGTACCATCATCTATGCGGTCACACACATATGTACGTTTGTAAACACATTAGATATTGTCGACAACTTTATGATGATCCACTGAAAAGTTTTGTAATAAAAAACAACAATAATTTTGCTATAGCTATGCAGTAAAATGAATCACCCTAGAACTTAAACTTTTTCATAGAAAATAGTAAAATTTCGTTTACTTAGTGCCCGGAGTTGTGTCGTTAGATTAATAGGATCCTAGAGGAATGTATGGCGCATAGAAAATGTCCTAGTAATATTTAATACTTAACAATCGGTTTATCGAAATAAGCTTTGAAGCTAACGACCCAATCTAATGTACATACTCCGCGCTGAGCATGTACTCTTACCTAGATACGTATTTATATATGCACATTTAGATGTAGTACTACGAATTCCCTCGACTTTAAATATTATAGTAGAAAATAAAACGTAAGACCATCAGAGCGATACACGAAAAAAAGTATATGGAAAATAAAAACCATACAAGAAGCCGCAATAAAGTGTTGTGCAATCGTTTACGGATTGCCACCTAACATTAAATTTAACTTGGATTTGCATTTCTGAAAGATCGACATTTAGTTAATATTTCATTTCGATCATTTCTCTTTATAAAATTCGTAGCGATTTTTCTACTTTGCCGTCCAGATTTGAGGGGAACATATAGTTTGGCGTTTATTATGTCTGTTTGTAGCATCTCCTAGCGAAGGTTGACTAGATAGCTAGAAAGTTTGAAAAACCGATGATGGCAATCCAACGTCCAACCACAGACTTTGTTAATATTTTATGAAAGTATCCAGTTATAAAATATTCGGTGGATTTGCAAAAGTTAACTCGAATTTTTTGTATGACCTCCTAATGTTTTCATTCCTTGGCCTAAGTAGATAGTTTGCAAAAAAAATAAAAAAATTTGATATAATACATATATATATGATCGAAATGAAAGGTTAAGAAATACATATATCTCAAAAGTTCATAGGAAATACATTTGATGATCATTTTGAGTCTATTGACTCCCATATAAGATAGAACAATTTTTAGTAAAATTTTTAGAGGGTTAAACTACTTATATTGTAGATAATTATTTGACGCTAGGGGTATACCCAGATAAAATCCGAGAGCGATTAAACCTGAATTGTACATAAAATAAAATAACAAATACACAAGTTAGATAACAGCGCTGTTAACTTGTCATAATTATGAAGAAGAGTATAAGTTAATATTCGTTTTTCTGGACTATTGTTCGGAGCTTTTTTTCTGTTAACTTTTTCGTTTTTTTGGGAAAAAATATTTTGTCTGGAAATATCTAGAAAAATTTTCAGGAGAATTATTTTCTAGAACATTTTAATCCTTTTTTGTTTTAAGGCTTTTTTTTTTTTAAATAAGAAGGAGCTAATTGGATACAAATGACTTCCAATTTAATACTATTCGGAAATTTTTCTCCAATTTTGAAAAGTATGTTATAACATAGGATTATGAACTAAACAATAAATATAGGAAATACTAGTTACTTTTGTAACATTTGCTTTTTTTTTTTAATATTGTTATCTTGCCTCATGTTTATCATTTCTAAAAGCTGTAAGCATTCTCTCTGCCATCCCGAAATAATAAAAATTATGAGGTAGAAGTGAAATATATTACAGACAACATGTAATAATGATAAGCCAAATTGATAAAATGTAACTTCCTTGATCCATTTGATAAGTTTAATGCGAGTTTTTAAAGATATTCAAGCCGCATTTCGAATTCGATTAAATTCTTTGGAATCGAAATTGATTGGTAAACTAAACTCATATATTTATCTTGTTTGTCAGCCAAACCTTTTGTAATTAAAAATTTATATTATTGCGAAGATTTAGAAGTCGCTATTGCTCCAATCTGTATTGAATAAGTTTGACAATTCTGTGTCGGAAAAAAAAAATAAAATAAAATTACTTAGATAGACATAGGGAAACGATCAGCATTAAACCGTTTTTTTATGGATTCCTCTTCAGTGCAAACGCAATACTCATCGAAAAGTTCCATATTTTCATGCTTCACAAATAGTAATCGAACTTTAGCTTTCATGTTCGTGTCATTTATTTATTCGATTTATATTCGTTCGAGTCTCAGTAAATGTTTGAAAAACATTATAAAAATACATTGGTGCTGTTAATGCGTTTTGCGAAAATATTTTATTTGAATCACGGTACAGAATCTGCGACTGTTGGCAACCCCTACGATAGTACCATTGAGACCAGTCGATTATATTTGTAAACAAACTTCATTAATTAGTTGGAAGCAAAAGCAAGGAAATTAAGAAGTTTTAAAATGTTTTGAAGTTTTAAATTTCTTTATATGGTAAACTTGCTTTGAGTCCAGCTTTAGTTTGCTGCTCTTGCGTAATCTCAGCTAAATGTGTTTGTTGTTTTGAATGCGCAATAACAGACTTTCTTATGTCAACACACTCGAACTTATTACCGACTGGTAATTAAAGCTATTCACAAACGATTGGAGTTTATTCAAAATCAAGAACATCACCTCCAAAACAACTCTGGAATTGCATAAATTTTACTTTTCATACCAAATGCAAAACAGACCAGATTATCTGTAAAAATTGTTTATCAACTCCGTGTCCTGACGTAAAATTAACCAGCATACAAAATCACACAATCTCTGGTCTCGTCGTGGCTTAGTGGCAATTCATAAGGATGTTATTTCTAATATCAAGCAAAATCATGAGTTAAAGAAAGGCCTTAGGTATTTGAGAACTGATCTTAGGTCAGTACTAAAACTGGATTGGAAAGTATTGAACTAAAATAATATAATACAAAGGTTACACAAAACGCGTAATTCTAAATGTGAACTTTTCCTAAAAAGGCACTTAGGTTAGATTAGACGGAGCACGGTTGTAAATAGACTTAGCGACAGTGATAGTAGAAATTCTAATGTTTTTAAGAGAGATTTTTCAGTACAATTCCTTCATCTTTTTACATCATCCCGGGTTTGTGGAAAATCCGAAAAGTGGCCCTACGCAGCGGAATTAACGGACCTAGGCAGTCGAAAATCCCATTTTTCGTGGTGTCTTTATGCGCCTTATCTCTTCTTCATTTTTACAACAAGCACAGAAATCATTGTGGGGTCTACAAATATAGAGGTCCTATACAAAGTAGACGAATACCCTGTAAGCATTGCCTTGATTGCCGATTACCTCACAAATTACAGTACATTATAACGTTATTAAAATTGTATCAAATTACATTTTTTCTAAGACAAAAAAAAAAGATTCGGCAACTCAGTTTTCTGGCGAAGGAAAAGTGTATTTTCTTCAAATCTGAATGTATGTATAAATGTAATTTCACAAATGTTTGAACGCTACGCAACGCACAGCAACAGTGTCGGCAAACTGAAGTATAAACCAGAAAAACTGTCTGCCTTTCTCAAGCCTCTAAAATCCTGTTGCCTGGTGACTTGCAAGACGTATGTATATATGTACATACATATGTATCTAGTATGTATGTACAAATATATTTTTCCAGTTCCGTTTTGTGCTACATTTTCGCAAATGCTTGTACACTGTTATGGGAGGGTAAGGTATTGTCAGCTATAAAGTTAGCAGCCAGTGAGGCTATGTCGGAGGACTGCGTGTGGTGATGGCATTTTATGTTTGTATGTATGTATGTATGTAGTACGAACATTTAGTTGGCGTAAAGAGAAGTGAGTAGACAATAACACAAATGTACGCATACACTCACACCAACATAGCATTGTGTTGTGTCTGTATTTGTGTTAGCAGGGAAAAAGTGAAAAGTGGTAGCAGTGGAACCAGAAAACTAGACAGTTGGCCAGTAGCTGCAAAGTAAAATTGACTGCGATTTTCACGCTGCTGAAGAGCCTAGGATTTTACTAACTTTTTTTTTTTTTTTGTACAAAGCAAATGGCTAAATTATAAGCTGCAAAATTTCTAAATTAGATCTAAGTGCTATTTAATAATATAAACGTGAATTGAAATCGGGAAATAAGTCAAAATATATGTAAGGATGTGTGTGCCGCTGCACTAAGTGAGTTCAAAGTGGAATAGTGTGTCGATTTTTTATACATGTTTACTGAAAATTTAGACACTAAGTAATCTTTGTTTTATATTTTAGTGTTGAATAGAAAAAATTTTGAATATAAATATGTGCTTTATGCCAAGGCAAATAAAAAATGTCATGAGAAATGTGTTGCAGTGTTTAAATGTGCAATCAAAAAACTGCATCGCATAGCGTTCGAAAATGTTAGCTGAAGAAAACTTTTTCTCTCACAATAAAGCCGCCTCACGCAAGGCCGCACCGAAATATAGCAACAAATTTGCATCGAGTGTACTTGTATGTGTATGTGTGTGTGTGTGCATGTTAGCTGTTGACGGCCAATAACACCCTATATACACACACAAATTTTTGTATATTTAGATGTATGCGTTTTTGAGTAGTTGAAGATATAACTTCACTTGAAAAAAATTTCCTTTGATCCTTAAAAATTTTTGCTGGCTGACACTACGCTGAAAACTTGTTGTACGAAAAGCAAAACAAAACCGATAAATAAAAGCGAAAAGGAACTGCCAAATATAATTAACAATTGCATGCTTTTCTACTACTGCATACGTAATAACTAGATGTTACTATACAAAAGGAAAAATGAAAATCACAAAAATTGTATTGCAATAAATGCGACGAGACAAAGGCAATTATTTGCCAAACCACGCCTGCACTTTTTGATTAGAGGAGGCAAGATGAATGCAAATTCACGAAAAATCTAATGCAAATAAAATTTTACGAAATCTCGATGAACTAGGGGTGGTGTAAAATAGCCAGAAGAGAAGAAGCAAAGCTTTAGTATAGCAGAGTAGTGGGCATGGCCACCTGCGGCTACTACTGGTTACACCTGTAAATGTGTCAATGAACGTACACTGAATAATCACCAAGAGCAAGCACCACTACATGCACACACGCGTATGTGGTAGGGCAAATTGTGCGAGTGCGTTTAGCTGGAAATGGTGTAAAAAAAATGTAAGCACTTTTTATAGCAAACTTATATTGCAATCAAATAGTTAATTAAAAATTTGCAAATATATGCTACAAAAAATAGATAGAAAAAAAGGATTTAAAAATAAATAAATACAAATATTTTTTATCCAGTTGCTTACTAAATTAAAAAAAAAACTTAAATCAACATTTTCAGTATTTTATATATAGATTTGTGAACGGAACGCAAGTGAATGCAAAAGTGAATAAAAAATTATATTTTAATTGAATGGAATTGAAAAAAATTTTAAATAAGTTAGTTAAAATGGAAATTTATGTGAAAATGTGGTGTTCAATGTTAGACTATAAAAACTATAGTAGCGAAGTAATACGAGAGTTTGCATAAAAAAAAAAGCAAACCATCAAATTTTAATGCGATTGTAGTAATGTATGAATATATGAATAAAATTTGAAAAAAAAAAATCGTGAAATTTATAATGCTGCATAAAAATTCAAAGAATCCAATAATAATATTTAATTTAGTAATTAAAATGAGCTCAGCGCCTAAATGAGTATTCAAAAATACTATAATTAAATACAAACAAAACAAGCTACACTCATATTTCCTGCTCAATAAAAAATAAATTAGCACTAAAACCCTTCGATTGCTAATGCCACAAAAAACCCAAAAGTAACATTTCATAATATTTGTGATGTGTCTTGCAGTGTATAAATTAAGATAATATACCCCTTTAATATAAATTACAAATATCATGTTAAAACATTTGAAGCGCTCTCAAAGCTATGCTGCATTATGCTTGACACCCCCAACAACAACAACAACAACACTACCAGCATTACTCAACTGCACCCCAGCACCTAGGATTTTTATAATATTAAGTTGAAGTGGAAAAGTTGCCAGTGGAAAGACTGCAACGCAAATAGAAAACAAAATGCTATAGTCAAAACATGTCATGCAAGTTGCAGCTACTACAACAACAACAACAGCAACGACAACAAATCTCATATTTGCTTTAAAAGGGGTGTAGAAACGAATAACTAAACAATACACTCACAACGAGCACCACGCAAGTGGTAAATGCATATAGAAAACAAAGTTACTGCATGGAATAGCGAAAACACAATTGAACAAAGCCCAGCCAGAGCACAATCAAATTAAGGAAACCTAATAAAGAAAGCCACCAACAAGTAGCTATACGCACTTAGCGACACTCCTTCCCCTCTTTCGATTCAACCACCACGAACCCGAACAAACAAAAAATGTCCAACTTTAAGGATACTCTACATGTTGGGCCACCTTTTCGCTCTGCATCTGGTGCATGGGGTGGTAGCCGCGGTTTAGCTGCTGCAGCTGCTGCTGCTTTTGGTCGCGGTAGCATCACTAGTAGCGGTCGAAATAGCGCCTGCAGTTCAGGCAGCATTTCACCAATACCGATTATAGCGATAAGTACCGGCGATGAATCGTCAGAATCGGAAATCGAAGCTGAACCGGCGCGTATTTTTCGTCGACGCCTTTCGACGAAACGGAATATCAAATCGACGGTGAGTTGTTGCATTACTCTGAGTGTTTTGTGTGTGGGATGAATGAAATTCTCATCCACAAGCTTATTGGAATTAATTGGAATTGGGGGAGCTGTCTTCTGATCAGCACTTATGCTTGAAAAACGGAGTTTTAATTTTGCAAATCAATTTCTTCTTTTACAATATGTAATATTTGGATAGCCTGAATGTTTGTTTTTTTAAGCGCAAATCTCAAAAACCGCCAAGAAACACTCAAGAAGTGTTAAAAAAAAAATTTTTTTGACCCAAGTTTTCTTAAGCAGCACGGAGTTCTGTAGAAGCTTGCCACAATTTCTGCTACAGTTTTTTTCTGAAAAGTAAGCAAAAGGTAATCTAGATTTGTAAAGAAAACGTCGTAAGAAAAAAGTTAGGGATACTAATTAAAACCACTTTTTTGCTGCTATCTATCGAACACAAGGCATACTGATAATTTTTTTATTGACCGTTTTCTTAAAAGGTCGTTAACACGTTTTGAAATCTTTAATTGTTTTATATGGGTTGTAAGTGTTTTATTTTACGAATTAGATAAAAATTTCAATAGCTCAAAATTCTATTCAAATTCGTAACCATAGCTATACCTTGGGTTTCAAAATATGTATTACAATTTTCTAAAAACTTTAATTCTTTCTCGCTCTTATTCAAAATCGGAATTTTTTAACACATCTCCAGCTTATTCTTTATAAGATCTGGGGGTAAAATTTTACCAACTTTACAAGACATATATATTTGATATTTCATGATTTATTGGATTTTGGAGGCAAATTGATATTCAATGCTTAATGCAGATACTTCTTAAATTATTTCAGTTAGAATTTTGTTTACTTATAAAATCTTTGAATAAAATTAGAGCAGAAGAGTGTGCGTTTTTAAAGCACAGAGTTATATAACAAAATTTTATACCAACTCAAACCAGCCCGGACTGTGTTAATACTTTTTAAAAGTATGATTTTTCAATAATAAATAAAAAAGTCGATGGATTTGTAAAACAATCATGCATATCGCTGTCGATGATGAAATATTTGTGAATTTTAGTTCGAAATCATTTTAGAACTATTACGAGTTCTTTTGAGTATCATTTAGGAACGAGATTAGGTCAAGGCCACTTAAAGAAAATTTTAAAACTTGTTATTTCGGAACTATCTCAGTTCTATTTCAGTTCCATTTCAGCATAATTTCCGACCTATGTTGGGATTACATCGGTATAAGTTTGGGACCATTTCAGCGCCATTTTTATTTTGGGATGACTTTGAGCGCAGTTGAAATCTAGTTCAAGACAACTTTGCATCGAGTTACGATCGGGAGGTTCGGTACCTATTCGGCAAAGATGTGGTACTTGGCTGGAAAAGATTCTGGACTTTCCCGAACCGGTTTGAGAGAATTGAAATAATTCCGAACTAGGGGTCTACTTAAAAAAGTGACTAAAGTGGAGCTCTGTATAAAATAAAATAACAAATACAAAAATTAGATAAAATCTCTTTTAACTTGCATAAATAAATGTTGGTTAATTTCTAGGCGACATATTTGTTGATTACTTTTTATGGACTTTTACGTTTTTTGTGGAAAAATTTTGTCTAGGAAGTTTCCTAATAATATTTTCTGGAGCATAACTAATTTTGTTTCACTTGAAATCAGTGGATCTGAAGTAACTAAAAACCTCTTTAATATATCCTCATTACATTTTGTTCGACTACTTTTGCGAGAAAAATGCTCCCTGTATCTTTTAAAATCTTTATTTCGAGCTTCCTGCGCTTCCTCTGATAGTAGGCCGATTGGAAGCAAAGCGTGTGCTATAATTTCCGGTCGTGGATAAAGAACTTATGTAATGTTGGAGTCATGTTATACCAGGGATAACATTGTACAAAGTATCGGGCAGTATTTTGTGCAAAACTTGTTTTTGCTGGGCTTCTTGTACTTAGTAAGTAGGAGCTAATGGGATATTATGTTCTGCAAAAATATTTCGCACCAAAATTAATTAAAAAGCATTTCTTAACCTTCCGTTTCGCTCAGACATATATTTTGTTACCATTTTTCCTCCTTTTTTGAAACAACTTAGGCCTGGTCATGAAAATTTTAGCAGGCCATTAAAAAATCCAGCTTACTTTTGTAAATTCATCGAGTAATTAGTTATATATACTTTCAGAAAACATTAACCACGTACAAGCTGCTTTCCCTTGTTGCGCAGTGTAACTTCATATTTAATGTTCCTCATACGCAGTGTAGTGCAGTGATTGGCTACATCCGCAGCATTAATACATATAAATTAATAACAGAAAGAAGAAAGAGAAAGCATAAATACATATGTATGTACGTATGTTTTGTGTACAATATTTATATAGGCAATTGCCACTCAGGTACCTACATAAGTGAGCTGCCGAGTTCGAGCTGAGTGGTTTTGTGTTTGAATATTTTTGTTGAGAAAATTAACATAAACTTTATTATCACACAGAGCACAATGCAAAAGGAATCTGACGCAAAAAAAAACAACGAATATGAATACCTCAGAACATGCAATTGTCCTTTCACTAAATTTAAATAAATCAAAACAAATAAGTATATTCAAATGTGCTATAAAATCACTAAAATCCGGAATTTTTTATAATACATTTGGTGATGCCACATTTTTAATGGCATACGGAAACCTTATGTGACAAGAAACCATACACTTTATTAGGCTAGTTAGTTTCGGATTTTCGTTAGAATGAAGTCTGAATATTTGCATTATCTGTGGTCATTTCGCTTTCAAGAGTGCCAGTCTCTATTTTATTAATATATCTCTGAACAAAAAACCCTCGATCTAAAAATATATATGAATATGCGCATATATATTTCTACCTAAGAAGCTTGAGTTTCATTTCATTTCGTTTTCATTTCATTTCATTTATTCGAATACACACAAAATAAGACCTGGTCTTTTACAGTGCAAATGTATATTAAAACTTAAAAGTATGGGTACAATTTCTTAAAATTAAATTAAAAGTAGAATTAAAGTTAAGGTACATTTAGCTGAAAGGGAAAAGGAATACGAAAAGGGTTGAAAGTAGCACAGATTAGATGGTTAGGATAGAAAGAGAGAGTGAACTGCAAGTCTGAAGCGCCTAGGGTTACATTCCAATTTTAATCCATTTGGTAAGGAGTTCCATAATTTCATTGCTCTAACGAAAAACATTCCTGACGTTACTGAATACTTTGATTGTGGTACAATGAGGTTACATGTCCGACTGGACTGTGCAAACGTTAATTTCGAAAAATGATATTTCGGACATCGGTTCTAAATTAGCCTATGAAGAAATAGTACTGAACGGCGGTCAAAAAATTGTGATAACCCACCATCAAGAATTTTAGTTTAACCCTTCTGCTATGTTAGGAAAAAATTACACATATAGTGTCAATTTGACCCACTTATAAAAACTCCACTAATAATACTATTTTATTGAAAGAGTTCATATTTTTTTATTTGAATCAAGTTAAGTGTATGTTAATTGTAGAAAATAGTTGAGATATGTATGTTTTAACGGCAATTTTCACAAACTAAGCTGCTGTGTTCCTTGCAAACATATTTTTGGCACGTACTACAAACAGCTGAATATTTGTTCGAATTTTTTGTATGATGACAGAAGAAACATCGCTGTCGTTTTTTGGTGGATTCATTTCTGGCAGAAATATTAGAAGTAGACGCTTCTTCTGCAGATTTGGAGTTTTCTTGAATATTTTTTACTATATTCTTAGCAGCGATTCCTCGCGGCAGTCTCTCTCTGCGGACAATATTTGGTTCGACCATTTGCTTTCCCAGCTCTTCAAGAAAAAGTCTTCGCTTATAAAGCTTGTTGGTGTTCCATGAGGGATTTATCTCTGTCCATATTACGTATGCGTTATATGCCGATATATCTAACATATTCGAAAAGAGGGCAACTGGCCAACGTTTGGTCTGACGTTTACATGTATAGTTAGCAACCAGCTGATCAAGCGCATCCACACCAGCTTTTGTTTTATTATAGTGAAGTATTATTTCAGGTTTTTTTCTGTCACCCTCATCAACAAGTAGAGAATGGTGAAGGGAGCTCAATGCTACAACAAATTTATATTTTTTTGGGACGTACGATACAATAGTTACATTTCCGTAAATAAAAATTTGCTTTCTAAAATGTTCTTTTTCTTCATGTCGACAATTTCTCGTGGCAAAAAAAGCTTATTTTTCCTCACTGTACCGACTAAAGTAATGTTCCTGCGAAGTAGCTGAACGGCGAGATTGTAAGTCGTAAAAAAGTTATCGCAAGTAATAGTGTGACCTCTGGGAAGGGGTTCTGATAGGGATAGAACAACACGTTCACCTAAAAATATTTGTATAGAGACGGTTTATTTATACTGTACATAGGTTTGAGACATACAAAAAGCCAATTTATAAATGCATTACCTTGGTTCCTTTCCGGTTGCGTATTTCTTGCCCGTCCTAAATAAACGTCCATGTTCCAGGCGTACTTGCTTTTTGAATCACATATAGCCCATATTTTTAAGCCGTATTTTGCGGGCTTCGATGGAATGTACTGCCTGAAGCTGCAACGACCACGAAAAGGTACTAACTGCTCATCTATTGTTACATTTTCATGTAAGTGATAATATGGCCTGAGCTGCCGATTCCATTGATTCCAAATGTTTCTTATAGGTGCTAATTTATCACGCTGTCTTCTCTCATCCCTGTCTGCAGCGGAGTCAAAACGAAGGCATCGTGATATGTTCATAAATCTTTCCAAGCTCATTGTGGCCCGAAAAATTGGTCTGCCATTATTTTCATCCCACAAATGAATTAGACTTTCATTGTGCGATTTGTATACTCCTGCTAAGATTTGCAATCCTATGTATGCTTCCAATTCTATAAGGTCTATAATTTTCCAATTGTCTCCAAAAAACTGCAATCCTTTGATGTTGCTCATTTCTACCACTATGTTTTTTATACTTGAGGGCATGAAAATATCAAAAGAGGATTTTATATCTGTGACCATAGAAATAGCACACTTTGATGGGCCAGGACTTCGACATAAAATTTGATTTCGAGGAATTTTGCATCTTGAAATTGGAAGTGGCTGATCATGCCGTATTATGCTCTTATCTTTCGATAAAATATTTGGCAAATTGACTTCTTCTGTCGCATTGCTACCTTCAAAACCGACATCTACTTCACTTTCACTGGATGAAGTATTTGAATCGTCCGTTTCATTTTCTGCGATAGGTACAAAGTCTTCATCGCTATCACTTTCGTCGAAAATATTCTCAGCATCAGAATTAATAATTTGGTGTATTTCTTCAATACTTAGTTTCTTTTCAAAAATAAAAATATAAAAATGTGTAACAGCAACATAAACATAGTAAATTAAATAACTTGACTTACTCTCTTCCTTTGGGACATTGTAGAAGTATATATTTAGCAATCACTTTCTTTATAAAAACTTTGATAAGCTCCTTACTGCGCGACAAAAAATTACTAACTAAGCAAACAATCGACACTTACTCTTTGCACAGGTGCATAAAACGGGAGTTCCCCTTTTCCGAAAAGGCTATAAATTTATCGAGAATATATAAACATAGAGCTGTGCAAAATATACTCGATTTCCGATAACTAGCTTTCTTTGTCGGCGTTTTTGATCGAGTGATGTAATAATAAACGGCAAAATATTTCAAAATACTAGGTGGGTCAAATTGACCCAACAACGTAATAAGTGTAATGAAATAACATTTGGCATCCTCCAGCAACATAAAAAACAGATATTATTTTAATTTTCATATTTATCTATTCCTTTTACTGCAGTTAACAAATAGAAGAGGAATCAATACAATACGACTAGACTAACACGCGAATTTCGACGAGTTTTACTGAAAATTGGGTCAAATTGACCCAAACATAGCAGAAGGGTTAAGAAAATACATCGGAAATTTAGATTTAAGACCTAGCTCGTTTTATTTGCATAGTATTTGTAAATATATTACTACATAAACCCTAAAATTGTCGGCACAACTATTTTCCGTTCCTAAATAGCACTGAACAAATCGCAACTTACATTAAAGAGCCTAACAGGGTTGCTTTTGCAATTAAAGAAAATTTTATCCAAGTTGGTGCGTCCGTTTCCAAATGGGCCCTTTAAAAATCATTCGGTATTATCTAAATATAGAAAGGATTTTAAAACATACAGATGAATTTTTGCATAGTTAGACTTTAAAAATTTACCTGTATCAGATTCGACTGAGTAATCAAAAAGATATGGAACGATGACGAAATAAAATTCTTGCAATTCTTGATTTTAATTCAATGTGTAAGTAAATACTTTTTGATAGGAATCGTTTTCGCATGAGCTATTCCTAGTGAAAGCTTTACGTAGACTAATCTCTGGCTGATCGTTTGGTGTAAAGCATTTCGAGACAAATAATATTTTGAACATACTTAAAAAGGCGACATGTCAGCCAAAATAATTTTTTGTTTACAATTATTTGCTAAGCATGTATCGGGTGTTTTTTTAGACTGATAGAACTTTCGAAAGGGATAGCTGTCACTTGACAGCTGGTAAATGACATTTCGTTTTTTAAATGTCCGTTCATTAAGCATTGACAAATCATCATGGAAAGAATGACGCCGCAACAACGTTTACAAATTGTGGAAATTTACTTTAAAAATCAGTGTTCTGTTCGCCAAACTTTTAGAGCACTTCGTGAATTTTATGGTCCACATAATCGAGCATCAGAGCAGTTTATTCGTCAAACTGTTGATAAATTTCGAAAAATATTTACTCTACGCGATGAAAAACCAACAACAAGACAAAGAACTGTACGTACAAAAGAAAATATTGTTGCGAATTTGTCTATCCGCCGCTGTGCTCAACAATTTGAACTTTGTCCATTGTTTCAAAATTCCACTGATCGCATCCGATTCACCAAAACTAGTCGTGGCGGACATATGCCAGAAATCGTTTTTAAATATTAAATGTCATGAAAATATCTTTCAAATAAAAAAAAAAATTTGGCATCATACTTCATTTTTTATGTGTTTTATTACAATTTAAAGTTCTATCAGTCTAAAAAAACACCCTTTATGTACAATTTTATACCTGGTGCAATTTGCAATTCCACGCGCATGACTCATTGCTAATATCATGAGTATCGAGTTGGTCGGTTTTGTCTTTTGCAGAGAGTAATAACATCAATGTACGCGATCTTCGAGATATCTTCAAAATTGGCTAAGTAATTTGCAAAATTCTTTGAATCAAAAACACGTGTTTTTTCAAGTATCCACCATAGATGAAACTACAACAGAAGGCTTTGCCAAATTCATCTCCGGCTGTGATCCACATTTTCGATAAACTTAGCAATTGCATGACCTTTCCAAGAGCATTTAAGTATTTCTGCTAATATTGGGTCCATGTGCTGCATTCGAAAAAAAAATAAACGTACGCACTTTCTAAAGTACTTAAAATGCTCCAGTTAAGAAACTCTCATTGCATCGGGTTTCTGAAAAAATATTGAACCAATGAGCTTGACATGGAACAAAGGAAATACTCTTTATTTATTTTGGATAGTTTTTGCTGCATACCTTCGTCTGTGACATTAAAATTTCAACTGTACTTTCTTTTATTACATTATTATATAAAGAAGTTTACCAATCAGTCAATTCTAACTTAGATCTAAATTTAAAAAAAATAAAGCAATAAAAATGTGATTTATTTTTGGGTTCCAATGCTAAAATATTTATTTTTCACTATGTAATATATTTTCGTTAGTATTTATTTAGATTTTGGAGGAAAATGTTGCGCAGTCTTTGGATTTTTGGGGTTAAAATTTCTACCAAAAATTTATATATTCTATACAAATAATATTTGATTAGGAACTAATAGATTATTCAGACACGCATAACATGCTGATAAATCTACAAAAATCACCAATCTGACTGTTGTCGTACTTACTGCGCCTAAAACTGTGAAACTATGAGCTATAATACAACAACAGTTTAAGTCCTTGTCACCAAAAGTGTAGAAAACAATGAAGTTGCATCACTCCCACTATTCTTCAAACGGAATATATTGCTATATTTCACCATATCAGAACAAATTTGACTATCGCTCATTGATATTTGAATTTTATTTGATCCAATTCGTTTTTGGTGTGGGGAAATAGACAGAATTTCATGTCACAGAAAAAAAATTACAAAAATCTGTTTTATTCCCTCTAACAACCCCGACTGTCGTTACTAATCGCAAATTCAATTAAGACGTTTATTTGAATAAACTACACAGAACTAAAAAGTTCGCCAATAATTAAAGAGATCGACCTCTAAAAAAGCTTGGTGGCTAAGGAAAACACGAGGAGGTCAGATTGAAGAATCTTAATTTTATTTTAAATTGGGCAGATCGCACTTAAATTCCAGTCAGAGGGGGTGTATTCGTACGACCATATTTTGAAAATGAGCTAGTGCATGCACCTTACCAGCTCTTCGCCACCATTCTTGAATAGCTCAGCTGGTAACTCATCAGCTCTATCGGTTTTGCCATGCTATATCCATAGCCGCGTTATTGCTATTCGAATTTCATCGAGGTCGGGTGACGGGATGTTAATGCCGTCATTAGCGATTTGGGGTTCGAGATTTTCATCTTCTGCGTCGACATTTTTGCTGTCACCATTAGCAAAGTGGAGAAATATGCTCCCCACAATTTGAGTGTGCTTTGCCAATAACTTCGTCAGAGGCGGTACGTAGTGATAGAGATGTGTGCTCCCAATGCTCGCGAATGCCGGGTTTTGATTTACTTATTTATTATCCCAGAAGTTTTTAATGAATAAACTTATGACTGCTTAGAAAAATATATATATAACTTTACTCGATAGTGTTGGTCTGTTTTTCTCTCGTTGTATTTCTTGTGCATTTGTATTAAAGTTGCCAGTTGTGCAATAATGACCTCAAAGTTGTAAGAACCAAAAATTATTGGAAAACGCACGCATTAGAAATATAAGAAATTAAAAATAAGAATTATAAATGTAAGATTTATAAGAATATGTAAAATTGTAAGCATATACTATAACCTTTTATAGTACGCTGTAAGTACTTAAATTATAATAATTATAAATAAAACTTATTTAATTAAGTAAAAAAACACTTTAAAAAAAGTGTGAAGTTTATTTTCAGAAAATAATCTTTTAAAAAAAAGTTTTTATAGCTAGAATTGCTTGATAAGATCATCGGCTTATTGAAATTAAGTGGAGATCCTAAAGCAAACCAAGATTGCATTCAACCCTGCTGTTAGGTTAAAAAAAATTTACGAATCTTAGGTTAGAGGACCATTTGGTCCATACTGCAGTTTTCATACAAAATAACAATTTAATCTTAGTCTTTATATTTAGTTTGGTTCAATACTTGCTAAATATTATTATTTTATTATTTACTCAACTCTGGTAAAACCCAACACCAGTGGCCTGCTCTAAAAATGCTTCTAGTTCAGGAGCTCGAAAGCGAGGAATTTGTAGTTGCTGCAAGTCTAAGTCTGATGTAAAATGCTCCATTTGCAGTGCGTTTATTTGCAAAACCAACCGAAAAACATTTTTTTGCCCATCACGTAGTGCCAAAAAATATCGAACAAACTAATAAATACTTATTTTTGGAAAATTAATGTAAAGAAAATCAAAGAAAATATGCTATGGACAAAATGGTCCCTTAACCTAAGATTCGTAATTTTCAATTTTTCTTAGTCCAGTTTTAAGTCAGAGAATTAAATTTTCGCACATAATATTGTTTTATAAAAAAACCACCTGAGCTGAAAATTTTAGACAGTATATATCACCGTTCCAAAGTTACAAAGAAAACAAAAAAAAATTGAACCAAATGGTCTTAACCTAACAGCAGGGTTAATTTTATTGAAGAGGCTTTCATATTAGTTTTAAAGGCTATCTACTAGATTTGATTAAAAAAGTGTTATATGGATAATCTTCTTAATTACATTGCAGGGTTTTCATGTTAGTTTTATTGGCAATCTGCTAGATTTTATTGAACGGGTTTTCATTTTAATTCTACGGGACACCTTCCTAATTACATGAAAAGTGTTCATCTTTATTTTACGGGTTTTCTTCTTGGTTTTATTTAAATGACATATTTAGTCATAATTGTCTTATTGGAAAAAAAATAACAGAGAAATCCGCTAACTTTACACCTCGTTTTAATTTCTTGGGGTCGAGAAAATCCAATACTCTCTTCATTTGCACAGTACTATTTTGTTCTCTTCTATTGTACAGTTCTTGGGTTTAAGTAATAATGTAATAAAAATACTCGTATGGCTTTGTTTTATGTTCCCAATAGCCGAGTGGGTAGCGTATGTGTGCTTCATTCGGTGGGTCTCGGCTTAAAAACCTGGGCGTGGAAATTAGGGAAAAGTATTTTCTGATAACGATTGTCCTTCGGCAGACAATGGCAAACCTCTGAGGGTATTTCTGCTAAGAAACTACTTCTCACAAAAATTATTTGCCGAACGGAGTTGGCGGAAAACTGCAGGTCCCTCAATTTGTGTTACATTACCAGCACGCACACATAAATTGTAGGAGAATTTCGGCCGAACATTTTGCACCAAATTATTATTATTATTTATGTATATTACTTCTAATTAAAATTACAATATATTTTCACCTTAATTTGGCTACTAAATATGGGAGTAGGATTTAAAACGTGAAGGTTTGCTTAAGGTTTAGTCAGAATTTGTAAACTCATTTTATGGAATTTAACTACGTTAGGCAAGCTTAGTGGTTTGAAAAAAGCTTTTATCTAATTTTATCTCATTGCTTCGATTATCTTCTGCTTAAACATTTATTTACTTAACACACTTTACATACATAGAGAATAAAACGGTTGCTTTTCTGCGTTTTAGTGCCCACACTCACCGACGCAAACGTACGCTACGTGTCAGCTGACACGATCAAACTTATGAGAGCGCCATGTAAATGCAAACTCATCAACGTGTTCGTGTGGCGGGTACGCGCGACGTGTACGTGTGTAAACTGAGAAATTTAGATTTTTGCCGTGAAGCCGTGTCAGCTGAGTGCTCTCTCACCGCACAGTGTTGCCAAGCAGAACTTTTTAAAATCATTAACAAAATAACCTTATAAAAATTTAAATTTTTATTAAATTAATTTAAAATCCATGTTTAATAATGTTAATTATAGATAAATGAACTATTTGCATTTGTTGGTTTTTGGCTTTGGTTTATTATACAATGAAAAATTGTAATTGACAACGCGGATGTGTGTAAAAGTATGTATGCAAACAAAGGAATGGCAACATTGTGTTGATGCATACAAACACAGTTTTATGTACGCAAAGTTTGTTTACAAAACATACGCGCGGGCACAAGTTTTGCTCAATTTTGTGTATCTCCCGTCAAACAGACACGCCAAACGGACACGTCGGTGAGTGTGGGCACTATTTGACTATTGCATTTCTACACATTTCGTTTTCATTTGTTACGAGTTTTCATATCTACAGCTTCGTAAACGGCACGTGCATAGCGCAGAGAACGACTGTGCAATGAAAATGAATGTCAACAATCGACAAGACTTCTGCCATTTTGCTTATGTTAAGGTGTGCGTAGAACAATAAACCAAAAGAAACATGGACGCTGTTTATAAAGTATGATTTTTTTTGTAGACGTTTGATTTTCAATGAAGCAATACTTCTTTCGGAGTTGGTCTTTTTGACAGCTGGTACTTGATTTATACTCAATTTGGTTTCTCATTTTATAATGAACAGATTTACTCCGGAACAAGCGCGTCGCACGTTCGGTGAATGGGGACAAAACGAGATGGCCACATACCCTGATTTTCACAAGAAAATTTTCATCAGCAATGAAGATCACTTTTGGTAGAATGGGTACGTTAACAAACAAAATTATCACATTTGGAGTGTTTATAATCCACAAGCCAAAAAAAGTCAAAGTCAAAAAGTTACTGTTTGGTGTGCTCTACGGGCAGATGGAATCATTGGTCCATATTTCTTCAAAATGCAAGCCAGTCACAATGACTAATGACTTGTTCGACGACTGACGCCTTGACGCGTTATGCATGTCAATTGCTGCAAAAAGTGGTCGAAAATTGGGCCTCTCGGCTGGAATTTATTCGAGCTAGCCGCGGCGGTCGCTTGCCTATAATTAATAATTTTTAAAATATAATGACGAACTCTTATCTTTATAATAAAGCTAAATTCTTGGTCATAACATTAAGTTATATGTGTTTTATTTCTTCTTGAAAACTACATGGCTAAAAAGACACCCTTTACTTATATACATACATATGTATGTATATGTACACTTTTTCACGCCCTGTAGGAATCTGTTACCATGTTAAAATTTTGGAATAATACCTTTAAAAATTATAATTAATTATTATTATAAATAAATATTATTTTTAGACTTTTATTAAAATAAATATTATTTTATGAGTTTAAGTTTTTTCATATAAAATATTCACAATTTTTATTCTTTTTATTTTTTTAACAGAAGTAATAATTGTTTTTCGAGTTACAAAAAATTAAGCTGATAAAAATTTATGATTTTAATTTAAAAAATTAGAATTTACAAAATACCAAAAGTATACCCCGATTCATAATTTTAATTCCTGATCAAAAAGAAATAGAACTCAAATTTTTTTTTATTATTATTGAACAGTTAAAATTTTAATATATTGATTAATTGTACATTTTTTTGATAGTAATTATAAGATTACGTTCCCTGTTTCAAAGTGAAAAGTATGTATTGCACCTATGTGTGTATTTGAAGACAATTACTATAACCTAACCTACTCTACGTTTGATCAAATTGTTTATTTATTTTTGTTATATTTCATTGCAAAGCAATTACAACTTTCTGTCCTAAACATAATTGCAACGGACTGCTGTCAAAGTTATAACATACCTAAGCGCATGAAATCACACAGAATTACGTCGGGGACAGATTTCTTTCCGTCAATTATTTCTACGGCGGTAAAAAAAAAATATTTATTTCTGTTTTCTCATCCGGGTCGGAGACTTTGGGTTGTTTTGCTTGATAACCTTTCTCGACAAAAAAAATATAATTTTAAATTTAATGACACCTCAAAATGTCAACTGAAAATCATCTCGTCGCAATTGTCTTTACCCGCCCGAATTTTCCGACACCGCTAGGTGGCCTGTTACCTGATATCCGTTGCAATTCTGTTTCGGGCATTACTTGAGAATATGGTTGCTGTATGGAATTGTTCCTATGAAGTTTCATCTCTTCCGCGCATATATTTGTTATAAAAGTATAGTTAACTTTTTAACAAACACTGCACAAGTCGACGATTCATAGTTTCCATAAAATTTAACAAAATTCAATAAAAAAATTGTGTCTTGCACCGAACACGTGATATAAGTAAAACTTCTTTAAAAAATCGAAATAATAGACATTTACTGTGCGAGGCAGAGCGAGAAAGAATATCGGAAAAGATATACAGTAATACAGACATTTGCATAAAAATATTCCGTTTATTCTATACTTGCACAGTCATTACTTAGTATTTCAATTGATAATAATAAAAATAATAATAATTTGACGTGTATATCATATATAAAACTAGATGATTGTCCGAACTTCACCTAAAATTTGTGTGTGTGTATGTTATATCATGCATTGAGAGACCAACAGTTTTTCGATGACTGCGAGTGGAGGATAATTTTTCAGAAGTTTTTTCATAGCTGTCGGAGATTTGTCCATTGCCTACCGGGCGGGGGACGACAGCTCTGAGAAAAATGTTTTTCTTTCTTTCTGTTCTTCAAGTGCTATTACTGATAATAATTGTGTTAATTGTGGTAACCCTATAAAATATGTGTACACCCCATTTTTCGCAATGAAAGTTAGTTAGTGGTAAAGAATTATATGATACGAAATTTACGTTAACATCCCTTCCCCAAGAATCATAGTAATTTTACTATCTTCGGCCCTACCAAGGTCATCAACATCTATATGACTGTAAGTAAATACATTTTATTATGATGATATGCACTTTGTTTATAGAGTTTTTAATTACCACAAGCATTTTATATATACCATATATTTTATGAGTGGTTAAAAAACACCAATTCTTGATACCATAACCTATGAGACTTTTTAATTGCGAGTAAGTGGATAATTGGCGACGATTGGCAAATATATGCACTTATTAAAGAAAATAGGTTCTCAATTTAAATTTAAATTATATAATTTATGACAGCTATGTTGTACAAAATAAATAAATACAAACATAGACAAAATAGATAAGTTTTTCATTATCTTATCTGCATCCACCCGCTATAACGCTGCCAAAAGATCACAGATTACAAAAAAGTTGCGTGGCATTTCGTTTCTTGTTCCAAGAAATATTGGCTTAATTTACATCAATTAAAAAATAGCATCAAATTGGATTCCAATATCAATCAGAGAACCTTAACTTGTTTTGGTAGGTATGGTAAAATAAGCTAAAGTATTATTTTAATGGAGCGATGAAAGTGTGAACGAATGCGAATAATAATAAAGGAATATCTAATCTGAGAACTTGGTGCACGACTTCATACCACACACATTAATATCATATATTAGGTCTGAAGAAGTTTTACTTCAAAACTCCAGCTTTTTAGAATGAATTTGTTGACAACTTTTCATTAACTAAAACTTTTATTTTTGTGAACACAATTGCATGTGTTGGCATATGTATTATTTGCATACTGTTTAACCCTGCTGTTAGGTTAAAAAAAACTTACGAATCTTAGGTTAGAGGACCATTTGGTCCATACTGCAGTTTTCATACAAAATAACAATTTAATCTTAGTCTTTATATTTAGTTTGGTTCAATACTTGCTAAATATTATTATTTTATTATTTACTCAACTCTGGTAAAACCCAGCACCAGTGGCCTGCTCTAAAAATGCTTCTAGTTCAGGAGCTCGAAAGCGAGGAATTTGTAGTTGCTGCAAGTCTAAGTCTGATGTAAAATGCTCCATTTGCAGTGCGTTTATTTGCAAAACCAACCGAAAAACATTTTTTTGCTCATCATGTAGTGCCAAAAAATATCGAACAAACTAATAAATACTTATTTTTGGAAAATTAATGTAAAGAAAATCAAAGAAAATATACTATGGACCAAATGGTCCCTTAACCTAAGATTCGTAATTTTCAATTTATCTTAGTCCAGTTTTAAGTCAGAGAATTAAATTTTCGCACATAATATTGTTTTATAAAAAGACCACCTGAGCTGAAAAATTTAGACAGTATATATCACCGTTCCAAAGTTACACAGAAAACAAAAAAAAAATTGGACCAAATGGTCTTAACCTAACAGCAGGGTTAAGTCAGCAACCGTGTGGCTGAATTATCAAAAAAAAAAAAAAATGCCACTTGCAGATGTCGCCAATGTACAAATGGTAACAGTTACTCGTTATTTTGTCTCCTTTTTCTCGAGTCCTGTTACCCGCCTCGGATGAGGGTTCCGGCTTTTGCGATCACCCAGTTCTCGGCCTCTTTGGAAGAGAACTCCGCGCTATACACAAGTAAGATCCCTGCAACTCATTTCATATGTATGCACATTAGACTGGCCGTTAAAAATTAATTTTAAACCGCCGGGCGGAAAAAGTTTCCTTTTTGCCTAAATACTTCCAATATAAAATTTCGTGGCGATCAGATAAGATTTAGGGGCCGCGCACAGCCGGGCAAGTAAGAAAATACGTGAAATAAAGGGCGAAGATAGGTTGTTTTACTCCAAGTACCATATTACCAAGCATTACCAATTAGTTTTCTATACTGCCTGCTTTTCATTGAAATTTCCTTCCTAAAAAGCTATCAAAGTCCAAAATCAGTTGAAAATTGACAAAGTTATAAACATATTGCCTCGATAAATTCTTATTTTGTAAATAAAGGACAATTATATGTGAGTTTGTATGAGTTTTTATCTTTCAAAAAGTTTAAATTGAGCATACAATAAAAAATATCATTGATTAAATGAAATTTAGTTTTGTTAAATAACAAAATTTAAGGACATACATATGTATGTATGTACATAGATATACATACATATATGTTAAACCAGAGCAGATTTTTTATGAGATGGAAAATTTTTGCGATAAGCCTCAACGAACTGAAGCACTAATTGTTTTTGATCTTCGTCTTTTGTAAGAATGCGGTTGTAGTCTTTCATGAATTTGATGCCCCGTTCAGCGGTATCGTTGACGACAAACAAGTCGCGACAAAAAATAAAAGCTTCTTGATAGTCGTCATTTTGTTCCCATGTTAATGGATCGGTTTGCAAAAAAGTTGGAGACAAACCAAATACAGCGAAAAAGTTGAGGGTTTTATAAGAAACAATATCTTTCAACGAGTTAAAATGTAAGGCTCTGGGATCTGGAATTCGTCGACCCTCTAATAATTTCACATTTGGTTCTATTGATTGAAGACAACTAATCATTTTTCGCTTCTCTTCGTGTGAAACACAAGGATCAAAAAAAGCTAAGGCTGTGGTCTCCGGTGTTAAGTACCATAAATGATTTTTAATTTTTGACAAAATTGAGGCCGACACTTCCGAATTAGTTTCTGCATAAGCGATGGAGTCTTTGAGAAACTGCAAATCTTGGTTTGGAGCTGCTATGGCGTTTGCGCATCCGAACCATACTTTAATATAGATTTGGACCAAAAAAAGGCAGATACTTCGCAGTGAGTTCAATTCTTTTGCCGTCAGTCTAAATTGTTCACGAAAAATAAAAATCTTCAGACTATAAATTGCTTTACCCATAAACCTTGCATGGGAAGTCGAACCGCACGAGCGAAAATCACCACAGTCTTCTCCAAGGAACGTGAGTGTCAGTTAAAGCAGTTCTTTGTAATCTGCTCGAGTTTGTTCTTTCTTCAAATGATGTTGGCCAAAATTTCTGATCATTTCACATTCTCCTTCGCGTATTTTGGAACAGACAACATCGTCTTCTAGACCGCTTCTAAATACTCCGCGATCGATATGTTCCCAAGAAGCCGCGAATCGATTAAAAATGGGTACCTCGGGCCCACTGGTTCCAGAATGATTTAATTCGAACACACCTTTCAGGAAAATTTCGTTTATGTGGTGGCGACATGGTAGTTGGATCAATTTACGGTCCAAATATTTTTGCAAAAAAACAGTTGCACCATTTTTTGGACCAGTATTGGACGAAGTGGTGTCGAAACTCATGGCAGCAATTCGATCGATAAGGTTCCAATTGATCAATAAATCGCGAACAGCAGCTGCAATATTTTCTCCTGTACTCGGTTCTATAGCAACGGCATTAAGAAATTTTGACGTTCCGTTATAGCTTACAAGAATTGCGATCCGATCAACTTTTTTTGTGCCAACTATTGCTTCCATCAGTTTGCCATCCCAATGGACCACCAACGAACGCGCACTGTTTATCTACGAATTAGATATAATGTAGTACAAATAAAAATTAAAAGAATAATGTGCAAACGAAAGTATACTACAATAAAATTTAACTACCTCTTCGACAAAATCGGATTCGATAATCGCTAATCCCTGCTCACGATGCTTCTTTCGCAAATTTTGACCAGAGGTCCGATTAATAATAAGCTCGTCAATGTCCACTCCCAAAGCTTCTGCTGCTGCTATTAAAATGTGCACTGCTTTTCCATCCGATACCTTAGCATCGTCGAGGGCAGCGGAGAGACGTGGTGTGATCCATTGCTTTTTCCCTCTTCTGGCGCTTCTTACCATTTCATCATCGTCATCGACATCCATAACTAAATCCATTGTAGGATCCGAAGTTTTATCATCGATATCATTATCGCTTCCACTTCCAAAATCTTCAATCACTAATCAAAATTTCCCCAATAAAATTAGTTAATATATGAAATTTTAAAAAATTAATATATAATGTAAAAATGAGTATGTAATTATGTATTTACTACTAGCCTGTTGTGACAATTTTACGTGTTTGCACTTCCGCAACTTTTCCGCTTCCTTTCGTTGTATTGATCGTTTTTCACGCGCATGCAAATTCATGTCAACACCAGCCATGCTACCTGGACGTCCTTTCTCTCTTTGTTTCAACAAAAATTGCTTGTCTTCTTCTAAGCGGATCGTTTTCAGTGCGTCAGCGTGGGCAATATCGAAGAGATCATCTAATTTTTCTTGAAACTCAGTTTTTATATAAGGCGTCCTCTTAGAAGAATATTTTCGTGCTTGTTGCCAAAAAACTGACGCCATACTCACTGCTAACTTCGCACTTTCTTTCGACGCTAGTTTTGCAATCCGCATATTGTAAAAAAATACCTGCAAAACTTGCCTGTTTGATGGTAACTTCGAACCCAGAATCTGATGAGAAATTTTACCAATTAGATCAATGTTATATATAGAATCCGTAAAGCTTCGAGTTGCAATTAAGCTATTCGGTGCTATTTTTGAGGTCGATGTTGACGGTGACTTCGACATTATAAAAGCTTTGTACTATTTAGTTTTCTGCAAAAGAGTATAATAAAATAATTTAATGGAAAATTTATTTCTGGAGTATGTGACAATGACCACTGCAGTTGCTATAACGGTACTTGGTCTCACTTTCTCGCTGCCTAAATTTTGTGCTCACGATACAAGCAAAAAGGGCGCGCTGTTAAGACTGCAAATACATATGTATGTATGTAAATCAACCGTCTTCTTCCACACACGACATTCCTTTGAATTGGAATCGCATATAAAGGACCTTTAACAATTGGAGATGAATTACAAATGTGAACCGTTATAACTTTGTCAATTTTCAACTGATTTTGAACTTTGATAGCATTTTAGGAAGGAAATTTCAATGAAAAGCTGGCAGTATAGAAAACTAATTGGAAATGCTTGGTAATATGGGATTCGGGATAAAACAACCTATTTTCGTCCTTTATTTCACGTATTTTCTTACTTGCCCGGCTGTGCGCGGCCCCTAAATCTTATCTGATCGCCACGAAATTTTATATTGGAAATATTTGGGTTAAAAGGAAACTTTTTCTGCCCAGCGGTTTGAAATCGGAATGAATTTTACATAATAACGGCCAGTCTAATGCACATACATATATGTATATTTATTACCTTCAGCTAATAAATAAATAGCTGGCTTCAGTGCAAGAGAAACTTAAGTTAAGAAGCGATTTGGTGGTATCTTTTCTCGCTGGGAAAATCTCAACGATTTGCGCCTTTACGCTAGCCGTTTTGCCGTGGAATTCAAGAGGAATTCCCTACCCTCATATTTTTTTAACCCCGTCCCGAACACATGCTATATATCATCATTTCAACATAATTACACTATAAGATATTGGCTAAAGTGCAGTGAGACACATTAAATGCCAAACATCCTTGCTATTAACCGACATGTATGGTGTGGTGTATGGTTTTGTAACAAGTAACAATCATCCTATCAATAGCCATCAAGTCTAGTGCAGATAATTGACAAGGGAAAAACACGAAGCAAAATACAAAAGCAGAAACCATTAACACTACTCCACATATATGTATAGTATACATTTTCTGGTTTGCATTAATGTGTCAATCAACTTCATTGATTCTTGCCCACAGCTTGTTGCGGTCACTTTTCTATACTCATGTCAGTATTGACCTAGTTTGCGTGACGAACGGCGATGGCCACTACTCATTGAATATACCAGCAAATATCACAAACAATCAATTGAACAAATGAGAATAAGCGAGCCAGCCGGTCAGGAAATTTACCATTTTATTCTATAGCAATAGAAAAAAATTTGCAAACATTTGCAGATACATGTACCTAGTATTTATATTGGTGAGCTCACAATTTCTTGTAATCCTGCGGGTAAATTCATTATTACAGCAATTGTGTCTTTTTAGAGGTTTTAGATTCAACAACTCAACAGACTTTTGTTCATATAAGCAACTAGTGAATTGTGCACGACGAGTTTTTTCAGAATGTCCGTTGTCCTTGATGTATATTGGAATGATTTTCCGTCATCCCTCGTCAAGTATGGTTTGAAGACAAATCGGTTACGGCGTTGTGTCATCTTCAGTGCCATTTTATGTGAACGATACTCTAAAGAAAAATTGACAAGAGACGAAGGAAAATCCTTTCAATATACATCAACTTTTCACCCCGTCGGAAAAGCAGAAGTAAGGATGAGTCTAAGTTTGGGTGCAACCGAACTTTAAATATTCGGCGCAAGTTCAATTTCAAATATACCGTGCTTGTTGTATGCAATAAAACCATTGAATGTAATAATTTTATTTTTGGGAAACTAAATTACTTTTTTTATTTAAATAAAAACTAAAATCCATTGGTGTGATTTTAATGTATGTGCTTACGTACAATTACATATATGCTTAATAAACTTTTCTAATATTTGCTATATTAAAATAATATATTTAAATTAATTTTTTAATTTAACATATATATTGTTTGTTATATTAAAAAATTTCCATAATATAGTTGTAAAATATAAGTACCTTAAACTATATTTTTCTTCTAAAATATAAGTAAATATAAAATTTACTAATGTTATTCTTAAAATTAATATAAGGACATTTAGTCAAAGACAGAAATGCAAACACTATCGTGCTAACTGTGAACCGTTTCATAAGTAATTGCGTTAGCGATATTACCATCCAAATTTGCATCTCTGCAGGTGTAGTAGAACATTTTAGACCTAAAAGCGATCTAAAAAGGCACTCCTTTCGAAACTTTACCATTATTTTCTCAGTAGACTTTAGGCATAGGTTAAAATCCCAAAAATTATGACTTTCTTATTACGAGTAGAACTGTCATTACTAAGAATATTGTGGCATATGTTTCCATCTATCTAGCTTGTTTTATGCTGTTACGAAAAACCGTTAAATGAATATACATAGTTATAAAATCCTGGGCTCAAATGCGCTCGGGTATAAAAAGTAGCTAAGGGTGCATGTTTTTGTTTCAAAGTTAGTCTTATATATAAAAAGGAATGTGAGTACTTTATAAGCGTCTAAATTATTGAACCGAAATTAATGTAATTTATGTCATTTATGAAATTTATATATATATATGTATATCTTATAGATCAAACTGCGTATTATTTAAAAAACAAAAAACGGCGGTGCTAAGCCATATTCAATAAAAAAGCCAAATTAATTTATACTGATATACAATATTTGGTAGAAAGATCCTTTATATCACGCTAAGTAGTATTTGTTGGGAAAACAATGGGAACCACACTCACATTTAAGACGAAACTACTATTCCATTCCGAAACTATATACTCTCAGCTATTTGACGTAGATATATGATATTCGATATACGAGTATACATAATTTCTTTAGAGCAAGGTATAATATATAATGCCAAAAACACTTTTCAATATCTAAAAAAAACTATGTCTTAATTGACGCACCAAAGCAAGCCGGGTATACAGTATACATCAATTTGAAACCTAAATAAAAATAAAAGGAAGTTAGTATGATTTTAGTTTGATAGTGTGGCGCGTACACTTACTTTCCAAAATTTTGATGTCTTAATTGCACTGCGGAACAAAATTTTGCGTTCGGAGATTTTTAAGTCGATTTAGGGTAAGTTAGGGGCGTTGATTACGAAAATAATATCAGCTTTGTCGGATTGGCTCTAGTTTTTCAGATAAAGACTTTTAAATATTTCACGAAAAAACCTAATTAAAAATACCAATATGGATTTAAATTATGTTTTTATTACGCGCATGTATACAAATAATACAAAAATAAAAAAAATATATTCTTTTCATTAATTAATTTTAAACAAATTACAAAAAACTTTTTCTGTAGGACCTCCTATGATGTCGTTGCTCAGGACAATCCCGTATTAAGTTCCAGCAGTAGTCTGCCATCATGTGGTCGTCCCATCGACCTTGGTATATTTCTTCCATTATTTTTATGTCCTGGTGGAACCGTTCATCTTGTCCCTCACTGTAATCGCCTAGGTTGTCCGGGAATTTGTCCAAATGACTATGTAAATAATATAATTTAATGCTCATTTTAGCTGCTAGTTTGCGAAAATTGGGAAACTAGTTTTGTATAGTCTGGTGATTTATGATTTCCCAAAACATTTTTGACTACATTAACAAAGCTTAGCCAGGCTTCAGATTCAATTTGTGACATATGGTTTAAGAATTCAGTGTCTTTTAGAAGGGTACGAATTTGAGGACCATCGAAGACTCCTGCTTTTAATTTTTCCATACTAAGGACTGGAAATTTTTTGCACACATATTCGAAACGGTCACTTGTCTTATCAAGGGCTTTGATGAACTGTTTCATTAGCCCAAGCTTGATGTGAAGTGGTGGAAGAATGATTTTTTTTCGGCTTATCAGTTGGTCATGAACCACATTTGCTGTTCCTACCTCCATATTTTCTCTCACCGGCCAGTCCTTTCTAATCCAATGTTCATTTCTTGTACGACTGTCCCATAAACATATAAAACAGGGGTATTTAGTATATCCACTTTGTTGGCGCAGCAGGGGCTGTTAGAGTTTTCAGGTATTTAGGCGAGTCGTCGAATTAATGTTTAGTTGAATTAAATCACCCGACTTAACCGGCTACCCTTGCTCTCTTGCAAGGGAAATAAAATATTTAAACCAACGAACTACTTGTTTTAATAATTTATATAACAAAACTAATTGAGGAATAATTAAATTAATAAAACTGGAACTGGGTCATATAATTTATTTTCATTAATTTCTTAAGTTTCGTTTATCTCAATCCAATCCAAAAAAATTAAAAACACAGTTCGTAAGTCTTCTACTAATGTTAATAAAAACTATTAACAAAATCATGACCGCAGGTTTTTTTTTTTAATTTTTGTTACGCAGTGTTATTTTTCTCTCTAGTTATACTATTTATACTAAATTTGAAATAATTCGCTACATAATTTAGTAAAGTATTGAATATTTTGTTTGGTTGTATGAGATGTGAGCGTAGTTTTAGTCAGATTTTGTTTTTAATTTTCGAAATTGTGTTTTCAGTGTAGAAATGCAAAATGTGTACTTAAATTAGTAGAATGTGATAAAGAAGTTTCGAAGATATACATACATACCAACTTGCTCTAATGTAGGCGAAAACATGACCATTGCCAACATTTATCATTCTATGTACATATTTTATTCTCAAACCCAATCTTGCCTATAAAATTGGAGCCAATTACCTTGTGTAGTAAATAGATTTCGTTTTTTTACGATTTTTATATATTACCGTAACATGAGAGGTGGGTATGATTTTTGACCATTTACGAGAATTTGCAAGTCAATAAGGAATGCAATGAGTGCACCAAATTTGGTGGAGTTTGGTGGCACACTTTTTGGTATATATGTACCTATTTGTTCGAAAGTGAGCGGTGTCATGTATATTGCCAACATTTTCTTATTCTGTGTATTTCCATATGCAATCCCATTCTACACACTTCTTCTTAGTTTTGAAAATCACCTTTAGATGAGTTGAATTTTTGGAACTTTGCTTATTGACTTGGAATGCAATGCGTGTACCTCATTTGGTGAAGTTTAGTGTCATAGTTTTTGAGATATACTGCTTTGCTCTAAATTAGGCGGTGCCACTCCCATTTTCAAATTTTTTCGATTTAGTGAATTTGCTAGTGCATCCCAGCCTTGTTATATTTAGCATTTTTTTTTTGATGTTTGAAAATTACCGTTATACGAGAGATGAGGTTGGTTTTTGTTTGATTTTAAAAAATTGTGAAAAATTATTTACTAAAATGCATTGTGTGTACTAAGTTTGCTAAAGTGCAAATGGTTTCGAATGTATAACTTTTTATTTTTATTTTTGGCCTTCTTTTTTATGAATCGTCTGTATAATTTATAGAGCTTGTGGCCAGGTTTGTATTAGGAATAATATGAGAAAACAACAATTTTTCAAGGTGGTAGAAGTGATAGCTGCTATTTCGGAGATCACCACATCTCCTCATCAGACATCTTTTCTTTCTAGACTTTACCAGGCTTTGAATACTTTTTCTTTTAAAGTAGACGGGCCAGGTCCATTTTCCAAAGCAACCATTACGCATGTGATAGTTTTCCTAACCCAATCCTATGTGCCAAATTTGAGCGGATTATGTTTGCTAGGACAATATGTATACCTAGTTTCGTTGAGATAGCTAAATATTTACTCGAATTATCTGACCCATGGAAGGACGGACAAACATGACTTAATCAATTTCGCTATTTATTCTAAGAATTATGGTATATATAAATATGTCTACATCTATTTCCGTTCCCTTATACAGTTACAAACAACCGTTAGGTAAACAAAGCTATACTTATATAACCCTGGGCAGCTGTGCGCGTGGGTATGAAAACACCAACTCTCCGTAGGGTATTACCTAGAAACTTATTGATTGAAATTGGCAACAGTATAACAATTGGATATTGACGACGCTTGAAAAAAACATTAACTTGTTAAAAAAATAATTTAAATAATATTAGAAAAATTGTATTATTTGAGACAACAATGATTTATTATTTATAATTTAATGAAAAACTTCAGACGACGAACTTTAATTATATATGTATATCACGCATATTTATATAAATTTACATGTTCACAGAAAGGATGTAAATTTATAAATAACGGAAGTGGAATCAGAATATCTCACTTACATATGTACATATTTATATATTAACACAAAAGTATTTTGAAATTTGGTTACAAAAGAGTAGCGGGTTTTGACATGACGTTTTAGTGGACCACTTGCTATAATTTCAGATCAAATAAAGATGATAACCTCGGGATATAATTGAAATTGAACTGATTTTTTAAAAATATACAGGTTGTTAACATATGGCAGGCCGGGAAATTAAGCCCTTTATATTTTCTATGAGGACAAAGCGGGATATGCCGACTTAGTTTACATTTTAACTGTGTTTAATATTCGTTAAATACATTTCATTTTACAGAAAGAGATGAAAATTAAAATAAAGCAATATTTTAACGGTAATTACCATAAATCAGAAAATAACGGTTAATGCCATAAATCAGGCAATAGGCCCGTTTCTTTGCACCCGAGTTGCAAAAGAACGCTCGAACTCGGATAAAATTTCCTTTAGTTGCAAAAGCAACCCTGTTAGCATCTTTCATGAATGTTGTGATTTGTTTAGTGAAATTAATGAACGGAAAACTGCAATTTTAGGTTTATGTAGTCATATATTTACAAATACTACGCTAATAAAACGAGCTAGGTCTTAAATCAAAATTTCCCATATATTTTCTTAGGACTAATTCACAGTAGCGCAGTTTTTTTACTTCACATCACTAGTGTTCTTTTGCAGCTAGGTTAAGAAAAGCATTAGGTATGTAAGTATTTATAAATATAAATTAGCGATCGACACATAAAAAATATCTTTCGCTTGTTGTTAGCTCGTACAATGTAATACCATATTGATCCTTTATACCTTTGATATATAGTCGGATGGCCACAGCATCACCTGAAGAGTAAAAATACTTTGAAAACTGTGACGAAAAAAGTTTCAGGTAAAGCTTAATATTTTTATAATATTTTTTCATCGGAGCAACTCAAACAACATATGAGCTATTATTAGTGCTAAAATTAGTCATGCATTTCGAGGGGTTTTATTTGACCCAGAAGTAAGAAAATCCCTAAGAATTTACCTCAATATTCTCAGTTTGAAAAAGTAAAACGTCAATTTCCATTAGACGAACAAATGCTGGACCCATATATATCTGCTGAATTAACCAATTTTTGTATTATGGCTGACGTGAAGAACTTATCAAAAATATTCCTTGCTGTTCAATTTTCTTCGACGCAAATTTTTGCACCACAGTTTCTAGCATCAAATTGAAATTGCGGTATTTCTTTGTCTTTTCAAACCACTCTACTTCAGGCTCCACCTCACGAGGATTGGGCTTGTCTTATGAAGTATCCTCTGAGCATTTATTGGAACTGGATCATGGAATATATATGAATTAATATCGCCTTGTCTTTTCTTGTCTCGAAATTCCTCTTCTTAACTCTTAGCCTGTTTCTCGTTTAATATCTAGCAAATAGTTTGTATCGTCTCCATACCCTACTCGCTTAAAGGATCAACTTCAAATTCATCTTCAGAATCGAGTTGATAAAAATGTTGAAATATTCGTTGCAATGGTTTGTTGTATCTGTAGATTTTTTCTATAAAAGCACGGAACGCACCTAAACAACAACATGTCTTATTTTTTAATACTATCTACTTTTCGATTGTTTACACATTTTCAGATAGTTTTTACTTTATTTAGCTTTAATTAAAAAACATTCACTCCCGAAAAATAAACCGCTTCCGTAGGACGCAGCTTACAGAATAAATGGAAATCTGACGTGATATGCCGTTTCACTTCTAGTTGTAGCCCCGTTTCTGTAGGACACAGATTTGAGTTAAATAAAATTCGTAGCAACACAAATATTTTTTCTTTTTAATGCGGAGTAATTTTTTATTTTTTTTTTTAATTTGATCTATTAAGTTACTAGCTTTTATAAAATTTAAAAAAGTTTGTATGTTGTCCTTATTAATATTTATTAATCCTACAATTGTGGTGTGCGTCTTGATGTTGTAACACAAATTGAGGGACCTACTGTTTTACGCCGACTCCGAACGGTGAATGTTTTTGTGAGAAGTTTTTTCCGGGCAAATATTCACTCGGAGGTTTGCCATTGCCTATCGAGGGGCGACTGCTATTAGAAAAAACTTTTTTTTATATAATTTTTTTATGTTTCTTGCCCCGGTCAGGACTCGAATCCGGGGCCCACCGAATGAAGCGCGCCACTTTATGCACTTGACTACGGCGGCCGCAAATGATAGGAAATCGTAAATTAATATGAATTTGGATCCGGGAGCTCCAGTTTTGTCGTATTTTTTGAAAGAATTATTGACGGGATAGGAGCATACTGTTCCTATGTGTTTACACAAATTTGACGGCGTTCACCGCTTTGACCGCAGCTCTTCGGGGTTAAATAAAGAATAATAAAATCAAGTTTTCATGAAAAAGACTTTGAGATAGAATTGACACCCAAAAAGTTTACAAAATCTAGCAGGGCAAGTTCTTCTCATACCGTTACATACATTGTCAATATTCGGGAATATAACTTTTGAGCCTTTCTTAAAACAGAAAGACTGGCTTGATATATAATGAGCATGTTGAGGTTTTCAACAGTTGGAAATGATAATGAGACCTTTAAATGGCGCAATCATTTGATTACATTGTGCATTTTTAACAATAAATGGAATTGCGCTAAACCTGAGTTTCTGCGCAGTTGTCATTGACAAAAAAGGGCTGATTTTTTAGATAATTAAATTTCAAAGTTAATTAAAAGTACTTACTTTTGGGGAAATTATGTATTTCCTTTTTTGTCACATTTGAATTCGTTACAACGGAATTCCATGAGAGAGAAGCCGCGGGTAAAAAAGAGTATTTAATAATTAATACTTTAATTAATTTCAACATGTTATTGACGAGCATTCTTGAAGTACTATATTTAACTAATGAATTTGTATTCCTTGCTTTCATAGGTCACTTTTTAAATACGATGTGTAGGTATAGTAATTCAAACCACAAAAGTTAGTGCTCAATATTTTTTTTTGCTTACAATTCAACAACAATATACTCGATCACACTCTGTCTACCTTCTACATACATTCAATATTAGCCCTTTAAATTTTTGCTTACTCATCTATTACTTAACTATTATGAAGATAAAATCCGTAATGTTTTCATTGTTTTGTATATGTGTGTGTATGTGTATACTCTTTTACCGCTAGACCGCTAAACAAACATGCAGTTGAATAGTCACCGCCATTTGTCCTCTTCAATAATTGTGATTGAATCTGAGTTGTCATGCTATTTACACAGAACCTATGGACAGACTTTGCTTGTGTTTACACAAATGACCAGAACACTTGCAATGGTTTTTCAATCAGAGCTTAGGGGCTTACATATTTACTAATGTACAGTAGAATCGCGAAAAAGTTAACCAAAATGTCCCAAGGGTGTTTTACTTTTCCGAAATATTAACTTTTCCAAAGGGGTTTCGATTTTAAAAAAAAAACACGGAAATAAACATAATTTTGGTGATATAATACGTTCAATTTATTTGCATGACTGACTTTTACTCTTAACAAAACATAAACTTAGATTTAGTTTGTACTTTTTCACATTATACATACATATGTACATATGTACATATTCATTTGTAAGGGCTGGTTTAAAGAAGCGGTCGAGACTTGTTTGTTTCTTTTCTTTTGTGTAATAGCTCCTGACAATTTTCGTACGCATATTAATAAGATGTGATATCTGATTTGCATCATTATTGTTTTCATACCACTTTATCAAGGTATTGATGCATTCAACTGCTTCGGAAAAACTCACTTTCTGTTGTTGCATATCTTCCTCGACAACTGGTTCTTCATCTTCATTGTCAGACACTTCGAAATCTTCATCATCTTCCGTATTTTGATCGTCGTTCCAATTTTCGATGTCTTCACTGCTGACGTCAACACCACCCACCTTGGACAATAACGATTGTACCTCTCGAAGTGTATCATCGTGAGAACTATTTGATCTAATCAATGTAAGCAATGGAATTTCGTCTTCGCTGTCGTATTGATCATCGTCCCACTGTTTTATATTTTTCCAAGCTTTTACAAGCACAGCTCTTGGCAATTCATCCCATGCTAATTTAAGCAGCAAGATGGCATCACGAATTGAATGTCCTTTCAAAATATTCTCAACCGGAATGTTTTCTTGTGCTACAATGTTCCATAACAGTTTAGCCCGGTATTCTAACTTGACCAGTCTTATGGGATTTTGATCCATGGGCTGCAAAACAGCTGTCACGTTAGGTGGTAAAAGCATTGCCGCAATGTTTCCATCATCTGACTGTTACTTGTCAATTGGCTTATGTGCAGTACAGTTGTCAATCAGCAATAATGCCCTTGGTGGTAAATTATTTTCAGCAGAAAATTTGCGAACCTGACAAATATTTTGGCACACTTAAAAATTTTAAAGGATAGAAAAAATATATTTACCTGCTTAATAAAGGAATGATGGAACCAGCGGAAGAATAGCTCCGAATTCATCCAAGACTTTTGCGAGTTAGCATATTCCAATGGGTTTTCAAACCCTTTGAAGCAACGGGGGTTTGCGGATTTACCAATTATCAATGGTTTCAACTTATGCGAACCATCTGCGTTCGCACACAACATATGTAAATGTGATTCTATCCTTTGCTATTTTTCGGCTAGGTGCCGTCTTTTCGTTTGCCGCGACAAATGTTTTATCGGGCAGGAAACGATAAAATAATCCAGATTCATCTGCGTTATAAAGCTGCATGTCCGAAATTTCCATTTCATTCATTTTTGCCCGCAAATTATGAATGAATGGTGTTATTCCTGACTTGTCGCTTGAAAAAATAGAAAAGCTCAAAAAAGTTAACCCAAATTTAACTTTTTAGAGCAGTACGTGGACGCTCAAAATCGGTAAACTTAGCCGAAGGTTTAACTTTCTCGCGAGTTAACTTTTACGCGATTCTACTGTACATAGCATTTGCACATTAGGGAGGGTGAAATTATTCGAATGAAGTTCTTTTTTAACAATAGTGTGGTATATTTGCAAAGAAAGTGTAGACGAAACCATAGTTGGGAAATGAGTTTCGAGCCTATGCATTTTAAAAGAAAAATTTACCCTTTCAATAATCAAAATTTTTAGAAACTCTGGGAACATTGCAGTCAATTCAATTTAAGAATATTGAAATCGGTGACGGTGTACCATGGAACACATGAACAAAAGTTGTACGAAACCTTGAAAACATGATACATTGAATTTTATGGATTGTGTTGGCAGCAAAGTTTTAGTACGAAAAATCTGGTCAATATTGTGCATTAAACATATAAATTAGTTCGGGTTGCAATTGACTTGAGTGTCAATTTATGGATGTTGGCATTTAGGAAATAAGAATTTAGTTAATTAATTTTTAATATGTAGCTTTATTGTAAAAAATGCTATAAATAAATGACGATCTGATGTTTTACGTTCGTAATACTTAATATTTAATGCATGATTTAGTCCTGCTTCTGAATGTATTACCCAATAAATTCATCAATCAATTGAAAAATATGACATTTTTATAAATATTTTAATTTCTGCTTGTCCTAATACACTATATTTGGGTAAGAATCCAAAAATTTACATTGAACTGAACAATTTAAAAATGCTATCCGAATAGCTCTTGACCCGAAACCAAGTTTATAGGTATTGTGAGTTTGTAACATAACATTAAATATTTGGATTTAAAAATTATTTACCTTTCACGATCAGCTGGCACCAGACTATTTCCAAAAATATTCTAAGGAGTAGATATTTATTTAACAGTTGAGTATAAAAACTATATACATAAATCTCGATGGAATCTTTAGCATGAGATAGGCGAGTTGGTAAAAAGACGGGAAGTAGGTTTCTTTAGCCACTTGCAATACAACAAAAGTTAGGTGTAATCTAAACGAAAGAGCGCAAGCTCATCAAATTAGTATAAATAGTCGTAGTAGATAGTAGTATAAATTATTAGCAAGTAGTAATGTTAATTAGAAGTAAAAATTATAGTAGACAAAAATAGTAGGCACAGTAAAATCAGTAGCAGATATTAATAAATTGTAGCAGAAATGTTTGCAAGAATATTTATAAGTATGATAGGCAATTGGTGCAGGAAATGCAGAGGTAGAAGCAAGAGAGACTTTGAAACCTCTGCCATTCTGATTTTCTATAGTATCAAGAACTCAACTAAAGCATTTAGGGGTCTCGCGATTCAACAAAGTTGGAGAGCATGTAGTCTGTAGTACTCCTCCTTGAGATCCTAAATGATATATGATAAAAATCCACATGTCATCCACAATCGGTATCGCCAGAGAGAAACCGGTTTGAGGAAGGCAGATTATCAGCCCAACTAATCTAATATAACCCGCAGCCAGTTAAATCAATTTATATGCTACTGAAAAGTAAAAACACCTGCACTATAATAAAAAAAAGCCATTTATCTAGACGGTATTATTATGAAAAGCAAAGCGGGAGGTGTTTTCTGTGGTTTTATGTGACCGTCGTAGCTGAGAATGCAGCGTGTTTGTACTTTTGTCGGAGTGTCCCGGGTTTGAATTTTGGCCGGAATAACTAACATCAAACGTAATAGAAAAGCTTTTTTCTAATAGCAATCATTCTTCGGTAGGTAATGTCAAACCTTCGAAAGTGTTTTTGCAACGGAAATCCTTCTTACACGAAATATCAGCCGTTCGGATTGGGCATAAAACTGCAGGGTCCTCAAATTATGATACAATATCACAAACCGTTAAACATAAGTAGTAGGAGCAATTCTGTCAAACTTCGAGCTATATAATGTAATCACCATCATCAGACATCTTCTTCTTTTTAGATTTTACCAGGGATCGAACCATGGTACACGGAGTTGCTAGGCTAGAGGTCTGATGAGGAGATGTGGTGATCTACGAAATAGCAGCTATCACTTCTATCACTTTGAAATATCGTTGCGTTCTCATATTAATTTCTAACACTATATATTTAAATTTGCTCCTTTGAGTTTGACACTCACATTGAAAAATTTATGTTAGCTCGTTAATTTAACTTTATTTACACCAAAGATGGTGGCAACCTTCATCCAAAATATTTTGAATATGAAACCTTCATCAGATTCCCATATTGTAATAATTGGTTTCACTGATAATGTTAATCGAATTTAAGCTTTTTAAAAGGTGGCAACTGTCGTTAGAAACTGCTTATATCGGGTGTTTTTTTTTACAGGTTTGTTTTTCGAATAGAGATAAAACTGGCATTTTGTGGTGTCATTTATGTTCAGTTTGGTTTGCCATTTCATCATGAACAGGTTGACAAAAGAACAACGCTTGCAAATCGTGCAAATTTATTTCGAAAATAATGGTTCAGTTCGCGAAGTTTACCGCGAGCTCCGTCAATTTTATGGTCGACATAATCGTCCATCAGAGCAATTAATTCGGTTAACCATGGATCGTTTTCGCACTACGTTTACTCTATGTGATAATACGCATCCGCAGAGTCGTCGAACAGTGCGCACCGAAGAAACAATTGCCGCTGTAGAGCAAAGTGTTGAAGAGGACCCGAATGAATCGATTCGCACAGCAATTGGAGCTTTGTCCATCAACTTTATGGAAGATTTTGCGCAAAGATCTTGGCTTGCGACCTTACAAGATCCAGCTTGTGCAAGAATTAAAGCCGCGAGACCATGCAATGCGTCGTGATTTTGGTGTATGGGCCGAAAATGAGATTGATCTCGATGCTGATTTTCATCGCAAAATTTTGTTCAGTAATGAGGCTCATTTTTGGTTGAATGGCTACGTCAACAAGCAAAATTGCCGCATTTGGAGTGAAGAGAATCCACATGAGACCATTGAAACGCCATTACATCCACAAAAACTGACTGTTTGGTGTGCTCTATGGGCTGGTGGAGTCATTGGGCCATACTTCTTCCGCAATAATGCTGGAGAGGCAGTTACCGTTAATGGAGACCGGTATAGAGCCATGATAACCGACTATTTTGTTCCCGAATTGGATGGCATGAATGTGGATGAGTTGTGGTTCCAACAAGACGGCGCTACATGCCACACAGCGCACGTCACAATCGATTTATTGAAGGAAACATTCGATGAGCGCATAATTTCGCGGAATGGACCTGTAAATTGGCCACCAAGATCGTGTGATTTGACACCATTGGATTATTTTCTTTGGGGATATGTGAAGTCGCTCGTTTACGCCAACAAACCAAAAACGTTAGGGGAATTGGAAGCCAACATTCGTGGCGTTATTGCCGACATACGGCCCCATATGCTCGAAAAAGTGATTGAAAATTGGACCTGTAGAATTGGCTTTATTCGAGCCAGCCGCGGCGGCCACATGCCCGAAATCATATTTAAACATTAATGGCATAAAATTATCCTTCCAATAAAGCCAAATTGATGGACCTTAAAACGATTTTCTTGTGTTTTATTTCAATTTGAAGTTCTATACCCCTAAAAAAAAACACCCGATATGATAATCTAAAACGATTTGTTTACTTAAATATGTGGCAAATCTTATCCAAATCTATCCAATCGTCATTTTGTAGTACGTTATTTAACGCCACGTACATACATAACTGTAATCGAATTGAACTGAAAAATGAAATGTGTGCCTAGCGCTGTATATGTAGAGATTTTTTTCGATTGTTTTCCTGAACAGAGCCGTAAAATTTAATAAAATTAGACTTTTCAGTAAGGTGGCAACCCCGTATATGCAACAAGCCTTCTCGTCAGCGAATTGAATAGTTCGGCAACCAAATTTTCATATTTCATATAACTTGTGTACACTTTTATTAAATTCGACTCTTAAACAGGTGGCAACCTTGGGAGTGAGCCATTTGGTGACCATATTTTAACATCCTGTATGCGTGTGTGTATAATTAAAAAAATTTTTAAGTTTCAGCCTATCCAAAATATGTGCATGAACCTTCTCCTCGCCAAGACTAGCCGTTTGACCCGCATATTTGAATATTTCATATAACTTATGTATAATTAAATTAATACCGACTATTGAAACTGGTGGCAACCCTCATAAAAGTTTGCTATGAATCTTTTTCCCGAGACGAACCGTTTGACACCCATATTTAAATATTTCGTAGAACTTCTGTATGTTTTAATTAAATTTGACTTTTCAAATAGATGGCAGCCCTCTGCAAAGGTTAAAATATAATTTTCGGCCTATTCTAAAAACTACCAAAAAAACCGGCAATACGTTTCCAAGGAGTTTGACCACAAACACTGCCATGAAATTTTTTTAAATAAGATTTTTTTTAAATTAAGACATTTTTATTCTCAATACTCATTTCTTTAATCCAAACCAGAATATACTTATATGTGTTTGTTTTGGTAAGTGAAGCCAGAGCTCTTCAAATATTTTGAAAACAGATGTTTGCTATTCTTCCGATTCGATTAGGCTGTTAGAAACATACTATGTGATGATAACAAAGAATTTCTCAAGGGCGAACGAGTATAAATAAACAAACTAACACTAACAGTTATATTTTTTATATAGGAAATAGTGAGTTACATAAATATGTATGATTCTAATTTCCTAAAAAAATTTTTTACCTTTTTGATAAAATTTCCTTCCCACCCTCTTATGTTGCGTGTACGGCTGTGCCATCTGTTACCGCTATAATAATGCCTAATGCCAATGTCTAATTTCTCCATATTTTCCCCACATTCTATAGCCAATTTAATTGTTTTTAATTCATGGGATTGTTTACTTTCTTATTGGTTTATTGACTTTCCTTTTTGTGCGGCTGATGTTCTTTTTTTTTTTATTATTTCTCCACCCACATTGGCAAATAACTAACTTTTCATATTTCTTTCCCGCTAAAATGCCGCCTTTTATTTGCTTCAACTTGAATTTTCTATAAAAACGTTAGCTCTTTATTTGCGCACTATTTGCAAATACATACATACATACACACATACATATGTACGTAGCTTAATTGAACTGAACACAAAACGTGCACGAGTAGGAAGTTGTTGACATTGGAAATAGTATTAAATATTGCATTACATTACTGTCGCTTGCAATTAAAAAGTTTGTAAATTTTCTAAGGCCATTAAAACTTGTGACGTCTTTAACTTTGTTTAAATGAAAAGCTATGCGCATATTTATTATGTATTGTATGTGTGTGTGTATGGGTTTGTGTTTGATTGCCTGTGCATTTGTATTTGCTCAGCACAATTAGCACCTTTTCAGTAATTGTGATTTTGCTTCTTGTTTGCTTGCTTTCATTAAAGGCCACCGTTAAGGAGGGTTTTCTAATGAAGCAGACTTGGTCATTTCAACGCTGGCGTCGCCGTTACTTTAGGCTGAAACGAAATAAATTATACTATGCCAAAGATCTTAAGGTAAGTGAGAAAAATGTTTGCCTAATGCATATAACTATCATTATTTTTGGTAATTTATTTAGACAGCTTTCATAATTCAGTATATCGGAGTGAGAATAAATTATTGCTTTTGAAAATTTCGCATTAACATTAACAAGATATATAAAATATTTGTAAACTCAAATGAAATATCGCACATTAGTTTGTACATATAATGTTTAAATTTGCCTCCAACCAGAGGAAATATTAAAATTTAAGATTTTGGGTAATTGGTAAAGATTTATACGTTTAATTGAATTTATTAAAGGGGAAGCTAATTATATCTATAATTATTTTAAAAGATTTTAAGCCAATAGCGCAGACTAACATGTCTCTCTTTTTTTGAATATTTCTCTAAAATTTGAAGTCCTCGTTTCGGAACATGAATAAATTTTCATAAATTCTCCATACAATAGTTTTATTGTTAAAAATATATTTGAAGTTTTTAGGCATTACTTTGTAAGTGAATATTTATTACCGATTTTTGATAAATGTATGCAAAAAATTTTTAACAGCATTATTATTTAAGCATAGCATAAAAATTAACTTCCTTTTTCACAAACTATGATTTTCTTTTTAATTTTTTTATAATTATGTACCGTTTGTTAATTCGTTACCTATATTTTTCATCAGCCTTGGTTTTTATTGTATTTAGAAATTATGCACATTAATTATATAATAATATACTCTTACACAAATTGAACGCTATAGGTTTAAAATAATTTGACTTTCGTAGTGCTTAGTCTACGGATACTGGCGGTCACTTTTTGGCACGACGCTCTACTTTATATCGCCGTATTTGAGGAAAGTTGTTTTTTAAGTTGGCAATTTATATTTTTAATTTTTTATAAAAAGTACTGAAAAATATTATGAAAACGTATTAAAAATGTACACGTTTGGACAATAGAACAGATGTGTGATATTTAGTTTCGAAAATAGTTAGATTTTCATTAAAATGATACATTTATTTCAACAAAACGTTTTAAAGTTGATACATTTGTTATTGAAATTATGTTCATTGTATGATTTAAAAACTTATCAAAATTTTGTAATGTAACAAAACCGACATATCATTTTATTTTACCTGGCCATTAAAATAGATAGTAAATTACATAAAACTGAAATACCAAGTAATTCACAGAGTACCTAAAAATAATATAACTATGTAACTAATACATAGTATCCACTGTTATTTTTCAGTACAGCGTCTATCCCTTTGGGCATAGGTGAAATTAATTTCCGACATGTTTCTACGGGTATATTGTACCACGCTTTTTCAATATTTTCCCACAATTGAGTCCTGTTGCTACACTCGTGCTTTGGAACTTCTCTCTTGTGTTCACTTCAAAGATCCTCCAATGGATTGACATCAGGGGATTGACTAGCCCAATCAATAACTCGAACATTTTTTTCCCCGGAACCAGTCCTTCGCCGTTTTAGTGGGATGCTTGGGGTCGTTATTTTGTTAAAACTTCCATGCAAGAGGCATGTGCTCTTTAGCATAAGGTAACATGACTTTCTCCAGTATATTCCGATAAACAGATCTGTTAATGATGTTTTCGATACGATAAATTGACTCTGTACCCAGAAAAGCATCCACATAGCATTATATTTCCATTGCAGTGTTTAACCGTCTTCTTAGTAAACTTTATATAAAATTCTTTACCTTGCTTGTAGTCTGCGCACCGTCCTATTTACGTCATTGCCGAACAATTTTTTTTGTTTCATCGCTCCAGAGAATGTTAACCATGGACAAGACGTTGTTGCTAGCTCCGCAACGATCTAATAGCTTTGGGGATTTTAAAGCATTTTTTACGAAATTTTGTGAACGTTCTTACTTTTCAGCAATATGTTTGTAAGTTTTTTTCAATTTCATAGTACGCATATTTTGGACTAAACTTCTCTCCTCAATAATGCAGTAACCCGCACGTCCCATCTAACTCGGAATATTATTTATTTTTGGCACTATTAACATAGCATAACATTAAAACTTACATTTCCTTTAGAATACACGAGTAAAAATTTAATGCTTTTAAAATTACGCCAGACACGCCTCTTTTAATGACTACCCTAAATTGCTACGTCCCCAAATAAATTATTATTTGTAATGAACTTATAGAAAATAACGCTATCATGTTGAAATTTTAAAAGTATCGCCTACTTCTACTAAGGACTATTTGGATTTCTTGAAAGTAAATAATCGAAATATTTTTTTTTCAAAATAATTATATTTGAGCTCATATTTGTGTACATATAACAAAAAAAGTCTAAGTTCGGACGTAACCGAACTTCAAACACCCCGCGCAAGTTTTTATTTTAAATAAGCGGTAGATGTATGATATTAAAAAGTTCATACAATTTTTAAACTTTATAATTATAGTTTTTAGAAAACTGTTGGGTATACATACATATATGAAAACCATTTAATCTCAACTTTGTAATGTGCAAGCCTGAAGTGACAAATTTTTTGATTATTTTTAAGTAATTCTTGATCTTACAAACATTTTTTTATATAACGGATGAATTTTCTATAAACTTCCGCTAATTTTTGTTATTTTTTGCACTGGCCGCCTATCTGCATATCTTCTGTCATATAAACTAGATAAATGAAGGGAAGTTTCAAAAATCACACTTCAAACTTGTACGCTAACAGCTAAACTAAGGTGAGCCACAAAACTGCATACCGAAACGTGTTTTAAAAATTCTGAATGAAAAGTTTGAAAATTGTTGAAATTTAATACAAGAACGCCGGCAGCGTACACGTCACAGAAATCCTCTGCCCAGAATAATGAAAAAAGGAAGGTGATAATTTGACAATAACAAAGCAATTACAAAGAATTGCACGCACACACACGCACGCACAGCCACAGCATCATCAGCGGGAGATTTGAAAAAAACAGCACTTTCTATCTTTGTTTTTTTGCTGTTGCTTGCACAATTCAAAACGCGGCACTTCACTTTCTTTATTTTTAAGATAATTTTACACAAATATTTGAAAAATAACGTTTATCATAAACAGCACGTAGCACAATCTGAGTTTCTCAATCTGTACTCGTATTCGTAAACAAACACTCAGAACCTCCTGCTACGTCATTCTGTCAAACGAAGCAAGTACCAAGTAACCGAGTTATTTTCGAACCCCTCGTGGAAATGCGCCTAGATGCGTGTCGTATACCATGTCCACACGGCAATGAAAAGAAGTTGCTTTCACGAGTTGTTTTCAATATTAAACATGACCGTCTAGAGAGAATTCCTTGCTAGTAACTGGTTTTCAATGGCTTTGCTCTATTTATTTATCTTTTTTAATCTAGAACAATCCGGTAACCTAAATGCCTACCAGAGCTTCAAAATAAAAGCTTCGATCTGTGCACACCAAGCGCTGCCACGTTTTATAAATATTTGAGTTCCTTTACAACCCGTTTTTTTCTTATTATTGTTATTATTTCTTTTTCTCAACTAGTGATGGCAAATAAGAGATTTTTTTACTTTCGCAAAAAATTTATCGACCACAGAATTGCTTATGAAAACACAACGAAAATTTTATTGTTTTTGGAGATTATTCATGATTGGTTCTTAATAATGTTAGATAGTTTTACAAGGCGAAACCATGTACTTTCAATTTGTGTTCACGGAATAGCACGAATCAGACATAAACAACTGGTTTTCGTAGTCGTGTGAACTTTGTATTACACATTTTTAATTCGATTTATTTCTTTGAAGAAGAAGCATTTAACAAGCACTTTGAAATATACAATTGTAATGGAAATATTTAATATTGTATCTGCAATGGTTTGGTGTACTTAAAATCTTCAATGTTGTTTTTTTTTCTAGAGTACTACAACGCTTTTGCCTCTTGTCATTTTGCTTTATGTATAAGGAGTGCATAGATAAATATTTATATGTGTAGATATGTACATATTTATTTATTTACATTCTACTAACCAAGCAAAGTATGCTATGAATTTGTGATACTTCCGGCGCCAGTACCGCTGTTGCCACTGAAATTGAATTATTATGCATTATTTGCAGTGTAAAGATGTGAAGGGTAAAAAACATAAGCGTGTAATTGAATTTCAAACAATTTCCAAAAGTATGGTGTAAGTGTGAGGTTTGAAAAATGAATTGATAAAACAATCACATTTAAAAGCTTACAGTAAATGCGATTTTCATCCTTATATAGGGTGTTTTTTTTACAGGTTTGTTTTTCGAATAGAGATAAAACTGGCATTTTGTGGTCAAATCTGGCAACTCTAATGTCATTTATGTTCAGTTTGGTTTGCCATTTCATCATGAACAGGTTGACAAAAGAACAACGCTTGCACAGCAATTGGAGCTTTGTCCATCAACTTTATGGAAGATTTTGCGCAAAGATCTTGGCTTGCGACCTTACAAGATCCAGCTTGTGCAAGAATTAAAGCCGCGAGACCATGCAATGCGTCGTGATTTTGGTGTATGGGCCGAAAATGAGATTGATCTCGATGCTGATTTTCATCGCAAAATTTTGTTCAGTGATAAGTCTCATTTTTGGTTGAATGGCTACGTCAACAAGCAAAATTGCCGCATTTGGAGTGAAGAGAATCCACATGAGACCCTTGAAACGCCATTACATCCACAAAAACTGACTGTTTGGTGTGCTCTATGGGCTGGTGGAATCATTGGGCCATACTTCTTCCGCAATAATGCTGGAGAGGCAGTTACCGTTAATGGAGACCGGTATAGAGCCATGATAACCGACTATTTTGTTCCCGAATTGGATGGCATGAATGTGGATGAGTTGTGGTTCCAACAAGACGGCGCTACATGCCACACAGCGCACGTCACAATCGATTTATTGAAGGAAACATTCGATGAGCGCATAATTTCGCGGAATGGACCTGTAAATTGGCCACCAAGATCGTGTGATTTGACACCATTGGATTATTTTCTTTGGGGATATGTGAAGTCGCTCGTCTACGCCAACAAACCAGAAACGTTAGGGGAATTGGAAGCCAACATTCGTGGCGTTATTGCCGACATACGGCCCCATATGCTCGAAAAAGTGGTTGAAAATTGGACCTGTAGAATTGGCTTTATTCGAGCCAGCCGCGGCGGCCACATGCCCGAAATCATATTTAAACATTAATGGCATAAAATTATCCTTCCAATAAAGCCAAATTGATGGACCTTAAAACGATTTTCTTGTGTTTTATTTCAATTCGAATTTCTATACCCCTAAAAAAAACACCCGATATTATTATTTTTCAGTACAGTATTTATCTATAACAATAACCCCCATTGCAAGCACTGATAAATATTCTAATTTAACTACCTACACTTTATAAAATATACACAAATATTAGCTAAGCTGCTTGAAACTACCATCAGTCTATACTCACTAAAAAATATTGAACTGCTTATCAAAAATGCGTCCATTGCTATTTGCGAAATCACAAAACTTTTGATCACTAAATTTACTTCATCAATTATTTCACTTTATTTGAATATACCTATTTTCTTTAATATAAGCGCCGTTAAATCCTAAAAGCAATATTTTCATTTAAGGATTTTCTATCTATACGCTACAAAGGTGGTTCTCATATTTGAGGAGTACTGTAATGGAAACTTCAAAGACAATACTTTTATTTATGTACGTATGTATGTATGTGTATCTATCTACACGCTCCGGAGAATACAATAAAAAATGCTACAAATGAAGCAGAATATCTTCATAGGGGGTCCTCCACTTTCGTAGCGCGAAATTGAGCGGTTTTTGGGAAAGTAAATTCCAAAGGAGCTACTCAATAGGAAAACACACCGGTTTGGCTTGAAACGGTAACTTGGTATACATAACAGGGATTAGCGAAATCAACACCGAATCTTCTTTGTATTCTACAGTGATGATGGTGGTCTATATATTATATTTAATTTACTTTTCGAAGCAGATATAAACCCCCTTAAAAAATATTTTCAAAATGAAACGTCCTCATTTAGGATATTATTTTAATTTAATTTACATTTTGAAATAGGTGGCAAGCCTTTAAGAAAATATATATGTTATTTAGCTTTGACAAACACATATCTTAATCTTTGATTTTACCTATTAATTAAAATATTACAAATATTTGGAAATCCAGCTTGCAGCAGCGCCTAGGTTATTTTAAAACCCCGCACACACGAATTTCTACCAACTCCAACAAAGTGCAGGGCAGTAACGTTTTATATGTTGAACAGTTTCTGGCTCTTCCTCGTAATAGCAGCTTCTGCAAAAATCATTGCGGAATACCCCTATTCATATTTAGACTATGTAATTTTGGATGTGTTGCAAACCCCATTGCGTTTCCGCAGCATACTCATTTCAACGAGAGAGAACTCCCTAATCCGTACCCCTTCTTTCAAGATCGTCCGACTTTTCTGTCCCGGTACCCACACCAGATGAAAATCGAGCGGCTCTACTACAACGTTAGCTGATCTGCGGCCGTTCCCTACTCGCTTCTCCGATTTGTTGCGACAAAGTCAAATCAATTGCTTGAGAGCTGCTTGACTGCTTGAGAAAATATGAACTTTGTTTGTCGCAAACACAGCAGATTCTAGGCTTTGAACTGCACCTTTATTGCCCACTTGAGATGGCTTGAAAGACACTAAAATAGCCCAAAAGGTGGAATCACGTTCTTGTCATTAGTTGTTCAGAAGGTGGTTTAATTTTGGTTGGTCGTTCTACTAAATTCTTTAATAAATATATGTACATCGGGTTGTAGTAAAAGTAAGTCGCACGATGAGATCCAAACACTTCTTAACCACCTGAATATTGCATTACAAAGATATTAAAACTGTTACACATTTGTTATGCATACTTTCAGGCTGAATGTCGTGTAATTAAGAGCTTGAGCGATAAATCGTGAGTAGCAGGATGCTAGGCTTTTATATAAGTATACGACATATGTGTGCCTATAATTACTAACGTGGTCTAAGTCAAAACTAAAAAAAAAATTTGCTTATCACTTATTTCACACCACACTAATTTAAACTAAATTTATTGAATGTAATTTTTACGAAATTGTCCAAAAATTAATGCTAATTATGAAAGCGGTGTAAGGGAAAAATTTTGAGAAATTATATACAAATAACTTGGAATTGGCGCGTGGCCTTCTTTTACGCGTTACTGATCTACGTAATAAGCCGGTAAAATAACACGAAACGTAAAAAATATTGCGACAAAATCTGTCTTCTAAAATGTTCTATAAAACAAAATAAATTTAAAAGCCACGCTGAGGTCGATGTTCTCTCGATATTAATTGCATTTTCCATTTAGCAAATTTTCCTATGGCAAATTGTGAAAAAAGAATTATACATTTTTATTCCATTAAAGAGCATTACTCACGAGGACTCGTATTGAAGGCTGTTACTTAAAAATTAATTAACCATTTCGCAAATGACTAGCAAGCAGTTTACCATGACCGCACGAGCGTCCGTTAATTCATTGTTGCTTTTTTTTTTTAAATTTTTATTCTTCCTGAAGAGTACGAGTGCAGTGATGCGTTTGATGATACTTACAGCCGCAAGGCGTAAAAAATGCGCGAATGAAAACAAACGGGTAAAAGCGCAAAGAAAAAACAAATGAATAAATTATAAAGAAAAATGTAAAAGCGAAAATAAAAATGAAAATGTTTGCGCTCGCACAGCATGATGGGAAAGAGAAAAGCGCATGTGATTGACTCAAGGTCGCTGTATATTGAGAAACAATTCTCTTCGCGCTCTGTTCATTGGTTTTATTTTTTATTTTTATTGTTTCGACGTCTATTTGTACTATAACTAAGTAATGAAATGGATTCTTACTACAAATGTACATACTATATTCGTATGCCGTATTTTGCGCGCACGTGTTTATTAAACGCTTAAAATTCCAGTCATATTATAACTGTCATACTGCAGACCAACTGATGGCTCAACATAATTTTATATCTTTCATAAAGATGAGAAGGTATTATTACTTTGGTCCGTTGTTTGCTAGTATGAGCACAATGAAAGAAAAGACGCAGACAAACCAAAGTATTCCAAAATGATAGGGACCACGAACTGATTCGATTTAGCCATGTGCGTTTGTCTTTTTACCCATCAGTCTGTTTGAACGCAAACTAGTTCCCCAGTTTTAGAGATATTTGACTGAAACTTAGATAGTAGGAGTATTTTTATACTAGACTGATTGTTCAGATATGAGGATTTCCTCTAAAACTTCTACTCCAAAGCAGCTAAGATCATACAATTTTGCACACCTTTTGTTTTTTATAAGTAGAAGAAGTGTAAAAAAAAAATGAAATATGAATAATGTGAAATTCGACACTCCTTTCGCTTTAAACGAATATTAAGTTTGCAATCAAAATCATCAAAGCCGGGACCCTCTAACTCATAGCTCCTATGCAACTGATTGTTTAGATATGAGGTTCTATTTTAAAATCTTTAAATGAAGATAGCAATATCCGTGAAATTGTATGGGCTATTTGTTTATCTATCTTCCAAGGTTTACTGAGAAAATCATCCAGTGGTTTTGGTTGGAGACTCTAATGTTTGTGCTAGCTTAGACCACAATCTACAAAAATTTCCTATTACAAATAACCAAGCTACGTTTGATTATTTCCTGACGAGGTTTTGTTCAGACAGTACAGGAGTCATAATATTAGAGACCTCCTACAATGACCGATACATTTTTTTAGTTCTAGCTCCATATGGAATGGAATGAAATGGAATTGAGTTAGTTCGGAGATCCGAAATCGAATTCCAAGCACTAAGGCATAGTCGTTAATTGCCCTTAAGGCCTGGGACGGATAGGGGGAAAGAATGTGGGAATTGGTGGGAATGGGACTTCAGTTCTCATTGAGAAGCTTGCCGGCAGGAAAAGCATTGACCTTTCCATACTCACTAAATTCGATTCAAATATACACCATTTTGCGCTGTAATTAACCAAACCAGTAGTGCGATTCACTAATTAATTTTAACCATATTCGCATGGTTAACCCTGCTGTTAGGTTAAAAAAAACTTACGAATCTTAGGTTAGAGGACCATTTGGTCCATACTGCAGTTTTCATACAAAATAACAATTTAATCTTAGTCTTTATATTTAGTTTGGTTCAGTACTTGCTAAATATTATTATTTTATTATTTACTCAACTCTGGTAAAACCCAGCACCAGTGGCCTGCTCTAAAAATGCTTCTAGTTCAGGAGCTTGAAAGCGAGGAATTTGTAGTTGCTGCAAGTCTAAGTCTGATGTAAAATGCTCCATTTGCAGTGCGTTTATTTGCAAAACCAACCGAAAAACATTTTTTTGCTCATCATGTAGTGCCAAAAAATATCGAACAAACTAATAAATACTTATTTTTGGAAAATTAATGTAAAGAAAATCAAAGAAAATATACTATGGACCAAATGGTCCCTTAACCTAAGATTCGTAATTTTCAATTTATCTTAGTACAGTTTTAAGTCAGAGAATTAAATTTTCGCACATAATATTGTTTTATAAAAAGACCACCTGAGCTGAAAAATTTAGACAGTATATATCCAAAGTTACAAAGAAAACAAAAAAAAAATTGGACCAAATGGTCTTAACCTAACAGCAGGGTTAATTCATCATATTAAAAATTTTAATGATTTTCGCTATCGCTCGTCGATTATCGAAAACTAAACGACAACAAATTTGGTGTTTTAACTTTATCGAGAAAAGAAAGGTTCGTGATTTCAACTTTAGTAAAAGATAAATTTAAAATTCGGTGATTGGTTTTCTTGAAATGAAAAAGGAACATTAAACAATGTCGGTTTCATATTGGGAATATGATTTATCACGAGGTAAGGAAGAAGTATGCGCTCTAACAGTGGCTCGACTTTTACTCCGGGATGTGGAAAATTCCTTTGATTGGAATGCAATAGAATTTCAGAAGCTGTATCGGTTAACTCGAGACTTGGCTGAAGACCTAATTTCTCAGCTTCACAGGTTTCCTATGAGCCAAGTAAAACTGCTAAAGGAACGTTTGCTTCAGTGTCGTCACCTTTTGTGGGCGGTACTATTGGGACCGTCTATTGTACTCATTTATAAATTTTGGCGCCAAAGAATCACGAAGAGGTGTATGCCAACCACCATATTTACCATTCCATTAATGTGTAAATGGTAAAAACAAAGTTTTATCAAAGATTCAAGTATAAAAACATAAATATAGTTTAGCTTTGATACATACTTACATAAATCATTTTAATTAAAATTTTTTCATTTATTATTTTCCATAGCTTTTTACGTTTTTCGCTCATTTTGCCATTTAGGTTGACCAAGATGTTAAGTGTCATTAAGAATAAGTTAGGGAATCGCACAATCGTTAGTGCAAATGACAAATGTTGTCGAAAAAATTGCGATTGTCGAATCGTTTAAAGTTAGTGAATCGCACTACAGGGCTCGTAACTCCTTTTTTCCTTGTGTAGGAAGAAATTTCGCCATCACTGTGATCGGAAGCACTTGGTTGATTTGCAGGTGTGCGTAATGCACCAAACAACTGCGTGAAAACACCAGGTTTACCTAGTCAAGTTTTACGGAGTATTAGATGGTATACAAAAACAAAAAGCAAACAAGAAAAATAAATTAACAAAAGACAAGGACTGAGTGCTTGATATTAACGTTTATATTTCCAAGAGATCGTCGAAGGTTTAGCTGTGTATGGAAAAACAGAAACTGTACAAAAGATGATTTTAAACGAACTATTTTTCTTTCGAATTTTTAACGATTAAATACTTGCACAACTGTTTTCAAATAATACAAAAAATAATACCAAAATTAACAGTTTTGATTTATTTATGGCTTCCTGATAAGCAATTTTTTCTGAATCTTCTAATTTTTTCAATTACTCAATTTATGGAGAGGGTCACCTCTCAACAATCCAGAACTTATCTTTCTAGTACCAAAGTTTCAAAATTTTTTTTTGCATCGAAATTGATGTGATTCTATTCATTTAGCACCGGCCATTTGGGGCATGTATAAAAGTACGTAAATACCCAAGAATGATAGAAGACCAGATTACGACAACGCCGGCAGCGTACACGTCACAGAAATCCTCTGCCAACTACAAATAATTGCACGCACGCACACGCACGCACAGCCACAGCATCATCAGCGGGAGATTTGAAAAAAAACTGCACTTTCTATTTTTGTTTTTGCAGTTGCTTGCACAATTCAAAACGCGGCACTTTATTTTCTTTACTTTTAAGATAGTTTTACACAAATATTTAAAAATTAACGTTTATCACAAACAACACGTAGCACAATCTGTGTCTCTCAGTATCTTCTCGTAAACAAACACTCAGAACCTCCTGCTACGCCATTCTGTCAAACGAAACAAGTACGAAGTAACGGAAGTGCTTTTGTCGTCACCTTGTATGTATTCGCTGCATCGTGGTAAATACCTAGTAAATTCTAAGCATTCCCCAAAACCTATTATTGACCATTTGATTTATTGTGCAGTTAACTAATGTTAAGCAATAAATTTAATTCAATTCATATTGAAAGCTACTTTCATTTTCTCGCTTTATACAATGAAATTATTTATTAAGTGCTCTGATGTGCCATATTCTTAGAAGAAAACCAAACTAAAATAATGGTTTGCTTTGATAATTTTTAGCTTTGACTTCGAACGAGAGCGCCTGAAGATCTAATTAAATTTTCTTCACTCTTAAGAGAAATTCAATTGATTATAGAAGATATTACAGAGCATTGGCATATTATATGTACATATCCATTAAGAGCAATATGCGTAGTTATAAAAGTTGCGAAAGGAAGTAGGAGTAGGGCTAAGTGCATTCGTCTTATGTTCGCTTTTCTGACGCAAATATCACTTAAGTAACGCCACTTGCAAACCAAGTGTCATTTAAAGTAACTATTTTTATAAATTTAAGTAGTATAAATGCTTTGACGTCTTGTTCTTTGTTAGTTGATGATGATGAACTTCTTCTTTGTAACACAATGTTTGATTGCAAATACGGTCGTCATATAGAAATAAATTTTTGTGTGCATCAAAGCTTCATAGGTGCTAAATGCAAGGAAACAAAGAAAATAGAGTGATTGTATCAAAAACCAAGGCACGTTTGTATCGTTTGCATGCAGAGGTGTTAAATAATGATTATTAATTGTAATGATTACTGATAAACACTTTTAAAGTAAAACTTCTGCAGTGTCACTGATTTTAAACATCACGTAACGAAAGTCGCGTCAGAATCGCTTTACTAATTTATACCACTATATTTAATTTTTTCAACCACCACTGTTTATAATGCTACTACTTATTGTATCACTGTTTTTACTATATACCACCACTAATTTTTAGAAATTTCTACCACTATTTTTACTAGTTCTACTACTAATTACTACCACTAATACTACTACTAATTCTTAATTACTAATTCTACTACTATTTTTAATAATTTCTACACTATGTTTACTAATTCTACTACTAATTACTACTACCATTCCTACCAATTTCTACCACTATTTTTCGTAATTTTTACTAATATTTTTACGAATTTCTTCCACTATTTTTTATTAATTCCAACCACTGTTTACTACTTTTTTCTACCATTTTTTCACTTATTTCTACCACTATTTTTTACTAATTACTACCAATATTTTTACTACTTTCTATTAATATTGTTACTAATGCTACTTCTTATTACTACCACTAGTTTCAAGTATTTTCTCTCACTATTTTTACTAATTCTACTACTAATTACTACCACTAATTTTACTAATTCTACTACTATTTTTACTAATTCCTACACTATTTTTACTAATTCTACTACTAATTAGTACTACCATTCCTACCGATTTCTACCACTATTTTTCCAAATTTCTACTAGTATTTTTACTCATTTCTTCCACTATTTTCACTAATTTCAACCACTATGTTTACTACTTCCTTCCATTTTTTCACTAATTTCTACCACTATTTTTACTAACGCTACCGATGGTTTCTGCGACTTATTTTGTTAATTTCTATTACTACAAACAGTGTTACTTCTGATTCGTGCACTTTGGTGCACGCGAGTTTTTTTCCGAAAAATCCATTCATCAAATATTTACCATTATTTGCACTTATAATATTCAGTGATATTCTTAATCATTGGAAGTAAAAAATTAAAACTAATCGAAAAAATAAATTTAATTTCTTCTCCTGCCATTACTGAATCACAAAAACAACTGTAAAGAATCATCATCTGAAGTTAATTTTTTTTTATTTCACACAGACTTTGCAGTGAATTAATATACATACCATCGAAACAATTTCGTTAAGGAAGAAAAACATTTAACTGCCATCATCAGCCAAAATTATTATGGATGAAAGCATCAAATTTGTGGAGGCGACAGTGTTGGAATACCGACGACTAAAAATTAAAGTATTAGGAATTGTTACCAAACTTTTAGATATAAAAACAGAAGCTTTACATTATTACTTAGGTATGAAAGAGGTAAAAAGTGGTTCCCAAAACTTCTTTCCACTATTCAATAACAAGAACGAGTTAAGTTCTATTTCCTCTTTGTGACGACCAATTGTTCTTTATCATGACGCCGTGTCTAAAAGGAAACCCGATATCGTGTCATTGTCTGCTCCGCGACCAAAGTAAAGCAAAGATCATCTCATCTCAGAAAAAGGTTATGGCTTCAAACTTTTGATATTAAACACAAGCACGCCACATGCAATATATTGGACAAAGTGGTATGCCATACCACATAACTAATAAGCTTTTGTTAATTTAAATAATTTAAATATAGTAGAGACGAATTACTAGATACTCGATTTATTAAAAGCAAAACCGATATTTTAAAGTTTTTGAATTGAACTGACAAAACTAAACAAATCAAGACACCCCAAGTATGTACATATGTATGTATATAAAAGTATAGGGATTCAAAAATGTTAGACGTATACGAGTAGGTAGACATTTTTTTTATGCCGAAACTAAGCTGCCGCATTACAATCAAAGCTCCTGCATATTGGCTTTCATATCCGTCTCAAAAGATTTGTTGCAAAAAATGCACGCAGCATCCTTATTAGTTGGAGTTTTCGTCCAACATTCCTCATCTGAACTGGGTAGATGCGAAATTAAATCTCTCTCTTTCAGCTAACTTTCTCAGTTTTCGGCTATAAAATCACTTCTTTGGAATATGTTTGTTATCAAATGAATAATAGATACAAATGAATTTGAATCCATTTACTGCTATCTGTGTCGTTTTACTTTTTAACTAAGTTTTCAAGTCAAATAGTGTGATTTTTTGATCTTGTCGCATAAATCATATTATTTTATCATTAAAATATGTTTTAAGATAACATATAAACGTTTAATCCAAAGATTGAGTTTTGTGTGTGTAATGATGCGGCAATGATAAGGTAATAACGCTTAAATTTCTAAACTTCATTATTTCGCGTATGGCCATAATGGACATATAATATAAGCAGAATTGGACTCTCTTTTGGGGAATTGGTGAATAGCAAAAAGAGATCAATGTACGAGGTAAATATTGGAATTTGTATCCTTCCCGATATATGGCAAGCTGAATCGGAACCAGGAGGAGCATGTTTCGTTAAAAGCGGAGAGTGTTTTTTCCAAAGCTGTTAAATTTTAATTAGGACTAGTAATCATTAGAATTAATTTTAAAAATAATCCTAATTGATTAGAAAACTTCAATTACTTTTTTTTCAATTACTAATCAATTGCGATTACAATAATTAAAAAATAATTGCAATTTTTTTGCAATTAGCTGAAACTAATTGAACTAATTGAAATATCTAATTAAATAAGTTCTTTCAATAAGTTCAATTACTTTCAATTAGATCGCAAGTTTTGCTCAAACTTTTCAAACAAAATTTAGAAAAAACAAAAAAAAAGAAACAAATGTCCCCATTTTTCGCATCCTTGCTTTGTGGTGTACTTATTATCATTTATAACTTTTTTATGATCTTTCGTAAGACATGTGTTTTTTCGCGTGGTTTATTTTTTGGTTGTAATTTGCGAACATATGGTTTGTTAATTATCGTTTGCGTTTGTGCTTAGATTTGATTGGTAAGTATTTTGTGAAGAAAGCATTAAGATAAATGTTCCAAAAAAAATGTTGCTAATGAGTAAAGGAAAGTTAATAAAGAAATCATAAAATAAAAAAAATTATATTGAACCAACTAGTAATATGTTTATAGAATGTTTATAAAAGTAGTTTAAAGAATTGCTATTTGCTCCTTTTTTTGTTTTTTCTAAATTTTGTTTGAAAAGTTTGAGCAAAACTTGCGATCTAATTGAAAGTAATTGAACTAATTGAAATACTAATTTAATTTGCTAATTGCAAAAAATTGCAATTATTTTTCAATTATTCTAATCGTAATTGTTTAGTAATTGAAAATAAACTAATTGAAGTTTGCTAATCAATTATCTAATTGTGAATATGGATCTAATCTAATTGCTAATGATTGCAATTACCAATCATTATTTAACAGCTATTGTTTTTTCTTGGGAAAATTACAAATAATGAAAAAAGCGTCCCCCCAGTGCTCAGCAAGTTTGCAACTGGTATGATAGATTCTGTTTCCTCTGATGTTATGCGGCCAATTTTTTTTTGCTTTTTTCAACTAAAGTCTTTGTCTGTTTACTTTGCACAATAGAAATTCCAAACTTGAGTTGCAGTAAATTTATACTCCTCATACTCCTACTCCTTTTCTTCTCCTATGTATTGAAGTACCGGTGTATTGAAGTACCGGTTATGAATTTTCAGAAAGCCACGCAACTAATCGTTTCTAACGCATTCTTTGACTATGAAAAGTGGGTTGTCAAAATTGTTTCGCTTTGCTAATTGAAATGCAGCGAGCGTTCATCACTTCGTGCGAGTCCTTAAAATTTTTCCTTCATTTCTCTCAAATATCTTACAAGCTCTACTTCCACATATTTATTAAAAGCAGGTATATGTGCTACCCAAAGGACTCGCAAAGGTATCGTCGATTGTTTTATCACTACACGGGCAGCTCTTTGCAACGTTGCAAATGGAATAACATACGTTTTTGAAGCCAGAAGCATTCTTAACTTCTCGGTTTTTCCAGCTGGATGACCTTTTTCATGTTTTCTGCATTCCACTCAAGAATTTCGCCCTACTTCTGCTTGGCCTAAAGTTATAATTTAAAGTGAGTGTTAATTTTACTTATCTGATAAGTTAAGACTGCCAATTTCCATTCCAGAGAGCTCTTCTGCTAAGGGACTGGGCTTTTTGACTCCTGAGTCCGCTCTCTCTTAGGGGCTGCGCCTTTCGGAAGCGCATTTGCACTCTCAATCAGCACCCCCTTGGTCCACTCAAGCGACTTAGCATGCTTCTCAAAGATCTGACAAAGTTCATTTATCGTATAGGTCCCAACTCACAGCCGCTATCCAAAACTCAATGCCTAGTAACGGGTGTATTTTTTAGACAGATAGAACTTTCGAGAGGGATAGCTGTCACTTGACAGCTGGTAAATGATATTTAGTTTTGACATTTCTGTTCAGTGTTCTGTTCGCCAAACTTATAGAGCACTTCGTGAATTTTAAGATCCACATAATGAGCATCAGAGTAGCTTATTCGTTGAATTGTTGATAAATTTCGAACAACATTTACTCTACTCGATGAAAAACCAACAACGAGACAAAGAACTGTACGTACAGAAGAAAATATTGGTGCTGTAAGTGATAGTGTTGGAGAATATCCGAATTTGTCTACTCGCCGCCGTGCTCAACATGTTGGACTTTGTCCATTGGTTCAAAATTGGACTGATCGCATCTAATTCATCAAAGCTAGTCGTCGCGGACATATGCCAGAAATCGGGTTTAAATATTAAATGTCATGAAAATATCTTTCAAATAAAAAAAAAATTGGCATCAAACTTCATTTTTTATGTGTTTTATTTCAATTTAAAGTTCCATCAGTCTAAAAAAACACCCTTTATCACATTACCAAAACTCCACTTTTTAGGAAAAAAATATTGTTTCAAAAAAGTACATTGAATCAGGCCAAAAAATTGTAATGGTTATAATTAAGTAACCATTCTAATTTTTATTTAAAAATCATGATTTAATAGTTATTTTTCAATTTTTATTTTTTTATCAAACTCGTTATTCTTGTATTTTTATTTTTTTAAATATATTTGATAGATACATATTTTATAATAGTATTTTTTTTATATATATTATTGTCATTTCCCACAAATTTGTTTGCGTTTATAAGGATTGAAATTTTTTAAATACAAGAATAACTTATATTTTTGTCCAAGAGCAAGAATAATTTTTTATCGAACACTCGTAGATAAAAATTTGGCCTTAAAATCATAAAAATTATTGTTTGAAAAAACTAGTAATTAAAATATATGTAACTATTATGCAGTGATTTGAAACCAAAAATCTTGTAAATACAAGTTGGGTCAAAGGATTATATCGATATATTCAAGTTTTGTTTAAACGAATTTTTGTCAATGATTATTTGATCCAAAAAGGAAATCAAAATAGCGATTTTTTTCTGTCCGTGGAATATAATTCGCAGTAATCTTTTTACAAATGGATTGAATTATTTGTGACGCCGCAACTGAAATATCTTTTACACAATGATAGCAAACGATGGGTGGCACGGTCAGCTTTGCAGCAACAATTTTTTTTCGAAGAACTTATAACATAGCTCTGCCAAAGAAATGGATTGTTTGAGTATTTTGCAATCATCGATAACGGAGCAACTCAATATATTTTGTAAAAGACTCTCATTATAACAAATTACAAATGCAACTTTTCATGCAAAAATGTAAAAAAAAATATGAAACCTGTGTCCACGTGTAAAACAAATTTGGATATGATTGGAATTTTTTTTTTTTTGTTTTTACAAAATCTTATGAAATTGACTTGCTGTGGTAAACCATTTTATATCTCAAACAAAAAAAGAACACAATTTATAGATTCGCTTTTTTATTCGCTACCTTTTATACAGCTACACCTATCGCTTACAAATATAGTTATGTAGCTAGGTAAACACGAAATAAAAAAATAAAAAAATACATTAATCCTTTGTTAAGTTGATTGATTATTTTAGTTAAACATTTTTCACAGAACTCTTTAATTTTCTCCTACTAGCGATTCAGCGCAAACACATATTTTACTAGAGTTTGAGATTAAAATTATGAAAAATCCCAAAGATATAGCTACGCTGCGCTGGCACATGACAAAACTAAAGCACCACAAAAAATATCAAATTACAGCCACACGCTGCATTATGCGAACAGTAAGCGAACTTATGGATTCGTTTTCAGCTTTTGAATCCGATCCTTTTTTTTACTAAAACTTATGAAATGGATTTGCTGAAGAAAATCTTTTTTTTTACCTTAAAAAACATTATATAATCGTTGTTTTTTTCATTCACCCACCATTTTTAAGTTAATAATGCTACCTTAAATGCAAGTGCACCTATCATTCCCTTAAAGCATACAAATACAGCTGGGTAGAAACGAAATAGAAAAAAAAATCATATCAATCTTTTATTAATTGATTGATTATTTTAGCCGAACATTTTTTAGATAACTCCTTTATTTGCTACTACTAGCGATTCAGAATGAAAATGTAAATTGAAATCATGAAAAATCTGAAAATCTAGCTGATCGGGCACATGGCAAAACTAAAGCACTAAACAAGTAGCAAATTACTACCCCACGCTTCATTACGCGGGCAGTAAAGGAACTTACGGCTACGTTTCTACCTAATATTCAGCTTTTGGGTCTAAATAAGTAATTTTCCTCACCCGTTTTTGACGATTTCGTATACTTAAGTACTGCATACACTAAACTTTTGCATCACTTGTCCTCATAGGTGTAGTATAATTTATCTCATTCCAAAATTATATCACTCATCCAAACGCGCAGCACTATTGTCGTGTACGTGAACCAGCAGCAATTTTACACATGCCCCACAAAAATATATTTACATATACATACAAGCTCATACTCATTGTTGGCATGTAGTTTTTTTTCTTTTTTGTTTTATAACTTAACGGTCATCTCATTTTTCGTCTCTTCTTTTCTGTAGATTTGTTTTTGTATTCATGTTGTTTCGCGCGCTCATAAAAAAGTCGAAAAAACGTGCACGCCATTTTTCTGGCATAGCTATCTACCTTTTTCAGTACGTTTATTTGTTTGCAATGTATGTACGTATGTATGTATGTATGTATGTATGTATGTCTATAAGCATAAGCCGCATCCTAGTTTACGAGTATTCTCATCGTAAACGTCTGCAACGCACACAACCGTAGACACTTCTCGTAACGAATTTCGTGAAAACCCAGATAGATATTTCTACATTGTACGAAAAACTACAAATACGTAGAAACAAAGGCGGATAAAGCGACGAGAGCGCCATTGCAAACAGCACACAAATACACGCGTTTTATATGCCGCAAGCGTAAATCGGTACTTTGCCCTCGAACATACATACATACTACATACCTACACATAGTACATATATGTAGATGTAAGTATGAATACGCAAGAGCATTGTGTGTTTTCGGCGATGCAAAAAAAAAAGGATTCACACAGTAAATGTTGTGATTGTTGCTTCTGTTGTTGTAGTCATTATTCTTGTGCTCATTTTACTCTTCTTCGTTTTACTACTTCTTGCGTATATCCGTTGTATTGTTGTATTTTGCTAGTAATTCACCACAAAACGACCGATAAGCATAAAGTCATCGCAACTGAGAGCGAATGGTGAGAGCTAAGATTTTTTCTTCAAAAGCTAATGAGCTTTCTGAGACCAACGGCAACTTTTTATAAACAAGTTGCCAACTCTTATCGACGATAGTAGCAGATTTTAGTAGTATGTATAGTATGTAGATACGTTTGCAATGCCGTGAACAATTTTTGGGCCGAAAGTTAACTTATAATTTCTTTTTTTTTTTTGCTCAACAGATGTACTATCCAGTTTGTATGTAGAATCGACCGCTGATTCCAAAAAGCAAGTTAATTTTGTTTATCGATATGTTTTTGAGTTAATTGCAATTTGTCGTTTTCAATGAAAACCAAAACAAAAGCTCACATTAATCCCAATCTCCCTACGTGAATTGGTTGTAGAATTTCGAAAGGATTTTTCTTTTTGCAGTATCCTTTAGCTCAAACTAAATACACTGTATTATAAGATTTTATGTCCTGAACGCAGGGTCCTTTATATGTCCTGTTGCCATATGGCAACGTCAGGTATGCTAGATCACAGGTTTATATGTATATATGTAGGAAATCATTCCGCAACCCTTAGGAATTAAAATTCATTATTTTGGTGATCGTTTATGTAAAAACAAACTACAATTTTGAACTCATTTTATTGCATTTCATTGAAATATTAAAACTTTATATTGAAAATATTTGATTTTAGAGGTTTGTGTGATATGATTCGAAGTAAAGCAAACTAAGTTCGACATCGCATTTTTTGCAGTCTGTTCGCACGATAGACTTACTTGCGTCTTCAGCAGATCCAATCCGATTGGAATCACAAGGTGAACAGCCCTGCCATAGCGCAGATCATTCGTTATGGATTGCATTCATTTAGTTGTACATTTTTGGAACATTTTCGGTTCGACGCCATATGGCCGTAAAAAAGACAGCCGTTCTCAATGCTCGCATAGATAACCCAAGTATAAAATGCAATGTCACCACTTTTTTCCTTGAAAAGTATTGCGTTGACCTAAAATATTTGGGTCAAATCGATCAACATCCAACATAAATTTGTTGAACTGAGTTACAACGTACGGACGTGAAACTCATATTGGGTAGAAAATTGGCTAATAAAGCGAGATGCTGTGGATTTTGGTTCAAAAGCGAAGTATGTCGCAGCAAGGTAGACCACCGAGTTATCCACTCATTTGGTCAAATGAATTTCTTCCTCCTTGAGTTCCGCGGCCTCGAAAAGTCCTTCTTTTGTGGAGTAGGAGAGTTTTTTCGAATTCGGTTTTCTCAAATTGTATCGGTAGTCTCTCTTTTCAAGGTAAATCAGCAATGATATTCCAGTGAAAAGATTGCACGGAAAAACGCACTGAACTACATTTTTTATTAGGAATTCATTAGAAGTTATTTTGAATTTCAAACACTACCCAAAAACACAAATTTCTGGCAAACAAATGAATGCTACAGAAAGCGCGATCAATTACGTTACACCACGCGCCATGTCTGATTTTTTTGGAAATTTGTGAGCGAGTCAAAACAAGACTACTGAGCATTGCCAAATGGCAAACCGAGGGTGATTTGGGTGATCATGTATATCTCACGAACCAGTTGAGCAATAAGAGTATATCAAATTTCCTATAAAAGTCTGATTAAACATAACACATTTTTAAACTTTTGTATGGAAAAATTAAAATTTGTTAAAAGCTAAGCTTCCATCGAATAAAATTAACGGATGAATGGGAATTAACTTAAAAATGCCAAATTATATCTTCGTGGGCACACACAGGTCTTAGCCATCCCATTATCTCCTGTAAAGTTGTAATTTTGTAGTTGAGGTAACAAAAAATAATCAATCTGTGATTTAAATTGTAAAACACTTTTCATTACAAACTCTTAGGCTTTTGTTGTCATTAGCCCGATATGTTTTATATAACATATACGTTTATTACGGAGGTACACCTATTTGCTTTAAAATATGCGTCGTCAAACCTATTACTTTCCCTAACCCAAGGCTAGGTTTGCTTAGGTTAGCCGGCATTATCTAGTGAGACACACAAAATTCACTCGGTATACCTATCGAACCTCGCCAGGTCCCTAATTTCTATTGACCTTAGATCGTCAAGTTCATTAAGAAAACAGCTGTCCACAGCTTCAGCTTTCCTTCTATAGCTAGTACCACACAGCTGCAGAGTTGGTGATGTTTGGTCTCCCCCTCCACGTCCCGACAACTTCTACAGCAGTCACGCCAGGGGGTCCTAGCCTCGCTGCATGCGTACCTATCAAATAATTCCTGGTCAGGACTGCAGTCGTCATCTTAATATCATGTCTCCCCACGTTGACGAGAGATTTCGTTCGTTCGTCCCTCATCGATGACCAGAGTGCCCTTGTAGTTTGATATATGGGTTCAGACTTCCTTCTGTCGCCAATGCAACTATTGATATTAGCGACGTTGTCATTAGGAATTTAATAGCGGCCTGGATGTCGGTAAACATATCCTACTGTATCAGGTAGACGAAAGCTGAAAGCTGTGCCCAGTTGTTCTCAAACACCCCTCCGCCAACTCTCCCGTCAAGCGTTCTATTCCTTGTAAGGATGTATGGTTTCACTTTTCTCAACCACATCCAATCTCCACTTTTCCCTTTCGAACAGCTGGGTACTAAATTTGGTTTCAGTCGGTCAGAAGCGCGTTGTCGGTTATCAAAGTCAGTTCCGTGAGTTCGACCAATATTGAACTCTGGTTGATATAAGGATGTGCCCATTTACTAATTGAATTTATTCTAATGGTGGTATTGCATGCATGTGTAAATTACCGTCATATTAGAGGAGGGCGTGGTTTATGACCGATTTTTTTAATATTTTGGTAGTTTCGGAGGTAAACTTACTAAGTATTTGCTCTTAAAATGGAAAATTTTCGAAAAAGCTCAAAAATGTCCTAGTTTCTCATTTAAATGCCTGTAACTCAAAATACACTATTTATTATGTTGCACACGAGAATGAAAGATAATTAGAAACTAGTCCCATATTTTCACAAAACCAGTCCGGCGCTAGTTTCGAACTGGTCTCGAAGTTGTCTCCAACCAGTACTGAATTTGTGCCGGACCGAACCGGTCCTGAAGTAGTGTTCAACTGTGCCCGAAGACAAAACCAAAGGATCAGTTCCAGTCCAGACCATCTCGAAAAAGTTTAGAATGGTCCCGAAATAACCACTCGACACATTTTTAGAAGTAATCCTGAATTACCCGTGCAATAGCGCCAAAGTAGTCTGAAAATTATTCCAAATCAGTCCCAAATGGATTTAGAAAAGATTCACCAAGTAGTCCCGAACTGATCCTGATATGGGCCCGAGAGAGTTCTACATTTGTCCCAAAATAACTAGTCAATACAGTTTCCCGAACTAATTACGAAATTATTAAGAAAAAGGTTTCGAAATAATCCTGAAATGGTCCCGAAATTAGAACAATAGTAATAATAATTTGGCGATTCAACCATAAGTTGATATTTGACCGAACTTTGAGATGTGCGTCTTGATCTTGTAACAAAAATGAAAAGCTCTTCCCTTCTACTACGACTTCGAACAGCAGATGTTCTTTGTGAGGAGTTTTTCCATGGAAGTCGAGGATCGATCGCTATTAGAAAACGCCTCTATAGTTTTTGATATTACTTGAACCGGCCAGGATTTGAATCCACCGAATGAAGCGCGCATATGCTGCGGTGGCCGAAAACTGGAACCAACATTTTACCGAAGTGTACTAGACTCCACATGCTCCTGAACGTTCCCATTTATCTATGGACAGTGATTTGTATGTTTGTTTTATATCACAAAAACTTCGTGTCCTGACATCGAAATGTTCAGAAAATTGGTATTTAGGACTCAAATTTAATGAAGTCTCAATTTTATTGTGGCGTGACGAGAAATGCTTTAACGAAAAATGGAGATAGGAGGCCAGGTAGCACTAAAATCGAGCTATTAAAAATCTGTATTTATAGTTTTACTTGGATATTAGAAAATATGCTGCTGGTGCGATAAAAAATACTCTTAGGAAAAACAGATCCACTAGATTGCGCTAGAGGTGATTTATTGAGAAAATCTCCATTTATTATCCACGTTTGATTAAATTGAAATGTGTACACATATAATAGCGGTGAGACAGGGAAAATTTTTACACCAAATAGATCCACTAGATGGCGCTAGATTCGATTCGATGGTCGAGATTTCCAGAAAATCTATAACCAACGCAGACGCAGTCGCGGGTATACTAGTAAATTAAAAAAAAACAATTTTTATCAGCTTTTGAACAAATCCTTTTAACTTTGCAAAATCTTACTAATTTTATCTAAAATTAGCTATGCTCCCATAGGAATACAGATTTCTTTATAGTCAACATATCCTACAACATAATAGTTTACAACCCCTTTCAATTTTACATGGCATTGAATTATATATTATAAAACAAAATGCACCTGCTACCCAAAGCTTTTCCTTTCGACGAAATACAGCCATGCTCAATACCTACCTTACATACATATGCAGGCATTTGTGTTTTTCTCATCAAGCACCATGTGCTCTGTAAGCGTCATACTATGCTATTACACCTGGCCATATCATGTGCCAATTCAAATGTTATATGCCAGCGAAAGTAAGATACTTACATGTACATACATAGTACGTCCTTATGACTTTGTGTGTGTGTGTTCATACTTTTGCCGCCACCAAACTCAGCAAAGGAGCTTTTTAGATGGTGTGTGGTGAATTTCAAATGCGCGCCTATATAACTACCAGCACAGAGTGTTGTTAGCTCAGTTGAAATTCACATCGTGTACCTAAAAGTTGGAAAAACAATAAAGCAAAAGCTAACACAGGATAACAAAAGAAAATATGTATATATATATTGAATTAAACAAATAGACTAATAGTAACAAAAAGCAGTATACAATCAATAAAAAATTATTATTAATTAATTTGAATTAGTTACTTAATAAAGAAAACAAAAAATCGAAAGCAAACAAATAAAAATACGCGAATGTTTTAACTTGCATATAATATAAGTTAATGTGTAGTTGTGTATTGATATTCAAAATTTTTGTTTTTTTGAACAGTTGTGTATAGTATATGTACATATATGTACTCATATTTATATCACGTATAATCAATTAAACTAATAATTCGCATCGATCACTAATCTCGAACTTAAATGTAATAATTGTTATCGTTGCACTCGCAGTCACATTTGTCATGTGTCTCCGTGTATTAGTTTCTAAATAGATATTAACTGATTGTAGTCTACTCATAGGCGCTACTGATTGAAAGTGCTTGTACAAATTTGGTCACCTTTCGTAACTGTTTAGCACATTTTTGGAAGAGTGTTCGCGTGTGTATGTGTGTGTGTGTGTGTGTGTGTGTAAAAAGTCTACACAATTAGTTACGAGATAATGAGATAATGGGCACAACGTGCTAGTAGTCTGATACGTGCGTCGCCTTAGGATGAGCTAAGGTAAATAGATACATTATAAAAAAAAAAAAAAAAAACACAAATAAATTGAAGTCAGTGTAGCAGTAAACCTCGCTTACGAATAAATATTAACAAAATATATATTTTTTTGCCGTGTATGTAAATAACCTCAACGCGAACAACGAAATACTGCTGGGAGTAAAACGATTTTAATCAGTTCAATATATTTTTAAGGTAAGCAACCGTTGAAATGGCCCGTTATGTCGATTAATTTACTAACATACAGAACTTAATGCTAGAATAATCTTAAGTGATATCAATATATTTTTTGTGATGAAAATTTGCTACATAAGCTCTGGAAGGAAAATATTGCTAGGCTATTAAATAAGAGCATATTTAGTTTTAAAAAGTAAACAAGGAAAACTACAAAAAAAACAGCTATATTATATTGACTTTTTAGTATAAAAATTATTTTGTTAAATTGTTATTTATTGATTTGAATGAAAAAAAAAGAAAATGTTATAAGAACAATAGGATTTATTTACTTCATGTCGATGTGACCACCTTTTCTCTTGACTATGGCTGTTTGAAGGTTAGCAAACGGGTTTTTGAGCCTGTCTTTTTAGGGCGTATACAATGACATATTTGTTTGTCCTTCATCTTTAATTCACATGTGTAGTTTAACAAATATGGCAGCTGTAAGGTAAAGCCAAACCCCTGTAGTTATAAATAAACGCATTTGCTCACAAAGTTATTGTATTAAAACTTTATGCACTTGACGGCTCTTTGTACTCATAACAAATTATTGAAATAGACATAATAATAATTATATTGCAATTTACCGATTGCATCTTATAGACGGATGTTTAGCAGAATTTCTCTCACAATTCGTAGTATGCGTTTTGTTACAAATAAAAGCACCTACAATTTAACGCTGACTTCAAACGATATATGACTTTAGTGTGACGTTTTTCAGACACGTTTTGCCGCTCAGCAGGCGGTGATAGTTATTAGAAAGTTGATTCTGTATAACTTTCTGATATAATTTAAGGATTAAATAATTTTCTACGGAAACTCACCTAATAAATTGTCCATATCCCAAGATTTTAAGCTGGTATCGATAAAAAACGAAATCTAACAGTAACTACGTTCACTTTCCAAAGGAAGATATTTTCCAAAAAATAATTTTAATGAGCTCAAGGCAATTTTAATAGTAAAATGTACTTAAATTATAATTTCTATCACTGTTGTTTTTTCATTTGCCGTAGTAAATAAGTAGACTGAAAAATTAATATATGTGTAAAATTCTATTTATTTTTTACTTTACTTTCCCTAAATATGTCAATCTATGTAAAATCGATCAGTAGTTGGAAGCGATAATTTTTGATTTGAAATAATTTTGGTCAGCACTTCTCTTTTATTGTAAATGTAAAAAGTTCTAATGCCAGGATAAAAAATTAGTCAGATATTCGTTATATAACTTAGAATTTTAAATTTTAAATCTCAAATTTTTGTAACCATTTGTGTCAAATTTTTTTAGGACACTTTTCTTATTAAACGCACAATTATCACCTTTAAAATAAACTTGGTTGGAGCCGACATTTGTTATTTATTTAGAGTATGCAACATAAAAGCAATTTTGTTTTTTCAAATTTTAAAGCACATTTGGAAAGTTGCTACAGTACTTCCTGTTGCGAAAAAGAGTTTGCTAGTTGTATTAATGATTTTCGTCCCATTAGTATTTTGTCGGCTCTCTCCAAAGTTTTCGAGACACTAATGGCGGAGCAGATCTCGTCGCATGTCCAAAATAAAAATCTTCTTTCCCCTCTGCAATCAGGATTCACAGTTGCACCACTGAAATATTAAAAATATTAGATGACATTCGAATGCCCTTTGATAAAAACCACTACATAGAAATCTAGTGAACATATTTCGCCGTGGAAGCACCGACTTTTAGGCTGTGAGATCTCGGAGTATCACAAGGCCAACATTTGTATATTTTTATTTAAGCTTATCACTTGGAAATCTCCTAGCTATCTCTACGATAAGTTGTGTTTTACCAAATCTGCCCACATATTAGATCTTATAGTCCCTCAGTTTACCTCAATGGTCTCAGCAAGGCTGTTCTTCGTTAACGCTATCCGCATTTGGAATTCTATCCCTGCCAATATTAGAAAACAGATAAACAAAAGCAATTTTAGGGAATCTATCTATAATTACTTCAGTACTTAGCCTTTAATTAATATTCTAGCTTCCATTATAGCCCTAATTTATTCATATTTTTGTAACTAATTTCTTTGTTAAAACATTGATAACTCGATATGCAATATAGGTGACTAGCACACACCTGCCATTTAATTTATAAGTTTTATTGCTTATTTATATACATATGTACTGATTATTAGCTTACTTTAAGATCTGTTATGTCTTGTTATTGTGACTCTGAAATTTGTTGTACTATAAAATAATTTTAATATCTTATTGTACTAATTTGCCCTAATAAATAATAAATAAAAAAAATAAAGCCCTAATTTCTAATTTATTGCTAAAATTACAAAATTCTGTAATGTTTTACTTTTCTAAATCTTTTTAAAAAGTATTTTCAAAGGCCAGTATGAACTTAGGACTGCCTACGTTTGTAACTTGGTAACTATAATATAAAACAAAAAATATATATTAAATTAAAAACTATGGAAAGTTAAAGTTGGGCAAAATTTCGAAAATATTTTAATAATTTTTCCTTAACGGAGCTTCGTTATATAATAAAAGGAATGGAAATTAAAGTTTTATTATTTTCACACAAACTGCACAAATTTCTATATTCCGCGAATAAATTTTATTTCGGAAATTAGTAAAATTAAAAAAAAAACCTGTCATACCTCTAGCAAGCATTTTTTGTTATAAAAGTAATTTCAGTACTGATTGACGTACCCCCTGGGTCCAAAATAGGTTGGAATATAAAATGAGCAAAATCAGATATAAACTATTCTCACATAACGGTATTTTTCGAAACTCAAAAGAATTCGATATTTCAGTACAAAATATAATTTACGCAATTCGACACAGGCGATTGGAGACGAAAATATACGGGTAATTGTTTTTTTTTTTTGCAAAATATGCATGACACCGCCCACTTTAGGGTAAGAAGCTATATCGCCGAAACTACCTGAGCAACCCTTACCAAATTAAGTACGCACTATTTATTTAAACTCAGTGGGAATGATTCGAAAAAATATAGAAATCAGATTTAATTCACTGCTCACCTCACATATGACGGCAATTTCCGAAAAATCAAAATATTCGATATGCTACTAAATTATGTGGTAAATTTGCTCAACTTTGAGGCGAAGAATTTAGTAAAAGAGAGAGATTATGAAATTATTAATTTGAATTTTGTTTGTATTTAAATAAAAAAAAACTTTAAAATTTTGAGAGTGTTATATCAGATGGTTTTATTACAAAATCAAAAGTCGCTTAATGTTTCCAAATTAGGAACATTAAATTAGTTAGGGTGATTTAAAAAAAATTCTTATAGTAAGAGCACTGTAGCCGAGTGTGTAGCGTGTGCGCGCTTCACTCGGTAAGTCCGGGTTCAAATCATGGGAGGGGCCAGAAACTTCAAAAATTATAGGAAAAGTTTTTTCTAATAGCGGTAGCTAATATAATTAGGATGTTCCTATATTCCTGGGTCTTTTCCTCTGGCCTGATTAAAATGTCATCCCGACCGACATCAACAATAAAGCGCGCAAAAAGTAATTTCTCCTCTGGCGACCAATTTGCTGATATTGGTGCTTGAGGAACTCGCAATTGCCTTTTTTCTAATTATCATGAATGCTACACTAAATTACAAATCAAAATTATTTGTATTATTTTCACACTCCGAATGTCAATCTCCCTTCTTCGGGCAAACGATTGGGAAAACTATTTATTTATCGGCCGTAAGGATCTTCCTCGCTATTCTACAGAGAATAATTGACAAAGAAGTTATTTCGCCGTCCCTTTGAATTTCTAAGATTTCCTAATCCATAGAATAAGGAGGAATAACGACAAGTCTAAAATATGGCCGCTAGAATTTTTTTCTTTGGAATTATTATTTTTCTTCAATGACACCAATGTAGCCGTTGATTACACTACTCGACAAAAAAAATCTCCAAGAATAAAATAGGCCCTTCCTAAAGTGAAATTTTCTCCTGATTCCGAATATGACTTTCATTTTCTTGTGGCAGATCTAGTTTCCGAGATATCGGCGAAAATATGAAAATTCCCATTTTTGCAGAACACTACTTCATATAGGTACGGCAAAAATTTGTATTTTTCATTTTTTCGTTTTAAACTGTTGAATTATGCATTATACTAATTCCCATAAAAATGTCTTGCCTTCACCTCCCTCAAGTATCTTCAGTAGTTTGGCCACTATGCCAAAAAACGTTCAAAAAATGTTGAAAAAAAAACGAAATTTTTTACACAATTTCAGATTTAACCACTTTAAAATCAGAAAAATTCTATTGACGAAAAAAAGTTAGCCCTCCTATGTTGTAGGTAATTTAACTACGAAAATTTTAAGCATACCAGTACAACAATCGGACGTGCCATTGAAACTATAGCCCCGTTAACTTGCAAGCGTCTATCCTACAATTTTTTTATAGAGAAAATTTTTATTCAAACTAGGTTTTTATTTTTTTATAACGTTTTATTATAGACATATGTTTGCACGTTAAACTGTATTCAATTGAGTAATATGAGTATAAATCAGCAATTCAGTAAAAAACAACAACGACAACAACATTAAATACATACATATCTACATCTAAAAAAGTCAAATTGAGCGATTTTACCGTGGTGGTCAATAGTGAGGGACGTGGGTACTTCTAACTACCCGTTTATAATTTTCTGGGTTTGTCTCAAGTATTATTGTCCAGCAATAATCTCCCATCATTTCTTCATTCCAAAAACCTTGGTAACGCTTTTCAAAAATCATGAGGTCTTGGTGAAACCTTTCACCCTGTTCATCACTTTCAGCACCTAGGTTTGCGGGAAAATTATCCAAATGTGAATGCAAAAAATGCATTTTGAGGGACATGTTGCATTTCATAGCACTGTAGTTTTTCAACAAGGCTTTGACCATCTCTCTATAGTTGGGATCTTTGTTGTTGCCAAGAAACCCACTAACGACTTGCTTAAAGCTGTCCCAAGCCGCTGCTTCTACTGATGATAAATGATTCGCAAAATTTTCGTCTTTCAGCAACTTTCTAATTTGCGGACCAACAAATATACCTTCTTTTAATTTGGCTTGAGTTATTTTAGGGAAAAATTTCGTTAGGTACTGGAAGGATGGCGCGTCCTTATTTAAAGCCTTTACAAAATTTTTCATTAATCCTAATTTGATGTGAAGTGCTGGCAAAATAACTCGTTCGGGATTTACTAAAGGCGGGTTTGCGATATTGAAGGCACCTGGTTCGTACTCAGCTCTTGGTGGCCAGTTTTCCTGAATATAATGGGTTTCTCTAGCACGGCTGTCCCAAGGACAGAGAAAACAGCAATATTTAGTGAAACCTCCTTGAAGTCCGAGAACTATAGCTACAACTTAGGATGTATTTCATATACTATTTATTTTAAACTGTACCACCGAAACTGCTTACCTTTAAGTCCGCACAAATTTTCCAATTAAATTGTTTATATTGAATGAGCTCAAGTAAATTTGATATGCTTAAATAAGTTTCTTTAGTATTCTCAGAATGTGCCACTGGTATTGACGGTAACGAATTTCCTTTATGGAGTAATGCTGCTTTTAAACTATGCTTTGAACTGTCTATAAACAAGCGCCAATCATCCACTTTATTTTCTAATTTTAGTGCTTCAAATAAACCTTGAACATCATTGCAGTAGCAAATATTTTCACTTTTAGTAAAAAAAGAAGAGAAAGTCTTGTGTCTATTTCGAAATTTGGAAGTACTTGTCGAAGGGCCCAGGCTGCCCCATTGCTGCAAACGAGATCCTAGAACTTCGCTATCAAATTTCGATAATTTCAAATCTCTGACCAAGTCATTAAGTTCGGCTTGTGAGACTCGATGTGGGATCTCTCCTTCTTGTCCACTTTCTGAATTATCTGCTTCGGAGTCACTTTCGCTTGAGGCTTCAAAACTTATAGGCGGTCTAGGTATGGGTAAGGTATGGTCATGTAGTTTTGGTTTTTTAGCTGATGCCACATTTGGATAACTTATTAATTTCCTCTTTTTTCTCGTTTTACCTTTAAGGTCTATCACGCAAAAATAGCACTGGTCGTGGTTAAAGGGTTCAGTCCACATCATTGGAACACCAAACTTCATGTTATGACCTTTACCCGATACCCATCTCATTAAAGTTAATCTACAGGAGACGCAAATAAAATTAGGTGTCCAAGATTTATCGAGATTTTTTACACGGAAACCGAAATAATGAAAGTATGCATCTCTGACAGAATTAGTTATTTTCCGAGCTGAGTTTCCGAAAATATAATGTCCGCAAATAAAGCAAAAATCATCCGGATTATTTTTACATTTAAAATCTCTTTTGCAACAAGCCATTTCGTAAACACATCTACCGATATAGTATGTATAAATTTGCACTACAATTTGCAAAACAAAATTTACAACAAACAGTAGTGACAATTAAATACTTGATGTCTTTTTAAATTTATTAGACCCTAAGGTAGAGTGACCAAATGAAATGTCTCGCCAATTTTATCAGAGTAATACTAAAATTGTAGGATAGACGCTTGCAAGTTAACGGGGCTATAGTTTCAATGGCACGTCCGATTGTTGTACTGGTATGCTTAAAATTTTCGTAGTTAAATTACCTACAACATAGGAGGGCTAACTTTTTTTCGTCAAGAGAATTTTTCCGATTTTAAAGTGGTTAAATCTGAAATTGTGTAAAAAATTTCGTTTTTTTTTCAACATTTTTTGAACGTTTTTTGGCATAGTGGCCAAACTACTGAAGATACTTGAGGGCGAAGAAGGCAAGAAATTTTTATGGGAATTAGTATAATGCATAATTCAACAGTTAAAAACGAAAAAATGAAAAATGCAAATTTTTGCCGTACCTATATGAAGTAGTGTTCTGCAAAAATGGGAATTTTCATATTTTCGCCGATATCTCGGAAACTAGATCTGCCACAAGAAAATGGAAGTCATATTCGGAATCAGGAGAAAATTTCACTTTAGGAAAGGACTATTTTATTCTTGGAGACTAAAGTTGATCAAAATTTGTCGAGTAGTGTTATGTTTTGTTGTTATTTTTTTCAATTTGAAATGAAAAGTATCTTATTTGTTTGGATAAGAACGGTGAATCCGTATATGCCATTTATATGCCAGGATAACGCGAAACCTCATTTTGAAAAAAAAAATTAAAACGCAGCGGCGCAAGCGGGTAATAGCTAGTCTTTAAATTAAATGCAATAAATTTTAGTTCAGTTGAGAAAACCCTAATTTACAACTATTTTAACCCTAGAAGGGTACGGTTAAATTGTAGGCGATTATAGGTACCGATGAGTAAATTTTACTCACTTCAGAATTTTTACGTTATTATCTGATTTATTTTGTAAAGTAGTAGTTTTAAATGAAAAAAATTGAAAGCCAGCATATAATATATCTAAGTGTAGTTTTTTATTAAAATATATAAAATAAGCAAAAATAATACTTTATTATTAATTTTTGGCGATTATGAATGCATACAAATTTTTCAAGCAGAGTCAGGGCACTGTTTTTGGGCATGCTCACCGCAAATAGCTAATCCACAATTGCAATAAGTTGTGGTGTATCTACGTTTGGTATAACTACAAAAATTACAGTACTTTCTTGGCCCCTTTTGGTCTTCTCCGGCACTATGGGCCTCTTGACTTGTGCCTACAATATTTTGAATGGATTTTTTCAACGCCAGACTCATGTTTGTATTAGTTGCTAATCTTTTCCTTTGAAATCCTTCCGTTAACTCCTTGTGTAGAGATAACATAAAATTAAGTCGGGATTCTGGCTTTTGCCAATGGCTACACATGTTGTGCGCGTAAACGATGTATGCGTTTATTGCAGCTATGTTCATCATATTTTGGAAAAATGCTAGAGGCCACCTTCTGGTTTTCCTGCCATGGTTAATGTTTTGGCACATCTGATCAAAACTGTCAACTCCTCCTTTTGTTGAGTTGTACACATGCACTCTTTCTGGTTTTCCAGTGGTCTCATGAATACTACCCGTACTGTGCATACTAGACGCCAAAAATACAAGTTTATTATTATTGGGCTTGTATGATACAACTGTCAAATCCTCATGAAATATAAACAAAGAAGTGGATGCGGTTCGTTTTTGAAACTTTATATCTGTAGCCTCAATAGGCAATTGGGATTTATTTTTTTTTATTGTGCCAACAGTTGTTATTTGGTATTCATGACGGAGACGTTGAATGAGTGGTACACTCGTAAACCAATTATCTATGGTGACATTTCGATTGGTGCCCTTTACATTTTTCAGCAGTTCAACAACATAATATTCACCAGCAGCCATTGCAGGAGGTACACTTCCTTTTCCAAGGTAAACAATGGCATCCAACATATACTTTGTTCCGCTATCACAAGACATGACAATTTTGATCCCATACTTGTTCGGTTTAGAGAGAATATACGTCCTAAATGGACATTTGCCTCTAAATCAAACTAGTTGCTCATCAATGGTTATATAGCTTCCAGGTTTACAGTTGACCCTGCAATTCTTTAGAAGCTTGTCCCAAATAGAAGAAACTGGAGCTAGTTTGGTCGTTTCTCTTCTAGCAGTTCTAATTTCTTTGTCATCGAATCTTAGACAATTTAGGATAAATTTGAACCTTCTCTCAGGCATGGTTGCTTTGTACCTTTCCCCACAGTAGGTAGTGTCAAACATCATATGTGTTGTCAAGTGATTATCTTTGAGAGCAGCGGACAAGACTAACAAACCAAGAAATGCTTCAAGTTCGTCCATTTCCAAATTTGACAAAACCGCGCGAGATTTACCATTATAGTTCTCCCTTTGAATGTTTATTTCTTTATTTGTATAAACCAAAATCTCTTCCAATATGTCTGCGGTAAAAAATAGTTTGGAGCAGCTGGAAGGACACAATGAATTTTTTGCATTTGCTGTTGGGCCAGGGCGAATGTGAACAATATTTATTGAGGGAGTTTTTTGACCTGGCGCAGCAACAGGTTCCTTACTCCAAATAAAATTTCCATCCTTTCCGATCAGATTGTTGGTACTAGGTGTAATAATTGTAATTACCTCTTCTGTTTCACGAATTTCTTGAGCAGCTGATCTTTCATTTCTTCTACCTTCACTAAGTTTCTGTTTTTTACGTTTGCTGCTTTCAGGTGTTTCCTCCCTTTCTTCTGTATCAGCTTCTTCTGCATTTATGATTCCGTGTATCAAATTTTCTTCGACATCATTTAATTCCTCCGTTTCTGGTTGATATTCCGGATCTGCAACACTGCCCCAGGAATCCTCATCAAAGTTACAAAGCTCCAACTCCAAATTGTCTTCTTCCTCAGATTCTAGTTCAAGTATTGCAGCCAAAATATTTTGTTCTGATAGCCCGTGACCTGCCATTTATATGCTCTATCGTTTTCTTTACGGTAACATAATACAAAACAAAAACATAATTGTCACAATGCAGCACAAAATATATTTTTTAGACACTTAGTAAGTTACTGATAAGTAAATATGACTCACGTAAAGGGTACCGATAAGTAAATTTTACTCACTAACTTTTTTTTTTAATTGTCCACAAGCGCGATAAATCAAACAACACCATTCAATGCTTGCGGCAGCCGACTAATGACAGAGTGTGACAAGCACTGCTAGTGGCTTGACTTTCAGTGTGGCCAACCTGCTGATTTACGAACAAATCTATTCCGTATGTGAGTAAATTTTACTCACAGTACCCTTCTAGGGTTAAACAGCTTTCGTTGGTTTAATTCTCTGCCATTCAACATAAAAAAAGAAAATAGCGGAACAAGCTAAGGCAGATTAAATAGATAGTTGCAGTAGTACAGATAAAAAATTTGCATGAGTTTTGTTTTCGTTTTTATAGCTGCAGATCACAAAACCGTATGAGCAAAAACAAAACTCATATAAAGGCGCAGTGTCACAAAGAGCAGAAATATAAACGGAGCAGAATTCATTTCATTTTCGACACATATTTGTCTCAATGCAGCATTATATTTTACCATTATATAGCAAATTCCCGAACCAGATACATCTTTTGTATCGAATTTTACGGCAACTGCGACAACTAAAATATTAATATCAATAGGGAGTGAAAATCTGATATATTTATGTATATTGGAACGATGTGGCTTTAGGTTGCAGGTCATACTTTCATGCATAGGAATTTGTATTCTAAAAAAAAGTATAAAAAGTATGAGTTAATTATTCGTTGGCAAAATTCAAACAGAAGTAGTTCCAGTATAGCAATATTCGTTTAATTTTACCAGCAAACATTTTTTCAAACGCAAGGAAAAAACTCCGTAAAGGCCCTGCAGTACTAGTTAACTGCAAATATACTCGCGTATAGTTGTTTCCAAATTTTTATATAAGGCCTCACCCTTTAACATGATAATTGAAAATAAAACTCTGATCAACACCTTATATTTTAACCCGAGAGATTCTAGATATGACTACAGGTTTTACATATATATTGAATTATTGAATAGGAAGCAATTGGGGCCTAAGAATAGAGGCCCCCGAAAAACTCTAAGATAACTTAAACTGAATATTCCGTCAAAATGTATAAATTCTAGTATTTTTGAGTTTCGAACCTCTGAGGTCCTAAGATGTTTGGGGCCCTACTCTTGTGGATACTTTTTCGAATTTTGATATGAGATTTCCGTCGTGACTGTTTCGTGTCCTTAAAGATAAAACTATGTAGAGTTTTCGAACACTGATTTGTCTAGGCTTCAAACTCTTAGGGCCTCCACAGTACTTTTAGATAATTGAAAATTTCACTCTGATGAAACTTTTAAGAATATAAACATGAGTTTCTAGTGATGACCACAGTTTTTAGGTATACACTTTCGAATATGTGACTCTTGGCGCCGCAATATGTAGGGCCCTCCTAGTACTTCTCAGATCATGGTAACGTTGCAGCAGATTTCTCATGGTTCGACCCGAAAAATTTTCCTCATATATTGGAAAAAGGGATCCCCGAAAATGCCCTCGAAAACTTTTCACAACTTCTTGTGAAATTTTGCGATACAAGCTCTGCTGAGTTGCGATCAGAATTGATCCATTTTGCATCCACTTGACCAAAGATCAAAATGACCCTCAACGAAGAGTATTTGCAACTTTCCTACGACGATTCAACTGAAGATGAAGATGAGTGTGACGGCGAAGTTCATCACGAAAATGAGGCTTTCTCAAGAAAAAAAACCGTCTTAAACAACTGCCGAAATTGTATGAAATGTTGTTTCAACGTCCTGCAATGGTATTTTTTTCATGCATCAACCTACAAAAGAGTTTTCTTTGCGTACAACTTTTTACTAACATTGTCATGCACTCAAGTCGCTTGCGAAAGATCATTTTCGAAGCTCAAATACATAAAAAATCGTTTGAGGAATACCATGGCAGAAGACCACCTTTAAACTGCTATGCTCATGTCTGTGGAGTTCCCTGTTTTGAAAAAAAATTCCTAACAACGATATAATTGATTCACTAACAAATAAGAGTAATTTGTTGCAAAACCTTTTACTAACTTGAGTAAGTCGAAAGTTGTTTTCAATGTACATTTAGTTAATCAGTGTCATCGTAACTAAACAAAACTTTTATAATTATACACTAATAAAAAATATACCCTAAAAATGATTATTCAATAAACTTTCCTAACATTTACAATTGATAAAATTTTTGGGCCCTTTTTTTCAAAAGCCCGGGGGGCCCTTTGACGCCCAGTCCGCCCCTGTTTACTTTTATTTGTTTATATTCTTACAAATATCAATTACTTCGTATACGAAGTGAATGTGGGAGTGAAGAACTTTTCATTTCTCTTCGAAGTTATTAACCCTTCGGAGGTGTGGTGGGGTATGTCATACCCCAGCACATGTATTTCCTTAAATATATATATGTTTTTGTTTAAGGAATACGTTATCGCTCCCAATAGCTTTCATTAACATTCAAATACAGGAGATCTGCCACGTTTTACATACCCCAGATATTTCTGTTCCATGGGACAGCCTTTCAAAGTGGGCTGGGGTATCATATTCGATCGCCATAACTTTTTATGTAATTAATGCATTACAGTGAATTTTCTTTCCTTTAAATAAATGTTATTTTTACTTTTGAAATGTAAAAACAGTTTTGAAATTGTTTAAATACAAAAAAAATTATGGTTCAGAAAACTGGAACCTCACTTTTTGGAATAATTTATATTGTCTTTTTTTTATGGCTATAATATTGAATACGAAGGAAAAATTGTTATGTTTTCAAATTAACACTTTTTAAAAATTAGTTAAAGAATAATAAATCACCACAAAATATTGCTATTATTGGAATTTGGTATTTATTTGAAATTGATAGGCATGGGGTATGTCATACCCCACCACACCACTCAAGGAACTTTTAGTCACCACACCAACGAAGGGTTAATTTCTGAAAAGAAGGAAAGTTATACTTCAAAAAGTTGATTGCACGGTTCATATTTGACAATTTGGCATGCCGTAGCAGGCATGGTAGCATACCAATTTACGACATTTTAATGTTATCAGCTCTTGAATAGGATAAATGCTCAAACCAAATTTCATCAAAATAGGATGACTTTTATCATCGCCGCCTACAAAGGTATTGAACGTTGCAGGAAAAGCGATTTTGTAAAAGTTGATGTTTCTTATTTCCCACTGGAAAACTAAACACAAACTAAATGTAAGTGAAATAGGAATTCGTTTATTACTTTCCTACTCGATTTCTATGGAGCCATTGCACTATGCGACAGTTTGATCGTCAAGGACAAGAAGGGTTTTCCATCTCCTACACATCGAGAATAGATGCGACTTGTACGTAGCATACTGATTTCATGCTTAAATACTAGTTTGTGAATTGGAATATTTGCTGACCACTTTTGTTTTTCACTGCAGATATATTACAACTGCGCATGTGTGCTCATTTGTAAGCCGTGCAGTTAGCGAAGTTTATGTAATATGAGTTACACAGCATGCCAGGATGGCAAACATAAATAGATACATACATATCCCCTATATACATTATAAACATACATACGTTTGTACATTTGAAAAGTGTTCAGGCCCTGTCGGAAATATAATTACTTTAAAAGCAATTTAAAAAATACTTTTGTACCAACTACAAGTGATGGGAATGCTTTCCTTGCTCTTGAAAGCAACTAACTTTATTAACTTGGCGATGTCCTTGGAGAAGGTCCACTATCCAAATCTTCAATTGATTTTAACAATTTCTAAATATGTTTGACAGAAAAAATGTTTTTATTTCCAACTATTTGAAACTCTATTACTTTCAAACTCTTTTAAAACTATCCTAATTTCAAACATGTCTAATTCCAATTATTTAAAAATATGGAACGTTTAATTTATAGTAACTATAGAATTTTTTTTTTAATTTAACAAAAGTACATTACAGTTTTAATTCAGTATGCAAATTAAAAATAATAATACCACTATTTCAAGCATCAATTAAAAAAATTGTTGTGAATGTCGATTTATTTTTCAATTACATTGCTTTATAGGCAAGAAATTAAAAAGCAATTAATATGTACCTTCTCAGTTAAAATATACATATTTTAAATTTTTATGGTATATTTGGTATTTTTGGGTATCACCTTATAAACACTTCTGTATTGCTTAAATTTTAAGTGCGATCGTTGCGTATCTAGTTCGAAAATTGTAGGGATCGCTTAAATTCATGCTGGTATATAGCTGGTCAAAATAAAATTTTTTTGTTAATTTTGTTTTTAAAATTTTTTTTCAGAACTTTTGCAATTTCTTTTATATTTTCTAACTTTATTAAAAAAAAAATACCTAAATAAAAAAATTGTAAAAAATTGGCAAAAATTCTTAAAAAAAATGCTTTTAAAATCAAAATTCAAAAAAAAGCCATTTAATTTCGACCAGGGCCCTATTCCACAAAATAACTTATCAACTTTTCACTTTACACTTATCACTTAGATTGACAATAAGCAAAGCGCTATGTTCCACAGAAATTAATATTTTGCAATGCGATAAATGCTAAGTGATAAGTGTAATTTGCAAAGAATTAGCATGTTTTTGGAAAACTTTGCAATTTATGTTCCACAGACATTATTATATGCAAAGTGCAAAGAGCATATTGAAAAGTGTAATTTGCAAAGATTTCTCTGAAAAATATGCAATTACGTTCCTCAATAATTACATTTTCTGCTATTGCTTTGCAAATTTATGCAAAGTTTGTCGGAAATTCGCTAAGATAAAATTCACCACGCAAATTAATATTATTATTACTATTCAAACAGTTACAATGTTAAGACGTGAGTTGTTGCTCGAGCATCGTGAATACGAAGTGATTAGAAGAAATTTTATCTAGACAGAATAAATTTTTCGCGCTTACAAAATTCAAATTTTAAAGAATGCTTCCGAGCGATTATATTCAATTTGAATTTATATTAAATAAAGTGGGGTCAAAATTGCAACATAAAACGCGCCGAAGTTATGCATTGTCTGCCCAAAATCAACTGTTGTTAAGTTTGCATTGGCTGGGTAATGGTTGTAAGTACTTTATTATTTTTGACACTGGCAAATAATATGTGTTTCGTTTCTTTTATTAATTCCGAAACAGGCAGTTTCTTATCGTTCTTCACGGCGCGGCTCATTTTGATAACGTTCAAATATCTATATAGTATAATAATTACAGTGTAAATGATAAGAGTTCAGTAAATAATGCTAAGTTGCTGAAATTTTATGTGGAACACATTTTAGCTCTCTTTTCATAAGTATACAAAGTTTTTGCACGTAAGCGCAAAGTGTTTGCAAACATTTCGCTAATTGCAAAGAAGAGAGCGCAACATTAAAGTTAGAGAATTTGCAAAGAGTTTTAATTTGTGGAACAAAAACACTTATCACTTTGCAATAAATGCTAAAATGACAAGTGCAAAGTGAAAAGTTAATAATTTTTTTTGTGGAATAAGGCCCAGGTATAACTCTGCATGTTTCAAAACAAATATATGTAACTAGTATTTTTCTATAATATAATAATAGAACTAATTGCATTTTTTGCAAAAGTACAACATAATTAATAATAATGTTTTAAAGCAACTGATTTACAAACACTTTTTAAATTGGTAAATTTTTTACACCGCTACTTTTTCCGACAGGGGGGCAACTCGGCTACAGAGGGTGTTTGGATTAGCTACACACATAAACTAAACGAAAAAGGTTAAACAAGCGTGAATATAGCGCCATGGTATGGAGCAAATGTAGCGCAGAATATACCGTTGCCTAAGTGATGCGCTCCGCTAACCCTTTAGGGTCAAATGGTGCTCAAACAAATAACAACTCTGAAAAAAAAAATTGGTTTGGGTTAATGAAGCTTTAATGGGATACATTGTACATACATAAATACCTACATAAACAAACGGGTTAGTTATTGGCATATAAAGAAAGACGAAAGAAAAAAAAATGGGAATAGCTATTCTTTTAAACTTTGTGGTTACTGAGAAACGGTTATCTAGAGTGGAAATGGGGCATGTTAAATACTTAGGGCCGAGGCGTAACTTTAGGAGACTACCGACAGCAAAACAAAAAAAAAATATTGTAGCGCATTGTTGTCTTCATTGTTTTTTTTCTTTTATATTTTCTGCATGGTCGAAAAAAATTTAACTTTTAAGTTTTTGTTTTGCAAATTGAGTGGGCAACAAATTTTTGGACTTTGAAAGTTTTCAATTCCAGACTGGCTAACAATACAACTAATAAAAGTACTTGAATTAAGTAGGGGTGACTTAAATTGTCTAGTTTGAAAATTTAGGTATAATACGCCTATTACCCAAAGTATCGCAATTTCAGAAGTGGACTAATAATCGATAAATGCAGTATAAACATTTTCAGCGCTTATTAAATGTAATTTAAGAGCAAAGCTAGAGAAATACCACAATCAGTGTACAGTTTTCTCAGCGAAGCAGTTTACTTAGATCAAGTTCATCGGCTAATTCGGCTATTGCAGACAGATGTGCGAGTACTATGGAACAATTTATGAAGGACCTATTATTATTATTGAGATTTTAAAAAGAGAAACCAGCATATAAGAAAAAATGTTAAATTATTTAATTTAGTTACAAAAACCTAGTGTACTATATAGTGGGCACAAATCGATTTCATTTATAGATTTCAAAAAAGGTAGGTTACATATATGGAGTAAATATAAAAGCCAGTAATATAAATAAGAGTTTTTTTTATTATTTAATCTGAAAACACGGTTCCATAACCTTTGAAGGACAAAATAAATGGGTATGGTTAAAAAATGAGGATTATATGTAGTTAGGACTGAACTTTTAAAAATAGAACTGATTGGAATCCTAAAAAAAGACATGGCAATGAAAAAGGTGCATTCCAAATCTTCTTTTCACTCATTAAAAACAAATTTGATAGTTTTAATCACTTTGTGAATGCCGGCAAAAAGAAATTTAGAAAAAATAATAATTAATTGATCTCATAAAAAGATTTTTTAAGAATTCCGAAGAAAGTCTGTCGCAGGATTTTAATAACCATATGAAAACATTTTTTAAATATTTCTATCTGAGATAATTTTTTTGAAACAAATTTTTTAACATAAATAACCCCATTTTTGGAGTCATTTTCAAATCGATCAAGATGAACATGAATCTCAATATTTTCGCGAAATATTTTGGTTGTAGTCTTAAAATATAATTGGGTTTTATAATACTGATGGGAAAGCAGTACCAATTACTATGGGAAGTGATGCACCCAAAGGTGTGAACATATCTATCTATCTATTTATCTATCTATCTTTGAAAGCCACAAAACTAAAACCATACAATCATGCACACAGTCATATACAAATACCATACATGTTCAAACTTTCGCTCCAACTGTTTCAAGTGGCAGCTGCACAATCGAAAAGTTACGTATACGCCATGTATGAATCGTTAAATAAAATTACGAATATTAATTTCAATGTTGTCGAACTATGGTGTTAGCGTCATATTATTATTATTATTATTAGTATTAATTCCAGTATGGCTGCCGTAGCCGAATGTGTAACTTGTGTAGCAAAACTGTAGATCCCTCAATTTGTGGCACAACATCAAGACGCACACCGCAAATTTTAAGAGACGGATGGTCATTATTTTATGGCTTATTTCTGCTTTATAAATTTAAAAATATTCTAAATAATTTAAGTATTACAAATATTACTAATCATATTATATAATTTGTATGCAAATAGAGTCCCTGATAAAGCCTCTGATTTTAAACACTCCAATATTATTTGCATTTTGTTTTGTATTTAACAAGAATATTTATTTTGGCATAAAATATATAATTAAATTATAAAAAAACTATATATAAATAAGTTGTAACCTTGATTGAGATATTTCAATGTGAAAGCTATTTAGCCATTAGGATAAGCAGTTTGTTTATTATTCGAAAAGGACTTTTTTCCGCCTTAAAAAATATATATAGCAAAGTTTAATTGTTATTACTGGACTAAGAAAAAAAATCAGAATTTTTCAGTTACTATTTCCCCAAACGTTGCAAAAATAAAAACATTACAGAATTCATGTCCCGGAGGTCTGGAAAACAAAGAAACATTGACAAATTTCTGCTAAAACAATAATTTGCCACGTACTTTTATTACATAGGAAAAAAAACTGTTATCTTCGGCCCCAAGTTTATATGTGTGTACATATTTATATCCAATACAAGGTGAAAAAAGTGACAACAACTCATACAATAGTTCCCCCGATCATGGATCATATGATGCAAAATAATTGTATTACTTCTTTTTGATTAAGAAATTACTAATAATTTAAAATCAATGAATCAGAAACGGATCTAGCAGGGGTAAATGGGGGCATTTCCAATCCCCCCACCTCTCCCCCAAGAGCTCGAAGTCGGATAGATTACTTGTATACCGTAAAAATATTATGTTTGAGATAAATCGAATTCAGAAATTTGCTTTGCAATCATTCAGGAATTAACCATATAAAAATGCCACTAAAATGCAAATTGTAATTTTAGTTGCATTTTTTAGTGCCATTTAGTACCGAAATTGTTTTGTAAGAAACATGTTTCTGGGAAGTAGGGAAAAAAGGGTATTGTGGATTTTTCTGCTTCCGATTGAACTTCACGCCGACTATCATTTCGAATGACACTTACTCCAGATTTGAGGTATAAAATAATCCCCCTCTCCCTAAGAATCATTTCTGGATCCGCCCTGAATGAATGCACTTAGTATGGGAATGAGAAGTTCCCACTGCTAATTAAATATTGGCTGATTGTTGCCGCCATCAATCGGAAATATTTATAGCTAATATATGATTGATAGTTATTTTATATTTGATTATCTAAGGGCTCGATTGCCTGTTAATGTGAACGTTGAGGAACCGTCAGATAAATTTGGCGAATAAATAAATTCGGTTTCATTTTCTCTATGTCCTGCTAATTGTTAATTTAACTCTAATGAATAGTTGGCAGTGCTGCAGAAGTGAAGAAAAGAAAACGCCAAAGGTTAAAAATAAATAAATACAGGAAGTTTTCTTGTGTTGCATAAATTTCGAAATAAAAAACATGCATGTACATATAGCCAACAAAATTTTGGGAAAAAGTAAACTTTCGGCTTTATAATGACATACCTTGTACGAAAAAATGTAAACAAGTCAACCAGCTGCTTTTTGTTTATAAACAAAACAAATGGATTTGTCGAAGCGTTAAATGTTAATAAGACGATTGGCTGTCTGTTAAATTTGTCGGCGGAACAAACATAGCAGACGCTTAAGAAAACAATAAAAGGAGATAAGATTTAGTACCTAGTCGACTAAACGATATCTAAATTTTAATATCACATATTCTACGTTTAGGATACTGGCTGTGACTTCGGCAAATCACGCTGGTCAAGACGAATGCGTGGAACCAATCCTTTTTGTTTAACATTTTATGTTATCACAGAGCTAAAAAGTTAACCTATAATTAATAAGAGTGTCGTCTAAAAAAGTTTGATTGGCAAGGAGAGCGATAGGGGAGGTCCTGTCTTAACATGTATTAAAGTTCAAGAAATGGCACGTGCCATACTAAGCATAATTTGACAACAACAATTTTTATTTTAATTGTTCTTACAATATAAGATATAATATTTAAAAACTGCTATAGTGAAATATAAGTCTTCAAACTCATTTTAATTGTAAGTAAAGCTAATATAACTAAATAGCAAACAGTTAAAAAACACTGTGGGATATTTGTTTTTAGAAAATAATCTACTTAAAAACTTTTGGGATGAAATAATTTTAAATTGGAAAGCTCTTGTGTTTATTAAAATTAAGAAAACATTATAATGAAAACCAAGATTCCCTTCTTAATTACATTGAAAACGTCTTCGTCTTAATTTTACAGGTCATTTATTAGATTTTATTAAAAAGGTTTTCATCTTAATTCTACAAGTAATATCCTTAATTATGTTGATCGGCTTCCATTTCAGTTTTATAGGCTGTCTATTAGATTTTATTGAAAATATTTTCATCTGAACTCTCCAGGTCACCTTCTTAAAAGGTTTTTATCTTAGATTTTGAGATTATATTTTTGATTTAATTTTAAAGACATTTTCAGTCATTATAAAAAAGGGTTCTTATTAAAAAAAAATTATACAGAAATCCGCAAAATTTTTTTCTGATTTATAGAGTATTTTAAGTGGTCTTTTCTCTCTGTGTATCTGTTTGCATATTGTGCTTGTCATACGAACTTTCGACACAACAAAGAAGAATCGCATCAAACTTTTTTGTAGATTAGGCAGAGTTCTGCTATTAAGTTAATGAGTACAATTTTACCAATAATATTTTTAATATACAATATATATATGTATATATTTTTGTTTTAAGTAAAGCTGATAAGTGTTGCACTTTATGCTATTTATTAAAGGAACATATCAACTGATAAAATAAACGATTAATTGGCAAGCATTTTGAAAAAGTTACTTTCAAAAGCAATTCACTCGTACTCGCAATTGCTTTTGCTTTGCAAATAGAGAGCAGTTCTAGTAATGTCTTTACTTAAAATGATTTGCATTTCTCTATGGAAGACGAAGGCTTAGCAAACGCATGCACATTTTGATAGGCATTTTCATATTCTCTTTTTTTGTTACCCTACTCCTAATTAACCCGTGCTACCTGCAACTGCTGGAAATCAAGCAAAGTTGTTAAAATTGCGTGGCTATATTATGCGTAAATAGTTTCATCCATCAATTTATTTATCGCGCTAATTACATGATATTGTCTGCAATTACCAAACCAGTGCTAAGTGGTTAATAATAGATGTAGGCGGTTAAATCAATTATTACGCTCACTGTTATGTACATATATTGCAGGTATGCAAAAATTTTTAACGTAGCTACATATTTTCTGCCAAATCAATATCGAAATTGTAGTTAATTTGTTTGTTTATAATATCTCTTAATTGTGGACCTTCTGACGTTAGTAAATTTTATAGTTCGAAACAAAGAATTTTTAATTGAAAGTGATTATTGAAAAAGCAAGAAGTAAATCTCTTTAGCAAATTTTTTTTCAATGTTGGTCACTAATGAAAACACTCAATTTGGTTTTATTTGGAAATTGCAGCGCTTAAACTTAAATTTTTTTTTTATTTAGATATTGTAAAGGATTTTAGGCAGATAAATAATTGTGAAATTAATAAAACAAATACATGATCGCATATCTCGTCAAGAAGCTGGATGGGGCGCGATTTTAAAGTAATTTGCTGCAGCTCGAAGAAACCAATTTTCCGATATTATAATTATTCCATCACATCTGATGTTTGCTTTGTTCCTTCCCCATACTTACACGCATTCGTTTGTTTGTGTAATCAATCTATTTTATAGCTGAAAAAATTCTATAAATTTTTCATTAGATTTCACACTACTATCAACGGCATACATATGTGTTCATATTATTAATAAACGTACACCGAGCGCACTTATTGATTTTGTTTTATTAATAACATGTTTGTGTCGTATCCTTGAAGGCGTAATTATCTACAACAATGGGATAAATGTCAATCTCCAGACGCATGCATTCAAACCTCCATCAATCTAAGCTGACAAGTGACTTTCAGACAGCCGGGCTACACATGCCGACTCGGCACGACTACCAAACATGCATTCGAAAATTAACACGCATGTGAAACAAATCTGTCAGACCCGGTCCGGTGCGAAATTTTGAAGACAAATTTTTTCAAGAAAATATATATTTTTTTGTATTATCTTTGATATATAAATAAATTTTGTTCATGCGTTATAATTGTTTGGTATAAAATGTGAAACTGTTTAAACGAACAATGTCTAGAAATTCTGATTAATGAGTTTGAAAATTTAGATAAATTTCTTTTTAAATTTATTAATTTTCGCAAATTATGTGTAATTTTAATAGAGGTAAAAATAAAGTTCCTTGAAGAAAAAAAAAACATTTTCTGCATTTCTATTTTCTTATCAAATTTAAAAAGCATGTTGTGATTTTGAAAACACATGAATGAACCCCAATTGTATACAGTGAGTTTAATGGACCTACAAATAAAAAAGAAACGAAGCAATTTCCCAACTTGGGAGTAGGAGCGGTAGATGAATAATTTTAATTTGCATAATTAGCCATATTAGATTTCAAAACATACTGAGAACTATTCGATGCCGCTGCAAGAAATTAAACAAGATCATTTGATAAACTATAAGCTATTCGCGAGTGTATCAAAATGTGTAGCGGGTAGCAACAAAAAGAATTCATCCCATGCTTGGAAGTTAGAAGTTTACGCCGAAAAAACAAGAGAAAATAAAGGAAGTACCAGGGGGAAAATGTAGCTAAAAATTTGTAAATGAGGTACAAACTCTAAACCTACCTTAACATATACAATTTTTGTTGATTCGTGTTCACTTACAAATTACTAAGCCTAAGACAAAAAATTTAGTATTATAGGATTAATCCTAATATTCTCCACGCTATCAAGCAATAAATTGACTATACAGCCGAAAATAGCAAAAATTTTGAAATTTTTTAAAACGTTATATACTAACAAGAATTTCAAAATAATGAACCCCACAATGAACTGAAAATATTTTTAGACTATAAGATAAAAAGTGTTCTTTTTTAGACTGATAGAACTTTAAATTGAATTAAAACACTTAAAAAATGAAGTGTGATGCCAATTTTTTATATGTGAAAGATATTTTCATGACATTTAATATTTAAAAACGATTTCTAGCATATGTCTGCCACGGCTAGCTTTGGTGAATTGGCTGCGATCAGTCCAATTTTGAATTCCCATGTTGTGGATGAACAAAGTCCAACTTGGTGAGCACGGCGGTGAATAGACAAATTCGGATCTTCTTCACCACTATCACTTACAGCCCAATAGTTTCTTCTGCATGTACAGTTACTTGTTTTGTTGTTGGTTTTTCATCGAGTAGAGTAAATGTTGTTCGAAATTTATCAAGAGTTCGACGAATAAACTGCTCTGATATTCGATTATGTGGACCATAAAATTCACGAAGTGCTCTATAAGTTTGGCGAATAGAAAACTGATTTTTAAAGTAAATTTCCATAATTTGTAAACGTTGTTGCGGCGTCATTCTTTCCATGATGATTTGTCAATGCTTCCTAAACAGAATGGTCAAAACGAAATGTCATTTACCAGCTGCCAAGTGACAGCTATTTCTATCGAAAGTTCTATCGGTCTAAAAAAAAACTACCCGTAATATACAAGCTACAAAGAAGCAAACCCAATACATTGAACTCTTTGAAGAATCGTAACCCAGCACCAGCGCAGCATGTGTAACTTCAAAGCAAAATAAACGAGGAGGTATATGCGAAATCCTAAAAGATTGGAAAACTATATAATAATCGTGGTTTATTTGGATGCTAAAACTTGAAAACGCCAAGACCAAATTAGATACCTCCTCCTGAAAATTTGCTCGTAATTGCTGCGAACAGGTTTAAGAAAAAGAAAAGTCCAACATTTCAAACAGGTGGCGCTATAAGCGCACATTTTGTTTTTCAGTTCAATTCAATACACGTGGAGTTGTATCACATAAATGGCGACTGGGCAGATTTGAATAAGATTTGTCACATACTTATGTTTATAGTTGATTGTATAACTTCCCATATCATCAAATTTTGAAGGGAGTTGCATTGTTTGCTTGGAATAGGGTTGCCAACTGTTTTTGAAACCGAATTCAATTAAAATATACACATGTTGTATGAAATATTAGAAAGTTCATAGCTAACTTTCATCGGGGTTATTACCTGTCTGAAATATCGAATTTAGTTAAATTATACACAAGTTATATAAAGTATTAGAATATGGGTGTCAGACGGTCGCCTCTGTGTGGAGGAGGTTCATAATTATATTTTTTGAAAACAGTTGCCATCTGATGGAAAAGCTGAGTTTAATAAAATTATACACAGGTTATACAAAAAAGTAAAATCTGGGTATTAAATTATTCGATTCGCTAGAAGGAATAGGTTGAATAAAGTTGCCACCTTTTATAAAAACTTTCTAAATTGCACACAATCATATAAGTTATTATTATATGAGTGCCAACCAGTTTGGCTCGACGAGGTCGAGGTTCATACCTTAATTTTAGATAGGACTACCACGTGTTTGAAAAGTCAGATTTAATTAAATTATACACAAGTTATGTGTGGGAGAAACTGAAATGCGTTTTCTGTATACAAATGCATAGGGCAATCAATAAACAAATTTAGGCAGGATAACTTACAAACTACATCTAACAACCGTCGCAATATTTTTAATAGCCGTATTTACAGTTAAATTCATTTTAAATGCAAAATACGTATTCATCACATACATATGTATGTAGGTATGTAAACATAAATTTTAGTTTTTTTTTTAATATCAGCTAGAGCGAAGATATCTTTTCATTGTATTTTTTGCCCGATTTCTTTAAAATTTAAAACATGTATTAGCCCCATATATATAACTATATAGCAATATTTCTAAAGGCTGTATTTACAGTTCGATTTCACCCAAATCGCAAACACCTATTAGCCACAAAAATATAAATACTCTATTTGAAAATTGAATATATAGGTGGGGATAGAGTCCGATCATAATCAAATTCTCTCTATTTCAAGCTTGTAGCGGATCGCGCCAGGTTAACTAGCATGATTTAAATATAATAACGTTCTGCTTAATATATACAAATTATACAAATTTTGTTTAATAGATGTACATTTCTAAAATACGTACAATATAAATGTAAGGATAGCAACAACTGTCTTAGATTACATGGGGGTGAAATGATCTCTGGTTGTTTTTAATAGTTTTTATTTTTTTTTTTATATGCTTCCCTTCTAGAAAATGTGCATCTTGTGCTAGGTTTTTTGACATATTCTCCTTGCAGTAGGTATATAAATATCGAAAATAAAACTGTAATCAGTACACTATTGACTTTTGTCTTTCACCAGTACTACTGATCAAATATACCGCAGGAGGAAAAATATAAATGAACCAAAAAAATTCGACAGACGTTGTCTTTCCTATATTTAGTTATTAACTGCCCACCCATTTTATATGTAATCAGAAAACGCGTTTCGGTTTCTGTCACATGTAGCTGGTGGCAACCCTCTCAAAAATTTAGGTATGCACATTGGCCACGCCGAGACAAAAAGTTTACTGTTTAACGTTATTTTAATATTTTATACCCTGGTGTATAATTAAATTAAATTTGAGTTTTGTAAAAGGTGGCAACCCTCTTTAAAGTATACCTATAAACTTTCTCCTAGCGAAGCAAATGTAGCTGACACCTTTATTTTACTATTTCGTATAACTTGTGTATAATTTTATTAAAGTCGATTTTTCAAGCAGGTGGCAACCTCCATATGCTATGTGCCTCTTTCTTAGCAAAGCAAACAGTTTGGCGCCCATACTATAATATCTCATATAACTTGTGTATAATTCAATAAAATTCGGATTTTCAAACGGGTGACAACCCTAATCAAGTTAGTTATTAACCTTCTAGCCGTAACGAAGCGTTCGACAGCGATACTTTAAAATTTCATATAACTTATACATTTAATTAAACTCGTTTTTTGAAGCAGCCGTGTATATATTTTGAGTTTTCAAACAGGTTGCAACCCTCTCCTTAGCATAACATATACTTTACGACCTACACTCATACCTACAAAATATATATACACAATTTCATGAAAAGCGGTCGAGCCGTTTCGGAGGAGTTCGACCACAGAATTCGATTCGATTCGACACGAGATTTTTATATATAAGATCGTTGTGCCTTTTCCACAAAACCCAGAAAATGCTGGGAATGCCGTGCACGACCTCAAAATTCTTTACACCCTTGTGGTGCGGCTAAAAATTAATATACGCTGCCTAGCCCCATGCGAAGAATTTGAGGCTTATGGAACATCTGAGCGTTTTCGATATTTAAAGTAAAAGGTCATACTGATTCCAAAAAAAAAAAGAACCCTAGGTCCGAGGAGCATAAGCCAAACCTGGCTTTTTCCTCGGACCTATTTACAGAATCTCTTAGTTTATGCACTTCCATACTGAAATTAAAGAATTTATTTATCACTTCACTTGTCAAACGTTGTAAAGTAAAGTAGCTAACACAACTTTTTAATTTAAATGGATTCAACATTTTCAATGCAATAAACATCAACCAACCCAATGACTTCGACAAATTCAAGATATTGTAGGTATTAATTTCGAGCAAGCGGTAAATATAGAAATTGAACAAGAGTTTTCTACGCAAACTTCTGATGATGGTTAAACAAAAAATCAAAATTTATAAAAGATATTATCTTTTGAAATGCCGCAAATGGTCTTTAATTAATTTTGTAGTATTTATTTTCCTTTTTCGTTAACTTTTCGGTCCCTGCGAAAATCCCGGTCCACGCTTTTATCTAATATATAAGCGCAAGGAAGCAGCATTTATGCACGCATGCAAATTAATTGTTGGAAAATCCTGCTCACACATTCAAATGGATTTTCTATAGTTTCACTATTTGTTAGCTTGTTCACCAAACCGTAGGATTGAATTGGCATCGGACTTTAAATAAGGAATTCGACGAAGTGAAATGAGGCAATTAAGCCGATTGCTTACGTACGCCATACAATAACCATGAAGCTCGGAAACTGTTGTATTAGTCATATATAGAAACTTATATAGTATGTGTGCGTGCGGGAACAGTGTCGGATATAAGTATTGGCACAACAAAGAAAAATATGAACTAAGTACTTGGTTAGATGGCATGGGTGTTTGATTGAGTTATGACCTCAATACTGCAGGGGATGTGTCACTATAAATGCAGGGTGGTATGTGAACCATATTCTTAGTCCCGTTAGTGTGTTGAAAAGTGAACAAAGTACGCAATTTAACATTTCTGTATACTCTTATGTTTTTTCTCCAAAAAGAAAGGTAAACTGAATGAGGGTAAGTTCCCCTACATCTCCATCCGACGCTAAATTTTATTGGTGGGGCAAATTTCATTTTTTTGGAATTTTTCCAAACCGTAATATGGTTATTTCAGTGTAAAATTTTAAAAGCGAATAGTTCACTTCCAATTTTGAATAATAGTGGATTTTTACGACCTCACTACTATTATCCACGATGGGCTCGTGGTCTATGCCACAGGAGACTATAGTAATAGTTGAGACCACCCGAATACTGTCCTCGTCGCAAGCGCTGTTGGATTTCCACGTTTGTTGGTACCACCTGGAGTATTCACATCCGCTTTTGGTATCGTCATCATGAGTGTACAATTTTGTTATAAAGTGCTTGAGTTGTAGGGCGTTTCAGAGAGTATTTTCTACCGTGTCCTCCTACTTCTAGAGACGGTTAAATGATAGGCTGCCTGAGATGCATTTTTGTGAAATTAAAAAAAAAACTGCGCTTTTGTGAATGAGCCCATCGGAAATTTTGATCTATTACCTAATAAAGCTTGAATATATAACCAAATCAACCGGAACTATTTTACGCTCTTAATTAGCTGTTGAAAAAAAATTACATGTTTGATAAAAGATGCTAAGAGGATTGCTTTTGCTACTAGAAACAATTTTATTCGGGTTCGAGATTTCTTTTGCTAGTCGATTACAAAGAAACAGGCTTAATGTTATTAATATTGTTATTATTATTATTATCATTTTATTGGTATTGGTGTTCAAACCAATAATTTCAAATGTAACCATAGAAAACTTAGTTTCATGCAAATTAATCTACCCCTTTTCTCCCGCTAGAAAGATTATCGTAACTACTGTGCGCTGTGAGCGGTTTGTGGTTACGACTTAATTAAAATTTAATTAGATGCAAAACTAATTTTTGGTTTGATAGTTCTAACCGTATCTAATGAAATGGCTTTGATTTGTGATAAATTTAGTGTCTGATATAAGAAGACATAAGTGATGTGAAGTGGAAATGATATTTGCAAGCATTATATCGGGTGTTTTTTTTAGGGGTATAGAACTTCGAATTGAAATAAAACACAAGAAAATCGTTTTAAGGTCCATCAATTTGGCTTTATTGGAAGGATAATTTTATGCCATTAATGTTTAAATATGATTTCGGGCATGTGGCCGCCGCGGCTGGCTCGAATAAAGCCAATTCTACAGGTCCAATTTTCAACCACTTTTTCGAGCATATGGGGCCGTATGTCGGCAATAACGCCACGAATGTTGGCTTCCAATTCCCCTAACGTTTCTGGTTTGTTGGCGTAGACGAGCGACTTCACATATCCCCAAAGAAAATAATCCAATGGTGTCAAATCACACGATCTTGGTGGCCAATTTACAGGTCCATTCCGCGAAATTATGCGCTCATCGAATGTTTCCTTCAATAAATCGATTGTGACGTGCGCTGTGTGGCATGTAGCGCCGTCTTGTTGGAACCACAACTCATCCACATTCATGCCATCCAATTCGGGAACAAAATAGTCGGTTATCATGGCTCTATACCGGTCTCCATTAACGGTAACTGCCTCTCCAGCATTATTGCGGAAGAAGTATGGCCCAATGACTCCACCAGCCCATAGAGCACACCAAACAGTCAGTTTTTGTGGATGTAATGGCGTTTCAAGGGTCTCATGTGGATTCTCTTCACTCCAAAGGCGGCAATTTTGCTTGTTGACGTAGCCATTCAACCAAAAATGAGCCTCATCACTGAACAAAATTTTGCGATGAAAATCAGCATCGAGATCAATCTCATTTTCGGCCCATACACCAAAATCACGACGCATTGCATGGTCTCGCGGCTTTAATTCTTGCACAAGCTGGATCTTGTAAGGTCGCAAGCCAAGATCTTTGCGCAAAATCTTCCATAAAGTTGATGGACAAAGCTCCAATTGCTGTGCACGGTGGCGAATCGATTCATTCGGGTCCTCTTCAACACTTTGCTCTACAGCGGCAATTGTTTCTTCGGTGCGCACTGTTCGACGTCTCTGCGGATGCGTATTATCATATAGAGTAAACGTAGTGCGAAAACGATCCATGGTTAACCGAATTAATTGCTCTGATGGACGATTATGTCGACCATAAAATTGACGGAGCTCGCGGTAAACTTCGCGAACTGAACCATTATTTTCGAAATAAATTTGGACGATTTGCAAGCGTTGTTCTTTTGTCAACCTGTTCATGATGAAATGGCAAACCAAACTGAACATAAATGACATTAGAGTTGCCAGATTTGACCACAAAATGCCAGTTTTATCTCTATTCGAAAAACAAACCTGTAAAAAAAACACCCGATACTAGTAAGTGGGAACGTCCATATATAAATGAAGGGAGTGAAATTTTACTATTACAGTAGTGTTTTACTTTCCAGAGGCAAAAAAAAAAAACCCCATAAGTTAATTGCAGTTTTCGTAATTGTTAAAATCTTTACGTAATTAACTCTTACTTTTTCGAGATTTAAGATGCGTAAAGATTTCTTTAAGCATCTTCTTTAAAGTGAAAGGTAACCTACCTACAGCTAAAACTTAAAAAAAAAGTAACTCTACCTACATTTGGATTTCATATTTCAAAAGGTTCTGTAATATAAAATTTATTTATAATTATGATTACTGTTACACCCTTAGTGAGTTTATATGTTACATACTTGGGTACGTATTAAATTTCTAAGTTTGGGATTTTATGAGATACATTTTTTGGGGTAAGCCGCTGAAAAAGTTACACTACAAATAATTTTTTTTTTGGTAATATTAGTATTGATATTATTTTATTTTTAACGCATTACATTTTGTGTAAATGTGTACGAACTAGTGCGGTGTGAAAGGGTGTCCTATCTGTCCCTCCGATATCTAAGCATTGAATTATTTTGCCGTTATCTTAACCCTCATTCTCTAATAAAAAAGTAAAGGTAATCCTGGTGGCTGATGTCAAAAGCAAACTTAAATTGCGGAAGGAACACTTATTTACTTTGACATGAAGATGAGAAGATGACGACTCGAAACCCCGAATCGGTGACGATGGCATTAACATTCCGTCACGCAACTTTAACGAAGTTCTGATAGCAAAAAAAGTTGAGAAACAACAAAGCCGCGGGCACTGATCGATTACCAGCTGAGCTACTGAAAAATTGTGACGAAGAGCTGGTAAGGTGCATGCGCCTGCTCATTTTCAGAATATCGTTAAACGAACGCAAGCCCGCCGATTGGAATTTAAATGTGCTCTGCCCAATATATGTGCCAACTACCGTGAAATCAGCCTGCTTAACATTTCGTATAAGGTTCTATCGAGCGTATTGTACAAAAAACCGAAGTTCACCGCCATCGAACTGATTGGCCCTTACAAGTGTAGCTTTAGACCTGGTAAACCTACCATCGACCAGATATTCACGATACGCCAAATATTGAGAAAGACCCGTAAGATGGTCCTTGGAGTGTTCGAGAGAAAGATTCACCGAAAAATATTTGGAGCCTTACGTCTTTCCAACGCGAATACCGCAAACGATGGAAAGTTGAGCTGTATGCGACATAGACATGGTACAACGAACTAAGATTTAACGGCTACGCTGGCTAGATTTTGTTATACGTATTGAAGAAAATACTCAAGTCGTGAAAGTGTTCGCCGCAATAGACTTTAAACGATCCGACAATCGCAATTTTTATCGACAATATCTGCCGTTTGCAGTAGCTATTGTGCGATTCACCCACTTGTTCTTAATGACAGTTAACACTTTACCTTTTGTATTTATTTAAAGTGCTAAAGGGTGGCATCTTTGTCAAATAACAAATTAAAACTCAAAATTAGTAAACATCAAAAAAAGGAAGAGAAAAAACAATTGAATACTCGCTCTGGAATATAAATTTTAGCACGTATTTATTATAGTTGATAAAAGGGAAATAAAATATTAATTTTTTTCATACTACAAATGTTTTTTTTTTTGTTTTTCTATATGGCAATCCTTTATTGCGCCACAATTTCGGACTCTCTTCTGGTGGATTGGATAGAGGAGTCATTCTACTCCATGGAATATCCAGAATCTCCTGCAAATAGTTTTCTGAGTAGCATTAAATTAAAGTATTTTTATTTAATAATATATTTACAAAAATAAAATTTACAAATAAAAAACAGATTATAGTTTACGTTTTTGAAATTTCGCTCCATTAGCCTTCAGACGGCAAAGAAACTTCAAATACAGGAATTTTGCCGTGCCCCGAAAAGCTGGATTTTTTTCAAATATGGATCACATATCTATACATAAATTAAGAAGTATATTTATATTTTTATATTTAATTCCTTGATAAATGTTTGCTTTTAATATTTAGGAGTTAATTAAAATGGTATACATTTTGGTAGACATAAGCTCTTCATAATCCTTTGGGGCCTAAACTTGGTGATGCTGGAGCCAAAATTTCTTTTGCAACCATTAGAGGCTGTTAAGCTGTTAGAGCCAAGCAATATAAAAGTAAAATTTAAAATTCCACACTAGTTTAAAGATTACACCATTTATTTGTTTTTTCAGTCAATATATCTGTGGACATTTCGAAAACCCACTTAAGTCTAAACACCAAATTTTACAGGAGAGCGAAAAAACACATTTAACTGTTAACAAAACTTTTGTTGATACATATTAAAACGAAATAGGACCATTACATAAAATGGTCATGATTTTTTATGATTTTCCAGTTAACTATCTTCGACTAACCGCAACAGTTTTATTTTAAACCAAGTTTAAAGGAAATAAGTGCTTCTTCCAAACTGACTTTAGAAAAAAATATCCGCTTATGTCAGGTAAGAGCATTTACAAAAATCACCTGGGACGAAAAATTTCACAAAATTTTTAACCTATTACGACTTAAGTTCCTTTTTCAAACATTTTAATGACAAAAACCAGACTTAAGTGGATAATCTAAAATTCATTTTTATTTATAAAAGACAAAAATTACCAAGTTCTTTATGTAATTTACAATAGAAAACTCATAAGTAAAGGTTTAAAATAATTTGCATTTAACAAAAGAATTTTTAAACAATAAAAGAAAATTAACATCAGTAATACAATAAACTAAATAGGCACTTCAATACAGATGCATATATGAACACAAATAAATATATATTTTTGAATTTTATTAATTAAATTTTTAGAGATTTTCTTCAATTTCATCCAAATCTGAATCTATTTCAACCTCGGATTTCCTTCAACTTTAAGATTTTGGTAAAAACTGTGCAGGTCTGGGTTGACCAACGGCAACATATCTAGCAAATCGCATTTTTTGTTTGCAGAAATAGCGAGAGGACCCGTATTAGATTTTGCAAGCTCATAGTTTTGATCTCTTTTACGCCGTGCTTTTATGTTTAATTCCTTTAATGGATCGTCCAAGCCAAGAGAATATTTGTAGCGTATCAGTCCAGGCTCCTTTTTCTCACATACCGCAACCACCTTACCAACCTCCACTCAAACTTTTCACCTAAAATATTGTAAGAAATTATAATTTTTCAATAAGAAATAAGCAAACAATATGATATAAGTAAAATACTAACATTCGGTGTTATTGTTTCTCCAGGTATATATGTCTTTCATCAATGCATTGAAATTGTAGAATTCTTCTTGCTTCATCTCCTGAGTAATATACTTTCTGTTTGTAGCAGCAATTAAATTTGACCAGTCATGGGGATGTTGACTTAAGCTGGTTTTCTAAACGATAGTTAGAGGTTTATTTAGAACGTTTTTTCTCTTTTCTATCTTAGTTGTTTTTGCAAATGCACTAGGAAAAAATATCGACTTAAAATGCTTTTTCAAAATTCATATCTCCGTAGCAAGTCACGCTATCAGTACGCCGATAAGACAGAAATGACCGTTATGAAAATGTGCTTTTATGATAAAGAAATTGGAAAATTTACTTATCTCGACTTAAGTGGGTTTTCCAAATGTCCACAGATATTTCGCTGCTGCAGCCAAATGAAAGGTCTTTACGTAATATCAAGCAAACAAATCACCGAATTTTAATATTTCCTTTTATTTAAGATCGACCAATTTTATACTCTCGAATGAGTTAATAGTTGCTGTTATTTATTTTCGTTAATCGACTAGCAATTGAGAACATCTGGAGATAGTGAATATCGTAAACAACATTCATAAGAATGAGTTAACCATCCGAATATCGTAAAAATAGATAAGTGAATCGCACTAAAGATTGAGAAGGGCTTGGCTTCACTTTGTGTCTCCAGCTGGCGCCAATTAGCAATGCAAAGAGACGACTGATGCGCTTTAAGTTCCAGTTATTGATTGATTGATTGATTTATTGAGTCATTATATGGTATGTTAACATTTTCGACATTTACTTTCCGTCTACTAAGTATGATATTTACTTTATTTATACTTTCGCCCTTCGTGACATACAGCGCCTTGACAACTATGGATTTTTACCATGCAGCTAAATATCAGTTAATAAAAACTTTTCAAAAAAAAAAGATCTTTATCAGTCTATTATTTTTAAACTTGTCGTTATTAGGAATAAGTTTTGGAGTCCACCATGCCAAGTTGAGGCTTGCCAACATTGCTGTCAAATTAAGAGGATGACTTCTTTTCCGACATTTATTAGAAAGTATGTATATATGTTTTGTTTGCAAACCTTTACAGTACACTTAACATAATTTCAATGTAACAAAACTACATACACTGCATATACTAAATTCGAATAGGAAGAAAAATGCAACACCACACATTTTCGCGCACGCGGGATTAATTCTGTGGTTATGTGGGTTTTAAAATAGCCAAGTATAGGAAATAAAATTCTTTAGATTAATATACTCCGAGGCTGAAAAAATAGTGAAATACATAAATATGAATTTCAAACTAGAAAATAAAGAAAGCATTGAATGTATGAAAGATAAATAAATATGAGCGTAATTTCCAACCGACTTAGGTGCAACATATTTTTATACTTACATAAGCAGTGAGAGATGGTTGCGTAACCTTGTGGTTCAGAAGAGTGCACAGGTAAACTTGACTGGGTATGTGCAAATAAGCATGACGACTTTGTAGGCTACATAACGATGGCGCGCGATTGAATGTAACGCCACCCAGCAACTCTGATAATGGCGACGGTTTTTTGTTTTTTTTTTTTTGAAGAATAATATGTACGAAAGGGTAAATGCAGATGCTGACAATTACCCGCTGCCACAAGGTTATTTAATGCAATATGTATACATTTATGCACGTAATATTTTCGTATGTAGATATAGGTATATATATATATATGTATATCTGTATATAAATTCTTACACAGAAACACACATGAAGGTTGCCCTTGTTTGTTTGTTTTGGTTTGGCTTGGTTTGAACATTAAGCTGTGATTGTACGCTTGCCGCAAATCCAACAAACTGACCAAATTTAACAAACTGACAAAATTATTTTAGATTGGATTAAAAAAATAAACTTGTGAAGCTGGCATCAACTCTGGTAATGAAGTGTTGGGCTAGCTTGTAAATTCTGTTTTGTTCTTTGTTTTACGACATATTCGTTATGTTTAAAATTCCCAAAAAATATGTGAAAAGCAGCAAAAGAACAGTTGTTATATTTTTCATATGATATAGCAGCTAACTTCAGCTAGTTGAAATTTTACGAGTTGAAACTAGCAGATCTTTTTCATTCCTACGCTTTTCATTTTGCTCTCTCATCTTAGCTTGTTTTGGTAAAGTAACGGTTATACTTGACCAAACTATTAATATATAAGTACAATAATAACTAAGAAGAAAATTACAGTTGAACTTTTCAGCACCTTCGATATTTCGGACTCGTTATTCGCCAAAAAAAAATCCGCACTGCACTTTCTCGAGTAACGACGGAATAATATTCTTGCATTATATTCAGCTAATGAACTTTGTTTTCTACAGCTGGGCAATTAAAGATCTCGACGCTTAACAAATTCTTGTCTTTCGACGACTCACCAAAAAAAAACAAAAACAAACAAAGATCCGTGGGTCATGCGGACTGCCCTCTCGTGTCGGTATGGTGGGAGGAGGGTAACGGTTGGGCTTATTATTATTATTAGATAATAAATAATTCCAATGGAGACGGACGTATGTGAGTTAACTTTTGACCAGCGCCATCTGTCATTTAATAGCCAAAAGAAAATTATACAATCATTTACCAACAAGATGGGGGGAATTAATGTTGGATTTTATGTTTTCTTTTGTCCTATTAATTCTAAAGATTGCAAAGTTTGTGTGTTTGAATGAGTGTCTATATTTGCTTTATTTTCAAGTTTAAGAGAATCGGTGAATTTAGATGAAATTTGAGGCATAAAAAGCTTATGACTAAAAATAGTATAGACCACACCTTAAAAATAGCTACTAGTTGTTTAATTGTAATATGACAACTGTAATATGATGACTGGGCAGATGGTAAGATGCAATAAAATTAAAATCAAACGTAAGACAATTACGAAGCCTCATTTCCAAAATTAATGAAAAAGAGGGTTTCCAGTTTTAATTAAATGAAAACTCATGGAAATTTTTTTAGGCATTTTCTTTGAAATGGCTCTGAAGACAAGCTTGCTTTAAAATGAGTAAAAGATTTGACCCAGTTTGAGGAAAACAAGTTTTCTTCATTTGCAGTACTGTTTTGTTTATTTTTAGGAAAAATAACTCGTGTTTTTTTAATACTATGGAAACTGGCAGTTTGATTTTACTTCTCATGAGGAAATGAAGAAATCCTACATACGGGTTTTTTTCTAATTTTTTTTCTAAAAAGAAATGAAATTTTTATTATATCGATTTTTATTGTTTTATAATGGAATGCACGTACATATGTTTCAATAAAAATTCTTTGTTTTACAATGTTCGTATGAATAGGAGGATATCTTGTATAATTTATGTTAAGCAGCTTCAATTCCAAATTCTGTCTTTTATTTGTACACTAAATGTTTTGGTCTAAAACACTGGAAAAATTAAAATTATTTAAGTAAACTATTACTTATATGAAATAAATTTACTTCCTCAAATTAGTAGCACAATAGATTTTGTATGAACCTGAATGAAGGGAAAGTCCTCGTATTGAGGTAATTTTTTCTATTATTAAGTAAAAACAGTAGCTCTAAAATAAGGAAATTGATTTCTTGTGTTAAGAAAATACTTTTTCTGAGCCTATTCTATATCTATACCATATTATTTCGAATATCATCTCAAGCTCCTCGCACTCGCGCGTTATTGTCCCTTTCTTCTTCGCTCGGAAGAGAAGTCTCACTTCCTTCTTCAATTCCCGATATCAATCTCGCACAGCTTGCATTGGGTCCAAACGCAGCATCTTTCGTTTTCAAGGCATTGGGTCATTCCTCATCTTAGCAGTCGTTCTTTTAATCTTGCTGAAAGCCAATCATTGCTTCAGCTACGGTGCGTTAATGGCGAGAAATGAGGGTATATTGTTCGCAAATATCATTTTTTGAACGTTGCTCTTAGAAAGCTGGCGTTCAAATAGAGTGACGTAGGGATTGGATATCTACTTGTGTTTGCAGCTTTTCGACGTCGAGATTTCCTTGCGTCCCTGAGCGCGCCCTATTTTTGCTGCACAGATGCGAGCAACGAAATGATGATCCTAGTCAATGTTAGAATATCGAATAGTACGCACGTCCAATGCACTGGTAACATGCCTTTCATCTACGACGTCATGGTTAATTTTGTTTCCCGTTTTTAATTCTGAAGATGACCATGTAGCTTAATAAATCTTTTTGTGCTTAAACCTACCATATTTCGGAGCCACATTCACTTCGTTTCTTTCAAGCTACAATACAGCTAAAGGTTTTGACGAAACATTTCATTACAAGGATAACAACCAGTAAAAGTCGCGGCATATATTGGCATATTTGGATTTTCATGATCAATTATCGAAAAGTTGGTATTTTCTCTGTTCTAAAAATCACCAAATTACCGCATTTACTAAATTCTTAAATGAGGACTGTTGTTGGAAGAGTCTTTGCTTGTTATTCAAAATTAGCCGACAATATATTCAGAAATTTTAAACATAGTCTAAGGTGAGAAAAAATGTCTAGTACAACGAAGGATAAACGTTGCTCAATGTGTTCAATTATGTGGCCACAAATGCGAGTGTATGTCTAAATGAACATGCATATGTATGTATGTATGTTCGATATTTGTTCGTATAAATGTAGCCATGCTGGTAAATTTCTACACGAACTACACACATTGTGCACATATTTTTGTTCTACACTACATTTTCTGGTATAAGTGCATACCTGTGCAAGGGCGTTTTTGGAATTCAAGGTTTTCCCGTACTTATAAATTTCACTTAAAACGCCACTTTAACTTAAAAACCTACTACACAAATTCACCAGCTGCACACATATGTATCTACAAATGTACGTGCATTGAAAGAAACATCTGTGTAGATATTCCCCGCCATATTCACCAGCATTTATTGAAATCTGCATTCACAGTTTAACACATCCACTTAGAAAAGTTGCTTAATGTTAGAGCATTACTGCTGCTAAATATCTGTAAATATATGTATATAAATGTAATATCTTAAGCTTCTTTTAGAATAAGTTTCTTCTAGCTTTTATTTCACAAAATCGTTGTCGCGTGAGCACAGAAGTGGCTCTCTTGTCGCAATCATTACGGGGAATATGGAAGAGTAGTCGTTTTTTATATTTTTAGATTTCAATGAAAATGTTTAACTTCACTGTGGTTCTCAGGAAAATCATTCAACTGGTTATGAAACTCTAAAGCAGCATATCATTTTCTAAATCCCTGTTGGTAAGCGGGTTTTCTCACGAAGCGAATAAATGGCACTCACATAAACTTTTTGTGAAAAAAAAAAATTAAGTCCGCTACTCTTACGGTGTGAAGTCGTATTACACCAACTATAAAATCGTACATAATATTTTAGCTGAAATATCTATTCAAAGAAAAATAAGCTTCAGGTATCAGAAGTATTCCGATTTTCGCCATAAAAGCAGCTTTTTGCGCAGATTAGTTGATTAAAGCTGTTAGGCTGGTCATTGGTCATGAAAATTTGAAAAACGGAAAGAAAGGCATGAAAATTTGAAAAAAAAGAAAGAAACGTATTTACATGAGATACTATAATAGTGACCCTACAAATTTCATTAAGCTCAATTGGCACATTTGCTAAATCGTTTTTAGTTTTCAAACTCATAATTCTTAGAATTTATCATATAAGGGGGTCCTCTACTCTCAAGGCCTGAAATCGAGCGGTTTTTGGGAAATAAACTCCGAAGGATCTACTGAATGGACTTAAAAAAAAAATTTATTTAAAAGATACATGTTTTGACTTTAAAATTCTTGTATCAAATACCAAAAAAAAAAAGAAGAGTATTGTCGACCTTGGAACGTCATTAACTAAATTGATGTTGAAACTACATGGGTCCCGCTCAAGTAAAATTCTGGCCAGTTGGGTAATCTGTAATCAAAAATTAAATATTCTTTATAATCACAGTTACGTTGGCTCAATTTTCCGGAAACAGATTTTTTTTTGTTTTGTAAATTGTAAAATTTATGCAACAATTTAATAAAATTTTAAATTTTCACGTTATTTTTTGACATACATATTAGAGGCAAAGTTTCACAAATCGTATTCGGAAAAACATAGCGGTATGTTTACTGTTTAATTCAATATACAATTTTTTCAAATCGGATTAATACTTTTACGAAAAATCTTACTCGGCAGCTAGAAAATCCCTACTTTCAGGAAAACGCGTTTAAAGATGGCGCGTCACGCTCAGCTTCTCGAAAGCGGTCGGAAACTGGTACATTACGGAGCCCAGGAACATGCAAAGGAATGTGATTTCCACGAAATGCTCTCTGTGCCGTATTCTTGGATATATGTAGATTGAAATTAAAGAAGAAAAAGCGATTTTTTGAAACCGCAAGAGTAGAGGACCTCCTTAAGAAAACAAAATCGTTTGTAATTATTCATTTAACACATTCGGCTTCATTTAAATTTAGCGGGTGGCTGCCAGTTAATCACTTAATTTTTCCATACAAAATTGAAGAGCGGGAATTCCCGCAATTAATTTTATTTTTCAAGAGCATTTTTATGTGTGCGGAAGAAATTGCGGAAATTCCTTAAAGAAAGATTTATTAACATGTCTTTATTTTTGCTTAAATATCTTTGTGTTTTCTACTTATAATTATATACAAATATTATTTGTTGGTATCTATGATATATTTCAAAGCATTCGGCGGGGCATAGCGCTGGCTTGTCAGGACAGTTCTTGCATTGAAAGTAGCAGCAAAGGGGAAAAGTGGTATTGGTTTTGTTGTTTCACGCCAAATATCTTCACATTCCACTTCGGAAATATCGGTATCATCCTCGTAGCTGGAATCTTCCTGATGTGTTGTGTTGTTTTCACTCTCATCGTCATCACTGGAACTAACCTGCTCCTCGTCTAATGAATTTTCGTCTTCTGAATCACCAAATATTTCATCCACCAAATTTTGCCACCTTTTATTACCCATATTTTATTACAAAATACCATGTACAACTAAGTCAAAAATTTTATTTATTATAGTTTTACAAGAAAAAGTAAACTTTCGCATTTGTCACACTCAGAGAATCAATTAACTTTAACCACATGAATTTCCTATGCACTTTTGTCGGGAATTCCCGCATTTCGTTTTATTGAAACTTCCCCTCTACAAACAACAAATGACTGGCACGTTAACTTTGAATGGGGATTCCCCAAATTAAATTTGTTTGAATTGCGGTTGGCGTGTCAGGGATGGTAGTTCAAGATTTTACCAACACTAGAAATGTGCAGTGATAAGAAGTGAACCGTTTTTGACGGCTGAAAAGCTCTATTCAAATAGCGCGGGAATTCCAGTAGTATATCAAATATTCAACAAAACTGCAAACGTAATAAAAGGTTTTGAAACATTTGCGAGTATACAATTTTATAGCCCACTAATTTTTTGAGTAAATATGAAATACCGTTGATATTTTGAGCATTTTTTTATCGCATTTTTTTCCACATAACTTGGGGCTTGAACTTAAAAAAGTAGGCTATAAAACTGCGTATTCAAAAATGTACCAACCCCTGCTTTTTTAAGTTTTTGATTTTGATAAAAATTTGGTAAATTAGACTAGTTCAGAAATATTTGATAAATGCGTGATACCTTATTGAAAAGTGTATTTGAGACTAATTTTGGGTCGCTAAGCACGAAAATTAATTCAGTTTATTTTTTCAAAGAAGAATTTTCGAGATATAGGCAAAATCTATGTTTTTGGGATCTTTTTACAGTTATTTCCAAAAAACTTCAAAATAGCAAATAACCCGAACACTTTATGGATGGGTATCGTTTTAAAGGTGGATTCACCCTATCTCTGTATGTTTATTTTTTTTTTTGTGTAAACGAAATACTTCTTTGTGAATTACTGGCATCTAAAGGCAAAAACTAAGGTTATTTTCAAACTTTTCGAGAATTGATATTAATTTATATTTAATTTATTAATTTTTATTTACTCTTTAAGTGAATGCACTTTATAAAAAAAATAATAAAAATGTTTGGTTGAAACAGAATTTTATTATAAAAATGTGAAGTATAAAAGAACTTAAATAGTGGATAAAATGTAAAAGCGGCATTGTAAATTTGTGCTACATTCAAAATTTCATATTAAATTCAGCCAAACCTTGCAACAGTCAGAAAGTTCATTTTATTTGATATAACACTTTATATGGATTTGGATCCGCTAATTCTGAAAATGGCGCTCAAATTTTTCCATCACGTCTAGATTTGGAGATATAGTGTGCTGAAATTTCTGCATTGGTTTGCCCCACAATGGTTGCCTTTTCCTCAATGTTTTGCAACACTATTATACAAATAACAATTCTTTCAGCATAAAATTATAAAACTTTTAATATCCAAGACGGTGTATGCCAAAAAATGGCTACTGAAACAAAAAAATTCATATATTTTTGAGTTATTATTAGCATAATTTCTGAACCAAAAAAACCAGAAAGAAGTAATTCCGACTTAAATGTACCTTCAAAACGATACCCATAAAAAATTGGTTTCATTTAGTTTAATGGAAAGATAAATTAAACTCATTTTTGTGTTCCGCGACCCAAAATTATTTTGAAAATATTTTTAATGAAGTACCTTATTCGTGTAAACTAATGCTAGATATTATAAAATTTGCAAATGAGCTTACAGAGTTTTTGTTTGAGATTGAACTGTATATTATTAAGAGGTAGTGGAAATTAAACAAAGGAAAAATAAATGAGAGAAAATGTTTCAATACAGGGTGATTTTACAATTTGCAATGGTGTGTAGTTCTGTACTCCCCCTTGATCCGTGTACTATATTTGTTTTAAAGGATTTTATTGAAAAACTTCACGGATATTCAAGGATAAAAAAATTTAACATGATTTCAAAGATATCTCAAAAGTATATTATTTCTTTTTGTTCTTTTGCCCATATTTCCATTCCAAGTAAAGGTTTTGAATATACGATTGTTTTTTAAGCCACACTGCCTTTGTTTAAACTTAAAGTTCCTTTAACAATAAATTCAGACATTCTGCGTTATAACTAAAACCGCAAATTTAATATATATGAGTTCTAGCTTCACGTTTGTGTTACTATAAGGATTACATTAACTAATTAAGTTTTGAACAAAATATGTAAGGATGCAAATATATTTAATTATATATCACTTGATTTCTGGAAAACATTGTTTTAAAATCTCATACCTACATATATACATCGATTAACAATAGATCGCAAAAAAAAAAAATACTTCTTAATTTCACCTAATGGAGCAAATGTACTCTTAAATGGAAATCTAAAACTTTATTTAAATATTGATGTAAGCTAGCAAATTAAAGAAGAATTATTTATAGGAGTATCAGAGTTACTGGGTTGATAATCAACTAAAAAGTAGCATTGACGAGCAGAAATAGCGGTGTTGAAAAATTGCAAGGAACCCACTTTCGCAAAGTTTTAGTACTTATCATTTAAATTGCACAGAAAAATCGGATACTGCAAATTCATCAGTGAACTTTCTCCTTTCACTTTCAAACCATATTCTATTATGGGGTGGATTAAAAAGGGATACAAAATGGATTGTAATAGATATTGTCTTTATTTATGTTGTATTCTCATACCAAATTTCAATGCTTTCAGAATTACGGCTCGCAAAAAATTGCACGTTTTTTGTCTACCCTGAAATGGGATTAGTGGGGTTACTCCCCCAAGTGAAAATTAATATAGTTATCTAGGAAATCAATATTTGCACTCAGTATTCGATTTTCCTTAATATTTAATATAGGTCAATGAACTATACAATACGCTCAAAATTGAACTGCATAGCCAACCCTTAGCTCTAGCATTCCTACGATATAGTATTTATTGTACTAAGATATGAAAGAAACGTTGATGCATTTCATTTTTTTTACGCACGGTTACTCTAATAGATGTAAGTACATACCTACTATATACGCTGTTACCTAACTAAATCCACATTTAGCCGCAAGGAAAAATCTATTTACATTACCTTGACTGTCTAAGTGCATATTCTGCATACGAATGCAAATATTTGTACGTAGTATGCACCTCGTAGTAGAATAGAAACGTTTGAATTTGTAGTTGGTATGTTAACATGTACTACATAAATGACTGTAGTCTGTTTTAGCGTCGTTGGTTGGCTGCCAATTTAGCGCCTAGGAACATATGTATTACACATTAAATTGAGTGATGCTCATACATGACAAAAGTTTGGGTAATTAATCGAAGATATGACATTAGTTGTAGAGGAATGAATAGCATTAACAATATGTTTATATTCCAGTTTGTATAATGCACTCCAAATCAGACTATGAACATAAAATCTTTTGAGAAACGCGTACTTTGTCGTGGCAAGGTCGAACATGTTTACTAGGTGTTATTTATTTTCAGCCAATTTTGGCCTAGAATTAAAGTTACATATATAGAGCATATGTGGAGTGTTTTTGTACAATACATCCTAAAAAAGTAACACTATAGATCAGAAATACTAGGGTGGTAACTCCGTGGACCTGCTCTAAGGATTATTTTTTTTTCCTATTTGAAATACTTTGCAAAGTAATACACTTAGAGTTGATTCCTAATTCTATAGATAACAAGTTAATTTCGTCTGCGTTGTTAGCTTCCAGACTCGATGAATTTTAAGTCAATGTTAAGTAGTTATCGTAAGGTTGCAAGATTTTAATTTTGCGTTTTGCCGCCTCGAGGTCAAGGGGGTGTTGGTAGAGTAAAACATATGATTTACTTATTTTTCTTCCAATATATTTCGGTTACACTACGGTAACCGTCTTCAGGGCAAATGATTTTTCACCTCCGCACCGTCTGACGTGGAGCTTTGTACTGAGATTCTGTACATTTTTAATAAAGGGTGGCTAAATTTTAAGGGCCGATGTTGATTTTGAATAAAACACAAATTATTTTGGAAATTATTTTAATTTCATTTTATTATGATAATATGGTGTGGTTTAATTATGTATGGCGGCACACCTCCATCCGATGGTCTAAATTTTCGATGACGCTGAGGTATAATTGAGGTTCTATGCCGTTAATGTGCCGAATTATCTCATCCTTTAGCTCCTGAAATGTTGCTGGCTTATCGACGTACACCTTTTCTTTCAAATAACCCCAAACAAAGTAGTCCAACGGTGTCAAATCACATGATCTTGGTGGCCAATTGACATCGCCACCACGTGAGATAACACGGCCATTGAATCCAACTGAGGTGAAAATGTGCCTCATCACTGAAGATGATTTTCTTCGAAAGTTGATCATCATTTTCATAATAAGCCTGAATTAATTTAGCAAGTTGCTCGATTGTGTATCTTTCCATGTTCAAATTGAGTTAGTCGGAAATTGATAAATGTCAAATGAAATGCAGAAAAAAACTTGACGTTTAGGTGTGGTTCACATTCAACATCGGCCCTTAAAATTTAACCCCCTTTATATTAAATTTTAATGTGATAAAATCTTCTAGAGATAGTAAAAATCAAGAAATACTTGAGTGAAATGCTAATATTTCAGAATGAATTGTCCAGTGTGGTTATGGGAAGTTATTATCGATAAAATTTTGAGATGACTTTATTTGTTCGTTATTTCTGAATTTATGATAAAATACCTCATTTCATCTTAATCCGCGACCCAAAATTACTTTACATTGCCAGATTTTACAAGACAAAATTACTTAGTTTCATTTTTATTTGCGCATGAATTAAAAATGAGCCATAAATTACGATAGTGTGTCCGAGCTTTAAATTGGCATTATTTTTAACTGCACAAAGCTTGGTAGATTTGAACTAAGCTGTATGCTAAACTCAGATCAGTTTTTAGAACTGCGATTCGCAAAACATTGAGAAAAATTCAAAGTTTGTTGAAGCAAAGCTATGAAAACCATTCAACACCCAGTATCTCAAAATCTAAAATATTTTATTATATTACATCAAAAGAACATTCTGGCTGTTACACCGTGAAAAAAAATATGTTGGCAGATTTTCAACTGAAATAGTAAATGCACCAATAAATTACATCGACTCTCTTTTATGCATTAAATTTTCGTAATGAAATTCTCTTTCAATAAGACATTTTTTAGTATTTTTTTATAGGGTTTATTCACTAAAAGGAGTGAAGAAAAATTAGCGTAAAAACCAGTAACTCGCAAAGAACTATTCCTTTTTACACAAAAGGTTTATCAGAACCTCGAAAACATGATTTCTGCCTATATCTCGAAAACGCTTCTGTGGAAAAATATATGAAACTCATCCTCATGTTCAGCTATCCAAAATTAGTCTGAAAATCACCCTTTCAACGAGATGCTACTCAATTGTCAAATATTTATAAATTATTGTGATTATGCTTAAAAAAATTAGATTTGAACGCAGTCATGTAATAAATTCATTGCTATTTGGCTGCATTAGAAACATTAGGTTATAAACAAAGCCTTATAATATCTTAAATATATTACAAGATTTAAATCAGTAAGAGCCCGAGTGATGTTCTCTTAACCCTGCTGTTAGGTTAAAAAAAACTTACGAATCTTAGGTTAGAGGACCATTTGGTCCATACTGCAGTTTTCATAAAAAATAACAATTTAATCTTAGTCTTTATATTTAGTTTGGTTCAATACTTGCTAAATATTATTATTTTATTATTTACTCAACTCTGGTAAAACCCAGCACCAGTGGCCTGCTCTAAAAATGCTTCTAGTTCAGGAGCCCGAAAGCGAGGAATTTGTAGTTGCTGCAAGTCTAAGTCTGATGTAAAATGCTCCATTTGCAGTGCGTTTATTTGCAAAACCAACCGAAAAACATTTTTTTGCTCATCATGTAGTGCCAAAAAATATCGAACAAACTAATAAATACTTATTTTTGGAAAATTAATGTAAAGAAAATCAAAGAAAATATACTATGGACCAAATGGTCCCTTAACCTAAGATTCGTAATTTTCAATTTATCTTAGTCCAGTTTTAAGTCAGAGAATTAAATTTTCGCACATAATATTGTTTTATAAAAAGACCACCTGAGCTGAAAAATTTAGACAGTATATATCACCGTTCCAAAGTTACAAAGAAAACAAAAAAAAAATTGGACCAAATGGTCTTAACCTAACAGCAGGGTTAAGTTTCCTAGTTCATAATGGGTACACTGATATTGGAATCAAGAGAAAGTTGTCTTTATTTTGCACTGCTTAAAATATAGTAACTTTTTTCACATCATAGCATTTTTTAACGCATTAAAGTTTCCTTTAAATTGTATAAAAGCCTACAAAAAATTAAATATTTCCTTTTTTCGATAGTCGATGTTGTCAATCCAAACCACTTTTTTATTAATGTAAAAACATGAACCTGCCATGATTTTTTTTTTCATAAAATTATTTACTATTTATGGGCTTCTTTTTCACATCTAATTTAAGAAATAAGTATAAGGTTTCTCTATTCCTACTAGCCTCATGAGATCAATATTTTCATTAATAAATAATGAAAATTTGCTTTTTTACACGGTATGTTGTAAACATAATTTTTTTTTTTAATAAATTGCAAAAACTTGTGGTCTGTGAAATACTCAGAAATAAAGACTTTCATTTCAATTTATGGCAAATGACAAAAGAAATCAGAAAAACCACCTGCAATCTGAACGGTAGCTGGGAAATATAAACGCATATGAATGTGTGTGCAAATATTTAGGTTTCATGTGCTTTCATGTTATTTACTTTGACCATTCACATTTCGGTCTCCCTTGAGGCAAATGTTTGTGCTGACCTTCATATTTCGCACTAGCAAAAAGTTTTCCGTTTAGATTGCTTTTACCAGATATTCATTTCGAGAGAATTTTTTCCGCCTAATACAATTTTTTTTTTCTAGCGACTGCGATTTGAGCAAAAAATGAGACGGAACTTAATGAATTTTTACTAGCATCAATAAATAAAACAGCATAAAATGCTGAATTATATATATATTTTCCATATTTTAAATGTTTAATACGAGTTTTTAACAATTTGTATTTTTTACAATATTTACAAAAACTTTTACTACTTAATCCTTCACAAAGTGTTTGTGTATGTATTTCTTTTAAATGTGTGTGTGTGTGTACAAACCTTTTACATACTTATAGATATTGATGTTAAAATATTTTTGAGCTCTTTTGAGAAACTGGGTTAAACCATTTAATTGAAAAATGCGGGTTTTCCTCCATTCTATTGTGTGGTTGTATTTAGACGATATCAGAATGTGGTTTTGTGGAATGTTAAAATTAAAATATTTGCATTCATCAGCATGCCTACATCTATAAATGTACGTTAGGTTGATCATTACAACTAGGAATAAAATTTTTACATCATATTTTCTAAACCTCAACTCTTAAAGCTTTACTACTAGAGTCAACGATATAAAATGTAAAGTTTGTTCCTGAATTGATACGGTTGGTTGAGGTGCGTAGCAGAGTGTGTTAGTAGTTCAGAATATTCTGTGAAGTCTCAAAATATTAAACAAATCTATGCCACTATAGCCGAAAAGACCGTACCCTAATGTGCATATAGAGTTCGTCAATTGAAGTATTACCTATTAAATAGTCCACATCTTTTTTGTGTGAAATTATTTTTTAATAATTTGAAGTGCGAAAATGTGTAAACAAAATGAAATCTATTGGATATATTTACCACAGCTCTAAGCAAAAGCTTTTAGAAGTCAGAAATGTGTGCGAATCTGATTTTGCTGGTATTTTGTTTCATTCGCTTTAAATCTAAATATTTGTCCAGGGCCTACACTGACAAGTTTTTTGACCTCGCCTTAGGTTTGGTTAAAATGGCGGCGAAGGAGCTCAACACCCAATTAACTACAGAATGTCGTTTTGATACCATAGCGCCCGGGAGTATTTCGTATAGCTGATAAATTGTAAAATGTTGCTGAGGCTATGATTTTACAAATCCTGCGAAGAATTGTATTGAAACACCCCCAGAATGGTCTGACGTTTCCCTATTATATCTGGATATCTCCATAGAAGGTGTCCAATTGTCTCTTGTCCCTTTACGTCTCTGCAGATTCTGCTGTAATCGTTGTCGGCAATACCAAGTCTTCTCATCTTCCTCGACCTAACCTACCTCTAATTGTTGATGTAATTCACTATGAGATTGGTAACACTTCAAATACCAAACCCTGTATATAGCATTTTCATTTTAAATTAAACCTTTTTAAAACTAAATGAAACTATTTTCAAACTAAACGAACCCTTTTTCAAATTAAACGAAACTATTTTCATATTTAATGAAACTATTTTCAAACTAAACGAAAATATTTGCAAAATAAGTAAAACTCTTTTCAGAATAAATGAAACTTTATTCCATAGAAATGAAACTTTATTCAACTTAAATTAAACCATTTCCAAATTAAATTAAACAATTTCTAAGTATATTCATTTAATTAAACAAACAATATGTTATAAAATATGAAATTAATGAAGGGCTTGTTCACTCGCCGCTTTCGGGATTTGGATGATCATGTCCATAACGTAATTCGAACAATCATTTTGATTAATTTGTGCGATACTTTCTTCAATTACGCTGACTATGTTATGCTCAGTAGTTAAATCACTTAGTAATGATCGGGCATAGGATTTTAACTTAGAGAATGCCTTCTCGATCGGGTTAAGCATAGGAGAGTAAGCTGGTAAAAATTTTAATGTGCATCTGCTGTTGACCACCATATTCCGTATTTCTTGGGATTTATGAATTCTGGCATTGTCCATAACCAAAAATGAATTTTCTAAATTTGGGCTACTTTCAATTTTATCTAAGAGCTCTCGAAGAAATACTTGGAAACGGGCTGAATTGACAGTGGAAAGCGAAATAATTTTTTGGTGAACAATGCCAGCATTATTCATTGCAGCAATTAGAGTTTAATTTAAATTGGAAATGGTTTAATTTTATTAGAATATAGTTGCATTTATTTTGAATAAAGTTTAATTTATTTTGAAAAAAAATTCGGTTATTCTGAAAATAGTTTTATTTATTTTGGAAATAGTTTCGTTTAGTTTGAAAAAGGTTTAATTTAAAATGAAAATGCTATATATGTATGTGCAATGGCCATGCTTTTTAATTGTGTACCTTGTGAATAAGCAAAAATACAAAAGTCGAAGTTACATAAGATGTTCAAAGTGACCTTTTTTCAAAAATATCAGTTTACATATTACAATACAATATGTTTTAATAAAAAAAAAATCAAAGTAAAAAACTCATTTCCTTTTAATTGCAATTTTCCGTCTTCTGTAAATATATTTCCTAGGCAATTATTAAATTTCTTTAATTTAAGGTTTAAGTTATAAAACAAATGACAAATGTCTTGTTTATACGTAGCAACAAAATGTTTTTATCTTAAACAATTATATTCAAATAGATTAGCAATAAAATTTTAACTTTTATTTTCGAAAAAAATAAATAAAAATAAAAATAAGTCAGATTTTAACTTTTTTATTTGACTGGAAAAATTAAAGTAAAATTTTAACTTTTATATTTGACCGAAAAAATAAAAGTCAAATTTTAAGTTTTATATTTGACCGAAATAATAAAAGTCAAATTTTAACTTTTATATTTGACCGAAAAAATAAAAGTCAAATTTTAACTTTTATATTTGACTGAAAAAATAAAAGTAAAATTTTAACTTTTATTTTTGACTGAAAATATATCGGTGGAAAAATAACAATTATTTTGACTCTTTTGAAAAAAATTCATAACAGTTACGGTCCCTGCATGAAACCCTCCATTTTGTAAATGATCAATATACGATTGAAAATTATTCTCTCCTAAGAATACCCGATGACTTGCCACAAAATTTCATGCAGCAGGTTGTTTTTCAATAATTTTGTACACATTTGTTGCAGCTTTCATAAAATATACTTATGAATAAATTAAAGGAAAATATAACTTAATTCTTTTTTAATGGATCTGGTACAATATACTACTTAATGAGCAGCTAATCAACAATGTCGTGTAATAAAACTTCTGCCAATCCAAGCCAAGCTATTGATAATCGTGAATTTCTGTCATTAAACGGCTGTTGTTGTTGCTAAGCGTGTGCGTTTAAGTTATACGGTACTTAACACAATATAATCCTATTAGCATTGCTAATTTGTCCGCAAATTTGAACGCAACTCTCTAGATAGAATGTATTGAATGGCAAACATTCATATTAGAACGAAAAACTTCAATATTCACTGCAAAAGATAGAAAATTTCCATTACATAGTTTAGCAAGATATTCCATTCACTCTTCGCACCTCTCACACAACCACACTTTAATATTTATACCAATTACAAACATAATAATTATAGTAATAATAATTCAGCGCTTACATCATATACATATGTACTTATGTATATAGCTCGCTGTTTCGTCGAACTTCTCCTACAATTTGTGTTGTGCGTCTTGAATTATTCAGCGGTTTGACATTGACTGCCAGGAGGCGACTGATTATCTATAATTTTTGATGTTACTTGGCCCCGCCGAGAGGCACACCGAATAGAGGCACGTGCGCGTTAAACATTCGCTTACGGCGACTACATACATACATACATATTTCCACCACAAAGTATGTGTCCTAATAAATCGTTGCATGACTTATGATTTAATATCCTTTCATTATTATTATCGCTTTTTGACAGCACACAAACAAACTTAGTTGCATTAAATATTCTATTAATAAAAAAAAATTGTCATTTCACGAATGCTGTGCTGCATGTTGCTTTGCATAAATAAATTAATTTACTATGTACATAGTAAATTCATAAGTATATTAGGGGCACGCCTCTAAGGAACATACTTTCATGGCGGAGCTGAAATAACATCAGAATAACAATTGATATATGAATATGCACATATGTACTACACACATGCCACATGGCATCACAATCACTTGCATAGCTCTCACAAATAAGATATAAAAATAATTTCAAGTGAAATACTGTTAAAAAGGATAACCATAGCTTTAATCTCTTTTCGTTAAATTCATATGTACATATGTGCCTTTGAATATGTTTCATCATTCGCAATAAAAATGGGAATGTTATTCGTTCGAAGAATTCGAAGAATGTAAGAGTATAATAAATAAAGATATATGTATATACTCGTACTATACACATACACATAGTAGTAGGGAATTTTTCATCTACACTCCATTGCCAGCATTGTTGGCATTAAAAGCTGCCGCGACTCCATTTTCAATTGAACAAAAGTGTGGTTTAAATGGTTTTGAATATATTCTAGTGTTATCTTGCTTATAATTCACACCACAGATATGAAAATATGCGCGGAGTTTGTAGCATATGTACAGTGTTGTGCATATTATAAGCAGCAAAACTCAGAACAACGCAGTTAGCCACTTATGTTTATGACAAACCATATAAATAGAAGTTTCAAATCTTTTAGAAAATTTATACAAAATCGACAAACTTAAAAAATGGTCGTAAAGTTTTTCAACTATAAATTCGAATAAAAAAAAACATACGTGCACCTTAGTGTCAATTCTCAAAGAGATAGAGAGTTAAATATTGGAGTAGTGGTTGTGGTCGTTGGTAGTAAGTAGTAGTAGTAATAGTTGCAGTAGTAGTAGTAGCAGTAGTAGTAATAGTTGTTTACCAATTTACTAGTTGTTTAGAGTGGAATTAGTCGTAGCATTAGAAAAATAGTAGTAGTGTTAACAGAAACAGTACTACTACTATCTACTTATGCTACCACAAATTGCTACTAATATTTTTACTTACAGGTGTGGAAATTCAGAGTCGTGGTGATTTTAGTAGTAAGTATAAGAAGCAGTGGTCATAGTTACTAGTAGTAATAGAAGTTGAAGTAGTGGTAGCAGTACTAGAAGTAGTAGCAATTATTAGTACTAGTAAAAGTAGTTCTCGTTATGGTGGCGAATCAAACTACTGAAAGATCCTGAAATGGTCAAGAAATATTTAGTCCGAAAATAGTCCATAATCGGTCCAGAATTTGTGATCCAATGGTCCTCAAATAATGGTATCAGTTGGATATGTCGCTACCGTACAGTATGTACGTTTGTTTTTCTCATTCAACCGGTATGTGGTAAATTCGTTACGCGATATTGGTGCAACCTTCATGACGCGATATCGACACGACATTCGTTACGCGATATCGTCTCGATCTTCGTTGCGTGATATCGACTTGATCTTCATTACGCAATATAGATACGACTTACGTTACTTGAAAAATGAAAGTATGTAGTTTTGTTTTCCATTCCATTAAAAGAAGTCAAGTTTCAAGTGAATAAAAACTCGCGTAGATTTTTGATAATTGTTTTTTTTTTCTTTTTTTTTGCTGGCGGTGTCGGACATTTTCTCCTATACAAAAGTAAATTTGATTGATGCGTTATATAAGGGAAAAATCCCAACAAAAAATCACTGAAAGTCAACTTAAATTTTTATTCACTAAAAATTTATATGTGTTATATTTGAATGGGTTAAAAAACTGCATACCTACTTTAATTTTGTTTTTTAAATCCGTATGAAAAAGTTTAAAATTTTGGTGCCTATTTTTGTAATTTTCTCGAGTTTTTATATATTTTCTGATAAGTGTAAAATTATTTGTTTATATGGTTTACAGTTATATAATCAACTATACCTTTATTAAAAAGTGTCGAAAATGCGACGTAACTGTATTTTATTGAATTTTATTGCTCTGGATATTCACAACACCTTGTGAACTCCCTCATACGATATGCTCACATGATACTCGTACACAAGGCGAATCCATACAAGGTGGTGTTAGGTATAAATACAACTACAAAATTCATATGTATTTTGTTTTTGTTTCTGCGTAAGAGTTGTCAAAATTTAAATACATTTTGTTTTTGCTTTTACGGCTTTTGAAAGTTCATAAATAAAAATAATCAAATCAGCTGCTCGTATGCCATCACCTTCTATAAATTCGCCTTGCTCGTACACATATTTAATTATATTGAAAGAAATATATTCAAAGCATACTTTAAATTTGTATTAAACGAAATAAAGTATTTAAAATTATTACTTTCTCTAAAAATATTACAAACGTTACGCAAGTATTGAAATGAAATAGTCACAAAAAGTGTCCATGAAAAGTATTTGAAATTCTATTTTTTTTTTACATATGTTTGCATAATTTTTTACTGTCTTCTGACGTTTGTGGTGGCATTGTGGTGGTGGTGAATTTGCATTCCATGAATAAATATAGCAACTCATTAGTGTGTACAGATGTGAAAATGCATGCATACCAAGGCCTTTTTCGATGAACATTTACATGCACATAAAATTTAAATAAACTTAAATGTTGTCCATTGGCAAGCGCACACCTTGTGGAAGAATAATCCGATGCCGAATTTGATTTTGCGAAATGACAACTGCTGTCAAATAATTTAACAGAGGCAGACATATTAAAAAAAAAATAATAATAACAATAAAAATATTATGAAAAGCAACAGTTACTACACAACTAAAATCACCACCACAACCCTAATGCTAGGGTTTGGTAAAGATCAGAAAACGTCGCACTTTTTTCGGGCCGGAGTGCAACATTTTGAGAAAAGAATAAATAGCTCAGAGAAAATGTTGATAAAAGAACACAAAAATTTAACAGCCCTGACACTGGGCAGAATAAATGCAATACTATTTTTGGGAGAGAAAACGTTATTATTAAGGGGCTTTCAATAGGGACGCTACAAAAGTAGACTGATAGTGACAGCAAACGACTCCATATTTTTCCCCGCTCTTTTGGCATTTCTCTTCAGTAAGGTTTGCCATTTCATTATGGAAAGATATACAATCCTACAACGAGTCGAAATTATTAAAATTTACTACCGAAATTCGGGGTCAATGGCCTCAACTTTAAGAGCGCTACGTACAATTTATGGCCGTCGTCATTTCTGGCTGAATGGCTTCGTCAATAAGCAAAATATGCGTTACTCGTATTGGACAGGCAGCAATCCATACGTACTCCATGCGTCAACATTGCATCCCGAAAAAATTACGGTTTGGTGCGGTTTATGGGCCGGCGGCGTCATTGGGTCGTACTTCTTCCGTGATGATCAAGACCGGCACGTTACTGTGAATGGGAATCGCTACCGCTCACTGATAACCGAATATTTTTGGCCCGAATTGGATGATGTGGACTTGGACAATATGTGGTTCCAACAGGACGGCGCCACAAGCTACATTGCGAATGTCACAATCGATTTATTGAAAACCAAGTTTGGTGAACGTGCTATCTCACGAAATGGCCCAGTCAATTGGCCGCCTCGGTCGTGCGATTTAACGCCGTTAGACTATTTCCTGTGGGGCTACGTCAAGTGTATGGTCTATGCCAATAAGCCAAAGACGATTGATGAACTTCGTGCGAATATCGAAAGTGAAATTGCAGCACTATCGGCCTATTTATGCTTGAAATCCATCGAAAATTGGGTTCAGCGTCTGGACTTCTGCAAGCGTGCCCGTGGTGCCCATACAAAAGAAATCGAGTTCCATACATCATGGCATCGAATGTACTTTCACAGGAATAAATAATTTAATTCATATCCCAAACCGTTTTTGTTTCATTTTAAAAAAACTTTTGTGCGTTCCTATTGCAAGACCTGATATTTCTGACAACGTTTCGAGACGTGTAAAAAAGTCATCGGTGTTCTTTATTTTACTGTCTATCACACATTGCCGAATATACACGAAGATTAGTATTAACGCGAATCTTTTTAATACAAGAAAATACAAAAAAAACTACTATATGCCGACAATAAAAAAAATATATACTTGCACGTTTGCGACAGGACTGTACTCCGCCAAAATGACAAATTTAAATAAGTTGATTAACCAGAACTTTATACATATCGGCATATATATCGGTGTATATTTCTGAAAAATCCCGCGCAACACCGTCAGCAACAAAAAATTAAACACCACTTAGGGGTCGTGCACATATTACGTAACACGATTTTTGATCACTTTAATATTTATTATCATTCTAGGCCTCTGATTTTTACCTATATTCAGCCCTTGAATAAGATAACCTGGAATGCAAATCCACAAATCCGAGGAAGTCCTCGACTTTTTTTTCTTTTGTAAATTCGGAAGCACTTGTGCCTAGGCTATGATAACCTTTTCCACTCAATGGCTGTTTGTAATAACATAAAGCAACATAGATTTATATACCAAGAACTTCAAAATGACAACCAAAAAATTGACTTAACAACGTGAGTTAAAAAAATTGTGGAAAATGGGCGCGGCATCGCTCACTTTAGTGCAAATAGGCAGACCTTCGAAACTACTGTAACAAATCTGCCACACACTTTATGTACATTTGAACTTAATAATTACAGTTTTCACATTTATAGAATGCATATTTGATATTTTATTATATTACATAACAACGCGCTTAAATTTAACTCCATCTGTTTAATAAGACAGAGAAATGCGTAACAATCAAAAGTTTGGAAAATGGTCGTGGTACGTTAAAATCATCCTAAATATAGTTCAGCTGATTAAAATTTAGTTAATCTTATACTTAGTTAAACTTTCTCTGTCGATTAATGCACATACATATCTTTACGTAATTTATACCAGTGTTTATGTGTATGTTTCTACATATCTCCCCCATGAGTGTCTTAGAGCATTCTCGTTAAAAATTTTCATTACCATTGAGCTCCTCGCCTGCTGCCTCTCATTCTAGTTATTGTTATTTATTCTTGTTATTGTTATTGGTACATATCGTTTACGACCGGTACCACAAGGCTACAATTGTTATAAATATTACTCTGCTTCGCTTTGCAAATGGAATGGAATGTTGTTTTTCTTTCACTTCCTAAAAGTAATAGCAGTATATGTATGTTTTTCTATTTATATTTACATTATTCCCAGCTTCTATGATAACTTTTTCTTCTCTCATGACAAGGACAAATTTAATGTGTTCGGTATTTGTTTATATATGTATGTTTGTACATATGTAATAAATTAAGTGTTGTTTGCATCCGAGTCAGTTTGAATTAAATTGTGATTGATATTTCAGAATGTTGAATAAGATTTGTGGGATTATTATTTGTGATATTGTTTTATTTTATTGTGGCACAACCACCATAATTACTCCTACACACAAAGTTGGTTAGAAAGTGATTGACATGTTTTAAATTTAGCTATCGAAATTTTTATTTGAAAGCTAATCAAATGAGTTATTACTCAATTAAAGTGGCTTAAATTTTTCGACAATTGATCACCTCTTCCATTACGGTGAATTACAAAGTGTCAAAGTGTCAATAAAATTTCTATTGACCATCAATTACAATGAAATTACACACGCGCTGTCAACGTACATACCGAATTATTCCATAATCCCCAAATAATTAAGTCCTAAGCTTTTCGAAACACCCAGGAAGAAATATAAAAGAAATGTATGCAAACCAAATTTGTCGAGAATTGATAGAAATCCGTTTCAAACACACATCACGACATCAATCCAGCTGGAATACAATAATATCGCATTTTTGTTATTAAGCTTTATAAAATGTTCAAAATTTTCGACTCGCTCAACTGCCAAACTTATTCGTACATAGATGCGTGTTACTCCTTGCATGTTTACTTTACTGTAAACTTCGAGGAATTCCCAATATAAAAGTACAAAAACAAAAAAGAGAAACGTGACAAATATATATCTATTAACGTTTATTTTGAATTTACAGAAGCAAAAGCAAGCAGATAAGACTATTGTTTGTGTATACATCGGGTATACATACATCGAGTCAAATTTGAGCGGAAGACCGTGTGTGTAAATAAAATTATAACTAGAGAGTCGTATATAAATATATGAGCCTAGAATCATTAGATATGTTTTTACTTAAAATATTAACCCCAAATTTTTCCGAGAAAACGGTTTTCTTCCTGGACCCGAAGAAGAAGGTTAAGCACATTTGTGCTTGGCTTGCAAAAGGGAGCAGGAGGAAATAAATCTAACAAAAAAGTATTTCCTTGTTTAAATTGTCATGGCATGTATACCAATATTTTATTGTCTGCAATGCATCGCGTCTCACAAAAAATTTTAAATCGATATGTACAGCTCGAACATGGTTGAAGTTCATAGAACCTAACGAAACCCCTTCCAGTCCGGTAATTGCAGCTATGACGCCTATGTGCAATGAAACACGTGCGTCAGAAGGATTTTTCGTTCATAAAAAGGATGTGAGAAGAACAATCATTCGGCTCAAGATCAACAATGTCCTTGAGCCAACGGTGGACCGGTTGTAAAGCTGGCAGAGTACATGCAACAGCTGTGAAGGGCAATAAATTTGTTTGCAACATTCATCGCCAGATCAGCTTTCGTAATATTGTATTTGATAGTCCAATCGATGATATTATGTGATAAACTAAAACCCGTCCAAATTGAAAGGACCTCTCCGAGCCATTCGAGACCAAACGAGGTTTTAGAGGAGACCACTCAACCTGATGTGACCTCTTTAACCTGCTGTGCTATGAAAGATACGAGGTGGAGACTAAGCGAAAAATAGTTCTCGAATTTTGGTTTGGTAGGTTATTGAAGTACAAAACGTTCTCTCGAAATACTACAAGAAATTTAAACGATGAATCTCATGAGCAACTCATTTACCCTGATATGTACATACATATGTAAAAAGATTCCATATTATGCCGGCAACATTGGAATTCTACCGATTCGATAAGCGTACTATCATATGAAATAATTTCAAGATAGTGCCACAGTTTTAAAATTTTGGTAGGGGTTTCAACCCCAATTCCCCAATGCGCCAATGCATTCGTCCATTGTATTTTTGTAGATTTTTGCTACTAAGCTTCGATTTGTGTTATTGGACTAGGAGGGAGAATAATTTGACTTCTTTTTTTTCAGTATTTCGATTTTGCAACTTTCAATGGATTATCAACGAAAAATCAAACTTTTACTAGGTAATTTTTCTGTTTTTTCAACAATACTATCTTCATTCAACTTCTCATCAAAATCATATGTCGGCAATCTGGCAACCACGCGCATGTAAAAAACGACGAACCGGCGAAGCATAGCCGAAGTGTCGATAGTCAGCGTTTGTCGCATTCAGAGGTACCGGTGACTTTTAAAAATATCGTACTCTGTTAAAATTACTTGAATAAATACTTTGTAAAACGTATTTTTAACTAACTAACAGCGGACTTCTGACACATACGAATAAATTAATTAATTTTTAGAAATATCAAATTTTATGTAATAATAAATAAAATATTTAGAGCAACAAGGTTGAAAACAAGACAAGAAAACTAGAATTCGGAGGTTATAGCAGAGACTTATAACCAAATATAGCCTCGAGAAGGCAGATCACATTTCACTCATACGCCCCACTACTACTGATTTACAAACGCAGTTTGCCAGGACGTATGAGTAACCTTTTGACATGTAATAAAAATTCAACTAAACTAACCAGTAAATTCGGTTAATATCATTCCATTTGGTATATTTTACGCATAATGTACGTCCAATAGAATTTCAGTGGTACGAATTAATGTAATACTCCAAAAACTCCAATAAAAATGTATAATTAAAAAAAATTTCAAATTTGGAATAGACCCGCCAAAATTAGCTAACTTTAATTGAATTTACTTGCTAGATGCCATGGTGGTTGTCGGAGACAATATTAATGTGAGTAGTGAAAAGACCTTTCCCTGCAATTATCATAAAAATTATGATTTCTAAAATATAAATATTAATTAAAAATTTCCTAATAATAATTTTGCTGTCAAAATGTACATTAGCTACGCAGCACACACCTACTACGTTTTATGCTAATTTCATACATGCGCTATCAACTACATAAAAGCCCAAAACATACAAATCACCTAATTAGTGACATTTTGCTTAAGTTTTATTTTCCGTCCTCGATTAAAATCTCACAGCGGCTTTGAGGCAACATATACGAATAATTTAGTTTAATTCACTCAAATTTTGGTGACAAATTTTATAATAAACATGCAATGTTATTAACATTTTCGTAACTGAACCTAACCTACTAATGTTTTTATGGCTTCCGCGCACGTTACTGGGCAACAAAAACAATTACATGCTTTTGGTATTTATAACTTATTTTCGCCATTTTTCTAGTGATTTAATAGTTTTTCACGCTCATAAATTTTTGGTTTTGTGGAATTTGTTATTTATTATATTTTTTTTTTAGTGTTTTTGATGTATGTATTTTATGTCATTGCACTTAATCTTTGAGTTTGAGTACCACTGGAATTTTTAATTAGTTTCATTGTAAGTTTTGTACTTCTTTTCGTTACACATTATGCCTACTAAACAGGGATTATATTTTTTTCGGTTTCATGGAAGTGTCTTTAATATCTCAAAACTACACTAGGATGAGTAAGTTGGAAAGTAAGTAAGTCAAAGCAAAAACTTTTATATAATGTTCACTTAAACTTTCTAATATACTCCAAAAGCAGTATGAGCCTATCTTAATATGAGAATTAGGAATAAAACATGAAATATATACTATTGTATTGTGCGCGCTTCATTCGGTGTGTCTTGGGTACAAATCTTGGTAGGGGCAAGTAATTTGAAGTTTATTGAAAAGCATTTTTTAATAGCGGTCGTCACTCGGAAAACTACGGCAAATCTCCGAGTGTATTACTGCCATAGAAAAACTTATCACAAAAATCATCTTCCATTCGGGATCGGCGCAAAACTGTAAGTCCCTAATTTCTGGTGCGACATCAAAACGCACACCACAAATTGCAGGAGAAGTTTAGTCTAGCATCAACCTATAAGATGTACATATGTGTGAAATAATTATTGTTATATTGCAAATATTTAGTCTTACTAAACAAAATCATAAAATCTTTTTTAGAGTATTTCGATCCCGGCGAAAATGGCAAATCCTGATTAAAGAAATGTTAGGTTTATATAAGATTTTTTCTGTTTACTAATTACCGAAATGCTTCTAATTAAAAATGCAATGATATTTTAGGCGCCCATTGGAATGAAAAATTTCAAGGAAAATCATTCCAATATAACTCAACATTCTTCTCTCACTCTTTTTCTTGCCATACTTCTTCTTCTTGATCTTTTATTTCTTTATTGGCGCTACAACCACTCAGACAATTTGGGCGATTTCAACATAGCACGCTTGACGCTCCTCTGCTTTGCCAACTGGCACTAGCTAGAGACCCCAAGTGAAGCCAAGTTCTTCTCCTTCTGGTTTTTCGAACGTGGAATAGGCCTTTCTATCCTTCTGCCAGCACCAGCGGGTACCGCGTTGAATATTTTCAAGGCTGGAGCATTTTTTTTTTTCAAACGTACACCATAACCTAGCCAGCGTAGCCGCTGACTATCTTAATTTACTGAACTATGTCTTTATCGCGGTAAAGCTCATACAATGCGTTGTCTGAGGCATTTGCCGTCACAAAAACGGAAAGGTTCAAAAATTATTCAGATAATTTTTCGCTTGAACACTTCAAGAGCCATCTCATTCGATGTTGACAGCGTCCATGCTTTTGCTCCTGACAATAGCACGGGCATGATGAGAGAATGGTTTTGGTCTCATTGGCTCATTTGCCCATTCGGCCCAAAATAACACTTCTTACGATTTAAGGCTGACATTATTATCTATCGCACGCCCCTCACCCTGTTGATTTATTTGCAAATAAACCCATTAACGTCCCAATTTTTTCACGGACCTTAAAATTATGATTTTTTTTGAATATTTGAAATATTTGTATGCAGCTCTCTTAATCTTAAACCTGTTTCTGGTCCTAGCTGGTTTTTTCAATAACATCTTAAAAAGAACTACATATATCTAAAAAAGTACCATACTAGAAGATATTTCCAAATCAATCCAGTTCATTTAAAATTTTAAATTTTTCGGAAATATTTTTGCCGAATTCTTATATTATGAATTTTTTTTAAAATACTAGAAATACGATATTTCTGTATAGAATGCAACAAATTACTCAAATTTGGTTTAAGAAATATCGTTGGAAAATGAATACTTATTTGCTCATTTTCGCTGTTGCCTATTAAGCTTTTCGCTCACCCTAATAACTCGAAAATATAGGCTTCAATTTTTTAATCGTCACTTATATTACACAATATCCGGAATCCGATAAATGCTAGTTATCCAAACCCCTTACCAGTGCCTTAAAGTATAATAATTTCTAATCAATACATAGCACGCTTCTCATTATGAATTATACACCACTAACCATATGATACCCAATTCCTTAGAACACCCACCATGTACAATAATTGTCAAATTCTTTTTTTTCCTTTTTTTTTATATATCTACATAACTCAATAATGTTATTCATAATATAAGTGATGTAATTATTTATAAGTACTTCTCTTTCCAATAAATAAATAAATTAAAAAAATAATAATTTCTACTCGGTTCTGGTATGTAAAATTCTGAAATGTGCCGAAAATCATATGGTCTGAGATCGATTTGCTAAATACTTTCGAAGATTCTGAAAAATGTTTTTTTTTTTGCTTTAAATGCTTTATCTTAAATTACTGGAGCGTCTTCTTTTACAGCTTTTGAATAAAATCTTTTGGGTTTTCATGAAAAAAATTAAAAGCATTTAAAAAATCGCATCGATTTTAAATCGTGTGAAATCCAGCATAGGTCCGATAGTCAACTGAAATGATTAGGTACGTAGCCAGTCATTGTTGAGCGCAATAATTTGGTTTTAATTTTACCTAAGCAGGTAACATAAGTCTCTTTACGAAACTTTAGCACTTACTAACTAGCTCATAGTTTACACGTTTAGCATCATAGCATTTCGTATCAATCACTGACAACAGGCGTGTTGTATTCTTATCTATATTTGCCTAGTTTACAGATACATATAAAGCACTCTTTTTCCATACGATAACTGAAGAGGTTTATTTTACTTCTTAACAGCAAGTCTACATACATAAATACATATATGAGAAAATAACCATAGTGCAGTATTACATATAATAAGCGCCTATTACTCCACTTTACTACGCCAATTTCCCAACTAATATCGTCGATTCCTACAAAGAAAGTTTATCAAGATTTTGGCCTTTTTCTAAAGCATTTTTTTATTGGGAGGTATATACACAAGCAATATGTAAATGTATACGTATGTGTACGAGTAGGTATGCATTACACTTGCGTGCAACAAATTGACTACTAATCAAATTTACGCCAAGCACTTAATATTTTACAATAACACCATCTCACTGAGAAAGTTAAACTCATGTAATATATAGTATATACATTATAGTAGTCCAAAAAAATTAAAATTACAATTCAATTGCTCCCAACCCTTAGAAGGGTTATCTGTTGAAAAATAGTACCCAATTTTTCTCAAATCAAAAGATCTTAATTGGCAAACTCTGCCTGGACTTGCAAAATACCATACTCGTCTGTTTATTTAATTTATTTTTATATTAACCATATTTTGTATAGTTACATCAAGTTGTGATTTTGGGATACTCACAAAAAGTTTTTGATATGAAACAGAGTTTTTTGTTTTAAAAAACATTGTTTTCCAAAGCTTCTATAAAATTTTCACGATAAAATGATGAAACAGCTTGAGCGACCTCCAAATATTTTTAAAATTTCTATTTTTTATAATTCTTGTGCTCAATCCACGAATTTAATCCCCGGACTCCATGCTTGTCTGATAAACACGCAACCTCTATGCCAAGCCGGCATGTGAACTGTTGTTGTTTTCCACTTTCCTAGTAGGAAGTACGGGGATCATATTCTCTGAAATATCAGTTATATTTGATATCGCTTAGATTGTTTTTGCCTTCTCAAAAAAAAAAAAAAATTGGACTTGCGCTCAAAAATTAGTGTTGATAATAGCCTATTAAATTTTTGCATAATAATGTGAAAGTTCCATTAGCTAAAAATTTCCGTTAGGTTAAGTTAGGTTGGAGCTGCTGCAACCATGCAAGTACACGGATGCCCGCGTAGGCTTAAAAAGCCCTTTGTGATACCGCTGGCGGGGGCCACTACTTTTTTTTCTTCCTTCCCTTAGAAGGTAATCCGCCGAGTGCGCCTTAAGCAGTACAGAAGGTCGGGGGAATGCTTGCCGAGCTTACGTCGGCCAAACAGTTTATTTTAAAATTCGTTTCGAGTCCTGGACAGGGCGGGACAGTGGCAGAGATGATGTTCGATGCTCTCCACTTCCCCTTCGTCATGGCAGCTTCGGCAGAAATCCTTAGTTATGCATCCCAATCTCTTCCCGTGTGTGCCCATAAGGCAGAATCCGGTTATTACCCCAACCATTAGTCTGAGGCAATCAGCGCTTTGGATCGCTTCACCTCAACCTTTGGCCAAACTTATCTGGTAATCTGAAGGTTTATCATCTTCTCCTACACACAAAAACAAATTTCGAACGTACTTTGTACGGAAGAAAATTCTTGACACCAACTGTAAAAAAAATGATTGAAAATAAACGCAAATTTTCATTTAATTGAAACTTGCACATTATTGTATTTAAATTTAACACGCTATAAAACTGCAATTGTTTCTACAAATTCTGATTAAAAAGTTTGGAATTTAGATAAAAATTTCCAAAGTTTTTCTAACCTATGCACAAAGTGTGAAATTTGGGTCTATATAGTTTCAGATAGGAAATGAGTTATACTTTCATAAAAAAAAGATTAATAAACGTTAAACAAGCAGAAGAAAATTGTCAAAACTTGTCAAAATATCGCGACCCTATTAAATTTTCTGACACTGTATATGTATATATATATATCTTCTTTTTTTTTAGTCAAATACATATCCTCTACCTGTAAAACTTACAAAGGCGGTTTTTATATTTTTTTTCGACCCACTCTAATGAACGTACAGCTGTAGAGTTTTCACTTTTCCACCTTTCTATTCGATTGCCACTTTGACGTTCCAATTTGCGCTAATTTGCTGTTAAAGTGAAAATAAATGAATGCCGAATCACAAAAGGAATGAAAATTGAACTTTCTGATAAAAAAAACTAATTTTTAAGTGGCTTAGCAAATTTGCCACCTTAGCACCTCAACTAGCTGCTGATAAAAGTAGTACGCCAGAATTTGTGAAAGAAAATTGAAACCCATTTAAAAAGGGCAGGCTGCTTTTGGCATTATTATTATTGGCACATTTCTAAATCCATAATCGAGTGGCAAAAGAACAAAACACATTGGTTTAAATTTAATTTTAGCTACAAAAGCAATCCTGTTACCATATTCTGTGAAACATGGCAGGTGTTTGTTGTTGTTTAAAAATGCAAACCATTAGGTCAGGTAAATCTTGGTGTAGTTTGTAAATTTATATAAAAGCCAATTCAAAATATTTGACAGGGGAAACCCAACCAGCTCGACATATATACAAAAGATTATCTTCAATCTATTGAGACATTTTTTTGCTTGGACTAAATGCTGCCCTGCAAGTGATATTAAATCCAAACCAATCGAATAGCCGTAAAAAACAGAAACCGTAGAGAAGAGGGATATTAAAATTTTTCGAGTAATATCTAACTATATTATTCTAAGACTTAAATTCTAAATTTTTTTATAGTAATAAATATTTTTTAAGTATTCAAAGACATTTATTTTGAGACTTCTAAGCTAAAAGTATTCTCATAACAACTATCAGAGAGATAAATATTTTTAAATCGACAACCACTTTTTCTAAGACTTATATTATGAAAGTCTTCTCATAATATTGTAATTTCCAGCGCGTTAAATATTTTTAATCTTCAAAAATTTTTATTTTGAGACTTTTATTATAATTATGAAGAAACAATAAAATCGAAATCATTTCGTGACTAGTTCGGGAGCAGCTTGGCATCAGGTCAGAACTTGTCACTAACTCACTTTTTAATTACAAGTTATTTCTTATAGTACTTCAAATTTTTAAGTTACAAAATTTGAGCTTTCACGTCAAAAATAATAAAAAAAAACTAAGTTCGTGGCATTCTGAACTAGTCCCGAAATCGTACTGAACTCGGCCCAAAATGGTTTCGAACTAGTTTCGCACAGATTTTGAACTAATCCCGCGATGGTCCCAAAATAGTTAAGTCTTTCAAGAATCTGAAAATGTTTTCTTACTGATAATTATTATGCAAATACTTTTATAATATAAGTCTCAAAACAAAAGTATTTTAACGACAAAACAATATTTCACACTGATAAGTATTATGGAAAGCCTTTATAATAAAATGCTCAAAATAATAGTTATTAATTATTTAAAAAATGTGTCTCACTCATAATTATTATCCAAATAATTCTTACCAAAATTAGGATGAGTTATTTGAAATTCGGCGGTTAAAAAACTGGATACCATTCTGGATTCCTATTAAAAAATTTTACGAAAAAGTTACCCCAAAAATTAAATTAAATTTAAATTGATGTTTCAAAAGTTATTTAAAATTTGTTCAAAACAATCGTGTCCACAAATAATAAAATTAAATTTGACCACCACAAAAAAAACTTGAGTCTCATTGGTGAGGGCTTTGTTATACTCACCCGGCGGATTCATCAAATAAATAAATTTATCAGCCCATACAGCTTGATCTTCAATTAATCGCATAGTGTAATTCATTGAAAACAAGTATACCATGCAAATTGAATTGTGACGAGATTTCAACATTTTGGATTAGGCAATGTTTTTGAGTGAAAGCTGTAATTAACTTAAATATAGTAACTATGTATGGATACACTGTTTTTTTATTTTTTTGTTCTTGTATTTTGCTAACAGGCTATATTTATAATGGAATTGGTGCATAGCGCTTAAAGCTTTCCTCTGCTGTCGTTAGTTAGCATTAAAAATTCCATTATTTCTGCAGAAATTACTAAAAATAAGTAAAAAGTTGTACGCGTACTAAAAACTTTTGTAAGAGCCTTAAAAAGTTTAGATCTTCTTTAGAAGTCGAAGGAAATATTTCAGTATTTAATACTATTTATGACTTTAATTAGCCAAATGCGTCACTTGTTGTTTGAAAATAATGAAATTTATTTTTTTTTCCTTCAAAAGCTGCTTGTCTTTCCACTCCATTTACCACTTTTTTTTTTAGCATAATTAATTTGCAAGAAAAATGTTAGGTAAAAAGTGTGAGCGACAAGCGACTTATATTACTTCCGCCGCAGCAGAATGTGTAACGTCAACATCTTCGAGACATGCGACACTATTCGACGAAAGCAAAAGTCATGGTCATTGGTCAATCCAAGTAAGCACAATAATCGATAACATCGTTAACTAAATCAAACCCTAACAGCGAAGAAAAACGTATGTGACTTCTATATTAAGAAGAGGGAACTACAATTTTAAGCTAATCGCATATGGAATATGATATTTGTGACAAGATTTTTCATGGCAGAAATACACTCGTAGGTGATCGGTATGAAAAAAAGTATGGTCTATAACTGTTGGTCGATATATTGGGTGCACTACGTTACGCACATGGTACACGCTCGGCTACAGCGGCCGCGTTTTCCAAATATTTTCTTAAATAAGTCGATTAATTGATGCGCTATAACAGGCCCGATGAGAGGAGGGGTCGGGGCTTGATTCCCCCCGGGGCCGGAGTTCTCGAAAGGGCCCGTATTTTTCAAGAAATCTAATGAATAGTTAAATTATAATGGTTTTGATAGTCGATTAATGCAAACATTTATTTGAAAGTTGTGATTACCGATAAAGCGCGATCTTGTGTGCATGTAAAAAAAAAACTGTGTTGTAAATTAGCAAAAACTAGCAAAGTAATGTAATAAGTGTCGACACAACAGCCGCCAACCAAGCCCACTACACTGTTTAGCGCATTTTGTTAGCGTTAAGGCACTTTCAAATGTATACTATAGGAAAGTTCCTCCTTACCATCGAATGTCACCATCAGATGCTTCCCTAGTCGTTTAGAAAACTCTGGGCGAAATGCATGCGCGTCAGTAGGAAAAAAACATTTAACTTTAACTGTGACATTGACGCTTACAACTTGAAAATCTACGAATTTGTTTGAAGTTTTTCGTGTTCCAAGAATGTTGTTATTATGCTCCGTGCTTCGAGAATGAAATTGATCCGTCAGAGTCCAATCCAGAAGTAGGATTTCCAGACTATTATCAACGCATTCGCTGCCGCCAAAGCTCGAAAAGCTCACTTTTTAGTTCCAAATAATTGAAGATTGGAGGATTTTAAGCTGCATGTTGAAAAACTTAATCATGATAGTCAACAGACTTCGAAATAAAAGTTTTTTTCACTAATCAGATCGATAAATAAATGTTTGAATAAGATGTTTCTGTCTTCTTATTAACTGCCAAGTCCTGCTATCCGTATATACGTATATTCCGATATAATCTGAATAAATATTTCCGACCAAAAGTCTATATATGAACTGATTAATACATGCTATTGATTTTAGAAATCGTATAAAAAAAATTTGTTTCACCCAACATCAACTATAAAGCAAACTCAATACAGATGTGATGAACTGATGAGAGCAAAAACGTCGTATTTGACTTATTCCTTAAAAACATTGAAGTAGTAAGTAGAAAGATAGTTGATGAAATTAATGAAGTATTCGAAACTTTTTACCCCGGGGTACGGATTTCCTCTCGGCGGCCCTGGCTATATGGCATGTGATGCTGTCCTGTTAGAAAAATATTTCTTCAGTCAACAATCCGTTCAATTGGTGTAGAAGATAGTGGAAATCATGGCCTCGAAGCCTTCGCCGATGATGGTGGTATTCTGGTCGTTCTAGTTTTTAAAGAAGTTAGGGCCATCGATTCTAACCGCCCAGAACTCACACCAATCAGCTTATCTCTTTACTCCACATGCGGAAATTTTGCATGTCCATTGAGTAAAAATTGAGCTATTTTACTGAACAGATTTTTCTCACGATAAGATTTCTAAACTGAACCAAGGTTTTTCTCACGATAAAACCAAATTGAGCTAAATCATTAACAGCGTTGCCAAATCCGAATGATTCTCGTACTCCTTTTAAACTGTAGCTAAGAAACTTATATTTAGTAATTAAAGACATTGTTGAAATGAATAAAAAAAATCGCTGGAAATATATTCTGATGAGAACAGGTGTTTGAAGAAACTCTTATATTCACTTTTAATTTCACTCTCGTTACTATTATTACTCTATCTTAGTAAAAGCTCATAACTTCTGTATAACTTTCACTAAGCTATTGATGATGATGAGATGGCGCATTGGCAACTGCCTTGCCCGTGTCTAGCTAAGAGTAACTAACTAACACAAAGAAATTCAATAACTAAGCAGTTTCCTTCCAATTAAGCATTTTCTTCTCTTGCCTATCTCCACTTTCAACTTCTTTCAACTTCTCTGCTAAACGGGAAACTTTTAACTTTCAATAGCTTGCTTGCGTTCGAGAAAACACTGTGATTTCAATTTAATAAGGGACAGGAAATGCTGCAATTGACGTTGTCCAATAAAGGCACAAAAACCAAAACGGCAAACGCTAGAAGCTTACTAATGGAATTACTTAATACTTACACAAAGCTAGCAGCGCAAAAGCTGGACAAATATTGACATGAATAGCGGTATGTATGTATGTGTGAATGTACATATAAAATGCTCTTGTGTCGCTTTAAAGCACTTAAAATTCTATTTTCTAGAGTACTTACGAGTTCATTTGATTTGTATGCGTGTATGTATGTGCTCTTCTTGGAAAAGTTCATCACCTTAAGTGATGCCACGTTTGAAGTTATAAATGTTTGCTAGGTTGTTAAAGATTTTATATTTACCTTCGCAAGTAATAGGCCATTTAAAAAGTGAGTTATTTTGTTGACATTGATTGGTGGCGAACGGTAAATATTTTTAGGATTCCTTTCCAGTGTTTGCCTGTAAATATTTGAGTTGGTCAAAAATATATAATTACAGTGTAGAAGCTTTAACCTTTAAATACTTTAATATATCCCGCAAAGTTCGCGTATGCTATATCTTGTGCGATGCTCTTTTTAATTGTTTTGTAACAAGCCAAATGGAATTTGTTATTCTCCTACACTGGCGCAGACTCCTTATCTATAAGAAATGTTGAACATAAAGTCTAGGGAAGTGGGAAAAGTTATGAAATACTAGCAGTAGTAAAATGCTAAATTTCTGCTGTATCCGAATACGAATCAGAATATAGAAAAGTATTTTTCATTGCTTTTCAGATATAGATCCAGATTCGATTTTTTCATCTCGATCTGAAAATTTTTATAGTTTTGTTTGTGTCAATGCCTGTTCGTATTTTTTTGTATTTCATTCATATGTAAAATAAACATGTTATGATGTGACCCAAACGCAGTGCGATTGACGCAAAATTATGTGCTTTCTGCTGCCGTCTGATTCCTTCCCCAATTTCAACTTATAAATTTTGGACTATGCATATTGGTTTTCTAAACAAAGGCTTCTTTCTGCCTAATGTTTTTTGAGAAAATGTGTTTCTGAATTTGTGAGGGCAACCGGAATAAAGATAATATACAGTCATCTGCTCCTTAAAGAACTTACCTTACCTTGATTTCGTTGTACGAATGTACTCTTTATTCTGCTTTTTTTTAATTGTAAATTTATTAATTAAAATAGATGTAAATTTAAAAAAGTGACTATTTCCCATCATTGTGAAACCTTTTACTTAATCCTTTTTTCCACTCCTTGTCGGAATTTCTTTCTATGCAAATTACGCTTTCTTTACGAAATTTTTAAAAGAACACAATTTTTTTTTATTCAGAGGAATTCTCTGAGCGAAAAAGAGATAACCTGTGTTAAATATAGGGTCTTGCAATAGGGTATTTCTCTTCAGTAAAGTTTGCCATTTCATTATCCAACAACGAGTCGAAATTATTAAAATTTACTACCGAAATTCGGAGTCAATGGACTCAACTTTAAAAGCGCTGCGTCCAATTTATGGTTGTCGTCATTTCTGGCTGAATGGCTTCGTCAATAAGCAAAATTTGCGTTCCTCATATTGGGCAGGCAGCAATCCACACGCACTCCATGAGTCAACATTGCATCCCGAAAAAATTACGGTTTGGTGCGGTTTATGGGCCGGCGGCGTCATTGGACCGTACTTCTTGCGTGATGATCAAGACCGCCACGTTACTGTGAATGGGAATCGCTACCGCTCAATGATAACCGAATATTTTTGGCCCGAATTGGATGATATGGACTTGGACAATATGTGGTTCCAACAGGACGGCGCCACAAGCTACACAGCGAATGTCACAATCGATTTATTGAAAACCAAGTTTGGTGAACGTGCTATCTTACGAAATGGCCCAGTCAATTGGACGCCTCGGTCGTGCGATTTGACGCCGTTAGACTATTTCCTGTGGGGCTACGTCAAGTCTATGGTATATGCCAAAAAGCCAGCTAGCGACGATTGATGAACTACGTACGAATATCGAATGTGAAATTGCAGCAGTATCGGCCGATTTATGCTTGAAAACCGTCGAATAAAAAGTTAAATTCAAACGTTTTTGTTTTATTTAAAAGAAACTTTTGTAGCGTTCCTATTGCAAGACCCGATTTATGTACTCTTACAAGTGTGCTTATGAATTTATAGTCGCAGTTATGCAGATGACTTCCGTATCTACTCTTCCTGATCATAAATTCTTGCCAACACCTCGTTTTTTTTTACTTCTTCAACTTCTCGTTATCTGTGAATTGACTCGTGAAAAAATTACGCAAGTCACACCTGCTAAGGAATTTTCTTATGCTGTAGTGAATCAAAATATATGCAAAAACAAAAAATGCAAAATGAAAGACAGGCAGATAATGTGAAAGGTAAGCGATATATTTTCGAAGTGGAGCGTAAAAGGGAGCTGTGAAATCAACTAAATACAATATATATTTACTTGTCTACTTACGTATGTATGCATGTATGTATGTATGTAAGCAAATAATTGAAGCAAGTAAATAAAATGAGCTGATATGAGGTAAGGTAAAATTAGAAAGTGAGTAAGATGAAGTTGTTTACAGTGAACTGAAAGCGTAACTGCTTTGGATTAAGCTGTGATTGCTGAGATGGATTAAGTGTTTCAGAAAAATGTTGATTGCCTGCATTTGTTTTCAGTTTCTTTCCGCTAAACCATAGTTCACACATACATACTTAATACTTAAAGTCGGACAAATATAGCGCTAAGTAAGTGTAGTTAAATTTGCGTATGAAGAGTAGCGTTTTATTCAATTTGTGAATAAAGTGCAGATGTTTAATTTTAAACAGATTTAGTACTAACGGTGGAGTAGATATATATTCGCTAAATTGCAAAAACTTTTTAAATTTTTACGCTCAATTATTTAACCAAGTTTCACCATGATTAACAAAAATATCCACCCTTTTTTTACCTTGGTTTTTTGTACAAGAAACGAAGCATTCAAGCCTAAATTGGTTTCTCATTCCGCTTGTTTATAATTACCTAGCACTTTTCCCAACTAAGTAACATTTTCAAGCCGCAAGCGCACGTGCCCATTTTTACTACATCAGCAAAAGAGAGCTATCAAATAAAAGTAACGTTTTTATGAATTTCGTGGTTATTTAAATTTTTCAATAGCCTGCTAGTATACTTTTGTTCCTTGTTGTTTGTCGGAATATTACTCGCAAACTTAAACAGAATTTCACGTTAGCAGGTGAATTCGATAGCGAAAAAAATATTAATAATAAAAATTGTTGTTAAAAATAAAATTTCTAGTGCCTGAATATGCTCGATAAAACTGAGACTATAATCTAATAAAGGACAAGAGTCATAATAAGAGACAAGCGTCATAATAAGAGACAAGCGTTCTACACATATCGCCCAATGGTCAATTTCATTGCCTTAAGCCTGAAAGTATGCTTAGAAAAATGATAACAGTTTCAATAACTTTGTAATGCGTTATTAGCGTGTATAAAAATAGGCAGATGCAATGGTATTTTATACATATGTACTTGTATTGAATATAATCCAAAGAAAAATGTTGATTTAAAATTCATTCGGTTTGGTAGGAACACCTTGTTTTGGACGCTTGCAATGGCATGGAATGACCTGAAAAAAATAAAGGAAATAAGGGATAGGAGAAAAGGATAGGAGAAAAGATAAGGATGGGAATTCATTTCTGCTGCACAAATCTTTCAGAGTCTTTAATTAATCTGAGTGGTTTTTCGATGGGTAGAGAATAAACAGACCCAAACATGCTCCCTCTCATCAAAGGGAAAGCAGTAGAGATACAGATGGAATGATCTATGTTATTCCCATCTTCCAAGCACACACATCGATTATATCTACGGCGGCCATGTGTTACCCTCATAGGTTGTGGTCTGTAATTAACCCAATTCCTATATACTTTACCTACGTGGAATTTTGTCACCGCCCTGCACGGCATTTTTAGAAAACAGGAAGCCTCTCGTAATGGCGTCTTGACTTGGTTGGTTACCAGGTGTCGGTACTGCATCAACGAATCCCATCCATCTTATTCATGCCATCCCTGAGATGCCTGATTATCCTGCTATGCTTGGCACTACAAATGCCTGCGGTCCAATGGGATCTGTCAATGACCTGCAATTAGCCAAGTCGTCAGCTAGTTCGTTTTCTTGAAAGCGCAATATTTTCCATTCTTCAACAGAGTTCAACCTCAACTTAGTTTCTTGGACAACTTTTAAAGAGGTGAATGCTAAGATGGAGCCGAAAATAGAGTGTACTTCTCTGACCATTTTCCAAAGTTCTCATTGTCGTGCCACAATCGGATCGTTAAATCGGAAGTAGCAAGTCCAACAAAGCATTCATAGTCACTCATGATGTTGTGCTCTCTCCTGCTTTCTGCCAAACTTTGATCTTTTTGACAAGGCCGTGTAGAGCTGATTCACAGAATTTCCATTTCGGTATGCGACAAAACCTTTGAATATGCGCTTCAGACTTTTCAGTATGAAAGATATCTAGCTGATTAACCTGAAGCTTTCCGCAAGTGCGTAGTAATCGTTTTCTGATTCTGGAATCATTACTATCCTAACTTTTGTCCAAATCAGAAGAATAGAACCAAAAATCAGACAAGCTCTAACTACCCCAACGAGTTTGAAAACCACCCCAACATTTTAGCATTTCTGGATACTCGCTGTAGAGAACTCCACAGGCTCCTCATACATCATCCGTGATGCAATGTATCATTCTCATTATCAGAATCAGGAATTAACCTGCTGCTCGGAAAGCGGTCATCCAGCAGAGTTTTATAGGTATCTAACAGTGACGTAGTATTTTCTCTATCAGACCTTTTGAGAGAGTCTAAACGAACCTTTTGGTCTTGTTGAAATGCCTAGCACGGTCACGGTCGATGTCACTGTAGAAGTTCCTATACCAAATTATTCACAAGTTATAAGAAATCTGGCCTGCTAAAAACTCAAATTTAATCAAATTATACAGAAATTATATGAAACAGCAAAATGTAGGTGTCAAATGGTTCGTTTTGCTCGGGAAAATATTTTTAGCTCTCCATATTTTGAAGAAGGTTGCCGCTTGCTTCAAAATTCGAGTTTAATTAAATTATACAAAAATGTCGTGGAAGAAGAATATCTGGGTGTGAAATCTTTCATATCGCAAGGAGAAATTTTTGAATAGGGTTGCGATTTTTTATAAATATGCAAATGACAGGTAATAAATGAGTATAGCTAGGTTACTCAAATTTGTATTGTATCTCAAAATGCAATTTCTCCAATCTCTTTTTAAAATACTTATCAATTGTACATAAAATTTTATTAATTTCTTTACTGGGGATTATTTGGCAACTGCTTCATGCATTTTTGTTTAATTACAGTGTCCAGAGTACTATTATAAATTTGTTCACATAACGGTGATTTGTAACGGCCTAAAGCAACCGATATATGTAGACAAAGAGATTCACTATAGAACAAAATGTTCAGAATGAAGAAAAAGTCCATCCCTCCATTAGTTCGTGCTCCCGATAACTCGAAGATATGTATATTGAGATATTTCAAAGAAATTTAATACACATGTTGTCTTTGACCAAAGTTATGTTCACATTGAAAACGTGCTTGATACATAAGTATTAAAAGCACGGCTACATAATGAAATTTGAGTTGGTGAAATCAACTTTAAATTTGAACTCAGTAAGCCTATTTACTAAAATTGTGAATATGTCACAACAATCACGCCCATCACTCATATAACGGTAATAATTTACGTACCAGTTCATGAACTGTAAAACGTATTGATTGCTTAGATTGCCTTTTCACTACATGGTTGGTTATCTACCTTCGCGTTCACCTTTTTTTCTTATCTCTCTTCATACAAACTCTGAAGTCACAGAGGACTTAAAACGCATGTAACTGAAGAAATGTAACAAGTTGGAGAAAGTACAATTATGACTGTATTCCTTGTAACATTTAAGGTTGATTTACAACAAAACAAATGTGCGTAAATCAGCGTTTGAAAAATGTTTAGCAATATCAATGCCAAATAGTTGGAAGGCCACAAAGTGAGGCAAACTTGGAAAACTTTGTGGGTAACTTTGCATTTGGTTGACTTATATCAAAGTATAAGCGTAGGAAAGCATAAAAGGGCACATCCAAAAGGAATATATTATTCTAACTTAACTTTTCTGAGTTCACAAATGCTCAATCAAAAACTTTCGTAATAGAAAACCATAACTTTTACGGCTAGCCATCTTTTTAAAGGAAATAACTAGGAGATATATTGTTGTCGTACCGTCTTCTGGGCTTACATGAATATGAATGTCATATATTTATATGCTTATGTAGATTAATGCGTATTTGAACTAAGGCAATGCTTTTGGAATTATCTTGAATATTATTATTTTAATTATTTAAGAGAAAATTACTAAAATAATCGAAGAAAGTTTTTCAATCGCAAAATGCTTGATCAAGTATTCATGAAAAGAAACAAAATCAAAACTAATAAGAATTCCCAGAGTATTGGCCGTTACATTTATTAAAGATATTCGTTTTTGCGAATGGAGGCGAATTCAATGAGGTAGCGTAATTGTTACACTACCAGACCATAAATTATTCGACATATCTTACTTATATTAAAAATGTGAAAGCTTGTGTGTGTGTGTGTTAGAGAGAGTGTGTGAGTTGTTATAAAATTTTCAGGACCAACCGGCTGGAGGGAGTTATACTATAAATTTAGCACACAAATTGCCTATACCCTACGCCAACATATAGGCTTTATTTTATGAAGAAAAGTTATGGTCAATTAAAGAAATAATTTAAATCTCAATTTTCTTTATAATAACCGAATAGATCTGGATAAACCGTTATATGGGTTACTACAGAATCGATTTGAGCAGAGAGTTGGGCTTAAAAAGGATTAATTTTTCAAATGTTTTGAAAGAACGTGGCCATCTGCTATAAAACACCGTTTGAAATACATAAATTAAAATCAGAAGTCAAATTAAATATTGAAATCAAATATTTCAATATGGGTGTCAACTGAAAGGGGCTTAAATAAGCATCATTTTTCAAATGTTTTGAAAGAAGGTTGCGATCTGCTTAAACACAAATTAAATAAAATTTAAAATTAAAATAAAATTTTACAATTTGAGTGACAAGGCAAAAAAGATTTAAGAAAGCTTAGATTCAAAAAAATTTGTCCACAGGGTTGCCAGCGGTTAAAAAAAAAATAAATGAAAATCTTTAGGGAAGTGAACTATTAAAATCAAATTTTACATTATGGGTAGGGTATGGAAGGAAATGGCTTAAAAAGGCTTGATTTTTCAAATGTTTTAGAAGGGGATTGCCATCTGCCTAAATACAAATTATGCAAAACCAGAAACATTACTATCATTTTGCAATTTGCATGCCAGGCGTAAAAATTTATGACAGGTTAGATTCAAACAATTTTTCAAGATGGTTGCCATCTGTTTAGAAAATGAATTAAATTCATAAATAAAGTCAAATATTAAAATCAAATATTGGGTATCGAATGAATGGGCTTAAAGAAGCTTAATTTTTCAAAGGTTTTGAAAAAAAGTTGCCAGCTGCTTAAACACAAACTAAATATAATTAAAAAAGTAAATATTATTTTACACTTTGAGAGTCAAACCAAAAGTTTTAACCGTAGAACAGTCTTTAATTTTTACGACGTAAACAACCTTAGGGTCGTTTTTGACCCTGACTATTTTATTATGAATGCAAAAATCATACAAAGTTTTATTTATAAAAGAAAAGTTTAAAACTCATATTTTTATTCAATAGTAAGGGAAACAATTTTTTAATAATTTTTTAAACACTGTGCACAAATATTTCTATTGTGAACATTTTTGCAAACATTTTGTTCGCATATGCAGCAGACTAATTCAAACTTGTTTTCTTTTGTGTCCGCTTTTTCTTGGACACACATTGTACATCTTCCACGTTTTTTAATTTGTGGTGGTATTGTTAAAGGTCGTCTAGATGATGGGCCAGCAGAAAAATTTACGGCTGGTGAGTCGGCATCAATTATTTTTCGTTTTAGTGACTGAGAAAACTTATTTCGTGTGCCTCTTGGTCTATGCTTCATATATTCCACTGCTAAATTTATACCAAGATTATGCAAATACTTTTTACGCGATTGTTTGCCATGCTTATCTAAAAACTCATGATTACATTCTTTATATATAATATAAGCATTGAGCGCAGAAATATCCACTATGTTGGCAAAAACACACATCGGCCAGCGTTTTGTTTTTCGTTTGCAACTGTAACCTGATAACATTTTGTCAGCATTATCAACACCGCCCTTCGTTTCGTTGTAATATTTTATTATTGCTGGAAGCTTTTTGGGTTCAGGCCCATCATCAGGTGGATGGTGTAATGTACTCTGAACAATTGTGCATTGATTTTTATGGCTGATATACGAAACCAATGTAGTGTTTGTTGCAAAGGCAAAAGAGGAGGAAAAAAGAGGTTGCTTCTTTTCCAACAAGAGTTTAGGTGGAATACTCCGCTTATTTTTTCGCAACGTTCCAACCATTGTCAATTTTTTTTCCAACAGTTTTTGACCTAATTCATATGACGAAAAGAAATTGTCCATCGTTATATTGTGGCCTTTTAAATCCCGAATCAAATCTAATACTACGCGTTGGCCCTGGTTACACTCCGGTAAAGCACCCGTCGATCTTCCCAAGTAGGGCTGTATGTTCCATACGTAAGAAGTTTTAGCACACGCAAGCATCCAAAATTTTAATCCATACCTTTCAGGTTTGGTCGGCATGTACTGCCTAAATGCGCAACGGCCATGAAAACCCAACAATTGTTCATCAATAGTGACGTATTCACCAGGGTTATAAAAATTTGGAAGCAAATCAACCCATTTTTCCCACAATTCACGAATCGGTGCGAATTTATCATTTGATGAGAGTTGATTTCTTCTGCGATTAGCTGTGTCGCCAAACCTAAGGACTTTTGTTACATACAGAAATGTGCGTAGGGACATAATACTTCTAAATATCGGCCGACCATAATCTTCATCAAACAAATCTTCCACACGTTCATTCTTCGATCTGTGAAAATTAGTACTCAAGTGAATCAAAATAATTTACGCATGAAATAACTTACTTATAAACACCTGCAAGAATTAAAACTCCTAAATATACATATAAAAACTATTGTCGGTCGAAAACGACCCTAAGATCGATAGAGCTCAAGTCAATATTTAGTTAAAATATTTTGTCAAAATATTGCTTTTATTAAACTTTTTCAATGCTTTACCCACCCAGCAACAAAGTCACAGAGTATTGGATAAATATATTAAATCTGAAGTAGTTAGTTTGTAGCTTAAAATGTAAGTTTGATCGAAAACGACCCCAAGACTGTTCTACGGTTAAGAAAGCTTAAGTTCAAAAATATTTTTCAAGAGCGGTGCCGGCTGAGCAGAAAATTAATTAAAATCGTAGATCAAATCAAATACGAAAATGAGTCACAAGCGATGGAGATTTAAAAAAAAAAACTTTATATTGAAGATAAACTTTGGTTGGATTTTGGAGTAATTTAATTAAAAGAGCAATTTAAGTAGATGAAACTCATAAGTTAAGCAATCATCGGGGCGTGGGATTCAAAGGAAGTACTAGTTTCTCAGCTGGCTGATATGACACATTAGTGCTCTGAAATGAAAGCGCTTATACGAAAACGTATAGAAGAGGGTTGCCACATTTTACAAATCATTGATTCAATAAAATTGGTAAGGTACCAGAAATTTTATGTGTAATTTTTGATATACCTATATCCATACCATATGAATAATCATATGATCAGCAAAAACCTGTAGCATTCTATATATCAGGTGTAGTTGGGTTTTAGATAATAATAGATTGAAAACTAGAACTAAAAATTCATTGAAACTAATTGCTTTGTGGAGAAATTATTTATCTCCTCGTTTGTTTAAGCGGAATTCCAAGGGAGCGAAACCGCGGCGTGTAAAAGCCAGTGCATGCATATACTTGTAAATTTAAGGTACCTAAAAATTGTGTGAAAAGTTTGTCCAATTTCAATTCGGAAGGAATATGACATGTAGGAGGGCATTCAATATACACAATACCAAAGCAGTGATTTTTCATATAAGCGATTAATGCAAATGTTAGAACAAAGTAGAAAACATTAAAAAAAATACACAAAAACAAGAAATGTTTTTTTTTTGTTACAAAATCTAGGTGGCATTAACAAGCGGTTTCCGTTTTTGTAACCCATATGCCACTGATATTACTCTAAGTAAATAATTGTATTCACAATCACTGCGATTGTTGATTGTCATTGATTAAAACTGTCAATAAGGTGCCTAATTTACACCTTAACAAAGTGAAAGTTTGAAGAAACGAAAAAAAAATGTATTATGTAAGAGATAAATATTGTTCTTCTGATAAATACTAAAAAAAAACCGAAGAAAAATAAGCTTTTATATTTCGAAAAACGTGCTACCGTCTCAACAATAAGAAGACAAATCATTTGTATGTCAACACGTAGCTACATACATATACGAGTTTAGGAATTTGTATACATATAGCAGGTTCAGTTTTGTTTCGTAGCCTTTAGAAATAACTGAAATGAAAAAAAAAATATGTATATAAAAAACGAAACTTTTATGCATAGTCAATTTTTGTATGTACATATGTATGTACATACATACATAAAGCACCTCATTTAAGGGCACCAGTGCGTATGAGTGATTTTCTCAAATTTCACACATTCATATATACTACATTCATATGTATTGTAACATACAACATCTTTTTTGCACGCAACCTTGCGCGCTTGTCTATTTAACGAACAATTGCCATATGTGTGAATGAAACTAAGCGCGAGCAATTTACGTAATTGTTGCTTATTCATATGTATAAGTCTACAAAAAAAAATCGAAATTGAAAGCAATGCCGTAGTGAGTGTTGAAAAAGTCAAAAAGATGGGATGGAGTACACCAGCAAAATTATGTCAACTGAAAGTTATGCTATGACATAGCACTATACCATATTTTATATGGATGTATGTAATATAGGTACATACAACTCCAGCTGTGTATAATTTCCGCTTTCGCTGATTATTTTTTGCACACAATGAGTAGTCATTGGGACTATTCCAATATGTTACGGAGGAAAATGTGAGAGTTAAAATGAAGAAGTGCTAACCGTTTTTTGGATAGAATTCGGGTAGAATTTTACACAAAATATAACAGTAAAGAAAATATACTCAACAAAAAAAAAATAACACAAATTCCATTCAAGATGAAACTCAATAATTTTGTCACAAACTTCTTTTGATCGAAATTGCCAATTTTAAGAACAATGTGTTTTCCCAACGTATGGATAGAATTCTACCAAATCCAAAGTCATGCTCGTTTTTCTCATTACTTTCCACAGGAAGGCACCAATATTTTTCTTCGACTGATCCACCACTAGCTAAACGTTCTGAAGTGGACGCGGCAGATAATCAAAACGTAGTGGGAAGGTTGTTGCAAGGAGAGCATAAACAAGAACACAACAGCAAAGCTTATTTCCTATAATAATAATAATAATAATATAATTCGGCGCTTACATCATGAGGGTCCTACAGTTTTACGCCGACTCCGAACGGCAAATAATTTTTGTCCGAAGTTTTTTCTTGGCAGAAAAAAATACAAACGATTCACTGCCTTTAAATTTATATTTGAAGTCTCAATATGGGTAGAAATCTACCCACAAGTTCAAAAAACACATGTGTATAGATTTAAGATCCACGAACAGTTAACATAATTTTAGCAAAAATTCCTTAGTATGTGATAACGGACAAGAACTACTTACATTATTTAAAATGTGATAAATAAATGCTCGCCTATTAGCCAAATTTATGTACTTCTTATTATTTATGTGTGTTATATTTAGAGCTTATAGTAAAATTTTACCAAAAGCATTATTTTCATACACACTAACCCCCAAAAATCTGGGTTTTTAAGACATATTTGTATCAGTTCTCAATAAGTACGAAATTATCTCTTAAACACATTTTCAGTTTTTACTTATTTTTGTCGTTTAAATTGGTTTTGTACTTTACTGTATTCAGGTTTGTGTTATTGGAATTCGTGAGCTCCAGATTAATTGTTGGGTGCATGAGCATCATCAAAAGTAACTTTATCTATGAAGTTTTCTGTTTTCTCTTTTGGCATATACTTCAAAATTTTGAGATTTCCACAATTCCATTACCAAGTGCTTTGACTAACTCTATAAAATCAATTTCATGTATGATAACCAGCATCTTTTCTAGATGGTGAAGCGTTGAAGACTTAGACCAAGATTGAATATAATTTTCATTGTGGGTGACACGATGTGATGTGAATTTTGCTATATTTTTTACTACTCACCTATGTATGTATATATTTTATTCATTCAACTTGTTTAATCGGTGACATGCATTGTCAGGAGCATTTCATATATGTCTTAAAAGGTGTCAGCTATTTTAGAACATATCGTGGCTAAAAAATGCCCAATAACCTTTCATTTAATATCCACATTGCTTTGTTTTTACTTAAACAAATTTTTATTAATATTTTTTCAAGATCATACACAGTAGGACTAAATTGCACTCTATAAGCTTTGTTTTGAAGTTGGCGACGGCTACATTTTACTTAATTAGCACCTCATATCACCTAAAGACTTCAACAAAGCCACCTATAAAATAATTTTCAAATAGTGTTTTTGGTTTCGAAATGGACTTGATACAGTAACCATGTAAACGGTGAAAAAATTCTTGTTAATGTATTAATATATAGATCTACTGATAACGTTGTTTTATTTTAATTTAACTTTACTCAAAGTGTCAGTTTTTCCCAATTCTATTACTTGGTTATAGCCCCCGAAGTCACGTTAGTGAAAATGCAGGCGAGTTTTCGACATATGCCGGTAGAAAAAATATATAAAAAGTTTCCCTAATTTCGCCCACTTGTGAGTAATTCTGCAATTACACAATTCCTTACAAAATATTTTAGCAGCTCAAGGATGACGCAAACATCAGAACTGGTCATATACTACAAATATGTACTAAATGTGCAAACCAGAGATGTGCTATTTAAACTTGCGTTTCAAGTCCTTCGACACACTCCAAAGCTTACCTGCAACCATATTTTTTAATCCATAAGTGGTATGAGGTTTACAGTGGGGAATAGTGCCTTGCATTTACTTATGAATTTTGCTTAGAGAGTGGAGTGCAGTTTTTTGTTTTCATTTTACATTTATTACAAATGTATGCTTCTGGTTATTTTCAATTCATTTCTCACTTAATTTCCCAACAGTATTTTTAGCTAGAAAACTGCATTTCTCTCTTGTTGAATTGAATATTCATTAGGAATGAAGTTACAACACATGCATATTCTCAATCATTTTTATATAAAGATTTCACTAAAAAAGAACTATATGTATAATGGCGAACGAGATGCGAAATTTTTGCATGAAAATTGGCTTGAACACGCAGTGAGCACTTCCATTGGGAAAAGCTGGAGAACGGGAAGCGTGCATTTCCATACGAAAAAAATCTTACTTACAATCCGGCACAATTTTGATAGAAAAAAAACGATCTCTAGCGTTTTTTTTTTTTTATTTTTATTTCTTAATATAGCTAAGCATTTATTTTTTAATTAATAAATTATTTAAATCAATTTTAACGCAGAGATATCGTTCATTTACACTTTTTTATGCCGATTAACACAAAATATGACGCCTGCATAATTGAGGTCTAGAAAAAACTGAATGATGCATTGTTTGTTCGTTAAATTTATCTGGCAGTGATTGCTCAACTGAGTTTAATGACATTTTTTCGTATAGAATATTCAACAGAATTTGCAGCTCCTTCCCTCGGGATGTCTTTAGCTGCACTTCCGTATGATAGCAAGTATTTATAACTAAAATAAAATATTTTTACTCATACATATTTAATTTTGTTCACAATTGTCATCATATGAAAGCATTATGGATAAAATCCCGGTTTAAAAATTAAATTTGTTTAATTACTCTCATGGATGTTTATTAGACAAAATATACATGTCTTAAGCTAAGGGCTTTTCATATGAACAAGCCAAAGCCGTTTTTTTTTGATAGATGTAATATTTAGAATATCTGTAGAAAATAACCGCATTGTAAAAAATTAAAAATCTATACAAAACCTATTGCATAACTATGAAAAATAAATTCGTAAGTAGCGCAATCTGTCACAATCATTCTGTGAATCAGATAATCCTGGCTATCAAGTTAAGTGCAGCATAGATATACAAAAAATACAATACAATTTTGGCAGCAACAATTCATAGTTTTCATACGCACTTTGATTTTTCATTGTAACATATGTGACATCTAGTCAGTCTAGTTTCTGGAATTTTCTGTGTAGAAATTTAATATATTTTTCAAGCAGTTCCGAACGATGGTGGTAACCACTTGCGCGGCTCTGGTGATTCGCAGGGTTGTGGGGGCATTGTGATCTGTGCTAACGAACTGCTAGAACAACGGATTAAGTTTTTTTTATCAATCCCTAATGTTGAAAAGTAAAGATATTGATGCCTCAGTTCAATTGACATGTGTGCTTCTTCCAAGCTCTGGAAAAAAGAACTCGCCACATGGTTTTGTTTTTTTATTTGTTTACCAATTTGAATCCTTGAATTTGAATTTTTGAAGACGATCAGTGCATTGGAAGCTAAACTGTCGATCAAGATTTGGAAGACATCAATCCAGTGACCATCGATTGATTTCTCCTCGCACGCTGTAACATGACAATATTTTGTCAACTGTATCCACACCACCTAAATGAAAAAAATAGTATGAAATGCAGGGACCGTGCCCTTTGCTGAGTTATAATAGCGAATGATTTTTGCCAATTTTTTTCTATCCGATTGAACCGTATTCCAAATTTGCATTGTACTTTATAGAACTCTGCATTTATCTATTCTGCGGACGTATGATATAAGGGTTGGGTTTTCGGTGAATTTGAGTTCATTGATTGATTGGAACAAAAGGGTATTTTATGCATTGCGGAAGTTTTAGTGGAATGCCCCTATTGTTTTTCGCATTGTGGCCAGCATTGCCCAGCATTGTAAGACGAGAAAAAATCGTTAATCGTAATTTTATGGCACTTCAGTTCATGAACCAAACCAAGGACCACATGTTCACATAGAAAGTTTCAAAGCAAACTAATAGCGAGCATTTTTATACTATACCTATCAAGTTTAGAACGCATGTATTCGCCAAACTTGGATTTTCACTTAAAGCTCAGTAATTGATTATAAAATGTAGCACAAACAGTGGGATTGAAATAATCAGAACAATTTGTCAAATATTTCCCAAATAGTAGCAAACTTGTCTGTAGAATTTCCCTCAAAACTTTGACAAATCGAGTACCTTGGTTGAGGTATTCAAATCTTTTTCTCAACATTATCGCTATGATTAAGCATGACAATTCCACCGAAAATCACGCAAATGTTTTACATACATGATCAGAAATAAGACTTTGTTACGAGTAAAAGATTACACATGAGAGTAAAAAACCTAAGTTTGCAAATATATCGCAAAGAAGTAATATTTTTGCACCAAATGTCAGATTTAAAAAAAAAAAATTGAAATTTAAATTTGATAAGCTTCGTTTAAAAAATATATTGAAATAATGATTGCAAACTTTTTTGTGCGATTTTTCACACAAGAAGGGGATAAAGGTTAATAGGGCTACCGCTACGTATATGACCTTTTGGGAGTACCGCCATATTTTCACGTAGTCACTAAATTCGTCGTTCACAATTTTCGCACTTACTGCTTTCAAAGTTGTGCCACAAATAAATTACTACCTTAGTCATAAATATATTGGACATTTTAAAATATTTATTCGTTTCTAAACGCTTAGACTCCAGTTTTTGCGGCACACAATTGTGATTTGATGGAAGAAAGCATTGTGCTGATCCATTGATGCCTCCATTTTGTGTATAAAAACACAACATATGCTGATAAGCCATACACATGGGCGCGAATATTGAAGGCAAATGAGATGGCTACGCAGTATTTAAATTTACTTGAATAAATTGTAAACACTCAATGCCACTACATTTGCTGTAAGTTTGCAACTTGTTAATTGTGCCTTGAGCACAGTTTTTAAGACTCTTTTCATCGGATAGGTAAGAATTAAGGTATAACTACAAATATACTAGGGCTATTAATTTTTTTTCGATTTTCACGATCTCGGCATTATCGATCGTGGTGATTCGGGATTAGTCCCGAAATTTAGAAATTCCTTATTTTGTTATTATTTTCTACTAACTCGAAAAAATTGCATTGATACTGTTTAAAAATCTCTCCTATGATAAAATAAATAACAAGTAAATGGAAAAATTGTTGTGTTTATCGTAAAAACTATTTTATCGATAACCAGACATACGACAATTGCTAAAGAGTGTTAAGATATTGCGAAAAGGCTTGAGGCAAACTTAAAAAGTAATAATTGTATTTTTTATTTAAAATAAGTTCACATATTTCTTAGTCAAGCGTCATTTATGCGAAACAAGCGGAAAATAACGTCTTAAATATGTTCATTTATGTCAAGATAAAAATCAAGCTTGTCTACATATTTAACGTTTTTAAAACAATCAAACATATTAAAAAGTAAACAAGAACTTTTAAAAAATGCAAATTTAAAAAAAAAACTTACCTATATTGAATCACATTCAAAATTGGCCGCCCCAAAAAATTTTTATATTGAACAGCTTTCACAAAGCGTATCATATTTATTGTTTTTTATACAAAACTATGCTTTCGTGTTAAAAAAAAAACTATAAAATCGAAAATACCAAACCTAGATAAATTCGACAAAACTGTCGTTCATTTCCATGAAACAATTGCAAACTTTGTATTACATATGTTTTTTCCTGATAAGCGTCATTACTATATTAAAATTTAATTAACAATAATAAATTATTAATTTATGATATTAAAATTTAATGTGCTCTAAAATATGCCAGAAGTATTTCCAAACAAAAATCTGATTTGAAGCGGGGCGATGAATAACTGTTACAGAATTTTTTGTCGGAAACGATAAGACAAGTTAATATTTTGAAAATAAAACATTGTATTTTTTCACTCATTGTTTTTTTTTTTCTTTTTGTTTTCAATCATCAATTTCGAATATTTCGTCGTTTTTTTCTGTCAGCTCCAAACATTTCAGAAGAGCAGCGAAGACGACACGCAAGGCTCCGTGCGGTATTTTGTCCCATATCTTCTGTTAGGGTCATTTTAATTGCTCCATCTTCAAGGGTTTTATATTCTTCAATTTGTCCAACATGCAGCCCTGTATACAGAAATCTCATGAATATAACTTCTGGGAAGAAGGGAGCCATTCATCTGACGTAGTAAATAAATTCCATTAAATCCCTTCGGTACTAGTTCTGGAAAATTCTAGCCTTGTGAGTTGGAGCAGAGTTTTGCTGGAAACAAAAATGCGCTTTGTCAAATTAACTCATAGTCAATGGCAGCTTCTTTAAAACTCACTCCAAATAATAGTTTTTAGTTTTCCAAAAAAACAAAAAAAAAAAGTGGGAGCTGTCCTCTTTCTGAAACCGCTCCCCATACTATAACCGATAATATATTTTGGTGCCGGTCAAAAGCATTTTTATAAGTGGGGATATGAGTTGTGCATGCTGAGCACGCGGGATCATTTTGCGGGTTGTATCCGTCCTGTAATAAAAAACAGTTTTTCGTTAGAGAAAAGATATTTTACAGCTTGCTTGCCGACGAAGTAGCTGATTATAGCTTTTTGACATTACTTTTTTGGTTTTTTTTTTTGGCGCACTCAACTTTAAATGTTTTTTAATTTATAGTTTTGTCGCACACACCCCCGACGTCTCTGGTGATCTTTCTTGCCAAAATAGAACAATTTTGACGAGTTCGCGCGCGCACTTTCTTCACCATTGCTAGTTTTCCTGAGTCGCGCAACAAAACGATGTACAAACATTTTGTTAATTTTAAGGGTTTTCAGAGACTTAACAATTTCCCTTGGCTTCGCACTCTTTTGATGGAGCTTCTTCGCCAGTTCTAGTTTGGCGGTCATCCTCGTAGATTTGTGAACGATTATTTTAATTAGTCGGTTTATTGTTTACTGTAATAAGATACAAAATAAAACAAACAAAAATTTTAATATTTCCCTTGCTGCAACTTAAACAATTAGGCTTTCAAAAATGTAACAGTTATTTATCGGACCGGTGTAAGATCTTGAAAATCCCGTTATTGTTGGCAAGTAATTGAAATAAATGGAAAGCAAAAAAAATTACAGCCGAGGAAAAGTGTGGTTCTCGGTGCCGATCATAAAATTATAATGAATAGTTTATCAGACGTTTGCCATTAGCCGCCGAAGTTCAACCCGTTATTCGAAAAATATATTTGTAAGATAAGCTTCAAGTAACCAAATCACGGTGATATAACAGTAATTTTTAATTTATATTCTAAATGCTAACTAATCTACATATAACATACAGTTATAAAGTAGTTTGTAAAAAATAAATTGAATTGAATGCAGGGAATACATTGCTATTACGCGGCTGTGCTAATTTCATTTATTTTTGTCCTTCAATGTAGTGTGTTTTAAATGTAAAAGCCACTTACTCAAATCACCAAATAAATTAAGTGCGATGTTATCAAGAGAAAGCTTTTAATATATTTCGTTTTCCCTCTTACTTTCGTTATCTAAACATCACAGCGAAACATCAGATAAATAACTTTTGCGATGAAAATATTAAAATGAAATTAAAATTGTTTACTTTAAAATGGCATGGGTAACGTAAATTAAATATAATTGAATTAAGTTTGTGCGTGCGCTTTTCATCGGAAAATGTTAATGTATGTACTTGTTTGTTTGGCGGCATTCATCAAAACAGCATTTTGTGAAACTCTAAGAATGTATTTTACCATACATGATTACAAATAAATATAATTATATATGAATATGCAAAAATAATGTGTAAGCGCATCCCAGCAAACATTAATGGTTATATTGGCGTCGGATTGAAATATTTAAATAAAAAGGTATATAGGCATATGCGCGCCGTATTGGTCTCATCTGCAACTCTTGTAGTCATCACATATGACTTATCCTCATATAACTCCTTGCTGGCTTTAATAAGACTACTTTTCTTCTGCTATTGATGTAGAAGTCGTATAATACCTACTGATCCTCAGAATTTGCTTTATATGTATAGTCACAGTGTATCATTTAAACGTCTGTCCATTTATAAGGAATAATATGACGAATAAAATTGGTTCAGTCAGGCATATTTTTTTTCTACAATATTAGGAATGGTGTAATGCTACATTTTTCTAGCTAATTTTATATAAAAATATGCATTGCACTATAAAAAAAAAACCATCTATATTAAGGTTTGAGCAAATTTTTATCAGCTTATTATTATTATTATTATTTTAACTGTAAGTCGGCCTTTGGGTAGAACTCTAACCAAAATTTGACATTAACATAACACCTACAAAATAAACATTTTACATCGAGCGCTGAAACTCAATTTTTTTCTGACATATGTGGTAAACTTTAACAACATCTATTACTTGAAGATTGGCAATAAACATGGCGATTTTTAAGAAGAATTGAGTGGTTCCCCAACTTATGGCTAGAATTCTACCAAATAAAAAGTCATCCTCGTCTTCCTCGTTACTTTCCAAATTTAGAGAGTAATATCTTTCTTCGATTGATTGTCAAGCCGCTAAACGTTCTAAAATTGAAGTGCCAAATAATTAAAAAGAACTTGGGCAATGCGAATGTTGTTACAAGGAGAGAATAAACAAGGGCAAAATAACAGAGCTCATATATTGCTTTTGTAAAAACCAGGCTGCTAAAAAACCGTGCGTCCATTGCATAAAGGAAATAAAAAAATTTGGATCGTAATAAATAAAATTTATACGATTCACTGCTACTAAATTTTTTCGTAAAAAATATATGATATCAATATGGGTAGAAATGTTCCCACAAGGTCGGTGACAATATAATAATTTTAAGTTCAGCGAACAGTTAATGAAAAGTCACGTTAGAAACAACAGCTGATTTTTTTTTTGGTTTTTCGGAAGTTTAGATATTGTTTCATACAAAGCATTGCCTTGGAATTTAGTAATTGCAATAGTTGAGTTTCGTCATTTAAGAAATAAGGGATGATGGGATGGCCAATTTATTAACTGTCATATTTTTTTGAGATGGGAGAATGAACCCTGCTTGTGAAACCGTCAATAAAGGATTCATTAAATTTGTTTGAGCATTCCAATTAAAAAGAGCAACATTTGGGTACTAGTTTGTTAAATTTGTATAAATATTTTTATTTTGTTCGCTAATAAAACCTGGGCTTTGTTTATTCATTTAAAAATTAACTTAAATAGTCTTTGCTACACAAAAATCGTTTTTTGATATAACAATAGCATAAAAGACATAAAAAACCTTGTTCATAGTTTAAACAAATTGCCGTTTTCGCTCGTCAGTGTTTGTGGAATTCAATTCATGACCATAAATTTAGGAGCGTTCCGAAAATGTTTACTGAGGTTGTGTGCAAGGACCACTTGTAATTTTAGTAGAATTGAAGTCAACAGTGAATTATTTAATAAGCTCACCCAGCTTTGTAATTCCGTCTACAGGTGTAACTACGAGTAGGCGATGGTGCAAGCCAACGAAAGACCATTTTTTTTTACTTTTTTTTTAAACGCACAAATCAGTTTACCCTTCATACCTATTGATAACAGCATGATGTCCTATTCATGGTAGCTGATTCTTACGAAATTTTCTGCGGAGAATCGAAACTTGACCTTTTGAATAGGATAAACAAAAACAATTAGAAGGTATGTACAGTAAACGTGTGCAGCTCACAAGAAGCACAAAAAAAGTCCTTAGAAAATACGCCCAAGTATTGAGACCAAAATTTTTCTCTAATTTACAGCAACGCCAAAGTACTTTCTTAACCAACTGAAATAATGAAATTGTAATTTTTTTTGAGAGCTGGAAACTAAGGTACCATATTCCTCAAACAAGAAGATGATTTCAGAAGCTTTTGATTGACAAAGTTCAATTTGAAAACTTTTTGTTGCGAAATTCTTAAAAAGATATAATCAAGAGAATTTTTTTTAAAGTCAGATTCTAAGTATGTTATCTTGTTCGCGAGCGGGGTAAAAATGTCATAATAAAGGTCGCACCTTGGCAGGCAATGAAAAAACTGCACACAAAAACCATCTGCCGTTCAGAGTCGATCATGAATGTGTAATATCCTTAATACTACTATATCGATTTTTTATGTTTTCTAAGTGTAACCGGAAATTTGACATCTGGGCAACATATCCCAACTATCTCAAAATCGCGGTCATAATTTGTATGTGATATCTTCGACTATAGTAGTTACGAGGATTAGAAAGTCTGAGGTGAAAATTTTCCTCCAACAAGAAAACACCACCCTAATGTGCATATTCATATATAGTAGTACACATTTCCATATCACTACATTATATAAGTAGATAGAGGCTTCGGTTGAGTCAATCCTTCACTTGGTTTCTGAGAATGGAGTAAGTTAAAGGAATTTGCAAATAAGTGTACAAACTGCCTATTATAAAATAAATATATATATTTCCAAAGGTTTCCAAAGTCGATGCCTACTGTTGAATTCAAATTATGACCACCCTTATTTATTGCTCGCCTTCTCCTTATACACTTCACAAAATAGCAGCTGTGACAAATAACATCTGCTGGCAAGAAGTTAAAACCAAATTAAAATACTTCCTTTGCACATATACTCGTACATATCACACACATATATATTTATGAATGTCGTGTCGAAAGCAAATTAAATTTAATGAAATCCGTGGATATTAATCGGAAAGTGTTACTGTAACTCTGTGTTTGGATGGCATTCTGAAAAATTGCACACACACTTTAGCAAAATTTATGACAATACTCCGTAGGAAATTGAATTATTCCTTTGAAAGCAATTTAAAAAGTACCAGTTTACCAACTACAAGTGGCTGGAATTTTTTTCCTTTTCCTTGTAAGCAGCTAACTTTATTAATATGGTGATACCCTAGGAGCAAGTCAATTATTTGATTCTGTATTTGATTTTAAACACTTTTAAATATATTTGGCCGAAAGAACATCAAAAAGACATTATTTCCAGCAGCAATAAAATGTTTTGATTTCCAAATATCTGAAATTCCAAATTTTCGAAATGTTCGTTTCCAATTATTTCAAAATATGCTTATATAATTTTAAATTTTTCGTTTAAACAAAAATTCATATTAATTACAGTTCAGTATACAAATTAAAAATAATTACACGACTATTTCGAGCACCATTTCGCAAAAGTATTGTGAGTGTCGATTTCTTGTTCAATTAAACTGCTTCACAGACAAAAAACTTAAAAAGATATAAAAAAATGCTCGTACAGGGAAGATTAGCAGGTACTTTCCGAGCTCAAAGAAAAATTTGTTTAATTTTTTGTATGGCTAAGGTTTTGAGATAGCGCACATATATTTTTTTTTTTTGGAGTTTCACTTCATTAACAATTTTATATTGTTTAACTGTTAAGTGCCATTATTGCGTATCTTGTTCGAGAGGCAATCAATGCGCTTTTAACGACATAAAACTTGTAGGGATTGACTAAAAACTTCCTGACCTATAACTGACCATACAATTCTTTATTGAATTTTGGATTTTAAAGATTTTTTTCAGAATTTCTGCCTTTTTTTATTTTCAAAAGATTAAAATAACTTGAAAAAATTGCAAAGATTCCAAAAAAAAAAACTCTTAAAATCAAAATTAAGAAACTGTTTCATTTCGACCAGCAAATATATATTGCTACTAGTTAAATATGTATCAAACAATAATAAAACAAATTACATTTTTATAAAGATATTCATATAATTTATTGAAAACGCATTTTGCCACAGAAAAATTAGAATATTGAACATATGTATTTTAATTTTTACATTTGTACTTGGTGCAAGTTAGATTAATATAATTGATTTAACATAAATTTGTTTCAAACTACTTTTTGAATTGGTACTTTTTTTGACACTATCTGCCTTTTTTTCCAACAGGGTACACAACATTTGTTATGTGGGTGTGTGTGTGCCCATCAGGCGTCAGAATCATGTGAAAGGTTACAACTTCTCATGGAATGCCGTTTAATTTCCATCGCATGTAAAGTAAATGTTTCATTATAATATATATGTACATAAGTACAAATCTGCATACGAATATATTTACATATATACATAAACATATATGCGAGATTCGAAGTATATATGCATACATAGGTATATCAATACAATCCTCTTTTTACGCAGCTCCATTTAAGGATGTTTGTAAATGTATAAGTTTATATATATATATATATATATACATTTTATTTATTAATTATCGACTGTGTTCATACATTCATCAAATTTTTGCGTTTACATATTAACTTTACATATCCTTTGTTTGCAATTTAATAAACTAATTAATTCTGTGTGTTTCCGAGACATATTGCAAAATATATGTGTGTGCCTATTCAAAATTTATGTGGAATTGTGTGACAGTTGAGTACAGAAATATGTACACATACAAACAATATATATTTAGCATTCAACTATAGTAATGTTGAAATATCTAATTGGTTCGCTGAAGTAGAATGCATTAAATATTACTCTGAAAAATAATAAGATACAAGTTAAGTTTTAATTGACATCTAATTCTTATCATTAGTAATTTATCTTCATTTGCTCTTTCCGTTGAAAATAATTCGCAAGGTATACTCTTATTTAATTATTATAAATACCGACCGCCTGAAATTAATCAAATTTCTTGCCTTTATTAAAATTATTAGTTTGATTGATGCGGAGAATTTTTTTTATTTGCATGCAGATGTTTTTTAGTGCATTTTATTTTAAAAGTTGCGTTAGCTACCACCATGCGACGTTTTTAATACATAAGGGAAAGCTAATGTTTTTATCACGGACAAATTATTTAACGTATTTTTTAAACGAAATAAAGAAAAATAAAGAAATAAGATGTCCGATGAGCCAAGTGAAGTGACAGATGCAATTTCTCCAATTTCAGTAAGGAAGTGCAGATCAGACGAAAAGGACGGAGGCTGGGTTAATTCGCCTAAGACCCAGGGCTTACGATTTCAATGCAAGGTTCACTTTAACTACTGAAAATGCTAAGATATTCCATATGTGTCGAAATCGACGCGGGAGGGTAGACAACGTAAATTTCTTTTTAGGAGCAGATATAGGTTAGGCTTAAACAATTTTCTTTAAACCCCATTTCACACATAACATTACAGTTGAATTGCAACAACAACTGAAAAATATATGCTTAGACTTTACTTATACATGTAACAACAATCGCTCGGAAAAAGGAAATCCCTTAAGCCATGTCTGTCTGCCCATCCAATCGACCATCGGATAACTTGAATAAATATAGAGATATCTCAACGAAACTAGCTATACATATTGCCTTAGAAAGTGGGCAAAATTGCATAATACCCACCGGCATATAACGATCTTTTGTTAAAGTCCAAATAATTCCATAATTACACCACGCCCTCCTCTCGGTTGTTTACAAAAATCAATAGAACGCAATATTTAAGTAACTAATAACGATAATTTGCTCAAACTTATATTAAATAAGGTTAGAGAAGTAAATACACGGAACCAAAATATTTTGCCAATAGGCGTATCGCCGTCCATTTTATAGCAAATGTACCTGTATCTAAAGTACAGTGTTTAATACTGAATTTTACTTTTAGAGGAACGATTAGTGCAAAATAGTGGGTATCATAAATTTTTGCATAACTAAAAATTTATATATAAAAAATATTCATTTACTTTTTTATTTATTTACAAATAGTATAAATAATTTTTCTTACTTATTGCTTATAACTAAAGTAAACTTAATTATTCGTGTGGATAAGAAATGGCAAATATTTTTCGTTGTTCAACTAAGAGAGCGCTTTGTTAATAACACTGCGCTACAGAATCGAAAAATAACTTTATTTAACTAACTTTCTAAATTGTTCCGTTTAAATTAAAATACAATTTCTTATTAGTATTACATTTAAAATAATCGGGTTTTTGAGAAAACGTTTTGTGGTTTTAGTTGACGTTACTCTCTTACAAATAATAAATAAAAAATAAATTCATATTTAATTTTGTTCTACACTTGCACCAACAATGATATATTTTAAAGGTGAATACTTTTGCTGATTTTCTTTCTTCTGTTCAGTATGCATTGACAAATCATCATGCAAAGAATGAATCCGCAGCAACGTTTACAAATTGTAGAAATTTACTTTAAAAATCAGTGTTCTGTTCGCCAAGCTTTGAACTTTATGGTCCACATAATCGAGCATAAGAGCAGCTTATTCATCGAACTGTTGCTAAATTTCGAACAACATTTACTCTACTCAATGAAAAAACAATAACAAGATCCAAATTTGTCTATTCGCCGCCGTGCTCAACAAGTTGGACTTTGTCCATTGGTTCAAAATTGGACTGATCGCATCCGATTCACCAAAGCTGGTCGTGGCGGACATATGCCAGAAATCGGTTTTAAATATTAAATGTCATGAAAATGTCTTTCAAATAAAAAAAACATGGCATTACACTTCATTTTGTATGTGTTTTATTTCAATTTAAAGTTCTATCAGTCTAAAAAAGCATCCTTTATATAGATTGCTATTATAGAAGTGCCCTATGATCCCTGGTATCTTTTCCCCATAACAGCTATATCTGGTAGAATGTGGATGTATCTTCTCTAGCATCTCACATGTTATAAAAAAAAAGATTCAGGTACAAGACAACCAAGATTACGAAACTTATCAAGGAGGTTTTCGATCAATTGCTAGCGATTAGAACTCTTTTTTTGCGATTTAAGACAAGGCGAATCCATACAAGGTGGTGTTATAAATACAACTACAAAATTCATATGTACAGTCTGTCAATAATGAGTTTACACATGCCAAATAAATTCAAGTTCCCAACTTCATGGGAAGAAATTATTGGTTTTTATTTATTTTAAACTTCTTTTCGTAACCATTCATCAATATACACAGTATTTAAAGTCAATTTACAAAAACAAAGTGCAATTTCAACGCAAAACAAAACTAAAATACAATAAAAACAAATAACAGCCCATTTTGTTAGTGTCAAGAAACTGTTTTCACACATGATGGCACTGGTTTTATATTTAATTTATTAAGCTAACGCAAATTATTTGTTGATTAAATTAATATTTAGTGTTATAGCCCTTAGCATTTATTACACATTGTAACCGATTTTTCATTGAATGAACCAACTTTTCCAGGTCGTAACCGCCCGGTATGTTGCGCCACTCCTCCAATATTGCTGTTTTGAGTGCTGTTACGTTCTTTGGATGCCTTTTCGCGACTTTTTTCTTTAAATATGCCCACAAATTTTCTATAGGGTTTAAGTCAGGACTCTGGGCCGGTGTATCTATTACTTTGCCGCAGTTGTAAAGAAGCCACATCCGCACATTGTGCTCCTTATGCTTAGGGTCATTATCTTGATAAAATTTGAAATTCGGTTTGTTGTTTTCAGTGAATCCAAATTTTAGAGCGCTGCTTGTCAAATTGGCTTTCAAAATGGATAGATATTGTTTTGCGTCCATAATATTCTCTATAAAGGCCAAGTTTCCTACTCCTCTGCTTGAGATACATCCCCAAATCATAACCGACATTTTTCCAAATTTGACAGTCGGTATGATATTTCTCCTTTCTAACGCTGTCGATGCCTTGCGCCATACTCTAGACGGTCCGTCGTTGTAATACAACATCATCTTTGTCTCGTCGCAAAATATTACGTCGTCCCAATAGGCTGCAGGTTCAGACACTAGCTTCGTAGCGAAAGAAAGACGTTTTGTGCAGATAGCAGTGGTTTCTGCCGTGCAGATCTCGAAGAATATTTGTGTCGCAGAATGGCTTGGCGTACAGTTTCATGAGAAATAATAATACCACATTCTTCGTTCAGTTCCTTGGCAAGAGTTCTGATCGAAATTTTTGGGTTTTTTTCAAGTTTTCTAATCATTAAGCGCTCTGCACGTTCTGTAATTTTTGGTTTAGGGCCACCTCCTCGCCTTGGCTCTAACCTTCCTTCGTTTTCCGCGCGATTCAACACATTATACACAGTTTTACGTGTTACAGAAAACGTTTCTGCTAACTCCTGCACACTTTTACCCAATTGGTGATTGTAATATAATAGTTGAACCACTTCAAATGATAATCGCTTACCAGGCATTATAAAAAATTCAATATTCAAATTTTACATGCGTACAAAGCAAAAATTCATCACCAACTAATAACTCAAAACATTCAAATGATCATAGTAGAAAATAGGTAACGGCAAGTACATCTCATCGTAAAACATGTGCTTAAGAAATAGAAAAGGCGTGTGTGAAAACAGTTTCTTGACACTAACAAAATGGGCTGTTATTTGTTTTTGTTGTATTTTAGTTCTGTTTTGCGTAGGGTAGCATTTGCTTGAAAAGTGAGATGACAGCGAAAGCAAAACTTGACCTCTAGCCTTTCCTCCTTGTGATGAACCAATGCCAGTGATTATTGCTGTAGACGATTTTCTACGTAAACCCAGACGTCGAACACATGACTCTGTCACGAAGGAGGCGTGCGACCCAGAATCGAACAACAAACGTGCTTGCTGCCAACGATCAGCACAATCTTGTACCCTTACAAGCGCGGTGGCCAGCAAAATAGTTTTATTCGCAAGCAGCGGACCAGTATCAGTTTCTAAGCACGAAGACACAACTCTACCGGGGGAGGCGGGGGCATCTTTCCAGGAAGCGATTGCGGAAAGATCGGTTGTATTGTTCCCTGAAGTGGTATCTGCAGTGGCGTAGTTCGAAACTGGTTGGTGCACCTTTGCAACTGGTTTGATAGTGTTGGTTGCGGTTGCTGTCTCATGTAATAGCGTGTGATGACGTTGCCGACATATGCGACAAGACGAAGAACTGTTGCATCGGTGCTTAAAATGACCCGAACTCAAACAATTTAAACAGAGACTCGTCTCTTTAGCAAATTTTAGTCTAGCAGCAGGATCCAGTCGACTGAATTTTTCGCAGCTATACATTTTATGGGCCCCCATGCAACAAGAGCAACTCATAATATTCTGGTCCGACAAGGCATGGAAAGCCTTGGTAGATTTGGTGGCGGTGACAGATTTACCTGGTTGCAGTGGCTCTGTTGGAAAAAGCATTGACAGTGATCTACACCTTATCTCTAAAAATGTTGTTAGCTGCTCAAATGTTGGACGTTCGTCGTTTACAAGTGAAAGCTCCCATTGTTTTCTAGTTTCAAATGCAAGTTTACCCACTATCTCGTGAACGAGCCAATCGTCCCAGAAATCGACGTGACGGCCCAAAGCTTTCAGCTCTCGAATATGCTGTTGATATGGATTAAGAACACCTTTAATGGAGCTCGCAGTGTCGCTTGTAGCTTTGCGGATGTCAGCCATTGCTTTGAAATGTGATTCGACAATGATTCGCATTATCTTGAAACGAGACTTCAACAAGTCCCATGCCTCCTTATAATTCGCGTCGCAGATTTTGAAGCCACTGATGACCTTCAAAGCATCAGCCTTTAAACATGTACGTAAATAATGCATTTTCTGTCCGTCCGACAGCGCAGCGTTAGCATCGACTAGTGAGCAAAACGAGTCATAAAACCCCGACCAGTCAGTAGGGTCGCCCGAAAATATTGGTGGATCCATCTTAGGTAAACGTATGGAGGCGCAAACGGTTGGTGGTGTGGTTGCATTGAGGTTGGGAGGCTCTAAACGACACTTTCGAACACGGTTTAAATTTGCTAAGGCCGTAGTGTACCAAGTTTCGGCTTGAATTCGCGTGCTCTCTTGTATCTCGGCGTTGTCGATTCCACAAGAGGTTTCCACCTCATCTTGTGCACCGTTGAATCGAGTCCATTGCTCATTCAACAGTTGTAAATAACTCTCGACGGTGTCAATGTCTAACGTAAATGCATCATCTATGCTTTTTGTCATAAACCTTTTTATCGCATTAAGGGCAGAGTCACGTGATTTAACAAAGGTAGACATTTCTCGTTGTTTCAGCTAACTTTTGTTGATGGCGGAGAAAAAAAAGAAAATCAGCAATTCACAATTGTATGTAGCTGTTCAAAAAAAAGGCGCTGAATTTCCCGGTGATTTGGTGAAGCGCGCGAAAAATTCTCAAGTCGCTGTATAGGTATGCGTAGAGGGCAAATTAATGTCGAAACGTGTAATCTTTATACATACATACTTATGTATGTTATTTCTCGGATGATTTTGTCTTTATTTTACAGTTTTCAGCGTATGTAACAATTAAATAAGATGATACGTATATATGTATGTGTTTCAATATACTTGCGGATTTATGTAAATGAGTGCATGTATGTGTGCATTGCAAGCGATCCGGCTCGTGAGGACCAAAAAATGTTGCGGCGGAATTGCGATGAAGTTATTGATATAAATGATAAGGTTGATGAGGCGGAATCTCCGTGAATGATGATGTGGATGCGGTGAAGAACCTTCTATGAACGGTGGTGCGAAAATGATGTAGTTAACCTTGAACCAAATGAATGGGGGGTTTCCTCTTGGAGAATGGACTGTATGGTTTATTTCTTTAAATCCAAAAGTAAAAGCGAGCGGTAGTGACCAAAGCACACTTTCTGGTCAACTATTTTAAAAAGCCAAACGAGAAAAACAAAGCAAACGTCAAAGTACAATCGTTGCACAAAAATCAGCGATTAGTTGATGTGCATGTACACAACGAGTGTTAACCCTCATTGATCTAGTTTGATATTTTGTTTTAATTGCTAAGGTACAATTTCGGAATCAACAATACTACTATTTCGATTTTTTATGTTTTCTAAGGGTAACCGGAAATTTGACATTGGGCAACATATCCCAACTATCTCAAAATCGCGGTCACAATTTGTATGTGATATCTTCGACTATAGTAGTTACGAGGATTAGAAAGTCTGAGGTGAAAATTTTCCTCCAACAAGAAAACACCACCCCAATGTGCATATTCATATACAGTAGTACACATTTCCATATCACTAAATTATATAAATAGATAGAGGCTTCGGTTGAGTCAATCCTTCACTTGGTTTCTTAGAATGGAGTAAGTTAAAGGAATTTGCAAATAAGTGTACAAACTGCCTATTATAAAATAAATATATATATTTCCAAAGGTTTCCAAAGTCGATGCCTACTGTTGAATTCAAATTATGGCCACCCTTATTTATTGCTCGCCTTCTCCTTAGATACTTCACGAAATAGCAGCTGTGACAAATAACATCTGTTGGCAAGAAGTTAAAACCAAATTAAAATACTTCCTTTGCACATATACTCGTACATATCACACACATATATATTTATGAATGTCGTGTCGAAAGCAAATTAAATTTAATGAAATCCGTGGATATTAATCGGAAAGTGTTACTGTAACTCTGTGTTTGGATGGCATTCTGAAAAATTGCACACACACTTTAGCAAAATTTATGACAATACTCCGTAGGAAATTGAATTATTCCTTTGAAAGCAATTTAAAAAGTACCAGTTTACCAACTACAAGTGGCTGGAATTTTTTTCCTTTTCCTTGTAAGCAACTAACTTTATTAATATGGTGATACCCTAGGAGCAAGTCAATTATTTGATTCTGTATTTGACTTTAAATACTTTTTAATATATTTGGCAGAAAGAACATCAAAAAGTGTTTCTTTCCAGCTGCAATAAAATGTTAAAATTTATAAATATTCCAGTTTGTCAAACTGTTCGTTTCCAATTGTTTCAAAATATGTTAAGCATGTAATTTTAATTTTTTCGTTTAAACAAAAATTCATGTTAATTACAATTCAGTATATAAATTAAAAATACATACACCACTATTTCGAGCACCATTTCGCAAAAGTATTGTGAGTGTCGATTTCTTGTTCAATTAAACTGCTTCACAGACAAAAAACTTAAAAAGATATAAAAAAATGCTCGTACAGGGAAGATTAGCAGGTACTTTCCGAGCTCAAAGAAAAATTTGTTTAATTTTTTGTATGGCTAAGGTTTTGAGATAGCGCACATATATTTTTTTTTTTTTTTGGAGTTTCACTTCATTAACAATTTGATATTGTTTAACAGTTAAGTGCGATTATTGCGTATCTTGTTCGAGAGGCAATCAATGCGCTTTTAACGACATAAAACTTGTAGGGATTGACTAAAAACTTCCTGACCTATAACTGACCATACAATTCTTTATTGAATTTTGGATTTTAAATGTTTTCTGAATTTTTGCGCTTTTTTTAATTTCTTAATTTCCAAAAGACTAAAATAACTTGAAAAAATTGCAAAGATTCCAAAAAAACTTTTAAATCAAAATTAAGAAAACTGTTTAATTTCGACCAGCAAATATATATTGCTACTAGTTAAATATACATATATCAAACAATAATAAAACAAATTACATTTTTATAGAGATATTCATATAATTTATTGAAAATACAATTTACCACAGAAAAATTAGAATATTGAACATATGTATTTTAATTTTTACATTTGTACTTGGTGCAAGTTAGATTAATATAATTGATTTAACATAAATTTGTTTCAAACTACTTTTTGAATTGGTACTTTTTTTGACACTATCTGCCTTTTTTCCAACAGGGTACACAACATTTGTTATGTGGGTGTGTGTGTGCCCATCAGGCGTCAGAATCATGTGAAAGGTTACAACTTCTCATGGAATGCCGTTTAATTTCCATCGCATGTAAAGTAAATGTTTCATTATAATATATATGTACATAAGTACAAATCTGCATACGAATATATTTACATATATACATAAACATATATGCGAGATTCGAAGTATATATGCATACATAGGTATATCAATACAATCCTCTTTTTACGCAGCTCCATTTAAGGATGTTTGTAAATGTATAAGTTTATATATATATATATATATATACATTTTATTTATTAATTATCGACTGTGTTCATACATTCATCAAATTTTTGCGTTTACATATTAACTTTACATATCCTTTGTTTGCAATTTAATAAACTAATTAATTCTGTGTGCTTCCGAGACATATTGCAAAATATATGTGTGTGCCTATTCAAAATTTATGTGGAGTTGTGTGACAGTTGAATACACAAATATGCACTCATACAAACAATAAGTATATATTTAGCATTCAACTATAGTAAGGTTGAAATATCTAATTGGTTCGCTGAAGTAGAATGCATTAAATATTACTCTGAAAAATAATAAGATACAAGTTAAGTTTTAATTGCATCTAATTCTTATCATTAGTAATTTATCTTCATTTGCTCTTTCCGTTGAAAATAATTCGCAAGGTATACTCTTATTTAATTATTATAAATACCGACCGCCCGAAATTAATCAAATTTCTTGCCTTTATTAAAATTATTAGTTTGATTGATGCGGAGAATTTTTTTATTTGCATGCAGATGTTTTTTAGTGCATTTTATTTTAAAAGTTGCGTTAGCTACCACCATGCGACGTTTTTAATACATAAGGGAAAGCTAATGTTTTTATCACGGAAAAATTACTTTAAGTATTTCTTAAACGAAATAAAGAAACATAAAGAAATAAGATGTCCAATGAGCCAAGTGAAGTGACAGATGCAATTTCTCTAATTTCAGTAAGGAAGTGCAGATCAGACGAAAAGGACGGAGACTGGGTTAATTCTCCTAAGACCCAGGGTTTACGATTTCAATGTAAGGTTCACTTTAACTACTGAAAATGCTAAGATATTCCATATGTGTCGAAATCGACGCGGGAAGGTAGACAACGTAAATCCCTTTTTAGGAGCAGATATAGGTTAGGCCTAAACAATTTTTTTTAAACCCTATTTCAGTATCGTCCAGGGTATTATATTTTATTCACATATTCACATATTTATTATTCACGCCACATAACGATCTTTTGTTAAAGTCCAAATAATTCCATAATTACACCACGCCCTCCTCTCGGTTATTTACAAAAATCAATAGAACGCAATATTTAAGTTACTAATAAAGATAATTTGCTCAAATTTATATTAAATAAGGTTAGAGAAGTAAATACACGGAATCAAAATATTTTGCCAATAGGCGTATCGCCGTCCATTTTATAGCAAATGTACCTGTATCTAAAGTACAGTGTTTAATTCTGAATTTTACTTTTAGAGGAACGATTAGTGCAAAATAGTGGGTATCATAAATTTTTGCATAACTAAAAATTTATATATAAAAAATATTCATTTACTTTTTTATTTATTTACAAATAGTATAAATAATTTTTCTTACTTATTGCTTATAACTAAAGTAAACTTAATTATTCGTGTGGATAAGAAATGGCAAATATTTTTCGTTATTCAACTAAGAGAGCTGTTTTTCACTTTGTTAATAACACTGCGCTACATAATCGAAAAATAACTTTATTTAACTAACTTTTTAAATTGTTCCGTTTAAATTAAAATACAATTTCTTATTAGTATCACATTTAAAATAATCGGATTGTTGAGAAAACGTTGTGTGGTTTTAGTTTACGTTATTCTCTTACAAATAATAAATAAAAAATAAATTCATATTTAAGTTTGTTCTACACTTGCTCCAACAATGAAAGAATTTACCTAAATAGATAAATATATTTTAAAGGTGAATACTTGTGCTGATTTCCCAAGGCGAATTCATACCAGGTGGTAGCAAGAAAAAACGTATGTATTTTGTTGTTGCGCCTTGAGCGGGAGTTATGTCAAAATCTGAATTAGAATGTAAACACACAAATTAGAATGTAAACAAACAAAACTAGTTTGACATTACACCGGCTTCGCCGAATTGAAAAAAAAGTAAAACTCAGCTGTTTCTTCACACCACCTTGTATGAATTCGCCTTGCTGATTTCCTTTCTTCTGTTCAGTATGCATTGACAAATCATCATTCAAAGAATGAATTCGCAGCAACGTTTACAAATTGTAGAAATTTACTTTAAAAATCATTGTTCTGTTTGCCAAGCTTTGAACTTTATGGTCCACATAATCGAGCATAAGAGCAGCTTATTGATCGAACTGTTGCTAAATTTCGAACACCATTTACTCTACTCGATGAAAAACCAATAACAAGATCCGAATTTGTCTATTCGCCGCCGCGCTCAACAAGTTGGACTTTGTCCATTGGTTCAAAATTGGACTGATCGCATCCGATTCACCAAAGCTAGTCGTGGCGAACATATGTCAGAAATCGTTTTTAAATATTAAATGTCATAAAAATATCTTTCAAATAAAAAAAATTGTCATCATACCTCATTTTGTATGCGTTTGATTTCAATTTAAAGTTCTATCAGTCTAAAAAAACATCCTTTATATAGATTGCTATTATAGAAGTGCCCTATGAGCCCTGGTATCTTTTCCCCATAACAGCTATATCTGGTAGAATGTGGATGTATCTTCTCTAGCATCTCACATGTTATAAAAAAAAAGATTCAGGTACAAGACAACCAAGATTACGAAACTTATCAAGGAGGTTTTCAATCAATTGCTAGCGATTATAACTCTTTTTTTTGCGATTTAAGACAAGGCGAATCCATACAATGTGGTGTTATAAATACAACTACAAAATTCATATGTATTTTGTTTTTGTTTCTGCGTAAGAGTTGTGAAAATTTAAATACATTTTGTTTTTGCTTTTACGGCTTTTGAAAGCACATACGCAAAAGCAATAACAAAATACATGTAGGTGAATAAAAAAAATCAAATCAGCTGCTCTTATGCCATCACCTTCTATGAATTCGCCTTGATTTAAGATTTAATACTACATTTCTGAAGGCATTAAGTTCAATTATAGTCGTTTTTTTTTCAGAAAATTTGAAAAATCAGTTTCCATGACAATGAAAATTTAATTATGGAAAATTGGATTATTCAAATAAATAAAATTTTCATAGACACAAAATCATCTACATATCTATCCAAAAACTTATACTTAGAATAGAGTCCGGTGGGCAGATAAAACTTGAAATACCAACTAAAAGACGTTTAACCTTCGACAGCGAAACCTAACAACTTTATCGAAAATGCGCCACAACTATGACACGTGTAAGAATTTGGATAAGATTCAATATTTTTAAATTGATACAATAAACATTAAATCCGTTGAATTTCAAAAAATGATAAATTTTGAGTTTCACCTCGATTGAAACTTTTTCTGTTAGGTATATTTAGTTTTAATATAAATATACTACCTCATTTTCATATACACATAAATACATAACTCATTAATAAATTCGAGAAGCAGTGCAAAGATAACGAGTAACCAACTTTATATTACTTTTTGTACTGCAAAGTAATGTCCAATTTCTGTTGATAGTTTCTAACTGAACAAGTGGGAAGTTATCACTTTCAAGGTCAAACATACACACATATATATTGAATATTGTATATATCTGGGTCTGATGATTGCCAATGGAAGTGTAATTAAGAAATGTTTTATCAAACTTTTACCGTAAACTTGTGGATGGATACTCATTAGGTTCTTACATCCGCTATTGATATAGTTTTAGCTAAGTTCAAGTTACTTTGAAGTGAAGTTTCTTTCTTGCGGTTAGTTAGTGCAAAACTTTTTCCATTTGTAGGCTTAACACACCTGAATGTACATATAAACAAATAAACGTAGTACGATGAAATATTCTGCTTCTTTTGCGACTGTAAAATTTACATTATATTTGATGCGAGTCAATAGTGATAGTAAGCTGAACTACTACAAAAATATTTCACGTAGTAATAATAAGTACTAAGAATAAACTTTGCAATCTGTTTTTTTCTATTAAAAACTGCACATCTTGTAACCAAATGGCATGAACTTAAATGGGATGCAAATCGAGGTACCATATCAAGGTGATCAACAGTTTCCTAAACAAAAGCTGCGAAGTTTTATAAATTTTACTATGAACACTAATGATACATACTTTTTGTTCTTTTTTCTCACGTCTTTTGTTACAAAATGGTGTTAAAAAGTTGCCTCGCTTACCGTGTCCGCCTTCTTTTTCTTGTAGAAAGTTTGCTTACTTACATAAATGTTTGCAAAATTTGTAGGTATTGCGATTACACAGAAAACTTTACAATGGCAGCAGACAAGTCAAGCAAAAATAACGTTAAAATTATGCAACATGAGTGTTTATAAAAGATAACGACAAAGAGGATAATATTTCGAAATGCGGTTGTTTTAAAACAGAGTATTTTAATGTCAGTTTTATAAAAAGTTTCTATAGAAAGTGAAATGCGACGCATAAACTATCATGAAAGTTTATCACATTTTATTTAAATCCAAGTGGTTTCCAGAATAAGAATTGAGTCTAGTTATAATTAAAGAACGACCGAACAATGATTTTAAGGGAGCCGAACGGAATATTTTCAAGGTTTAAAATAAGGAATAATAAATGATTTTTTTTCGATTTCTATATTTTTTTATTGATACTAAAAAAGGAGCATACATTAGTTTAAATAACATCTATTTCACTTCATCACATAAACCCACATATACTTAGTCCTGCCATAAAGTACTGTTTAACACTAAACCTACCAGAGCGGTCAAATGGCCGCTATTGAGAGTACTAGCGAAAATTGTCAATTCCTAGTTTTTATTTTTCTTGAACTTACTGCACGATTTTTTCTTTATATATTAAGCTGTTTAATTTTTCAATATATATTTTACTTCATCTTTCGTTTTTCTTAATAATAATATGTACTCTACCGTTGTCTACCTTGAGCGGTCTTTCTATCGCTAGAATATATAATGAAAGTCTATGAAGTTAATTGCATTGAAATCTCAAATTTAACACAAAAATAGTGGTGCATATGAAACAAGAAACTTAAACGTTTCATATTTATGGAATAATAAATGGGGTACTGCATTTTTATCAGAAACAATGAACAGACATCGTTTCACAGAAATTATGCGATTTATTCGTTTTGATAGAAGAAGCGAACGGATCCAACGTCTGCAGACTGACATATTTGTTCTCATCTCCAGGGTATGGAATGCATTTATAGAAAGTAGTTGATGAACAGCTATTTGCGACAAAAAAAAATGCCGATTGACACAATATATATCCAATAAGCCCGATAAGTTCGGCATCAAATTATTGTTGGCATCGGACATTGAAAGTAAATATATAGCGAATGGATATCCCTATTTGGAAAAAGTGAGACGAGGCCATCAGCAATACCACTTAGTGAATTTGTTGTTCTCGAACTTACTGAACCATTTATAGGGTGGGGACGAATCACTGATAATTTTTTTACGAGCAAATCTTTAGCAACAAAACTTTTATCAAAAAGAACTTCCTAAGTAGGAATTATTCGAGCGAATAAGAGGGAACTACCCAAAATAAAAAAAAATAAAAAAAATAGCAAAATGTCACGTTTTTCAACGCAGCTTTACAAATCGACTAATTGTACTCTAACAATTTACGAATAAATTTTATTTCAATTAATTTTATTTTTGGCCTTATTTTTTATGAATCGTCTGTATAATTTATAGAGCTTGTGGCCAGGTTGGTATTAGGAATAATATGAAAAAACAACAACTTTTCAAAGTGGTAGAAGGGATAGCTGCTATTTCGGAGATCACCACGCCTACTCATCAGACTTGGCTACCAGCTAGGCGAGCACGCAACCACTCAGCCAAGCTAAAAGTGTGAAAATTGTTTGTTTTTCTCACTATTCCTATCTCCAACCATACCGCAGTTAAGTGTGACTTTTCGGCACTCTGTGCTTAACAGGGTGGTCGGTATTTTTTATTTTTACAAATCTATAAGCTTTTTGTTCGGCCTGTTGTTTTGTTTTTTAGGTTAGCTCATCCTTTTTTATAACTATTTTTATTTTTGGCCTTATTTTTTTGGTGGTTGCGTGCTCGCCTAGCAATCCCGTGTACCATGGTTCAAAGCCAGGTGAAGTCTAGAAAGAAAAAAGTCTGATGAGGAGATGTGGTGATCTCCGAAATAAAAGCTATCACTTCTACCACTTTGAAAAAATGTTGTTTTCTCATATTATTCCTAATACAAACCTGGCCACTAGCTCTATAAAATATTCAAATTTTATTTCAGTTTGAATAAAGATATGTATGTAAATTACTGAAGTAACATATAATTTTTCACTTTCGAGACTTCTTTCTAAAAATATACTCCTAAAGCCCGAGAAATAAGTGTTTTTTTAATTATTATATGATAATTATTTTGTGTTTATTGTTTATTCTGTAACTATTAGAGTCAACTGGAAAAGACTATAATTGTTTATTTCAAAACGGTAATTTCAGTAGAAATAGGTATATATAATATGTCGGTAGGTTTAGTGTTAATAAAATTCATTTTATTTCATAACGCATGTATTGATTTCACACAATCCCTCGAACGATTCGGCTATTGATCAATAGCAGCACGCACAGTTTTTATTGGTATTAACCACGCTGCTCGAACAAAAGATTTTTGCGAATATCTGTGGGGTATTTGACAGGCTAAGTTCTCCAACTTTGACCGCAAACTGTTGTGCAATGGATTAAAACCTGGACTTGGTGGTTTTTGCCTTGTGTGCCGGCGCAGAATCTTGCTAGAAGATCCAATGCTTTCCATTGAAAAGACTATTGCATAACTGCTGTACCATGCCTTCCAAAAATTTCTAGTGGTACACTTTTGCCCCAGTTTTAACCTCTTTATCACAGAAGTGATGAGCGGTATCGTCTTTACAGGATACTCCCCACCAAACCATTGCAGCAGCTGGATGGTGACCACATTGAACCCTTGGAGTAACAGTTTTTTGCGTCTTTGGAAGTTTTTGCGAGGATTTTTTAATTTTGCTTATTAAAAACTTCTTCTTCTGTAAAGAGGATACTTTCATAGCACTTGAATAAGCCACTTGCATCGTTTGAGCCTAATTTGCTTCAAACGCGTTTTCAGAACATGACTAGTAGATACACGATTGGGTTTCATGTGGAGATCATCGCATCGTTTCCCTTGAGATAATTTTCTCTTTTCTAAGGATATTTCTACAAATGCAATCGCGAACATTTTTTTTTTTTTTGCTGAATTGGTTCGACCGAGGACGACCACTTCTATTTTTGTCATCATCTGTAGCCGTTTGGGAAAAACGATCAATAGTGTTGTAAACACACATTCTCGAAATATTAAGTTTTTTGAGAAGCTCATAAATTTTACTTAGCTTCCCATTTCATTGTTAATAAGCAAACAAATAATAAAAAAAAAAATAACGGCACTTTTTTCTGCGAATTTGTTATCGCTGTATGCATTGTAAACTTTGTAATAGAATTTATGGCCAGACTAAGTGTATTTTTGTAAAAATATCAATAAATAACTTATATATTTTATGCTCAAAATTTATTACTTATGGGACTGGGATATGTTCCATTATTTTGACTGAACGAACAAAACTCTCTAAAGTGGACTAATCTAAATATACATAAAGTATAACTTTCAATCTGTTCGTCACTCGATGTGCAAAGGGCATGGAGTTTGATGAAGCTTTCCAAGCCGATTATTAAATTTCTCATGTGAGAATACAAACTAACAGAATTTTTTGTAGAAGAACATAAAAGTCAAGGGAAATTAAACAACAAGCAGAAAATAGACATTTATTTATACTCCTCTTCATTAACATTAACAGTATCTAGTTTTTAAGGTGGTAGCTTTGATTTCAAAAGTTTTGAAAGTTGAAAAGTTTTTTTTTCAGAATAGGTATGTATACTTGTAGAAAATATTACAATTACTCTTACTTCTTTACTCACTCCCTAAAAAATTTTTTCAATCGCCCAGCCACCAGATGAATAATCAGCAAAACCTTATAGAAATTCTAGTTGAAACGAGCCAACTTGCCCTGGGTTTCGTCGTTTTGGCAGGATTACAGCGGACAATATTCAGATACTTCAAAAATAAACTCTTTTGGCTTAATATAGGTGTTGAAGTTTCCTTTGTAGTTTTTTTTATTGTATCACCAAGAGCTTCGAAACTTTTTTATTCAAATAGATTCCGTATCGGATGAGCAGTGCAGTTGTTTGGCTTTAAAATATTTTTCGATAATTTACTACCTTTTTCCGTTATTTTGGTAATTTTAAACCCTCTGTAATTTCTCCTCCTAGTTGCTAAATTTGAAACTTCTCTTTCAGACTTGAATATACCTTTTAGGTGCCTAAAATCCGCCTTAAAAGTTTATTCCTTATAAAAAAAAACCAATACTAGGCAATAAGTTGAAAAATCAAGCATAAAAAATTGAATTATTACAATTGCAAGGTTTTTAGTAGAAAAAAAAACTTCAGCAAATAAAATCCGAGATTATGCAAAAATACCAAGTAAATACAAAATATTTGCATACCTAAGCTAAAGTGTTAGCGAAATTGCTTTTACCTCAAACTTGTATACACACATGAAGAAAATACAGCCCACAAAAGCCAAATTTATATGTAAAATTGGGCGAAAGAAAAAGTCTCTGACAGAATTGAAGACAAACAAATCAGAAACTGATTTTTGTAAACATATTTATTTAGCATTCACTGTGTTTGTTTATATGCCACTTCATGACGTCGATGTTTTAATTTTATGTAAATAGGTAGTTAATTCAAAAAGTTACTGGCCTATGCTATTGAGATTTCTCTGGAATACAAAACTTTAATGCCATTCAATTACCGACCTTTTCGTTATCTAGCCGCAATAATTTCAGACTGTCGACTAAAAATGTGAAATGCATAAAATTAGGTATAAATCTTTGATGGCTTTCTACTAAAGGGAAACGAGATTTCGAGCCCTCACCGCGAAAAAAACGTAAGCGATATTTTTTTCGAAATTTTATTTTTGATGCAAAAATGTTCCTCGAGTATCTCAATGAAATTCTGCATCGATTTTTTCGTTCGGTTTCCACCTTAAAAAAGTGGGCGAAACAAAAAAAAAAAAACGATCAAATTTTGAAGAATCGGGAGATAACACTGGGCTTTCAAAAACAATAAGCTTTAGAGAATATATGGGTATGAAAAAACTCAGTGCAGGGTGGTGGCCAAAACTTATTTTCACTGTTCAAAGACAAGACGTATTAAAAAACTGCCATAAGTTTTTACTTATTTGTTAAGGCCGACAGCGTGTAATAACCGACACTAAATCGACCTTTGATGATATTTTCAGAAAGCATACCTACACAATTATACAATACTCAAGGAGGTTACGAAAATTAGCTAAGATTTGTTTATTAACAAAAAAAGTGGAAAACTTTATGGGTGAACTGAAAAATTAGGTAAAATGTATTTAGCGGAAAATATCTTAAACAATCAGATTCGACATAAAAATATCGTTTTAGCCTTATTTCAATAAACCGCTGAAAAAACTAACAATGAGGTTAGATAGAGGATTAAAATGTTCTAGAAAACTATTTTTCGGAAAATTTCACGAGAAACCTCTGGACACAAAATCTGTGTGTGACCTTCCAAATTTGTTTTCTTTTTTGAGTGGTTTCGTGTAGTTACGTTCAAAATGGCACTGTTAGAGACCCCAAAAAGCGATTATATATTTTTTATGCTCTAAATTGAAACCTGACTTTCGCGGTAACAATTTTTTTTTACTGATAATGTGGGTGAAGTCAACTGCTTTGGAACATTTTGATAAAATGGCACATCCTGTTAATATGTAGAAATGTTATAGAAACGCTGTGAAAAGTAGAATGGAGTTAAGAGAAAATATGTAAAAAAATAATAGCAGTCATTATAGGACCTTCCTTTATGCATTAGTTCAGGTCAGTAAATTTTGGAGCTTACTACGTATGTTTGAATAATTTTATTCTTCCTTCTGTTTGTATTTCGGCATTTAAATAAAAGAAACAATTTCAGGCGTTTACTGCAATGGTGAATATAGTAAATAGGTAGGTATGTGCATGCGTTGAGTGGCCTATTTGTGCAAATTTTATATATATCGACCTTTTTAACGTTGTATGCTTGAGTTTACAGGAGACTTTAGAAATCACTTGTGTATAAGTTATATATAAGATATGACTCAGTGAGATTCTGTTTCGCCAAAGCGGTAATGCACTCAAAAGAATTGCGGCAACCACAGGTTTAGTTGGTGTAGAAAATTTAAAGCAGATTTAAGATAATAAATCCTGATATAAAAGCACAACGATTTTAGACTCTGATTTACCAAAGGTGACTCAGATTTACTAAATAAACATTCGATTTTTGGTTACATTCACCTTTGTGTGTGTATTACGCATGAAGCATAGATTATATGAATACATTGCATTCACAACCAAACATTCACAAGTTTTGACTATTTATTTTGGTTTTTTTTAATTTTAGCAATTTTTTGTATAAAAATATAATTCATTGAAAAACAAATACCGGTTAAGTCAAAATTTCAAATTTTCTTCAAATGGAGGCTAAAAATTCAACAAATTTTAAAATTTTTAAACATACTATTGGTACAACTAGTGGTAGATATAGTAGTAGAAATTAGTAAAAAAATAGTGGTTGTAATTAATAGTAGCATTCGTAGAAATAGTCGTGGAAATCGTTAAAAATATTGATAGCACTGCGGAACAAAATTTTGGGGTCGGAGATTTTTAAGTCGATTTAGGGTAATTTGGGGGCGTTGATTACGAAAATGATATCAGTTTTGTCGAATTGGCTATAGTTTTTCAGATAAAGACTTTTAAATATTTCACGAAAAAACCTAATTAAAAATACCAATATGGATTTAAATTATATTTTTTTTGCGCGCCTGTATAAAAGTAATACAAAAATAAAAAAAATATATTCTTTTCATTAATTAATTTTAAAAAAATTACAAAAAACTTTTTCAGTAGGATCTCCTATGATGTCGTTGCTCAGGACAATCCCGTATTAAGTTCCAGCAGTAGTCTGCCATCATGTGGTCGTCCCATCGACCTTGGTATCTTTCTTCCATTATTTTTATGTCCTGGTGGAACCGTTCACCTTGTTCCTCATAATCGCCTAGGTTGTCCGGGAATTTGTCCAAATGACTATGTAAATTATGTAATTTAATGCTCATTTTAGCTGCTAGTTTGCGAAAATTGAGAAGCATATCAGCAGCTAGTTTTGTATAGTCTGGTGATTTATGATTTCCCAAAAAATTTTTGACTACATTAACAAAGCTTAGCCAGGATTCAGATTCAATTTGTGACATATGGTTTAAGAATTCAGTGTCTTTTAGAAGGGTACGAATTTTCGACCAGACTCCTGCTTTTAATTTTTCCATACTAAGGACTGGAAATTTTTTGCATACATATTCGAAACAGTCAACTGTCTTATCAAGGGCTTTGATGAACTGTTTCATTAGCCCAAGCTTGATGTGAAGTGGTGAAAGAACGATTTTTTCTCAGCTTATCAGTTGGTCATGAACCACATTTGCTGTTCCTACCTCCATATTTTCTCTCACCGGCCAGGCCTTTCTAATCCACCGGCTGCCCTTGCTCTCTTGCAAGGGAAATAAAATATTTAAACCAACGAACTACTTGTTTTAATAATTTATATAACAAAACTGGTTGAGGAATAATTAAATTAATACAACTGGAACTGGACCCAGTCATATAACTTTTTTGCATTAATTTCTTAAGTTTCGTTTATCTCAAGAACTAGAGCCAATCCAAAAAAAATTAAAAACACAGTTCGTAAGCCTGCTACTAATGTTAATAAAAACTATTAACAAAATCACGACCGCAGGTTTTTTTTTAATTTTTGTTACGCAGTGTAATAGTAGCATATTAAAAATAATATTGATTTCCTTGCGTGAATCCAATAGCTGCTTCACAAAGCAACTCATCCAAGGTTAAATTGCCTATTTCGATGAAAAAGTATCCAACGTATTATTACAAAAAATAAAATAAAAATCATTTATTGTATTTGTCCAGAGGTGGTTGACCTTTAATCCCCTCACATATAAAGGGAAAAAGTGAGGAAGCAAATAAAAAGATAACCAAAAGGAAGATGCTGTTCCAAAAAGAGTTTTCGCAACAATACAAAATGTATTTATCTATAGCAGAAAGAATATAAATTAATTTTACATGGTTAAAAAAAATTAAGACTATAAGGCTGGAAAATGAAGATGTCGACCTTGGACGCTGCTAACAGAGCATTGAAATGGATCACAAACTTCAATCGATCGCTGATTTATAGGGAAGAAGATGAACAGTACCTATTTACTGCAAGTTGTTGAGCACTACAGGCAAATAGCGCCATCTTGCACCAAATCATCTTTCATGGGTAATTTAATTTGGTGTCTAACGAAACTTATGTTACCTTATATTAATACAACCTGAATTATAATAAATGTTTTTTTTTTATATTTGGCTATTTTTGACATTTTCACGTTTCCTCTTTTTGGTATATTTCAACCGATTTATGATTTTATAGACTCGTTTTAAAGATGATTTTGGAAAAACTTCGATTAAATTTAGCACATAAAAAAGTTCCGCATACTTTGGGCTACACTAGGCACTGTTAGGCATTATCGTATTCAGTTGAAAAATTATATAATTTTTTATTTCTCCTAACCTTATGTTTTATACCCGTAAATTTCTGTGTTAACCCTTATGGGTATACCAGTTTCATACACCTTATACCGTACACCATATGTCTGGCCAGACCTGTGTGCAGTTTGTATGGAAAGTAATAGAAATTTTAAAGATTTTTGATATTTTATTAATAATTATTGAATAGTTTTTAAAAAAGAAATGCTTACAATACTGGATTTCATTAATTTTGTGCATTCATGCATTTGTGGCACTTATGAAGCTGCTCCGAATGTTGTAAACAAACTGGATCTAACCAGCTCATACAGATAAATCTGGTTTTTTTTGTTGCAATTTGGCATTATTGTAACATATTTTGCACGATCTTTTTGCATTTGATGCGCCACTTGTACTTGGAGCACATACATAAGAAGCAATATGACCACCGAAATATGCCTCTATGGCTGATCTTGATAGAAACTGTTTCATAACTTGTGGATTATTCATTCGACATTCCACTTTGCGACGAACTAACCCTTTCACCAAGTCATTCCGAAAAACTCGTCGTGCATCTGTCGCTTTGCTTATGTCAATTTGATTTTTGATAACATCAGATGCCAATGCAGCCACATCCAACATATTATAAAAAAAAAAAGCCAATGACCACCGCTGAGTTCTCCTTTTGCATGTATATTTACCTAACATTTGGTCCATAACATCTACTCCACATTTTGTCTTGTTGTAGAAAAGAATCGCATCGGGTTTTTGTAGTTGGCCACTGGTTGTTTTGTCTTGATGAAGCGAAGATAGCAAACATACACATTTATTTTTTTTTTCGGGACGTATGATACCAGACTCACATTTTCGAGAAACCCAAATTTTGTAGACAATACCGGATGTAGTTCACGTCCAGCATTTCTTTCAGTATATATTTCTTGTTACGACGTAGAGTGCCAACAAAAGCTAGTCCTGAATCTTTCAGTTTATTGACGGCGTTTAGAGTTGTGAAAAAATTGCCAGCAATGATCGTGCTTCCAGAAAAAACATATTTACTGGTGAGAGTTAATAAAATACGCTCGCCTTGATTGACATCTCTTGGCTGATTCCGTTCCTTGCCGCTGTACAAAATCCCTTTCAATGGATATGAATTAGATGCGTCACAAGCCCAGAATATTTTGATGCCGTATTTAGCGGGCTTCGAAGGTATATACTGCGTAAATTTCGTGCGTCCTCTAAAAGGGAAAAGCTCTTCATCCACAGTTATGTTTGCTGTTGGTTTATATAGTGACTCCAATTGAGTATTTAGCATCATCCAAATATCACGAATAGGTGCAGCCTTGTCTTGTTCTTGGCGTGCAGTACGCATTCATTCATCGTCAAATCTAATAAAGCAAGTTATAGATTTGAACCGTTGTATGGACATAGTGGCTCTATAGATAGCTAAGGAATCTGATCGCCACAATTCTGTGCAGTGTTGCACATTTGCATGGTTCAATCCAGCTGCAAGCAAAATCCCAATATATGCGTACAGCTCATCCCCATCTATCATTTGCCATTGTCTTGGTTTTTTCGGCTTTTTTTCTACATTGTATTTTTCAATCATTTTTAGTGCATTGCGGTTAGTTTCCCGCATAATAATAACTATCATATCTTTTGTTATTATTGATCTGAAGATGTCCATAGGATTACAAGATAAAGAGTTTTTGACAGTTCCACCAACTTCGCGCAAAATATTGTGGCTGCGCACACGAGTAGGTGGCAAAGGCGTGTCACTCCACTTCGTTCCATCAGGAGCCACAAAAAAAAAGGTGTTGGGTTTTGTAAAGCTACTAGATCTTCACGCTCTTCATCATCATCGGAATCCTCAGGATCACTTTCCACTTCTAAAACATTTTCATCCTCTTCACTGTTTACTTCCGGATCGGTACCTGTTACATGTTCTACAAGACGCTCATAATAAATGACTCGCTGTTCCTCTGACATACTAAATAAATAAAAGCATGTGTACACATACTATACATACGTATATATTTATAAAATAAAAATAATTATAGTAAAGCTTACCGGCTCAACATGGATGCCGAAATGTATTCAAAATTTTCCGACATTGTGCTAGTTTATTATTTTGTAGAAAACACACACAAAACCAAAACAGCTACACCTGTGACCTTTCTGCTATCGCACTTTGAAATGAACTGAAATTATAGCGAATCGCTCTGGTATAACTAGCGGTATTTAGTTATTGTTATTGTCCTCACAAAGCTTGACAATTCTTTACGAAAGCAGTGGCGAATAAAAAACAACCATTGCAATAAGAACGAAGATCGAAGCCATATAGGTCTGGCCAGACCTATGGTGTACGGCTAAAGTATGGGTTTTGTATAATTTGAATAAAATTTAGAGCAACAATTATTTTCAAAATATTTTTCCACTGGAAAGCACCTTATGCACCCGGTGAGGATATCACGAAATTTTAGATTTTTAGGATGATCATTTTTAAAAGAAAAATTCAGTTAAACTTCCTATAGGTCTGGCCAGACCTTGGTATACCCATAAGGGTTAAACAAAAATTACGTACAGTCTAATTGACAATTTACAATGCAACAAAAATATATCCACCCAACTAAGCGCATGCATTATATGTGAGAACTAAATTACGCAATTTAATTGCGACACTTATCATTAACAACAGACATATACATATGTATTTCAATATAATGGTCATATGTATCACATAAAATGTGTCAAAAATATATTTATCAAGATTATTATTATTTATTACACACACACTTATAACGCCCATATGATTGCCTTGAAGGTTTTCCTCCTTACTCCACGCATTAATTAATCTGAGAAATCCTGAGCGATGGCGGAGTGACTGTTTTTTGTCAATTATTTACTAAGGTCGAGAAATAAATATTTATTTCAATCGTTTGTTCGAACAATCAAACTGACGAAGTGTCAAATCACTTTTGTTTCTATTGCGTGTATGACGGTAAATAAATAACTAATAAATAAAAAAATACTCTGCTGCTTTTACTTATTATGAACAATAAACAGGAAAAAAAGATTAAGTCACAGCATGAGCGGACACCTCGCTTGTACGTATTATCTTCTACCTATAAGCTCTGAAATTATTTCAGTAAATGGAAAATAAGTTATACCAATGCGTACTCGTATACTCAATACAGGCTTTGATACCTTTGTCTCACATCGAAAATAAGAGAACAATTTCTTCATTCAAGTGTTTAAAGTCTTAAATATAAATGTCAGTATCTACAAGTAAAATACCCAGTAATTAAAAAAATGCATACCAAGTATAATCAGTTTTTGTTTCGTAACTGGTAATGAATACCTATTTTTTTAACTCGTTTGCAAATAATTTCAATTACTTTTAATTACTTGCCATTAAATTTTGTTTCTTCATAATTATGGCAGATTTATGGAATAAAGCATTGTGAGATCAATATCACCAATACATATTATATAATAGTTACAAGACAATATCTTCAAAATAGTTTACAATGAAAATGACAGTAAAATATACTTTATTCTCTCTCATCGATTAGTTGAAGTAGCTGGATGATAGATCTGGCACTGTCAATCGTTTGAGCCTTCTGTGGCGTCTTTCTTTGTCTAGAGGTATTTGTTCTACTTCACTGTTGGGGTGGCATTTTAGATCTATAATATGTTTCGTGTTGATATCCTGAATTGTTTCTTCTACCGTGCAGACTCTGAGTTCCTGATGTAGGGTGTCATTTGTGATGTACCAAGGAGGATCTACAATTTTTTGAGCATCTACTACTTTTGATTGAGTACGCTGAATTTGTGCGACGTTTGTTATGGATACGGTGCCCCATATCTGGTTATCATAGGTCCAGACAGTAGCTATGGGTAGTCTTGTATATTAATATTTTGTTGTTTAAACATAAGTTTCATTGCTTTCCTAAAAGCCATTGCAGTTGTCGGAACCAATTTTTTATTTCGTTCCTTTTCTTGTTTATGTATTCATTCCATGTAAGTTTAGCATCTATTGTCATACGAAAGTATCTTGCTTTATTGCCAGTTTTAATTGGGTGACTATCTATTTGAGTTAGTTGCTGTTGGTTGATCTTGCGGTTTGTGTGAATTACTTGCACTGTCTTGTCTACGTTTATTTCCCAAGAGTGGAATCACCTCTGGATGACATTGGATAGGATTTGCAAATTTTTCTCAGCTACGGCAAGATGTTTGCTTGAAGAAAGCAGAACTGTGTCATCTGCGAATGTTGCAATCATACTGTCTTCAATGGTTGGAACAGGACCATCTAAAGTATAGATAAGGTAAAGTAGAGGGCCAAGCACGCTACTTTGAGAATCACCAACGCTCATGATGCGCATTTCATAGTCAGCATCTTGCAATGTCACAAAGTAGTTCCTACCACTAATGTGCCTTTTTAGCAAACCGTAATAGCCGATTTGTCGAAATGACTTAAGTTTGTGAAGTAGGCCCTCAAATGCCTTTGAGATGTCTAAATCCAAATTGATGTGTAGGAATTACATGTTGTTGGGTAAATATTGGGTTAAGTCAATCGATTAGAAGGTTTTCATATACTTTTGACAGCGTCGACAGCAAACTTATGGGTCCATACGAGGTTGTCTCTGAGGGATTTTTTCCAGGTTTCACCCGAGCAATAATCAAATCATAGGGAAATATTTTAATCGTGATATTGCATTTAAAACGTTTATGATGTATATTAAGGCTACGTCAGGTAACTCACTTAAGACTTTTCCAGAAACGAAGTCAAAACCAGGTGATTTTTGATATTTTAGACAAGTCAGAATTTTTAACCGAATTTTACTTGAAGTCATTATATGGATTATGCAGTTTTGTATTTCTTGTATCTGCGGTAGTGTAATTTGTTGCTTGTCAATTGTAGCCGAAAATTAATCAAACAAATTCACATCTGGTAGCACTAATTAAATCTAGAGAGAAGTTTGATATGCTCAAAAGCACTGGATCTGGTGCAATTGTGCTTTCAGTCAGCCTATTCCAAAATTAACTCGATATTTGTATTTGCACTGCATATTAACATTGCCCGCTTAAAAAAAAGTCAAGTTGATTTAGCAATCCCCCGAGAGTATTCTCTCTCTTTGCCATGAAAAAACTTCTCACAAAAAAGATTCGCCGTTCGGAGTCGTCATAAAACTGTAGGTCTCTCAATTTGTGTTACAACATCAAGACGCACACCACAAGTTGTAGGAAAAGTTCGGCCAAAATCGCTTAAGCGGTTATTAGCGCCAATTAAGTAAGTAAGTAGTTGAAAGTATTTGAACTACCATTTACGAATAAAAAGTAATTATACTTGATATTCTTTTCATTATTGAGTATTTGTGCTTAACTGGTTTTTAATAACAAATCAAATGCATGCTTTACAACTCAACTTTAATACAACAAGATGCATGCTCGTCTACTGTCTTGGTGTTCATGGTAAAGGCTTTTGGCGCAGTTAATTCCGATCATTACATTCATTAGAGATGGCTGCACAATAATTCCAACTAACGCTAACTTGAAAAAAATCCGACACATTCGGAGTTTCAATAATATGACCGTAATCGTCTCAGATTAGCACTGACTGATAACGGCAGATAGCCAAAATATACGACGGTAAGCCTACTCTCAACTTGTGTATTACGACAAGCACAGGACAACAATAATGACGGCAATTAGTTCAACTTAGTTGTTTTGCAACTACTAAACACGAGCTGATTTGTTAACATGGGCTCTTTCTTTGTGACTCTTCTATACGATATAAACGTCATGTCTGTCGCATAGTTTTCCACCACGGACATGGGTTCGTTATGGCGGGCATACTCGTATACGGTCTTCAAAATTACTCATACGCCCTGCATACCACTTTTGTATACGCGTACACAAACTTGTTTTAATTGCATGCCCGTACTTTGAGTTCTTTATCTGCACCAAAATTAACTTAATAATAAAAATATAATTTTATTTTATTAGAAAGAAGTTGTTTGTGGCTAAAACTGTGCAGCTGTATTGGGATTCGCGACTTAAAAATACATATAGCAAGTAAATAAATGAGAGGTAGCCTCGCCAAAGAAGGTGTCTTAAAACAATGGCTTAGAAAGGAAATACCTATACCCTGCAGGAAACTTAAAGCACACAAGGAGTTCGTATTATCAAGCAGATAGATAATGGGAACAAATGCAAGACAGAGGAATTGTGAAATAAAAGAAGGGACGCTGCATTACCCATAGAGAATAGATCGCTCGCAGGAGCAAATATACCTTCAGAATCAGTTCGATACTGCTAAGAAAGTGAGAGGAAGTATGAAAATCGTGTATTACATAAAAATCGACTCATCTAATTGAGCAAAAGAGTATTCGCAACTGTGGAACGGTAGCAATGAAAACAAGTAAAAAAAAACAATTTAAATTATACATAAATACCCGGCGAATATTTGATATTCGAACCCTCATTCGCCAACTATCCAGTCCGGATTAAAATACCATTTAAAGTTATAAGTCAAATCAAATATTGAAAAATAGGTATTATACGAAGAAGTTTTAAGAAAGCTTTATTCTCAAAATACCTTGGTGAGGGTTGACGCCTGCGCATTTGCAACAATAAATTTAGTTTCACTAAACCCGAATGCTATACTGATATTGTGAAGTATGGGTAGCGTTTTTTTTTTAGATAATGAAATTAAAAACCAAAACAAAAAATAAATTGAATGACATGCGAGGCTAGTATAGCAAATACCTACGATTGGAAACTTATTATCATTGTACCAAAGGCAGAAAAGCAACTAATACCGCCCGCCAGCTTGTCAAGAGAATGCATAGATCTCTCCATTGTTCCTCTTTAAAATTGATGTCGAAAATTGAAGAGACTATTGGTATCAGTTTGTTATTTTGGGGTGAAAGACTTTTATAGAATTGCAAATTTATGATCAATACGAGTAATTGATGTTGAAAATATATAGAAGATTTCAACAACACGTGTACAGTTCTAAAATATCATTCTCGCAAATTGTATTCTCAAACATTAAAATCGGAAGTGTCGAGTCTCAATGAATGTATGCCAGTAATGGTGGAAAGCGTCACTAAGGTTCGAGAAGGCGTAACCAAACATTAGCCGAACTTAAATTTAAAAAAAAAAAAAGTTTTAAAAATTTATTTAGCTTTTATTATTAGCTTTTTGACATTTTCATTTACTCAAAGTAAATAATATTATACGAATGGGCAAAGCATTACATTTGTAGCAAGTGTACTTTGCTGGTTAGCGGAATAGCACCTTCTCTTTTAACCAAAGGCGAAAATGATTACATAAAAAGATAAAACGCTACCCTGTCGATCAACGTCAATAACCACTCGCTATTAATAATATAACTTTTTCTCAAGTTTTATCTTTTTATGTTCTTTTCTGATAGCAATGATATCAGCTAATTTGATAAAATCTTTTGACAGCATATTTTCATGGAGAACTCTTTCATTTACAATAGAACAGCCGACGGAAGAGCTAAATTTGTTAAAAAACAATTCCAAATAAGCATTGCTTCAATAACAACCGAAAAAAGTAAAACTTTTAACGCATCTACCAACAACTACTGTACCTGTAGAGAGCAAGCATTTTTATTGTTGCTCTTTATTGGCAAGGGGTGTATGTAAAGCTTCTTGTTGACCAGCTAGCATAACATAACCACATAACAAAACAATTCAGCTTAATATTTCTCTTTGTTTGAATTCAACAATTTAATGCATTAACTTTAAACCGCTGCGTTTTCTTTGTTTTTTTTTTTTTTGTAGTTCGCCAACAGGTTCAATTTTAGCTTAAACTCGTAAAAAACATTTTCCACTCTTATCACTCCGCCCATCTTTAGCGCCCTTGGTAAATTTACAAAAAAACCACTTCAATTTCCTTGCCGCTAGCGATTCGAATGTAGTCGTTATTCTGCTTGTACTTAGAGGTCATTTTTTTATATCAGTGCCAACATGAAAGTAAAACGAATAATAGGAAATTTTGTTCGAGTTCTTGCCATGCTAAGGATTACTTGAATACACGAAATTGTTTTTACTTTTCTGTTTTTTTACTCCACCAATCTCATTGGCAAAAATCATTCACTGCCGTTGAACAAAGCGGAAAAAAGAAAATAAATTTTTAAATTTCCGAGTTGAAATTGAGGACAAACTAAAATTGAAATACTAGCAAAAATAAAATATAAGCCAACTTCTGTTTGTTTGTCCAACTATACATTTTGTATTTGCTATCCTATTATTCGTTTTCTTGTGGACCAAGTTCGAAAAATAATCAAAAATTATCTTCATCTTTTGCTTTATTTCTGTCTCCTAATTTGTGAGGATTTTACTTACGTACGTTTTAAACTTTTTGGATATCTAAAAGTGAAAACAACTGGCTTGAAAACTGCCAATAATGCAAAATTTAATTTCTACTAAAGAAAAACAAGTAGTAAGTCAACGCAAGGGTAGCAAGAATCAGGCCTACTGCCCAAGAAAATGTATAAAAACTAGTTAGATTTATTAACGTTATTATTTTTCAGAAAACCCAAACTAAGTTGTATAGATAAAGCAACCCAACTTGGAGCAATTAGGTATTTCTCCGAAGCTACTGTACCAAACTCGTTCAAATCTGAACACTCTTGATTCGGGGAAAAATACCTCAAGCACCACTACTTGATATTAAAAAAAAAAAGAAATTTGTTCAATAATGTAGGAAATGCGCTTGAATTTGTTATAAAGAATTTATTTCGCAGGAGAAATACCTGATAATATATATTCTGGAAAATGAGTGTTACGTCTGAAGCAAAATAATGTTTTTTTTGTTTACATTTAGATAATTAAAAGTAATTTAAATTCTCAATATGATTATTATGATATTTACTTGTTTTTTTATTTTATAAATAAAATCGATAAAATTAATTACTTAAATTACTGTATATTTGAAATAAAAATCTACGCCTATAACTAAAAATTCGGTTTCACTCGGTAGGTCGTTCTTTACTTGTTTTGATGAATATTGAAGTAGTTAAAACTGATTTATCGGCATGAGAGTGATTTTGATTAGCTAGGAATCATTTCGGTAGTAGTTCAGAACCATTTCAGGACTAGTTATGGATCGTTTCGGCATTCTTCTTGGACTAGGTATTTCAAGACTATTTCAGCTCTTTTCAGTTCACATTCCACTATATCCACTACTAATTACTACTACTAGTAATTACCAGTTACTAATTCTACTACTAAAACTATTGCTACTACTATTTTTGCTAATGCTACTACTAATTACTACCACTATTTTCACTAATTTCTACTACTATTTTCACTAATACTCATACCAATTTCTACACTACTTTTACTAATTACTATCAAAATAAAAATAAAAATTGAATGCTTTTTTTATTAATGCCACTACTAATTACTACTATCATTTTTGATTATTATTACCACTATTTTTACTGCTACTACTAACTACTACTACTATTTTTTAGAAATTTCTGCTATTTTTTGACTAACGCTACTACGAATTACTACTACTATTTTTAATAACGCTACTACTAACTACTACTATTATTTGTACTAATTGTACGACTAGTTGCTACTTCAACTACTACTACTTCAACTACTAATTACTACTACCCCAACTATTACCACTTATTACTAACGCCTACTACCATTACTACCACTAATACAAATTTAACTTCTATGCCTTCCTAGAATCGTCACATCGTCAATCGTATTTAAATTTTTACCAAAATTTTTCAGTCTAAATCACTAAAGTTCTTAAAATACAAGCTACAATTATTTTAAAAAAAGAATATATCACTCCCAATTCTATTTACTTAAAACATTCACGTAATTCGCTATTTGTAAATTGCTTTGCTATTTAAAAAGAACTTATATTATGTCGCTGCAAACAAAAGTATTATTTTGCAGTAAAAATCATCAATATTAAAAATAAATGCTTCCTTGGTGGAATCCAGTAATCATTATAAAGGGTTCTTGTTGTTTGAGTGGAAATTAAATAGAACTAACACAGTAAATTATCGACTCTTTTAAACGTATTGTATAATTTTTATTATCATATGAATTAATGTTTTTGACTCAATGTGATTTTTGGAAACTAACATAAAATAAGGAATAACACAAATAGGGAGATTTGCTGAGCCATGCCTCTTTTGAACCGTATATGATTTTTTTGTATGATCCGTTTTTTTAGGGATTATAATTGCCTTTAGGAAGGCGGTTGCATTAATACTAACACATTTATATAGTGCTTAAGTCTAGTGACCTTGATAAAAAAAAACTCATGAGATTTCCTATTGATTAATTTTCGATCTTATTAAGTCAGACTAAAAAAAAGATATATAAAATGAAGGATTGGTCTAGGTATAGAACCGCATAGGATTACCGCCTAAATCTAGGGTTATTTTTGGAATGATCAAAAAATATATCTTACGGTAGTCTTCATCTCTTAGGGATGCATACCGAAAGAATTGGCTTACCCTAAAACAGGTTTTGTCGCAGCTGTGAAGGCCCGGGCTATATTGTGTGATTGGTCAGCCATCGTTACGATGAAGCTAAACGCATTAGATAAACTATTCCTGCAAAACATTTCAGAGTCCAGCTGCTTCACTCTGTATGACATGCTGAAATTCATTAAGGAGGGAATGTATATAGGCCGAAAAAAAAGTATTCTGTGCAAATGGTTTGTAGGGAAATGAAGACAGTTCCTTCCAAATCAGTATAATATTTATTTAGAGTGATGTCTGAGGTTGAGAAAAAAAATAATTTTTTTGCAAAACTGAAAATTGAAAATTAACAAATTTTCGAGAATCTGCAAGTCATGTCGTCGCTGACGTCGCAAATTTCGCAGGCGATGCTAGTCGCAATTATCATCTGAAATCAACAAACCAAACATTTTCTTACTCGTCGGTAAACTAATATATATGCAATATTCGAAAATTAACTCTTTAAAACAAGCTCCCAAAAAAAAAATATTACGATTTTGAAAAGAAAAATTGTACTTGCAATCAAAAAGCATCTAAAATTACTTGTTTTTGAAATCGTCGGTCTATATAAGACAGTTTTTTATGCTCTTTTAATGAAAGTTAGATGATAAAAATTAGGTTCACTAGTTTTTTATTAACACTTGCGCACTTTTGAGAAACTTGGTTTCGAGAAAACTCCGTTTAAAGTTTGCAGTCAAGAGCTTGGCGGGCGCGGCGCCAACCCTTTTCCAAGAAGCATCTCTTCCACAGTTTTGAGAATAAGCTGTTGAAATTTTTACACGCTATTCAAAATCATTATACCTATCGATTGAAACAATAAAAAAAAATCGATTTTTTAAATTAACAAAATAAGGGGGATGCCCTTAAAGCTGCCGAATGGCTTTAAGTTGCACGAGTTGTGGAATGAAGATAGAAAATTTACTAATGGCTTCTCACCAGATTGACAATTCACTTAAATCAACCAACCAACTAGGGGCTGGTCTAGGAGATAGAGACTATTTAATTTTCTTTTTAGTGAACTTACAAATGTATATAAAAAATTAAATATATTCTTATTTAACTTAAATTGCACCTTTTTTATATTCAAATTACGTTTTCCAACTAATTTGAGATAATTTCATTTAGCTTATTAATTGCCAGTGGGTGTAGTTTGCCTAACAACTAACAGTTTTCTGACTACCCTAACAACTAATAAACATTTCGCTCTGTCAAAAATAAAAATGTTCTACATGATGAAAGTGAAAAATTGGAAACTTTCAACTTCAGCGAGTACTTTAGTGGCCGTCATTGATATATACAATATACGTATCCGAATTCAATACAAAATATGCATTCAAATAAACAAAAACTAACTCAGGCAACAATGTGACAGCACTCAACTGAGGTAACAATGACACTTTAGTCATGTTGAGCCGAATATTACTTATACGAGTATTTGTAGTTGTCGTCGTCATTGCTGCAACTGATGCTTTTACGATTGCTATGACTGCTGCTCTTCAACATTACTCGTACCATTGTCGACCGTCGTTAGAATTTTCATTTTTGTTATGCTTTTACTGATATTGAAACTGCTGTTTTTGATTTCCTGTGACAAAGAGCTACGTACTATGTGAAAGTTGTTGACAGTATTGTAACGATTTTCACAATAATTAAAAAAAAAAGTTCCATATCACACCATCTGCTTGCGTATAGTTTTACGTAGATGATGTTAATTGCAATGTAAAAAGTGCTTTCGAAATAATAGTTATTGTTTAAGGTTATTTTACTCTGACTGCGCTCAAATTTCAATGATAGGCAATATAATTTACAAACTTATTGCAGTTTTGATTTAACTTTATTTGAAGATGTTTCCCATTTTTTCGGCTTTCTTATTGATTCTGTTTAAGTCATTGCTGTTTAACAATTCGGTATAACAAATTCGTTTTCATGTTTAACAAATAATTTCTTTAATGAATTTGTAGATAATGTAAATACCAACACATTCTTTATTGTTGTTTATTTATTTGCAGAGTGAAGTCTTCGATGAAATTGATTTGTCCGATTTATGTACCGCTGAATGTAGCATCAAAAACGTAAATCACAGTTTTCAGGTAAGTTAATTTGGTAAAATCAAAATAAATTTTACTTATATTGTTTGCTCAGATTAAATATTTAAATTGAAAATCAGCTGTTTCGTTTTGTTATACGTTTATTCACTTATTATTTCAGCTGTAATCTTTCTACAGCAAAAATTTGTGATGAATTCTTATATGCAACAGTACGCGAATGATAAATTAGCAAAATCTGGCAAGTTTTATATACTCGATGTAATATCGGATTATTCACAGCCAGACCGCTGTATTGAAAATATAAGAAGGAGACAACTTACTGACTAAACGGTTGACTTTTTTTATCCACGCGAAGCAACTAGTAGAAACTTGAGAGGCAGTTCCAATCTATTGGAGCTACCGAAAACTTGATTAGAGTAATGAAATTTATTCGCCAATTTTCAGAAATCATTGGAGGTGAAGTTATAAATGTTTTTCCTTTTTTTTACGACAAATTCCGAACGTGCGTACCACCTCCCGTCCGACCCCAGCCTAAGCCGACAAAAAACCGGTGTCTGAATAGTCCGTGCTCTGCATCCAGGCAATGGCGGTCGCGCATGCGGAAGATATTTAGGCAGGATTAATATTGCCTTTTCAAACTACACAGCTATCGATTAATCATCAGCTCTTGCCAAAGTAATAAAATTATTTATCTAAAATTGATTATTCAAGGAAAATAAGTTCACTTTTTTTGTTTGAAAGCGAATCTGGAATGTTAAAATTGTGTCATACGCACTGTAAGGAACCGCTAAGTTCAATGTTTGTTTACATGAGATATAGAAACTTCGCCAAGGGACATGCTAAGTGAAGTAGAGCCAGTTACTCACACCATGTCTAGGCTTATCCCCTGCACTTGGTCTTTACATTGGATTCGTGGGGTACGTGCCATGGTTGTTCATCTATTGGTGCCGAATCGAAGGATCCTTTCACCTGGGAATCATCATTCATTCGTGTGGCATGCCCAACTCAGCGCTTATGCTTTTGACTATGTCCATGTCATCATAGAATTTGTGGAATTCATTATTCCATCTTCTTCGATACCTGTCGTTTTCGGGAACAGGCTCCCAAAGGCTCGCCATCTTATATCGATATCGTAAGAGTTATTCGCTGACAAAACAGACATTATTGCTATGGATTTTGCGGGATCCAAAGTATACAAAGTCATTTACTACTTCAAAATTGTAATTCCCAATAGTGGTGTGTCTTCCAATACGCGAAGACTCCGCTTGTTGCCAGGAGGTATTTGGGTTTGTCTCCGTTCGCCGCTAGACCAACTTTTTCTTCCTTCTTCTTTAAGTTAGAGAATGCAGCACTGACGGTTCTGGTGTCAAGGCCAACCAAATCAATATCATGCGCTACTAGCGCCGTGTTTTTGTTATATATAGTGCCACTGCAATTAAAATTGGCAGCACGTACCAAGCTTTTTACCATTACACTAAAAAGGTCACGCGAGAGTGAGTCGCACTATCTAAAACTCTCGTTTGGTATCTGCATGAAGCTAAAGGTTGTGCGCATTTCACTCCACACAGACGTATTAGTTTTTCGAGGATCTCAAATGTAGACATGGGGTCGTAGAGCTACATATATCTGCATCCTCTAAAGTCGACAAAAAGTCGATTTGTTTATCTAAGGTTTTTCCAGGATTTCGCGCACTACAAATTTCTCTTCAATGGTGGATTTGCAGGTCCGAGGTCCACTGATAAGATCCAATCAAGGACTTACAACCAATCCGTTTAATCCTTTAACCAGAAACTTATACCACATCATCTCTCTGCGATTATGTAGCGACGGTAGGTAAACCGAATTTTATAAGGTGTTAATTTTCTCATTTTATCCCAAAACGAACCTCTCGCATGAACCACAAAATTTGTTACTGAACTGATTCCAAACTATGCCAGAAGAGGTCTGACTTAGATGATAAACAGAGCCTTAGTAATATAACTTCTGTGATATTATTTTGAAACTATTTTATAAATGCCTATTAGCACAAACTTTCTTAACACAAACATTTGCATGTAAGTTGAAATTAGGCTTTGTATTTTAGAGAAATACCAGAATCTACAAAATTAGTGGCCAGTTCAGATTGATAGTACAGAATTTTATGTACATTATTTTGGAAAAGCATTTCTTAAGAAACACACAAACTTAAATTTCTTCAACTTGAGTAACATTATAATCACACCATTTTGCCAGATCGTTAAGATCACTTTGCAGGAACTGTCTTTCATCGGTTGAGGTATAAGTATGGAAAAATATCATTGCCGTATATTGTTGAATATTTAACTACAATATTTTGATTGAATTTGGTGCATTATTGATGATTAGTTAAAACATAGTTGGACCCTGATGGCTACCCTGAGGCTTGCCTGACGAAGCGGCAAGTGATTTTGAAGTTGAACCTCTTAATACAGCATTTTGTTTTCTATTTGCCAAATTTTCCAGCAATCCAATTTTTCTCAGCTTATAAAGCGATAATAAGTAGCCAATCTGTATGTGAATTATTTTCAAAACTTTTCGATAAATAAGTTTTGAACTCCCACAGCTAGTAGATTTAGACCCACAAAAGCCAAGCTGAGATCAATTAATAAGAGGTGACAATCAATGGGAATTTTCCTGCGTTATAATAGACTCCAATAATCTCGATAGAGCGGTGAGCTTTGCTACACTGCTTTAATTTACTACATTTATCTACTTCTACGAAAGGGCAAAATAAACGATGAACGATAAAATGTATAGATATCCAATTGATGTCAAAAGCTGCTTTAATAATCTGCTGCAAGTATTTATATGAAAAAGAAGTAAACTACGCAGAAGAAGTCGCGTTATCAAAATTTCAAAGTTTTCAATTAGTTTTCAGAAAAATATTAACTAAGCAGTTTAATAGCCTGTAGAATTTCAGCATAATAATGTTTAAGTTTGAACTTTATTAAACTTACCGATGGTTTCTTCCACTGCGAACGGTGTGTCGCATTTGCTTTTACAAAGCTCATGCTCGAACTTTACCCAGATTGGCAATTTTAAGCGATTATTTTTCATTTGTGTGCGTATATTTGAACCATGAAAAGATGATACATATATACTGTCATGTCAAAGTAAAGGGTGTTTTTTTTAGACTGATAGAAATTTCGATAGGGATAACTGTCACTTAACAGCTGGTAAATGACATTTCGTTTTGACATTTCAGTTCAGTAGGCCTTGACAAATCATCATGGAAAGAATGACGGCGCAAAAACGTTTACAAATTGTGGAAATTTACTTTAAAAATCAGTGTTCTGTTCGCCAAACTTATAGAGCACTTTGTGAATTTTATGGTCCACTAATCATCATCATAAGCATAAGAGCAGCTTATTCGCCGAACTGTTAATAAATTTCGAACAACATTTACTCTACTCGCTGAAAAATCAACAACAAGACAAAGAACTGTACGTACAGAAGAAAATATTGCTGCTGTAAGTGATGGTGTTGGAGAAGATCCGAATTTGTCTGTTCACCGCCATGCTCAACAAGTTGGACTTTGTCCACCCACAACATGGAAAATTTTGCGCAAAGAAAATTGGGCTGATCCCATCCGATTCACCAAAGCTAGCCGTGGCGGGCATATGCCAGAAATCGTATTTAAATATTAAATGTCGTGAAAGTATCTTTCAAATAAAAAAAAATTGGCATCATACTTCATTTTTTATGTGTTCTAATTCAATTTAAAGTTCTATCAGTCTAAAGAAAAACATCCGTTATTATAAATAATAAATTCAGATTATTCGCTAATTTAATCCACTAAAGGCAGTTTTTTATTTCACTAAAAGTGATTGCATCCCCTGACAATATTTTTGAGCGCACTTCACTATTTAATACTTTTACTCCAATTACGGTCCAAATAATTTAATCGGTTTTAATTGCATACTTCGAAGCATTCAATGCATATTTAATAGGACTATGCAAATAAACAACTACAAAAGCAATCAGTTAGTCATATCTATGTACTAAGTACTAAACAAGCGAACAAAGTGTGCAAAAGAAAAATTCGACAAATAAGGTGAATAAATTGGAAAACGCTATTTTTTTTAGCTATGTATTATGTACATATGTATGTACGCAAATAGGCAATGAATAGTTGGACCGTGGAGAAAACCAATTTACAGAAATCGACTTCAATCCAACAAGAAACCGCCAACTACATACATAACTGAACCAAAGTCACGTGCATACCCAGGCTGCTACAAACAAAAAAAAAAGGCCTTTTCCCCTTACACACACACACACACACACACAAGTACACTCAAGTAAATATTATAGATGCATGTGTGTGTGTAAATTCAAATGTAAATTGTGCTGACTCGCGCGAGGACGGCACGTGCAGTAGAAAGACGACAGCGTAAACTACCACTCTCACACTACTGATGAACAGATTAGTTTAAAAGTTGAATAATTGGTTGATTGAATTGGCGATTGATTGTGCTGATGTACCGCGAGCTCAATTGAATTTCCAGCGTTGTGACAAATTAAACAAAAAAAAAAAAGCTATGGAAAATCATGCAACATTTAATGGATATCGAAACGCTACTGCAACCTGCACCACTACGTGCACAAATGGCATAAGTCAACAATTGTGACCATTAATTTCACATGAATAATTGATGCTGTTCTCTGACACAAAATGTGCGAGTAAACGGACGCACATATGCAAATGAGTGTGTGTCCTTGTAAGTGCATTTATAATAAAACGTTTTACTTAGTTGCACAGTTAGTTGTGAAGGGGTTGGGCGGGCGATAGATCCCCTCAATTTTTATGCATTTCATGAAAATCAAATGATTTTATTAATGTGTGTATAAGAAGAAGGGAAAAAATAGAGTAGATTCGTAAAAGTATACCAAATTCATCAGGACATCACGATCAGGCTCGATTTAACCAGGCCCATCCGTTTCGATCCATCTATCTCTTTGAACGCAAATTATTCCATCACTTCTAGCTAAACTTGTCACAATTTTGGTGAGGAAATATATATTTTAATAATTATTTTTATACCCAAGCGCTATGATGCCCAGGGTTTTACAACTTTGTTCAACAAACGGTTGTTTTGTAACAGCTTACAGCAATTGCGATAGATATAGACATTTACATATATAGGCACTGAATATATACCAAAATTCTTAGAATTAATAGCAAAATCGATTAAGACTTGTTTGGCTGATCGTCCGTCCGTCTATCTGTTCGTCAGTCAGTCGAATAACTCGGATAAATGTTGGGCCATCTTAGCGAAATCCGATAATAGCAGTGTTTTGCGAAAATAAAAATAATGAGATATTTCAGTAGCCAGTAAATATAATTTGCACAATTTTGATATACACGATTGGGTAACTTTTTTTAATCGGCATGTCTCCGCCCATTTTATAAGCAAAGTTATATCTCCTAATCTTGCGGCCACCGTAGCCGAGTGTGTACCGTGTGCGCGCTTCATTCCGTGGGTTTCAGGTTCGAATCCAGCTCGGGGCAAGTAACATCCAAAAATTATAGAAAAAGTTTTTTCTGATAGCGGTCGCCCCTCGGTAGGCAACGGCAAAACTCTGAGTGAATTTCTGCCATGAAAAAAACTTCTCACAAAAACATTCGCCGTTCGGATTCGGCGTAAAATTGTAGGTCCCTCAATTTGTGGTACAACATCAAGACGCACACCACAAATTGTAGGAGAAGTTCGGCCAAAATCGCTTAAGCGGTTATAACGTCAATTAAGTAAGTAAGTATGTAATATCTCCGAAACTCCTTCACCAAATTCTACCAATTATGATACACGCATTACATTTGAAGTCATTAAACAAACTATAAAAAAATTTAAAAAATCGGGCCAAACCTCCACCCACCTCTCACATAAAAGTAATTTTTGAAAATCAAAACCAAAAGACGGGATATTTAAGAAGTATTAAAAAGAACTTTCCCAAATTTAGTACGTACAATGAGGTTGCATAAGCTAATACCTGGAATAAAAAATTTCGAGCAAATAAGTATAGCTCAAAAACTATGTGCCACCAACGGTAATATACCAAAATCCAAAAAAATCCGATATTGATTCACTACACTGTAGTTGATTTACCCAAATTTGATAGACCAGATGGCGTTTGAGAATAAAATACATGGAATCATAAATATTGGGAATGGCCATGGTAATGACCACCTTAGAGCAAATGGGTGCATCTCAGCCACCACTCAACTACTGTCCTGACGAACAGCAGGAGATTATTCCTCTTACGGCCACAGTAACTAGGTATTGTGAACTGACTTAGCCCGAAGCTCCAGCTTCGCGGATGCGTACAAAGCAACTGTGACTGGAGCCGCCTATTACGCGGTAGCCAAAAATAACATGAAAAAAAATCAAGCAAATACCTACCAATTCTTACACACATCCCCATTTACCAACATCATATTCTACTTATCCTGACAGTCAAAATGCTTAGTAGTGGCTGAATTGGTTAGAGCCGCCCTTGCTCACTCTCCATCTATGGCTTTAAGTTGTAACAAATTTGGTATAAATAAAATATGGGTATATCGAATATATGTCTGCGTCAAATAGCTTAGAAGATATGGTGAATATTGTTTTCGTCTTTAATGTGGGCGTGAGTCCACCTTTTCCCCAGAAATAATATATGTATATCGTCATATAAAGCCTCTACATACCAAATATTGTGCATCTGCATCAAATAGTTGTGTTAACCCCACACGTGACACCTCCCATTTTTCCAAAATGATACATACCAAATATTATTCATCTGCACCGAATAGTTGCATATATAAGACGAATTAAAATTTTATCTTCCTGGGCTGGGCACTTAGACTCTTTCTTACTTGTTATATTTATAAGGGAAAAAGAAAAAATTAAAAATAGTTGCAGATACAAGTTGGGAAGCACCGGGTATAGCTCTTTCTGAAAATACTATAAATAGACCAAGAAAGAAATGCATGTTGACGAAAAAGAAAAACGTTTTGAAAGCTACTTGCCCATCTGATAAATCTGACATCGAAAGGAAAGGAAAAGTGTTAGTGCAGTTGTGGATACTACGTTTCTAAAAATGGCTAAATGAATTTTTGAAAGAATTCTATAAATATAATCTGTATTTCTGCTTACATGTGTCAAACAAACATTAAGAGTATGCCCTTATCCACAAAGCACTATTCTTGTAATGTGGAAAATGAATTCTGGGATGGGTACATTCAATGAAGATCTTCAAAACAATCTGCAAAGCTCTAGCCACTTTTAAAAATATTTTTTAAATGAATCCAAGGAAAAAAAACAGATAAGCGACAAATGTTTGAAAAGTAATTAACGAAGCAATTAGCGATTCCAAATACTGAAAAATACGCTACATTCGCATTATTTGTTGCATTGAAACATCTTACAATACTTTATCAGTAGTGCGATTCACTAACTTTAAACGGTACGACAATTGTTATTTTTAGCGGCAATATTTGCCGTTTGCACTAACGATTGTGCGATTCACTAACTTATTCTTAACGACACTTAACAGCTGTTTCGTTGTATTTATTCAAAGTGATAAAGAGTGGCATCTCAGTCAAACTAAATGCCAAAATAAGCGAAAAGCACAAAGAGGAATAGAAAAAAACAAACGAATGCCTGCTGCCAAATAAAAATCTGAGCGATGTTGTTATATTTCATGAAAGTGAAATAGCAGAGAACTTGTAAGTAATGAGAAGGCGCAAATGTTAAAACAGCTTTTTCATCAACAAAGTTTGTACGTGCCGTCGGGAGAATTCAACAATTCTACCACACCAATAAAAACCATTTTCACCATATTTTGCTATATTTAGAGCAGAGAGGCTATTGCGGAGGCGAGCGACCGCATGTGTTCAAAAGGAAGAAGATAAGTAATAAATCAAAACAAAAACCATAGAATAAAAATAAGTAAACAAAAAAACCAGTTTCTGGATAGCGAAACGCAACTTGAGACGGCAGATGAGTTATGCAATAGTTGAGGATAGATGAGAAGGGTTGAAAGGGATAGGGGGAATCGTCAAAAGAATATTCTTTCGAGTTTTCGGCAATTTTTGTGTCAATAGCCATCAGCGCGTGCACTTGTAGGCAAATGAGTTGATGCGCGCATGAATTACTGAATAAATGCATGCTTATTGATGCATATTATTAATTTAGAATACATATTTGTGCTAATCGCCATCAGCGCAAATTGCTTGCTTTTTCAGCGCGAGTGTATATATGTATATTGCAATGATCCGGACTCTTCTATGAGTGTTTTGTTAGAATAGTCATCAACTTGACTCCAAGGAATATGCGGAATAACCTGCAAATATGCCATGGTTATCATTTTCAAACTTCGCGTTGTGCTCCAGCGTATTTAGGATTTACATACATATATTACATTTTTTTTTAATTATAATCATTTATCTACATATATATTAAAACTAAACTATATTTCTGTTTTTATACATGGATCCTTGTAAAAGTTTGCTTTTACCATTTGCATATTAATTGAATAGTAGATGTGGTGGTTGGCATAAGCCTCCTCATGATTCCTTGGTGGCAAAATTGATATGTGCGTGGAATTGACGGCTCCAATACAGCCTCCCACAAAGGGAGACGAGGCCGGAGCAAACATTTCTTTAGCAGAATGACGTTCCACGTGGGTCATAGGAAACCTCACTTTCTGGTGAAACAACGAATCATTGACTGCATCTGTTACCCGATGAATGCCGGCTTACGGAAAACTGGCTCATGGATATTCCCCATTGTTCACCTACGAGTCGTTGATAGCAACCAGTTGCGAAGAACCTTAACGCCGCTAGAACCTACCAATATAAAAGTAAAATTTAAAATTGCATACAGGCTTAAAGATTACACGAGCTACCTGTTTCTCAGTTGATATTGCTGTTATTCTGGATCCTCTTATTTGGTTATCAAGCTGATAAATCAGGTATTCAGCCAAGTCTGGAGTTAACCGATACAGTTTTTGAAAGTCTGTTGCATTTAAATGAAAGGGATTGTCCACATCTCGGAGTAAACGTCGGTCCACTGTTGGAGCGCTTACTTCTTCATCACCTCGTGATAAATCATATGCCAAATATTTAAATGACATTATTTAGTGTTCTTTTTTTAATTACAAGAAAACAAATCACTGAATTTAAAATTTTTCTTTTATTTAAATTGAAATCACGAATTTCACTTTTCTCGATTGAGTTAACAACATAAAATTTGTTGTCGTTTAGTTGTCGGTCATCGACTAGCTAACATCAACAGCTGATTCGGCGAATGCGAAAATCGTTAAAAAAAATGGCTACTGAATAGCAGGGTCGCTAAAATTTTGGTTTAGTTGAGTTAACCAAACGAATATCTCTAAAATAAGTTAGTGAATCGCACTACAGATATCTAACTTTACCGACACTGTCTTTAATCGGAAAGTTTATTAAATGCGCCAGCAATTTCTCAATGAGGAAATGCGGTATGACTTGCTTCAGATAAGTGCTCATAGAAAACGATATTTTATTGCCACTAAAATCAAAGATAGTGCATGTGCTCGAGATCTGGTAAAATATGTGATGTGCCTGTCAAACTGAAATACATGCATTATAACAACAATGTTTGACAGGGGAATGGCATGTGAATGAAGAAATTGTTAAATAGCAGCATGTCGAAACAAAAAAGGATTTGAAAAATCTGTGAATTCGAATGACGTACAAATGGGAGAAATGTAAAATAGCAAAATGTGGAGGAAGAAAAAGAAATAGATAACAGTGGCATAACTGAGCGACAAAGGAACCAGGTGATCTCAGCTGTGGCCAAATGTAAGCGAAGAAACTGCCGCTATCCGTACTTGTAAACCTGTGCAATGCCGTCGGCCATACCGGAAAGATCATGAATATAAAAAAACATTAACTTTAATTTATTACCTCACGCAATAATCATTGGTATGGCGGCTTTATCCTATTGAGAACCGATCTTGGAGATTTTTGGAGTAAATTTTGTTCAACTAATAAGCAAATAGCTCACAAAAGCTCATATCTGATTAGTTAGTTTTATAAAAGATATAAGTAAAAAAATATTTTTGCGATCTCGATGATTTCCATTGTATATTTTTGATTCATGATAAATCTGCGTTAGTACAGGAGTTATAACACAAAATCTCATGTTAAGGTTTCGACACATATAAACGAGGTTAAGATTCATAAAATAACCATCAGATGCGTGCATAAATTCATTTATAATTTTGTTAGCAATCGTACTCGATATGTGGCGAAATCTCAATAACATACTGAGGAGATCTCGTATCGTTTTGGAGCTTGATCGGAACTTGAATCGCTTTAGTGTAGGTTTACCTTGGAATACATGTATTATTATTGCAAAATACTTAAAATAAAAAGATATGTACGAATGGAATCTCAAAATTCGCCTTTTATCAAATCTAATGGTTAATCAGATGTTACACATATATGTTTTCTTGATAAAATTGTCCGTACTGGGTATTTGGTATCCTCAATAAATTCAGTGAAAGAAATTTGGAGCGTGTAACGTAATTTAAGTTTGCAATAGTTATATTTGGTTTAACCTCTTTGGAGGGTGCACATTGAAAGGCACACCAGAGTAGGCGATGCAGCGTAAGATTGATTTTGCATGATGTTTTTTTTTCATTTGCCGGAAATTTTTTTCAAACACGTCTGCTACAATTAATGCAGCAAGTTTTTGTTTTCCGCAAATATAACAAATTCTCAGTATCGGTTGTTATTTTGTAGGTTATTCGCCTGCATATATATTCAAAATCATTGTTATATTATTATACAATATACATATTTATTTGAAATAATTCAATGGCAAATCTTTGAGAGTATTTCTATCTTAAAACAATTTTCCCCAAATATCATTTGCCTTCCAGAGTCGGCGTAAAAGTGTGGGTTCTGCAATTTGTGTTACAACATTAAAACGCACACCATTAATAGTAGTAGAACTTCGGTTAAACATCGAGCTATATATTATTATCATATTAATTTTATTAAAGTAGATAATTATATTTATCCTACCCCTTCCCTAAGCCACTGTATCCAAATGTGCCAGTGTCAGTGTTTACTCCTAATTGTATTCCCGTGCGAACGTGATAAGGTCATCAAACGAGATCAATTATTTTGATTACACAGTTCGATTAGCACTACCTCGCTTCCTTTCACTTCATCACCATTCACGTCTTTATGCTTACAGTTTCACAAATTCAATACAGTAAATATATGATAAATCTATAAATATATATGCAGATATATTAATACTTGCTGCAAATTGATGTACAGAATGAATAGAAATATTACTTACTTATCCAGGATTTGCATAAACTGAATTCAGTTGCGTATTCGTTTGTGGTTCAATGAGTAAACATGCCAAAATAATTTCAAATAAACTGGCACGATTGTGACCTGAGGCAGATGTTAGAGCTTTTTGGGTTTCAATATGTATTAACAATTTAAAATATGAGGCCGCCGAAGTCGCGTTTGTAGCATATGTCTATCTATTACCCGCAGGGCCACTGATTGATGTCGTGTACTTAATCACCAACAAAGCGATGTGTATGCGATAATTTTTTTATTTCATCACAGCTTTTTGTCCTCCTTTCTTTTGAACGTTCAGTCTGTACCAATCATACATCTACATAATGCATACATTAAAAATATCTTGTCTTCTTTTATTTACATGCATGTGTACGTCAAAAACTGTCTGAATGAGCAACATCAAATAAATCATCAAATTTTCAGCTATTCAAATAAAATTAAGGGTTGGCAGTTAAATATTTTTTTTCATTTTTTCCACAGACTGTTTCGCGAAAATTTGAAAGCTTACTTTGAGGTGATTTAAGGCAAAAAAAAAAAAAAACAGCCAAGCATGTCCTTATAGAATTCTCTGACTCTAGAGAACTTCTTCTGTGGTACAACATAAAGGCACCCACCACAATTTGTAAGGGAAGTTCGGGGAAATGTGGAGCTATATGAAGCAAACGTTAAATTTTTATATTATTTTTGATGGTGATCAGACTTGTTACGTTTCTCTCTCATATAATAATTCGACTTATGCAAGAAAGCTACAAATACATACCTCGATATAGTTTTTAGTAGCACGCAAAAAGTTGTACATACTTCCATATATTTCTATTCGTATATTTATTGCATATGTTATTAAAAGTCAAGTTCTTGTAACTTTTTTCTTACGCTTTGAAAGAATGAAATTCATCACTTTCTAAAATGGTTAATTTTATTTTAGTTAGGCCATTTGCGCTTAATACTCTAAAAGGCACTTCATAGTTTAAGGAACCTAGAAGGATCAAAACTGCACGTTTAATACCTTGCATTCGGAATCCTATTTTGGTAACTTTGACGCCAAAATCCTTTAATATCTAACTTTTTTCGCAACCTAGTCTAGTGATTCTTATTTTTAAAAGTAAAAAATATTTAGCTCCGAAAACGTAATTTTGCCCTTAGAGCAGAAGAAGGTTTGGGCCTGAAATCCCACAAAATTAAAATCCCCGAATTCAAAGCTCAAAACATAAAATCCCCAAAATATGAAACCCCAAAGCAAAATCTTCGAATATTAAATGCGAAATACGTTTAAAATGTAAACACAGAAATTTAATGGTTGTACCAGTAGCGTACTCACGAAAATATTTTGTTGATTTAATTTAAAAAAAAAATTAACTAAAGAGAATACTACAGTTTTAAGATTTGGGAGGGGTCTGAAGCCCAAACTTTGCCCTCTTGGCTTACATAATGTTATTTTATCACCGAATCCAACGAAATTTCTCAAAAAATTAATAAAAATCGTGTTAGAAATCCTACCAGGTTTTTCAAAGTTTTTTTCTTTTATCGTTTTTTTCCTTTTCTAAAAAAAATCACGAAAAATAATTATTATCGGGCACGTCACAGACTCCGATTCAGATTTGATTTTTTCAGTAATATAAACCGATATTGGTCTAATTTCTTGTCACGAAATTCTAGCAGAAGTTCTTTTTTCGAACATGAGCAAAACCGATGTTTGAATCAGCTATTCTATCAATGTGTTGGAACTTAAATAAAAAGATAAATGTCTCATAAATATAATATCGTTTACAAGGTGTATCCATAAAAATAATAGCAAAATGTATTGACAATTTTTTTTCTTTTCTTAACTTGTAATATTTTTCTTAATAATGCATAGTTCTAAAAATATAATTTATTCTTTAACAAAGACAATGAAATTATAAGTTTCAAACTTTTAAGAAAATTCATAAAATTTCATTAAAATTTCGAATTTTTCACTCAAAATTTTTAGAAAATTTTCGGGAATGCAGTTTTATAGCTCATTCAAATTAACTGCACTAAAAGGCAAAGTTCAAACAACTTTTGTTAATTTGTTCATGGTTTCCCCTATATATGAATCATATTCTATTGAAACATAAATAAAAAAAATACCAGCTAGAGCCATTTTTATCATGCATATAATTATCGAAAATTATAGAGTTTCAGTGAATTCGCATATTAAACCCGATAAGGTCAGATTGCGCCACACCTAACGAGAAAAGTTGACGGAATCAATTTCGTTACCGAGCAGATTAGATTTCACGACATAGCTGAATAATCACATTCGAAATTCGGCTTTCAAAGCTTTTTTTTATAGTTTAACAATTCTGCATACGCAAGACAAGAAAATTGTTAACGTATGTACAAGAAGGCCCATTTTGGCGTATATAAAAATATTAAGCATTTATTGCATTTCAACATGCGTTGCAGGATTCTGATTTTGGTGATTTTGTGTTTGAGGAATTATGGTTTTATAAATCTTGTGCTGGGTTTTTGTATGAGGCTAATTTGTTAGGGTCTTTATTTTCGGGAATTTTGTGGCTCTCCCAAATCTCGTTTACGTAAATGGTGTTCAAATTAAGCGGATTTCAAAATATTGAACGAAGATTTCAATATGTGTTGGGGATTCCGATTTTGGGGATTTGTGATTGGGGATTTTTTATTTGCAGATTTTTATTTAGGAGATTTTTTTTGGGGATATTTTTATTTGAATGGGGATTTTGTGCTTGCTGATTTTATTTTTGGGGATTTTGTGGCTCTACCCAACTAATGGCCATTCCATACATTAAACTGATTTGTTTGAGAAGACGATACCATAGGAAGCGTCAACTATTATATCTTGCATATATTTTCAATTACTTTTTTAAGCTGTCTATCTCTTTGTCTACCATTTCTACAAATTCTCTCTCCCAATTAATAAAAAAATATATCATGGATGCTCATCTCTATTTGGATTCGGGTTCACTCGGAAAACTTTATCAGACCGTGGTCAAATCGAACTCATTTCGTTGAAAAAAATCACTCTGGTTAAGTCGTCCTTGTGTCCTCAGATCGAAGTCAAGTTTCCATACAAAACGCAACATCGTTCCGACCTCAATATTTCTCATCGAATCTGGCTAAATATATATTACTTTTGAGAAAAACGCAATACCTAGCCTACATTGAGGAGGAAACTAAAATTCATTCATTCATAGTCTATACTTCCTTTACATCAAGGTATATCTCATGTTGGGCAGTGTTCATATGGAAGAAAGCCAAATTCGTTATAAATCCATAACTGCATATATGTTTATTATTTATCATTTGATATAGCTCTTTGAGATTTATTGAGAGTATAACAATTCAATGTTGAAAACTTTGCGTATGTTCGTCTCAGAAAGTAAGCCACTACTAATTAAAGAACAATTCGCATTTAAAAAAACTTACAACAACTGCATTGACAAATTGTGAAGGTGGCTTTTGTATTGGTATTTCTGCTACCATTTTCATCGATACTCTTATACGTAGCATTGATAAAAGCTCCGGCATGGCAAAAGTGCTAACAAAATGCAATCCGATTATCTGAGATAAATGCAATGTGGTGCTCAAAAAGTCACTAGCAGCTTTTAATTTAACTTTTTAAGATGTAAGAGGAAATAAAGGACTGACTGCTCAGCTAAGCTCATATTCACCGGCTGATGGCTTTCGGCAGACTTTTCCGATAATACTCAAATCAATACCAGCAGTTGAACTAAACGCCTGCTTAAAAGCATCAAAGCTGTGGCGATATTTCTAAAAACTCAAACTGCAAAACAACTGCAAAGTAAAATTTCCAATTGATGCAGGAGCAAAGTCCGTTTCATTTGCACACAATTTCAACTTGACATCAAATGAGGAATTGATAAACTACACTTTTCGTCGGATTGAACATAATTACAAAAATCATTAATAGGTTGGCGTGCAGTTCGGGCTGCGAAAAACAATGACGTTAATGCAAACGGTGTAAGTCAGTGTAGGATCTACAAATCAGTGGACAGCGTTATGAATGCAGAGGAGATTCTACTATCTGGTTGACTTTTTTAGTTTGTTAGATATCCATAGCTCTAAATCTATGCCTCATAATTATTCTCTAAAATATAAGTTTACTGACAATGGAATGGCTACAGTAAGAAAATACCCACTATTATCGAAGGAATCGTTATCTATGGTAAATCAAGATGTTCTGATTCCAATAATCCTTAAAATCTCAAACGGTAGCTCAACCGCCTTCAGTTCCTCGCCCATCTAGCATTTTCAATAGCAATGAGTGAAATTTTGTTGAATACGTATCAAGAATCCATCTTTTTTACAGGGCCAATTGTACAGTGGCCACCGTAGTCGCATTCGTAGCGTTTGCGCGCTTCATTCAGTTGGCCTCGGGTTCAAATACTGCCCGGATAAAAGAACAGAATTTATATACTATAAATAATTTATCTAATAACGGTTGTTAGCAGTTATTTTCATACAAGGCGGAATACAAAAAAACTATTGCGTACCCAAAAACACTGAAATAAGATACCTCTTCTCTATTGGCGCAACAATACAAGCCGGTTACGGTAGTTAAATTGCGCTTACCAGACGTGGTTCGATAATAACATTGAATTTTAACAAAATTGAAGAATACTGCCTAAAACTCTCTACCGACAAAGGGTATCTATATAAAAAAAAAAAAAATTTCTGTTAATTGGTCATTCATAAATATTTCTAAAATATCAGTCATATATACCCAAGGTGAATTCAACTATTCAACTGACTTGTCACGCGTAATTGACTTACGAAGAAGAAAGATGGAAGCACAAACTTGCTGCTCATAAAAAACTAACTGTGCGCGAGTGTCAAATAAAAAAATAAAAGAGATAAATAATAGACGTGTGCTTTCGCAACAGCAAATGAAGGTACATTGATACAAATCACTCATACGCCCCGTGGGACAAGCACGCATGGGATGCGAAAAACTTGCCGAACATGAATTAACGCCACTTTGGGGCAATTTTATTATTTTTGTGTTACTAAACATTGCTTAGTATGTCAATAATTTAATTTGATCTAATTTCATTCAACCCAGTAGCGAGTGAAGCGTAAGCATAAAAGATACAAACACAAAATTTATATTAGTTGAAAAAGTCGTGTAATTGAGTACCAGAAATAACCACAGTCTATGAAAATATTCATCTTATTTAAATAATACGCGTAAAATGCGCCGTAAATAAATGTTTTCATTTGCCAAACGATTTTATACAAAATTGCAGGCATCATGGGCAGATAGCTATGATTTTTAAAAAATATTCTGCTATTTTTTATCAAAGGACTGAAAAGTTTAGTAAATTTTTCTAAATTTTTTTTTTATCAAAATTTATTAATTTCAATAAGGTGCTTGGCTCCATCGTTTTTCTGCCATAAGTATAAATTCAAAATATTTCGAAAACGGGTTTAGACCTTTTTGAGTTTTTGAACTTGTTGAAGATTTTTATAAATTTAATATGAAATTCCAAATTGCTATCTATTTTTTTTATACACGAGCGCACTAGTTGGTCCCTCAATTTGTGTTACAACAACAAGACGCACACCACAAATTGTAGCAGAAGTTCAGCCAAAATCGCTTAAACGGTTGTAGCGCCAATTAAGGAAGGAAGGAAGGCACTAGTTGGACCCTGCGACTTCATCTGCGTCACTTACTAAATTTTCATAAACTTACAGAAGATTTTTGAAAATAAAGATGAATTTAAAAACATTGTTCTATGGTAAGAATAAAAATTTAATCGACTCTAAAATTAGTAGTAATTTTTTGTCATAATTTTCAAGGGGATATCTGCAAAAAAATCGTTGCCTCTAATTTAAGGGTTATTGTTATATCGACTGTTTATAATCGGCGTTGTGTTTAGCTGCACAAAGCTTATTCAATTTTATCTTAGTCCAAAAAATTATATGGCGTTCCTGGAAAAACTGCATTTGTATACTTAGGCGGATTATAAAAGCATTTATATTCGCACCTACAGCATACTTTACTAATTTCTAATATATCGGACCATATATTTAATAAAACGGCGTTTTTCGTTTTCCAAAATGATTTTCCAAAATTCACGAAATGACTTTCCAAAATTCAGCTTTTTTTAAGATAAAATTTCGGCAAAACAGTTTTGATTTAACAGTGTCAGGAATTTTCTTATGAAAATGAACGGGCAATAATTGTTCTTACTGTAAGTAGAAGGCCGAAATTAAAAGTAGACGGGTGGTTCAAAACTTTTGTTGTAGCAGCATAGATCAAAGCTGAATGGAAAGTGATTGAGATAGATTGGCATATGACATGTCGGGATATAGCGAAAAAAACGCTTGGAAATGGCTCTTTTGAATGCAGAACACGCTTATGCTTTAAGTGCGCCTGACAGACGCCTTAACATAACCTATGTAACATTATTGTCTCAGTTACAGTAACGAGTTTTGGATGGGATGTTTGAAATTTCGTTTTTTTTTAAATAAAATTATCTTCTAAGAGTGACAAACGAATATGCGAAAGTTTTTCTCTCACTGGTGAAAAATATTGCTCGGGATAAATTTTGTCTTGTTTCATAGCAGTTTTATATTCCAATATTTTGGTATATCAAAGTCCAACTTTAGGTCATAGATGCGACGTATTTTTACTTACTATAAGAATATATATAGGAAAGGTTTGTGTATATATGTATTTTCTGATGATTGGTTTCAGTCAAGGCGGATATAAGAATTTTCCCGTAAAATATAAGGCAATAACTTTATTGACAACGAAGCTTTAAGAATTCAGCAAAGATTTAAACTTCATTTTTCTTGATATAACTCCTATTGAAAGTCGAATATATTTTGGTTGACGGCATGAACAAGGACTATTAAATAGATTTGCCTTCTTTTAGTTCAAATAAATACCATAAATATAAATATGTTTGCCAATAAAATACATTTCAGTTCAAGATCTTGGTTAGTTTTTGTGGAAATCAGTTATGGGTGATACTTAACTTATGTACATAGGTATTTTGGGCTATAACTTGTCGGTATCTTATGAGTATTGAAAATCCCTCACAAGCTGTTTTCCTTTGCAACAATTTCTAAGAAGTCCCATTAAATATTTAAAAAAACACAGTTAACAATAATTTCTAAAAAGCAAGTTTTTACTATGGTTTCTTTAACATCGGTCACTGTGCAGTACCAGAAATAAAAAATTTTCAAAAACTTGTACTTAATTTTTCCTGTTTATATTGGATAACAATGTGCACACAGGCTGTCAAACACTGCAGGCCCAAAGTTATGATATTATAAAAAATTTATACTCTTTTCAGAATAAAAAAAAAATTGAAACACAATTTACACACTTGGCGTGAGTAGGTGCAGTGAATTGTAAAATTATTTTGCACAGCTGTATAGGTAAAGCCGCATTAACTTGAGCAGCGCTTTTTCATTGATGACCCTAATCAGCCGTCATATGTTGCCTACTCGTCTTTTACCTAACAAAAGGTCTAGTATTTGTATCCACTTTTTTTTGTTGGAGAAAAAAACAGCAAATAAAAGAAATTTAATCTAGCAACGGCCTTGTGGTACCTACTATCAGCCTGTCATCATTTTTACGATTAATTAAAGCCACCAGTTTGCAATCAAGGTTCAAGTTCATGACTGGAAAATTGCATACTCGTCAAGCATAATGTATCAAAAGGTTGGCCAAATGATCGATTTCAATTTCAACGCAAACGTGCACCCAACTTAGATTAAAGTAATATCCGCAAAATGGGAATTAAATGCTTTTTGAAAAGGGACAAGGAAAATCTGGTTTTAAATTGCAAATGACGGTTGCACGACCTCAAGCTAACGCAAGATAAAAAAAATTAGATTTTATTTTCATTATTTCAATTTTTGGACAGCTTTTAAGAAGCCTTTTATTTAGATAAAAGTTGTGACCTGACGGAAAAAGTTTTCGAAGATATTAGTGAATAGACACGGGAGCTCGTTACGTGAGAAAATATTTGTACATATTTCTCCTGGGCCTATAAATCGCTTTAACAATTCTATAATCTATTTTATGATAGCATCATAACTAAAATCTTTGTAAATGAAGTGACACATATTCAGTTCGTATTCCAGTGCCATAAAAAAGTAGTGGTGTGGCAAACAAATCTTCGTTTTGCGAATTTCTTCTAAATGAATGGATTTACAAAATTAAATAAAGTAAAAAATGTGAAACAATGAATGAAGCAACTACAATCTCTAAACTTGAAATCTAAAAATGTAATCAAAATCAGCCCTGACATTGTTAATATTTCTAAAACAATCGATTAATTTGCAAAAAAAAAGTGGAAAATATGGTTAATATGAGCGAAATGAAATATTGAGGAATATAAGTATTGTAATATTATACTTCAGAAAGCTCTCAAAACAAAATTTGGAATTCCAGGACTAAAATGCTAGAAAATGATGTTTAGTAAAAGTTTCCTAGGCGTCTTCTCAGAAAATGTTTGTGCGCGATTAGAGCCGAATTCTACATAAAATAAAATAAAAAATATCGGGTCTTGCAATAGGAATAGGCACTACGGGCACGCATGCAGAAGTCCAGACGCTGAACCCAATTTTCGACGGCTTTCAAGCATAAATCGGCCGATACTGCTACAATTTCATGTTCGATATTCGTACGAAGTTCATCAATCGTCGCTAGCTGGCTTTTTGGCATATACCATAGACTTGACGTAGCCCCACAGGAAATAGTCTAACGGCGTCAAATCGCACGACCGAGGCGTCCAATTGACTGGGCCATTTCGTAAGATAGCACGTTCACCAAACTTGGTTTTCAATAAATCGATTGTGACATTCGCTGTGTAGCTTGTGGCGCCGTCCTGTTGGAACCACATATTGTCCAAGTCCATATCATCCGATTCGGGCTAAAAATATTCGGTTATCATTGAGCGGTAGCGATTCCCATTCACAGTAACGTGCCGGTCTTGATCATCTCGGAAGAAGTACGGCCCAATGATGCCGCCGGCCTATAAACCGCACCAAACCGTAATTTTTTCGGAATGCATGTTGACTCATGGAGTATGTGTGGATTGCTGACTGTCCAATAACGCATATTTCGCTTATCAGCCAGAAATGACGACAACCATAAATTGGACGTAGTGCTCTTAAAGTTGAGGACATTGACTCCGAATTTCGGTAGTAAATTTTAACAATTTCGACTCGTTGTTGGATCGTTTATCTTTCTATGATGAAATGGCGTCGTTTGCTGTCACTATCGGTCTACTTTTGTCCCTATTGCAAGACCCTTTAATTTCATCTACATATATATACATAGGTATACAAATGAGAAAATCAGTTGGCTTGTGCTCTTATAACTGTAAATTTGCAAAGTTATTAGTTTCTGCCAACGGAAGATTACAGCGTTAGAAGTCAAGCGGTTCGCCTTGGTGAAGAAAATGTTTATACTTCTATTTTGAAGAAGGTTACCACCTGTTTGAAAAATCGAATTTAATCCAATTATACGTAAGTTATATGAAATATTAAAATTTGGGTATCAAACGGTTCGTCTCGGCGACGAGAATGCCTAATTTAATTTATTTCTACACCATTTAGGAAAATGAGCGGTTCATTTCGCTGAAAAAAGTTGTAAAGCCAACTAGATTTGAAGAGAGAGCATTAGTAAATTGTATTTATTTAATGGGAACACATTTGTTTGTTTCTATGGAATTTATGTTCTTTGTTTATTGTAGGTAGCACAAAATTAACTACCTTATAGGAATTATAGTTGTAATTTTTGCAAATGGCATTGAACGTTTATCATATTTGACATTTGTAAACTTTACAGCTGCTGTACACAGACAGGCAAACAATGTAGCGCTATACTCCGCAAGAGTGTGGCAAAATTATGTTTTCTTGACTTTGCAACTCGATATGCCGTTTTTCAGTGAATTTTAAATGTAGTTTATACTTAGTTTAGACTTCTAATTTGGCGCAGTTAAACTGAGTTTAACTATCCAGTTTGCAAGGCTGAACATAGTCGTATTTTTGACACAGCCACAATCGCTATAAGCATATAATATTTGTGTGTGCGTGTGTTAAATTTTGCTTGCCAATGATCTAAATATAGAAAACAACAGTGATGCTTTATGAAATATCCAATTTTAAGTCGACCTTAAACTCTCACTGAGAAACAACTTTGTATTTTAAACTAAATTTAAATTTATACCGAATTTAAGTAAACGGAGTTTAAACTAAGTTTAAAGTTGCACTGAAAAACCGGCCCTTAATGGTAAACCTTACAGACCAGCACAATTACCTCATAAACGAAAGTAGAATTGTATGGAAATTTTCAAGCGTCATCGTCTTTCCCCTCTTCTCTTGTAGAAGTAATTACTTTAATAAGGGCATGTCAATGTCGATAATTGCAAATAAGCGACTTAGAAATCCCCGTATTGGGTTAAAGAAGACAAAGACATCGCTTTAGAATCCATTTGTATTTCACTGCTTTGGCATGCCCAACAATATCATTTTATTTAACTATACCAGTCTTCTTTCTTTGGGTCTACGTGAAGGGTTGTTGGCGCTCCAACAATCACTGCCCGTAAGGAACATATTCGAGAGAAATTCAAAAAACTTGCGAAGAGTCGTGGAAAATGCGATAAAATGGGCACTAGTGTACATATAACAATACTGGTAGGATCCACTTGAAAGATATCATGTTTTTCAATTAACAAAAAAAAGTTAAAAGGTACTAAAAAGTTATTCAAAAACAAAATTCGATAATTAATTGGACAAAACCTTTGCATGTGCTCTCTGTTGATTATGCGTGCTTGGTGGTTACTTTTTAATCAGTCGGCTCCGTTTCTCGACTATGGTTTGCCCTATGTTGTTTTCTAAAGCGTTCAGAGATTCCGTTCCATTTGGATAAACCAATGACTTCACATAACTTCAGAAATTAATAATAATGTGCTAGTTGAGAAAACTGAACAATTAGGGTATATATTAGGTGAAGTCAAGTTGAACAGACTAAATTTAGTGATGCTAAACATTTTTGTAGTTTCAAGAGTATTTTTTTTCAATTTCAAATCTAGTAGATATAATTTTTGTATAACAATGTTTAAGTATTACATTAATAAAGATATTTCAATCAAAATTTGTTCGACAAAGATTCTTTTAGTAAAATATTCCAAATGAAAGCCATATCAATAAATATTCAGATAATTTAGTGGCAAGTGTTACATTTTTCATAAGATGTTAAAGTTTTACTCATACGCTCTGACAAAAGATCGTCTTTAAAAGTAATAAGTGCACTTCTATATGCATTTAATTGTATTCATAAATTTTTGTTCCTTTTTAAATTATATTTGAAACTATATTATATTAGCAGACGTGAACCTTCCTGAAGCATTATTATGGCATCAATCGCTCGGCAAATATTTTAAGTCGAAATGAGGATAAGGACAACAAAAATTGTGAATGTCCATATATCCTCTTTGCATAGCAAAAATTTCACTATGAGTATTTGTCAATATAGTTATGTATGTGTGTATATATGTGACGATGGTTACACTTAAATATCTCCACGTACTGTGTATGAATCTTTGATGACAATTGCAATAAAAAAAAATAAAAAATTTAAATACATACAAAGAACTGGGAAATGAAAGAAACTGTAGCTGAAGTTTGGAAAAATATAAATCTACATTTATAAATATGTGCATTGCGATAAAAAAAAATACTTAAATGCACTTTACTTTGTGATCAATTTAGAAGTTGTAGTGAAAAGAAAGTAAAAAGACTTAAGTAGTCCAAACTAACGGATATTATCTTCGTGCTCTTTTAAACCCGATTGATCTCCCACTTTTCCCATTGTTGCATTTTCTGCCGATTTTTCGGCTGCCTAATAGCGAGGACAAATTTCTTGTTTGACGAAAAAATTCGCATTAGAATTTTTGTTTAAATATACGCGTGTGAAAAACTTTACCAATACCAATTTTTTAACAAGCGCATAGAAGGAACCAAAAGTGAAAAAAATACTACGAATTTGATGGGTTTGGTTAAAACCAAATTAACTTACCCAACTCACTGATAAATCAAATATAAATAGCTTTATAAATTTCGACTTTATCGACTTCGGAAATTTCCATCAACTTGAATAATTTGTGCATACAAAAATATGTACATATTTATTGCATACACATACCCATATGAATATTATTAGTAATTTAAAAAGTTTTCAACTAAAGCTGTCACTGTTAATTTATTGCAGAGCAGAGATAATTTTATTTCACACACATTAAAAGTGTCAACCCGACACAAACACCCAGCCTCAAGTGAAAAAGTATGCCAGTTAAGTGTAAAATTGTGTACTACTAATTGAATTCTGTACCTATCGTAAACAGAGGCCACGACCTTTTACGTGCAAACTTCTTTAGCGTGTGAGCACTTTGCATACTAAAAAAAAAAGTAAAGTCACTTGCGGCTTTTTGCAGTTTTAACAATATTTTAACTGTATGTAGATAAACACACACACACACACACAAATTCACATATTTAAGTACCTACATTTACATGCATACATTTTAATAGTAAGCTTCTTCCTTGTCTTTAGTTTTTTGGCCGAAATCCCTGCTTCCTTTTTGGGTATAATCAGAATTACACATTCAAATCATTTCTATGCTGACTCAATATGCATTAGCTTTAGACTATGTGCATATAAACTTGTAAAAACATATGTATATATGGATTGAATTTGGTTGTTTTTACTGAGTTTTGCATATCTTCTTTCTCAGCTATTTTGCAGGTGGACTGTGCATACACGGACTTTTGTAGAGCCTTTGACACCGTGTCGCATAAAATTTGAATAAATAAACTATTTTGTCTGGGCTTTCATTCCTGGTTTTTGGACTGGATCACTTCCTACCTGTCCAATAGACGCTGCTTTGTTACAGTAGATAATGAGCTTTCTGACCCATTCTTAGCTTTTTCAGGGGTTCCGCAAGCAGGCATTCTAAGTCTACTGCTTTTTGTTATTTTTGTAAATGACATAAGTAAATGTTTCACCGAAGCAATATTTTATAAATATTTTAAACACTATTTTTTAATGTTAATTTTATTGGTGATTTTAATGCTTTTTGTCAATAGTCTGTAATAAATTGTTGACTATAAATTATTAATAAATAAATAAATTAAATAAATAAATAAATCCCAGTTTAATCTCTAGGCGATCATCATGGTCAAGTATGTATGTAGCGTAAACAGCCTATCACCTAGTGTGCCCGGGGTCAGACAAGTTTTTTATTCCTATAGCCGTCGCTCCTTAGCTTGCAAAGGCGAAGCTCTAAGCATATTTCTTGTATGAAAAAATAATAAATATATTAAAATATATTTTTTGTGGTACCAAAAATAAAGCTTAAACATCATCGTATCGTAATGAAACATACATATATTATACGAAAAGGAATCGTTGACAGATTTGCAAAATATATGAGACACAATAGTCGAATTGGCGTAAGTGACAATACTTCGACTTTTTTATTATCGAAATGATTTGTATTTGTTCTGATATGAAGTCTCCAAAAATATCACAGCTGTAATATCGAAGAATATCGAAGATGATGAACCCGAACCTCCAATCAAAGAAGACGGAGTCGAGTACCGTTACCCGGCCTGGAGGAAACTCGAACGGCAATAGCGCGGCTAAAACACAATACGGCCGCTGGTGCTGACGGCTGGCAGCCATCAAATATTCACTATACCCCAAATCGTGGGAACGACCCGAGAAAGAAGAATGAGCACACACCATCTACATTTTAGAATGTTGTTAAGGATATATTTGCACAAATCCTGCAGATAGAGCCGGATGTTAACACAGAAGGTGCTCTAACGTCTCTTTTTTTCATATCTGCAGCTTCTTTGGTAATCATTGTGGGCAACACCAAGTCTTCTGGCAGCGGTTCGGATCGGCGAGTGTCCCGTGATAACTGCCTCGCGTCTCGCTGTGCGCCATCTCTGAGCAGATTGTTGATGATGGTGGATATAAATGCTTCTGTCAAGTAAACCTATTGGGACTCGAATTGGCATCTCATTTGGCGTTGTCATTGAACCCTCTCTGGCTGGCATATCGATTGCCCCATTTTCAGCTATATTGCGATGCCTAGGAACCCAAATTAAGTCTAGTGAGAGCAGCTTGCAGACTCAGTTCAAGAGCATTACTTAACCTGCTACGGTTTGGTTGTAAAAGATCACAAAGCTAATGTGGCCGCTCGGCTGTCCGAAAAGATGGCTACAGTCTCATCTTACAAATTACCAAGGAAATTACGCTCTAAAGCGCAACAGCCTTCAGCGATAGCAAAAATTTCCGCCTGGAAAAACCCTGGCGAATTGAGGCAGGTGTACCAGCCCATTACTCCATCTTGAAACCGTCCGTGGATATGTACTTATGGAGCGTTTTATAAAAAACAAAATAGTGTTTTAAATATTAAAAACAAAAACACTTCAGATGGTAAAACTGTATAAGCCTAAAAGATCTGCGTAAAAAAATTAGAAACATGCTCAACAGTATCATAATATTGAGTTGAGAAAAAAGTTTTGAATGGATTTATGTGCAAAGAACTAAAAAGGCTGAGATAGCTAATAGTCTAACTCTCAAATTCAGATTAAGTTATTCAAGTCTGTATTAAACCAATCACCAAAACCAAAGAAAGTCAAAGGCAGCATTCAAAAATTTCATCTATTGAAGAAATCTTTTTTTTTATGGAGACCGATGCACACTAATGTGAATATTCTTCAAAGTAGGTCTTGTTTTTTTAATAAGTACGCCATTTATTGTTGTTCGATAGTATTTTATTTGAAAAACATTATTACTAAAATCCGTTACAAAATTAGAGAGCTAAATCACTGCAAACATTTGTCATATAAACAATTTTATATAATAACATGATATAAAATTTTATACAAATTTTTTTGGTCTGCTGCTTTGCAAAGCTGCACATTAAACCGTCTTATTTAAATTTCCTTACCTTTCATTACCTTTCGTTAATGAAAATGGCATTAGGTCCGCGAGAAGCTCACGCTTTGTAATTAAATTAAATTAAATGTATTAAAAAAAGGTGCAAAACTGTCAAGGAAATTAAAGAAAAACTGTTTACATACCGAAGGGCAATAAAACAGCGGCTAATACCAATGCAAAAGTAAGCCAAGAAGGTATTAATTGCGCCACGAAAGTTAATCAACGTCAATGAACAGCCCATAGCGGTTATATAAGTTTACTTATACATATATACATATATATATATTGTATATAGATACTATACACATGTCGTAGTTTGCATCTGTGTCGCCAAAAGCGAAAAGCAAAAAACAAAACAATGAAAAATAACTTAGAGGGTGGCAGGCAACATTAATTGGTTATTGGTAAATAAAAGTGAAATTAGAGACGAAATTAAATCAGCTACGCTTACAATTCGCATAAAGTTAAAGGGGATTTCGTAGCATAATAATGCGCATATATTATTATTAATACTCCTTTTTATATATAGTAGATTGTGATTTATGGAATTGCTTCTATAAATACTTAGAAATTAATTAAAATAACTGTATTCGTATTTCAACTCCGTTGGGAATAAAAAAATGTATTAGTAAGTAGATAAGTGGAAGCATATAGTACGTGCAATTGCTTACAGTTTATTGTTAAAAAAAAAGGTAGTTGAAGAATACGAAATACTTACAACGTCAATGTCAATAAAACCCGTTTAAGAAGATTATTTATTTTTTTTCATATATACTTTGCACAGCGCTTTCAAACATGAGCAAGAAAATATGTAGAATTAGAAACTATAACAATAAGCGGTTACATTTTAACAACACTAGTCTACAAATATTTCATTTATGCGTGGTAGCTCGTTTTGCTGTTGAATAGGAAAATGTGTTCCCTTTATTTTGCCAAAGACGCGTTTTCGAGATATAGGTAAAATTGCTGTTTTTGAGGTTATTTTTCTGTTCAGAAAAGCTACTGTTTTAAATGTACATTTAGCTTTTATGCACTGATATAGTTTTTGTGTTTGTAAATTGTAGTATCTACCATTATGCTCTTATATAGTGGACCAACTCAAGGTTTCATACGATCCCACTGTTACACGACATTTGTGGACTGCGTCGCCAAAAAGGAAAAATCAAATTATGTAATTTATAAAAATAATATTAAAATGACTTTATAACAGTAAAAGTTTACTATGCTAAACTTATGTTTATTTTACACTTCGTTTTTATCTAAAATATGTGTGTGCTTCATGTAATTTAGCTTCTTGCAGCAAAGTTGTCAGCCAAATTATTGTGAAGGCAACTCTGATATCATCCAATTGCGCTTATTCTTACTTTTTTACTTACTTAGTTGGCGCTATAACTACTCAAGCGATTTTGGCCGAACTTCTCCTACAATTTGTGGTGTGCGGCTTGATGTTGTAATACAAATTGAGGGACCTACAGTTTTACGACGACTCCTAACGGCGAATGTTTTTTGTGAGAAGTTTTTTCATGGCAGAAATTCACTCGGAGGTTTGCCGTTGCCTGCCGAGGGGCGACCGCTATTAGAAAAAACCTTCTTCTATAATTTTTGATGTTACTTGTCCCGGTCTGGATTTGAACCTAGGACCCACCGAATGAAGCGCACACACGCTACACACTCGGCTACGGCGGCCGCTTTTTTTTTATACTGAGAATCGATGAATTTGGAATTTTAGTTGTAGAGAAGAATACGCTTTTGTTGTAATCAAATAGATGCAAAGAGTTAAGGCTGTTTTTCTCCGTTTTGAGAATATGAATATGTTGAATTTGGTTATTTACTATGAATAAAGAAGATAGAGCTAGAGTGAATGGTCCTGGCCTATTGCAACGCAATTTTCATACATTTGGGCTATTCCTTTGTCGATTATGGAGTACTATTTACATGCGTGTGTGGACTACTAGCGATTTTCGAGCTTTTTCGCATTAATTTTTATTAATTTCTTTTAGTCAAAACTATAAATTATTATTAATTTCACGGTGCCTGATTCAAAAAAAGGATTGATTTTATATTCCTTTTTATATGGTTTTGGGTTCGTTGATTCTGAAAATGGCCCCAAATTTTTCCATCGCATCAAGATTTTAAGAAACAGGGTACTGCAAGGTTTTCATGAGTTTGTCCCAACATAGGTTGACCTTTTTTCAATGTTACACGAATCTTAATTCCAAAATCTGATGTGTGAAATATTAACATTCCTATAGCTTTTTCACACTTGGAGCTATTTATGAAAAAATCGAAAAAATGCCATACTTCTTCGAGTTATTCAGGTTTGTTCGATAATGGCATTACCAAAGGTTGCATTCATGTTACCTAGTTTATGTTCAAAAATAACATAGAAGTAATTTTCTAGAAATGTTGCTTTTGCTCCAATTTGCACGCAAATTTGAAAATTTAGTAACACGACACCTCGCTAAGGGAGCCGGTTTTGTCAAGTGGGAGCGAAAAAGCTGTTTACTAAGCAAACTTTTAATAATGGAATCATGATTTAAAGCTAGAATTACTGAATCAAAAAACTTGAAAAAAGTTATGCCAATATACAGTGGGTCACAGCCAAAATTATGCAGCAGCGAAATGAAAAAGCGCTTAATAAAAATTTCTGACTATATAGCGAAATAAAAAAATTTGACTAATTTATGTTCGTATACCGAAAGGGAAGCTCACAGCCAAAATGATGCACAAATGTTTTCCGTTTGCGGCGAAAGCTTGGCGTCGATTTTCGAATGCAAATTAAATACTGTTATAAATGTGAGCAATACTGGAATTGTATTTGATAGTTTTGACATTTTAGTGTTGTCATTCATAAAGTGTAGTTCAAAATGGGAATCGCGGAAGTATTTAAACTGAGTCAAGGAACTATTCAGCATATCATTGAGCGCTATGTTCGTGAAAATCGTGTCGCAAGTGCTCCAGTTTTAGGCAACGAAGTGGAACAATTTCTTGGGGAAGAAAAGTATCACGAAACCATACGAAGAGTGCTAAGAGGATCTGAATTCAATGGCTGCACAGCCCGAAATAAACCATACGTCAATGCTAAAAATCGAAATCCAAGTTTGAAGTTTGCAAACGAATATTTAAAGAAATGCTGAGCTACAAAACATGGTGCATGTCATCTTCTGGAGTCGGAAATTTGGAATTCATCGACTGTACTATAGACAAGAGTGTGTATCTGGATATTTTGAAACGAAATTTGCTACAAAGTGGCGCGAAATTAAATATTTTCGACTACTTTCGGTACTTTCAAGATAATGATCTGAAACACAAGTCCGGAGTTGGGCAAATTTGGCTTATTTGGAACTGTCCACACATAGTACAAACACCAGCACAATCTCCATATTTAAATGGCATCGAGAATCAGTGATCAGTTTTGGAACGAGAGATTAGAAAATACGAGATTTGAAATAAAACCGACTTGAACAATGCCCCGCAAGCAGAATGGAATAAACTTGCTCCTAATTACGCAAAGAAATTGGTTGAATCTCAAAGTATTAATCGACCTAAAATTTTAGTTGTGTCCTTAAAAAAATTTCAATGTATTCTTTGTTTTTTGTTACTGCATCATTTTCGCTGTGAGGTGCAATTTAATACTGAAGTTTGTTTTTGTTGTTTATTATATAAAATAACTATACAATCTTTATTTTTTAAAGCATAAATTATATGTGTATATCTACCGCTATTATCAAAATGGCTCTAACAGTAAGAAAATCTTTATGGATATCAAAATTGTTCTCGAAAATGCTACGTCTGAAAACTAAAATTGTTCTAGAAAATATTATTTTTAGGCACTATTTTTCGTATAAGCGATATTTTTGTTAAATTACATAAACGAATTCTGACGGTGCGTGAAAATATTTAAACAAATTTCTGAAAATATTTCGAAGTTTTCTGTTTAAGCCACCGATTATAGCTTGAACGGTAAATTTTGTAATGATTCTCTCATCTCCCAGCTCGTGATTTCCACTTTTTGCAATATCTTTTTCATTTTGACAAAAAGCTTTTGTTGTATTCAGTGTTTGATTAACCCTAGAAGGGTACGGTTAAATTGTAGGCGCTTATAGGTACCGATGAGTAAATTTTACTCACTTCAGAATTTTTACGTTATTATCTGATTTATTTTGTAAAGTAGTAGTTTTAAATGAAAAAAATTGAAAGCCAGCATATAATATAAGTGTAGTTTTTTATTAAAATATATAAAATAAGCAAAAATAATACTTTATTATTAATTTTTGACGATTATGAATGCATACAAATTTTTCAAGCACAGTCAGGGCACTGTTTTTGGGCATGTTCACCGCAAATAGCTAATCCACAATTGCAATTAGTTGTGGTGTATCTACGTTTGGTATAACTACAAAAATTACAGTACTTTCTTGGCCCCTTTTGGTCTTCTCCGGCACTATGGGCCTCTTGACTTGCGTCTACAATATTTTGAATGGATTTTTTCAACGCCATACTCATGTTTGTATTAGTTGCTAATCTTTTCCTTTGAAATCCTTCCGTTAACTTCTTGTGTAGAGATAACATAAAATTAAGTCGGGATTCTGGCTTTTGCCCATGGCTACATATGTTGTGCGCGTAAACGATGTATGTATGCGTTTATTGCAGCTATGTTCATCATATTTTGGAAAAATGCTAGAAGCCACCTTCTGGGTTTCCTGCCATGGTTAATGTTTTGGCACATCTGATCAAAACTGTCAACTCCTCGTTTTGTTGAGTTGTACACATGCACTATTTCTGGTTTTCCAGTGGTCTCATGAATACTACCCGTACTGTGCATACTAGACGCCAATAATACAAGTTTATTATTATTGGGCTTGTATGATACAACTGTCAAATCCTCATGAAATATAAACAATGAAGTGGATGCGGTTCATTTTTGAAACTTTATATCTGTAGCTTCAATAGGCAATTGTGGTTTATTTGTTTTTATTGTGCCAACAGTTGTTATTTGGTATTCATGACGGAGACGTTGAATGAGTGGTACACTCGTAAACCAATTATCTATGGTGACATTTCGATTGGTGCCCTTTACATTTTTCAGCAGTTCAACAACATAATATTCACCAGCAGCCATTGCAGGAGGTACACTTCCTTTTCCAAGGTAAACAATGGCATCCAACATATACTTTGTTCCGCTATCACAAGACATGACAATTTTGATCCCATACTTGTTCGGTTTAGAGAGAATATACATCCTAAATGGACATTTGCCTCTAAATCAAACTAGTTGCTCATCAATGGTTATATAGCTTCCAGGTTTATAGTTGACCCTGCAATTCTTTAGAAGCTTGTCCCAAATATAAGAAACTGGAGCTAGTTTGGTCATTTCTCTTCTAGCAGTTCTTGTTTCTTTGTCATCGAATCTTAGACAATTTAGGATAAATTTGAACCTTCTCTCAGGCATGGTTGCTTTGTACCTTTCTCCACAGTAGGTAGTGTCAAACATCATATGTGTTGCCAAGTGATTATCTTTGAGAGCAGCGGACAAGACTAACAAACCAAGAAATGCTTCAAGTTCGTCCATTTCCAAATTTGACAAAACCGCGTGAGATTTACCGTTATAGTTCTCCCTTTGAATGTTTATTTCTTTATTTGTATAAACCAAAATCTCTTCCAATATGTCTGCGGTAAAAAATAGTTTGAAGCAGCTGGAAGGACACAATGCATTTTTTGCATTTGCTGTTGGGCCAGGGGAATGTGAACAATATTTATTGAGGGAGTTTTTAGACCTAGCGCAGCAACAGGTTCCTTACTCCAAATAAAATTTCCATCTTTTCCGATCAGATTGTTGGCACTAGGTGTAATAATTGTAATTACCTCTTCTGTTTCACGAATTCCGTGGTCCCATATCGCTCTAGCGGGTATAAGCTCTGTACTGTTTGATGGATAACACCCTCTGGGATCAATATTCGCATTTTTACTTTCGTACCATTTCATTGCATTTTTCGGAATAATGTGAAGTGACTAGATCTGAGCAAAAGAAGGTAGAAGTAAGCTATTGATAAAATTTGTTTAGTATGTAGTATTTTAACCGCAACAGATGCACAGAGTAATAAAAAATATGCATAAAAATTTATTCAATCATGCTTGCTCTGCATTCCGGGCAAACATCTTAGTGTCGAAATGGAAAGGGTTTCCGGCAATTTTGTTGGGTTTGAGAAATTTTTCATTTAAGTAGTCGGAATATGCATACTGTTTGAAACCCAAATCCATTGTAACTAAATTTGCGAACTATTATGAGTTTTTCATAAATATTTATTTCTCTAATATTGTTTTCAATTAATTCGAGAAGTTTATACATATAATAAAATTGCTATTTAAAACTACTTTCAGCGAAAAGTTACACAATGCCTTAAGTACATAATAAATGCATATAATCGAAACTGACATATTTTATTAATATGATGCAAACATTTTCTAAACAACATTACTGCCCGTGAGCCATAAACTTTTTCTCAAGCTTGAGGGACATTTTTTCAACAGTGGGGTTTTCAGTGTTCCAAACGACGCAACTTTGAGTTTCTTCTGCTAATCTAGGTAGCAAAAAATATTATTATTGTAAGTTTTGCACAAAAATTACATATTTATTACCAATGAGTTTTTTTTCTTATTATGTGCTTTATTTAATTTTTTTTTTTTGTAGGTAACCACCTCCTTAATCCAGACCGTAATTTGTTATTTTCTTATTTTCTTCATCATTATTTTCCTTACAATTTTGCTATCCAATCAATCAATATGAAATAACATCCATATAATCCGGAAAGTAAATGAGGCGTAACACGTGTTGGATTTCGTATTGAGTTGCGGCATAAATTATTTCAACAATTTAGAGAAGTTTAATTTGGCCCGCAATTAGAGCTAAACCATTTTGGTAAAAGTTAGCAAAGATGAAATCATACGAAAGTTTTTGTTTGGTTTGAGTGATATTAAAATGGAACGCCATTCTCCTTTTAAATATTTATTTGTGATTCAACTTCAACATCAGCTGCTAAGCATAACGGTTAGTAATAACACTTTAAATAAAACATCATTTTTATAAGCGAAGATACTAAACCAGCCTGCTAAAACTAACGAAACTAAATAATAGCCTGAAAAGAGCTTTAAAATTTTGAGAGCATGCAACATTAAGAAATAGCTACTAAATTGTATTAATTCTATAGCGATAATATTGTTGAACGGAAAGCAAAATTTTCTATGCATAAACCGTTTTTAGTAAATTTTTATATTAATCGTGTAACTTAGTTTACAAGGATTTCCAAAAAAAATTATTCTAAGTTTAAAAGGTTATTGCTTATGCAGATGATCTCCCACTGGTAATAAGCGGGAAGTATTCATAGACACTATGTAAAATTATGCAAGAAAAACTAGCATATATCATGAGATCCCCTAAAGAAAATAATTTAGGGGTAAAACCTACAAAAAGGCATATTTTTATCTTAACAAAAACATGTGATAGACAATACGATATTCAAACCTAGTGAGCTGGCAAAATATCTTGGAATAATCCTTCAAAGGACAGAAAATGGATTAGAAACAAAGTGGGAAGGAAAGAGTACGAAAAGCTCTTATTGTCTTATATAGCTCCAGGAAAGTGATAGGCCAAAAGGCTTTACACGGTTGTGATCAGATCCATACTCTTCTATGGAGTAGATTCTTATACTACAGAAAGTGCAGTTAATAGATCTTATTTGTATTAGCGGGGTCCCGCAAACAACGGCCACTGAGGCTGCAACACCTAACAAGCTGGAAAGTAAGTCGTGATAGTTATATAACTATTTTTAAAACCCACCCACCTACTGCCGATCAAAATGGACTCTGAACCAATTGGGATGAAAACGTTATTCCATCTTTCGGATCACTGTAGTGTTTTCGAAGCCGAATTAGCGGCAATAGCAGAAGCGGTACAAATTATATAATCTATTGTGATTACGACGAACAAAGCTTATATCTACTCAGATAATCAAGCTAACAAATAACCTCTTGAGTGGCAGAGCAGTTCGTTTTCATTTGGTATGGGTATCGGGACACTGCAGCATACCAGTTAACGAGGAGGCACACGAACCTCTTTCACCGGCCTGGAAGATATGGGGCTTACCGCTCGCTTCTTTCAAGCTCAGGATTTGGGAGTTCTTCCACAAAGAAGAGAGTGAGGTGTGGAAATGCAACAGAACTTGCTATACATCCAAACTAAAGTTTACTAAATGGGGCATAAGAAAATTCCAAGAATTTCTTTCGCTAAGGTATTCTTAGTCATGGGAGTGTTCGCAGGACATATTCCTATAGGGAGACAAACTGAACGAATAGGGGTCCCCTACAATGATTTCTGCAGAAGCCGCTATGACGAAAAAGAGTCAGAAGTGACAGAAATTTCTGGGTGCGATATTTTTAAATAGCCTAGATGCATTTGCGAAAGTAAAAACATTGCATATGTGCGCTGGCTCGCTGCCATCCCAACTTAACCTAACCTAACCTAACTTAACCCAACTTAGATTATGTTAAAGAATAAAATCGCTCAAAGACTTACATCTTCAATTGATATCAATGGATCCCCATAGAAAATGATTCGAACCAACATAAGATCGAATGACCAGGGGAAACTTTCTCTGTTTCAATGAAAGAGCCCAATTGGTGAAAAAATATTGCGGCCGTTCGCCAAATATACATTATAAAGACCAGCAGAAGTGATTTCGGCCGGCACTCCTCACACACTTCCACTGCGTCGTCCTCACTGTACTGTGAAAGAGACAAATAATACTAGTTTTTATACCTTTCATGAGAATGAAATGGTATATTAAGTTTGGTCCGATGTTTGTAAGTGCCAGAAGGAGAAGAGATAGACCCATCAAAAAGTATACCTAAATGATCAGGACGATGAGCTGAGTCGATTTAGCCATGTCCGTCTGTCTGTCCGTCTGTCCGTCTGTCCGTCTGTTTGAACGCAAACTAGTCCCTCAATTTTAGAGCTATTTTGATGAAATTTGGTGAGCAGGTGTCGTTGTACAAATTATTAAACATTTGTCGGAATCGGCCAGATCGGGTGACTATAACATATAATGCAACCGATTATTCAGATATTGAATTTTGCGCCATAACTCCTCCATTTAAGCAGCTAAAGGCTTGAAATTTTGCAGAAATATCAGCCATTATTAGCTACGTATCAGTATTGAAAATCATGAAGATCGGAGAAATATAACATATAGCTCCCATACAACCGATTGTTCAGATATTGCATTTTGCACCATAACTCCTCCATTTAAACAGCTAAAGGCTTGAAATTTTGCAGAAATATCAACCATTATTAGCTATATATTAGTATTCATCAAGATCGGAGTTCACAGTGTAAATCGGCAAGATAAATTCAGGACAAATATTTATTGCGAAAAGTAATAAGCTCAGCGCAATATCACATGAATCATAGCGTTAAACGTTTGGGAACTATTTACGGATCTGATAACTGTTTTCAAAGACCGACATATGTAGGCCTTACATATTAATACTTAATTATTTGTATTTTTTAAATGTTGAATATCAAGCGTCGATACGATATTAAAAATATTCAAAAACCATTCCCTTCTTAAAACATAGTTCTTTTTAATTACATAAGGAAAAGCATTAAATAATTTATAACAATGCCTTTACTAGAATTATTTTTATTGATTTGAAGGAAATTTTCGCTTTTAACTATAGGCAATACGAAATTGTAATACAATAACACGTTTTTTACTATTCTTCCATTCATGAAAGGTATGAAGCCTTCGGCATAGCCGAAGACAGCGCTGTTTTTACTTGTTTATTTAAAACTTTGCTTCAATCTTACCAGCCATTAAGGAACCACTAAGTGGTATTCGTCATTATTGGCTGGTTGTTTGGTTTGAGTGAATTGTTAGCCTGAATGCAACTCTACAATTAGCAAGGAATGGTTTGCCGAGTTTCCTTAGCGTCATCTTTGCGAGGACTGGACACTCGCACAGCCTTCCTGGAGCCCGGGTACTCGCAGGTGAGACAGAACCTATTGAATGGTAAGCCGATTTTATAGAATTTAGTTTGACTGACCAGTAACCTACGTATGCTGGCGTGAGTTTGTAGGTATTTTCTTTGCTCATTCCCAAACAAACCGCGTCGTAGAACAACCTGAACTGATGAGTATTCTTTACCGTCCTGAACGGCTACTCCTCTGCTTAACATTTTAATAGTAAATTTTGACAATTTTGATTTTGATTTCGCTAAGCAATTTGCCTATGTCAAACGTGTGGGCAAATTCATTGCAGAACTGCATTTCTTAGTTCATCCGATGTTTCTATACCCCGGGACTCATATTAAGGTAATTTCGTACTAGTCAGAAATCGAGGCCAGCTCCTTGCTACACTCATTCACAAGTTGAAACCTTAGCGCGGTAGGACAGAGTGTCTGAATATCCGATTGGCTATCTCAAACTTTTCAACCCCAACTCATGATATAATATCAAAATGCATGACACAGATTACCAGAGAATTTCGGTCTACTCGTAATATCGAAAGCTCAAATTATTATTATATTATAGTTTTATAATTATATATATAGTTATTGAAATTAAAATTTTTGCATTGGTATAGCAATATCTGCATATAAATTTTTAACTTTTCAAATCGCTTTAACTGTAAAGTTTTACTCATAATGCATTGGAGTTCGCGCTACATTGGTAAAATTACAATAATAAAAGAACTTTGTACAATTGACGCTACAACTGCTAGTAATTCTGAGAAGTCTCACACCTGATTAGTTTAAAAATTTGTTGAAATTCAAAGAATGGAATTAAAATAATTAAGGCAAACACACAAAAATAAGCCATGCGGAAAACTTTCCAGCGATAAACGAAAAAAAAGCACTCATACCCCAATGGCATTTACGCCATTGATCCAATCAATTAGTTGCATCGAAAGGAAAGGAAACATAAAAAGAACTTCAGGCATAAAACGAATTGTGAAACTCAATGAGAGCGGATGCTGCTGCTCAGCAGGTTGGACGTGTAAATGCCATTTGTTGAAGGCCGACAGGGCGTATGAGTGATGAGATAGCTTAATGTGAATGGCATTGAGAGGGAAATGTTTACTGCACTTTCGTGATTAATCAAAGTTTAACAATAGAAATGAATAAAAAAAAAAGTTGTACTATCAAATTCGTAATTTGCGAAATGTAATTTTTGGTCTGGATGAATTTACTCGATTTAATGTTCTCTTCGGTTTTTTTTTTGTTTGTTTGTTATTATAATATTGTGTTGTTATAATATATACCAAATAAGGTGTTATGCTTCTCAGGAAATAAAAGATAACTAGAGTTAAATGATTTTTTCAATGCCCACAGATATATACAATAAATAATAGAGGTAAATTATTTCTACTGAGTTGGTTATATGTAGGACATTTGTAATCATTTATCGCTCAAAGTACTGGGTCGATTTTACTTACTTTTACTTTTGTAAATGAAACATTTTATTTTTTATTCTTTAATGCACATTACGGTGTATCACTCTAAATATAAAAAAATAATCACTCCTTCTACTTATGTCACTAGAATTACTATATTTGTTATATTTTAAAACAGCGACCAAAATATTTCGGAAAAATTCGAAGGTTTAAGTGATTTCGATCAATTTGAAGTTACCTCGAATTTTGTTTTATGTTTCACAAATAAAACAAGGCATAACCACTATAAAAGAAAAGAGTAAAAATAATATGTGATCACTGAAATAAGTAATTATATTATAAAAGTCTTTTCATAAAAGTTATCAGCGAGATAAATATTTTTACAATAAGTCTTCAAAGATTTTTATTTTGGGATTTATGTTATAAAAGCTTTCTCATAATAATTAGCAGCGAGATAATTTTGTAAGTATTCAAATAAATAAATATTTTTTTGAGATATACATTACAAACGTCTTCTCATTTTAATTATGAGTGTGAAAAAATTTGAAAATCTAAAAAATGGTAACGCGTATTTTTTTAGACTGATAAAACTTTCGATAGGGATAGCTGTCACTTCACAGCTGCTAAATGACATTTCGTTTTGACATTTCAGTTCAGTAAGCACTGACAAATCATCATGGGGAGAATGACGCCGCAACTACATTTACAAATTGTGGAAATTTACTTTAAAAATCAGTGTTCTGTTCGCGAAACTTATGGAGCACTTCGTGAATTTTATGTTCCACATAATCGAGCATCAGAGCAGCTTATTCGTCGAACTAACAACAAGAACAAAGAACTGTACGTACAGAAGAAAATATTGGTGCTGTAAGTGATAGTGTTGGAGAAGATCCCAACTTGTCTATTCGCCGCCGTGCTCAACAAGTTGGACTTTGTCAATCCACAACATGAAAAATTTTGCGCAAAGATCTTGGTCTACACCCATACAATATCCAACTGGTTCAAGAACTGAAGCCGCAAGACCATAACAAGCGTCGTTTGTTTGCTGAATGATGTATGAGGCAGTTGGAAATTGATCCATTGTTTTATCGAAAAATTGTGTTTAGTGATGAAGCTCATTTTTGACAAAACGGATATGAGAACAAACAACATTTCCGTATATGGAGTGAAAATAATCCTCATGAAACTATTGCATCCTGAAAAATGCACCGTCTGGTGTGGTTTACATGCTGGAAGCATCATCGGTTCTTATTTCTTTAAAAATGAGACCGGAGCGAATGTTACTGTCAATGGTGATCGTTACAGATCAATGATTGCCGATTTTTTATTACCAAATTTGCATAACGTCGACTTGTAACTGACGCTGCCACACCTCATACTGTCACTCGAACAATCGATTTGTTGAAAGAGCAATTTGGCGATGACATTATGTCAAAAAATGGTACAGTGAATTGGCCTCCCAGATCATGCGACTTAACTCCATTGGATTGTTTTCTTTGGGCTTATGTAAAGTCTCTGGTTTACGCTGATACACCAGTAACAATTGAAGCTTTGGAAGCCAACATAACTCGTGTTATTAACGAAATATTGGACTGATCGCATCTGATTCACCAAAGCTAGTCGTGGCGGACATATGCCAGAATTGGTTTTTAAATATTAAATATCATGAAAATGTCTGTTAAATAAAAAAAAAATTGGTTCTATCAGGCTAAAAAACTCTAAAAATCACCCTTTACCTGTTTAAAACCATTTCGGGATTCATTTGGAATCGGTCCGCAACTATTTCTAAACAATTTCGGGACCAGGTCGGAGTCATTTTTGGACTAGTTCGGTACTAGTTTTGGGTTTCGAAATAGTTCCATCTTTCAAGACTTTAAAGAAGTTGTCTTACTCATAATTGTTATGCAAAGGCTTTTATAATATACAAAAGTTCCTAAATAAAAGTCTTCAAAAGACGTAAAAAATTTATCTCACTAATAATTATTATGGGAAGACTTTTATAATGTAGGTCCATTCATTATTGTTATGTTAAGCCATTTATATTATACATAAATTTCAAAATAACAAATATCGATAAATTAAATAAAAATGTCTGACCGCATAATTATTATCAAAAGACTTGCAGAATTTTTATCAAAATTAGGATGACTTTTTTAAAACTCAACGGTCAAATAATTGTTGTTCTGGGTCTCTGAAAAAATGGTTTTTTAAAAAAGGTTTCCCAAAAATTGCTAAATCATAGAAGAGTTTAAGTTTAAAAGTTATGCTTAAAAATATTTAAAAATGTGTTTAACGGAATGATAATAATGATAGTAATGTCTTTGAACTTTTTTGCAAGATTGGTTTAAGCACACATTTCATAATTCAGCTAAAAGTTTAACGTTTTAATTTATTTACGTCTCATTATTTTAATAGTTTTAAGCAGATCTTTTAAGCTTAGACTAACTAGCATTCCATTTTTTGAGATATTTTCAAATCAAGCCAGCTTACTCTTACCTTATTATTTTTCCAAATATTTTGGCGGAAGTCTTAAAGCGTTACTGACTTTTTCGATAAGTCATTTTTTACATTTTTTTTTAATTGCACCCAACTTTTTTCTTTTTATTGAATATGTTATACTTCCGTCTATTTGCAAGCATATCAATTATTCTCTTTTCGCCAAATTGTTGCATGTTGCCACACAAATGCGTGACAAAGCCGCACAATGGCGAAAATTCAGTGTGAAAATGCGTTCAATGTGAATAAACAGATTAAATAAAACGAAGTTATTGCTACATATAGCAAAAGTGTGAAATAATAAATATTATAGTCGACGTGCGCAAAACTGTGTTGCCAGGACATGTAAGTATTTCAAATTGAATTTTGCACTTTTTCATTGTTGACTGTTTCATTGCAATATTTATGTATTTGCCACTGACGGCAATCATAAAACATTTTTCCACACGAGAGACATAACTGAATGAAGCCTGCTGACGGCTTACGTTCGTTGCCATAACAACAGTTTTCAAAAAGAATGAGGTGTTTGGGGAAATTGGATTGTTGCAAGATGATATAACTAAAGGAAAATCAGTAAGGTAAAAAAAAAAAGATGTAAAACTTTAGTTGCGCAAGTTTCGCGTGCAGACACAAAAGGTAAAAACAAACAAATGAATTTACATAATGCCATGCACAAGTGCATATGAAAACACACACAAATACAGGGTGGTGTAGGAAGGCAGTTTTTCTACTGACTAAAAAAAATTTAATTGATTTTTTTCCTTTTAAATTAAACTTACGATCTGCAAATTGTCAACGAAAATGGACTCTGAATCTCTAAATATAAAATTAGCATAAACAAATTACCTTACATTAACAATATCTAATTTATTGAGCTCAAAGCCATTATATTATTTTTATAATTTTTACGTAAGAACTCGTAGATTAATTAATGTAACGTATACAATACAAATATTTATCGTAAAACTTCGTTTCTTCCCATATATCTTGCAACATGAAATTGGTTATCGGATTACTCGGAGCGCCGCCGCTAAGAAAAATGTTTACATACATGTTTACAAATGCAGACTGGCTCCCCCTCATTACTGAAGCTTATAGAAGTGAATTTGCATCACTTGCTAATCGACGTACAACAAGTAGCAAAATGAAAGCATTAAGTTATTTTCATATATATCATGTACATATTTTTCCTTATATTCCAAAACTTTTCTCAGTATAGTATTTTCATTGCCCAGAGTCATTATTGAGTTATTATTATTTCAATAAAATACTTGTTTTTTTAATACTCATCGCTCTAATTAAATACAAAAATTCATAAACTTTTGAAAATCGAAAGATATGTTGCCTGCAAAAACTTATTGGCGCGTAGTTATAGTCGGCTTTGTAGTTGGTAGCAACTTTATGACATAGGGGCGTATACGTAGTCAAAGTCAAATTGATACTTAAAGTTATTTTCAGTTTTTGGCATAATTTTCAATAGGTTGTCTGCCGAAAACTAGCTTTATGTACCAATTTAATTTTGACTACGAAAACGCGCCAATTTCAAAATTAATTTGAAGTACAACCCATTGTATTTGTGGCATTGAATTCGCATCATAATCTAAAATGTTCACATTTGCTTTGGGTTGTGCGGGGATATATATTTTCTTTATCATCTGAGTTTTTTCCCCTAATGATTATGCAAAAAAATCTCATGATCCCGAATATTACGTCAGTTTCAATTCACTCCTATTTGTGAAGGTTTCCATATCAACTATTTATACTACTTGACAATGAGAATATGTTAATCATATTTAGTTTGTAACATCTATGAATTATTTCAATTATATTCAAATTACAAAATAATATCTCAAAATGGAAAATATATTTGTCTGTTAGGTATACAGCAAATCTTTAAAGAAGGTAAATATCCCTTTTTTTTAAATATACGCTACTTGACAACAAACAGATATTAAAATTTATATATCGTTTTCTGGTAGCACTCAGTCTAGGGTGTTAGACTGAGTCTTCAACATGATAACAGGTGAAAAACTCGCAACAGCAAACTTTCAAACCTTTGGTGGAGGTGAATTTCGCCGAAATTTAAAAGCAAAAACTAAACAATCGAGCCAATTCGGTATGACTCGAGTTCACGACTTCTTCAAGTACACTAAACACTTGTACCAAGTGAGCCGTGCTATTGTTGTTTTAATCTTCTAGTCTAGGGGAAAGAAGTATAATAAGAACATATGGTGCTATTACGTTGATTGCGTTGATTGCTGCTTTTTCAAACAAATTCCAATATGAAAATAGTCCGGAGCTCCATAAATATGTGTTAATATGTAGTTATTTATATAGTGCTGAAAAAAATTGAGAAATAGCCGCCGACCTATGCTTAGACAAACTCATGAAAAGCTTTCAGCACCCAGTATCTCAAAATCTAAACGCGTTGCAAAATGTTGTTGCCATTTTCACAATCTGTGGAGCCAAAATCATTACAAAAAAATGTATGTTACATATATGTATATGCATTCTGGCTGTTGCACCGTGAAATGAAAGTTTTTGGCAGATTTTCAACTGAAAATATGAATGCAGCCAAAACTGGCATTGGGCACCTTTATTTAATATGCAAAAACTTTCACATTTTCTGACCCATTTGAAAGCTTCTCGACTTTACATTTTCGTAATAAAACTATATTTTAAAAAGAATTTTTAATTATTTTATTGCCAAAGTTTATCAACTGAAAATAATTAATAAAATATTCATAGTTATACATAGTATTCTGTTTGAGCTTTGAAACTTCTCAATGATAATACATTTTTTGTACAAAAAACTGCACAGAGCTAACAAGTTCACCTATAATTAAAGAGATCGACATCTAAAAAGCCGTGATAGCCAAGAAGTGCGAGAGGGGTCGAAATCGAAGAAGTTTTCACTAAAAAATCTTCTTAATGTTGCTTTGAATTTGTTCTCGTTTAATAATCTTTATGGAATTTTATTCAAAAATATAAAAATTTGAGAAGAAATCTCCTTGTTTTTATATTAAAAATTATATAAAGGATATTAGTAAGGAGATCCTTTAATTTTTACTAAAATGTTATTAAATTTATTAATAAGAAAAACTTTTAATTTTTGAAAGAGAACTTTTTTATTAAAATTTTGTTTTTAAAATCTTAACATATGTACCTATGAGCTTTGTGAATAACACTGCGGAACAAAATTTTGCGGTCGGAGATTTTTAAGTCGATTTAGGGTAATGGGGGCGCTGATTACGAAAATAATATCAGTTTTGTCGAATTGGCTCTAGTTTTTCAGACAAAGGCTTTTAAATATTTCACGAAAAACCCTAATTAAAAATACCAATATCGATTTAAATTATATTTTTATTGCGCGCCTGCATAAAAATAATACAATAATAAAAAAAATATATTCTTTTCATTAATTAATTTTAAAAAAATTACAAAAAACTTTTTCTGTAGGACCTCCTATGACGCCGTTGCTCAGGACAATCCCGTTTTAAGTTCCAGCAATAGTCTGCCATCATGTGGTCGTCCCATCGACCTTGGTATCTTTCTTCCATTATTTGTATGTCCTGGTGGAACCGTTCACCTTGTTCCTCATTGTAATCGCCTAGGTTGTCAGGGAATTTGTCCAAATGACTATGTAAATAATGTAATTTAATGCTCATTTTAGCTCCTAGTTTGCAAAAATTGGGAAGCACATCAACAACTAGTTTTGTATAGTCTGGTGATTTATGATTTCCCAAAACATTTTTGACTACATTAACAAAGCTTAGCCAGGCTTCAGATTCAATTTGTGACATATGGTTTAAGAATTCAGTGTCTCTTAGAAGGGTACGAATTTGAGGACCATCGAAGACTCCTGCCTTTAATTTTTCCATACTAAGGACTGGAAATTTTTTGCACACATATTCGAAACAGTCACCTGTCTTATCAAGGGCTTTGATGAACTGATTCACATTTGCTGTTCCTACCTCCATATTTTCTCTCACCGGCCAGTCCTTTCTAATCCAATGTTCATTTCTTGCACGGGACAGTCGTAAAACAGAGGTATTTAGTATACCCATTTTGTTGGCCCAATAAAAAAATCACCATCTTCAAGTGCACGCATACTGACCACTTATGTTGTGCATACAAAATCTTTGCTAAAACAATTTTTACATTTTCGTATTCTTCTTTTAGTTTGGTACTATAACCGATTGGAACCGAAGCAAGTTTATTTCCATTGTGTAGCAGCACACATTTCAGACTTCTTTTATTGAGGAATAATTAAATTAATACAACTGGAACTGGGTCATATAATTTTTTTTCATTAATTTTTTAAGTTTCGTTTATCTCAAGAACTAGAGCCAATCCAAAAAAAGTAAAACACAGTTCGTAAGCCTGCTACTAATGTTAATAAAAACTATTAACAAAATCATGACCGCAGGTTTTTTTTAATTTTTTGTTACACAGTGTAAACTACTTTATATTAGTTTTAGTTTAATATTACTCGTATGAATATTGTTCTTTGGATTTTTGTACTTTCAAAATGAAAATTTTTCATTTACTTATTTGTTATTCCAAAAGTTTTCAATGAATATATGTAGTTTCAAAAATTTCCAAAATAAAAAAATAAAAAAATAAATCAAATATGATTTATGAATAGTTGATCTCAAAAATAAATATCTCTATCTGTCTAAACTTGTAGTAATGTTCAAGAAATAGCGCGTGTCTTACTATTTATATGAATAATTTGGCAACACTAGTAATTATTAATACTTCTTTTAACTGTTCAATTTAAAACCTTTTTTAATAATACATAAGCACTTAAAATTATTATAATTAGCTATAATCTACTTTTAACAATTTAGGTGCCAATAATTGTAAATAAATAAAATCTTGTTCTTATTAAAACTAAGAGGAGATTCCAACGAAATCCAAGGTTGCTTTTTAATTTTATTTTTTTTTTATTATTCTTAATTCAAAGGGTCACCTTGTTAATTACATAGAAAAGTTTTCATCTTAGTTTTACAGATTATCTTCTTGATTTTTTTTGAAAAGACATACCCAGTTGTAATAAGAAGCGTTTTTATTGGATTGATATTGTAAATAATAAAAACTTGTCTTATGGGTAGCCATTTATTCACACCCTGTTTTTTTTGCCACTACTCATCTGCAAGTTGACTTTGACGTTAACTGTTTCAAACTGTTAGCCAACTTTCATCAACGCCAACCAGTTGAAGTCTGTATAACATTTTTGTGTTGACGTTGCGTGGATAGCATGGAAAGTTTTAGTTGCGGAAATTACATAAATGTCGCCTAGCTTAGTGGAAATTGTCAAGTTTGCTTAAAAAAACAATATGTGTGCGTGTGCTAAGCCGAGGGGAACATGATGACAACACAAATCTTTTGAAATCTAAGAAGATTTATCAATTATCTTAACAAACTATTTTCGTTGATGTTAAAAACCCGCTAATCAGATAGGAATTATTTATGCACTAATAGCTTTTGAAGTGGATATTTTTTTTTAACCACCTCTCTCTATTTTAAAACAAAACTAGACCTCCACGATCTTTATAACTTTTATTAACTTTTTGTCTGGCCTGTGACTCAGTAATAAAAAGCATCGTGTAATGATATAAAATATGCCAGAAAGCAATAACATTCATTTTCGGTATATAGACTTGGCAGGAATTTTGTAAGTGTTTTTCAATCGGGTGTAATTTTATAACCCTTTTAGGGAATGTTTTTTTTTTTTGAATAAGTAAATAAAAAAGATGCCGGGAGGCAAATATTTTGTGTGCAAAAGCACACATACAATTTTCGCAAAGGATTTATATATTTCACGAATTGTAAAAATGCTTAGCACGTAAAAAGTTGTAGACCTGTAATGGCTTAAAACCCAAAATGATAACAAGGAAACTTCAAATGTGATAAAAAGTATTTTCAAATTAAAATAAGGAGAAATAAAGGAATTTTTGTAACTCTTCATTCTTTCGTCCAATAAAATTCGATAAACAGGTACGAAGCTCGGCTGGTCTACTGGCCTTTATAGATTTTTAGACGTAACACGGACTTACCTGAAGCTTTGGGGAATGGGAAATTTGCGAAGGTGATGACACCTGCTTGAAAAGTCTGATTTAATTAAAATAACCGCAAGTTAAATGAAACATTATAACATGGATATCAAACGCTTCGAAGTCTTTTGATAGCTATCTTTTGGAGAGGTTTACCACTTTTTCGATTTTAGTTAAATTATACTTAATTTATATGTGAGAGAAACGAAATGCATTTTCTGGTTACAGATTCAGAGAGCAATTTATAGGTATTATAAATGTGAAAGTTGGTGTGTTTGTGAGAGTTTGAGTATATTTTTTTACATTTGCAGGCCCAAACGGTTGGATGGAATTATACAAAACTTAGTGCACAAACAGTCTACCCCCTACGCATTACTTGTATAGTAATTACAGGGCTGCCACTTATTTAAAAGGATAAATTCATTTAAATCAAAGAATGAACTCAAACATTGCATACTGGGTATTGAACGAAAGGAGTTTAATGAAACTTAATTTCCACAATGTTTTGAAATGAGGTTGTCATATGTTTAAAGGTCAAATACAATATGAGTGGCAAACTAAAAAATTGGTAACGATAAATTTCAAAACATTTTTAGTAGATAGTTAAAAATATCAATTGACATTATAAAAATGTATGGGTCTTATACGAAGAAGTTTTGAGAAATCATTGTTTTGAAAATAGCTTAGAGAGATGGTTGCAATCGACTTCAAACAGCAAATAAAATGAGATCATTAAGTTAAAGGAAATATATGGCATGGGATTCAAAGGAAGTAGGCTTAAGAAAACTTAAGCATCAAAATGAGACTTCTAATTGCCACCATCGTTTGATTACGTTGGACATTTCTAACAATAAATTAGGTTTATATATAAACCCGAAGGGCATACTCTCTACGCAGTTGCCAATAACAAATAAGTTTCAGCAACCAACCGTAAAAAATGAATTAAAAGTTATTACCTATTGTGAAATTATTTATTTTCGATAGGTGATGCTGGAGCTGAGATATCTGTAAAACACGTATTCACAGTTCAATTCCATTCAAAATCAGAATATATATTCAGTCAGCTATTAGTTAATAAAATTAAACATTTATAAAATTATTCAATTGGAAAAAGGAGTTAGTAAAAAAGACTATATTATATTTCTCGAACATTTTTAATGTGACACTATTATAGTAGAATTTCAGTTACCATACCAATTGAATTGTATCAACGTTCTTTGAAATGTGGCAGCTGCCTTATAAAATGTTTTCGCATAAACGCTTTCCTTTTACACCAATCCAGCTAGATTTCCGCAAGCTTAGAAATTGAATTATATAGTATTTTTTTTAAATAGGAGGCAACGCTCTTTGTACACATTTTTTGGTTAAGCCCAAAAGAAAGTCCCATGCCGCAATATTTCTGAATAATGCAATTTAATTTACTTACCTAAGCAGATGAGAACCCACTCCAAAGGTTTCTTTCAAAATAAACCTTATACCTCCTTCATTTAAGACCCATATTTCAATATTCAGTTAAAGTTTTTATAACCTAAAAATAATTTTGCAACAGTCTCCAAAAATTTTTTTGAAATTAAGTTTGCCTTAAACTTATAGTTTGGCACTCACGTTGTAAAAATTAATTCAGATTCTAATAAAATCGTTTCAATATACATCAACTTTTCACCCTGTCAGAAAAATAAAAGATTAAAAAGATATATATAATTTTTACTTAATTTACCTTTAGAGAGGTCGAAGCCCTCTTTCTAAATATTTACGAAACAAAACTTTACCAAAGGTCTTTTGTTTGTTAACCAAATTGCAATTGTTTTAATTTAATTTAAATTGAATTGTCGTAAGGGATTTAACTTATTTATTCAATTGGCTCTAAATGCGTTAACAGGTAAGCAAATGTATCGCTCCATGTGTGTGGGAGTGAAAAGGTAACAAACACGCTCACACACTTACACACTGACACACTGGCACTCATAAGGGAATAACCTTTAAAATTTCCATAGAACCTGGAAAATTTCTAAGGTATATATGTACGCAGTTCGTACCCATAAATATTGACGTATGTGGGGATATGAGTTTTACAGAGAAAACGCGGCACAAACTTTTGTCTTTGAGCCAAAATTAGATATCAGTTGCAGCAAACAATAGCCAACCACAAATTGCGTACTGCATAGATCCTTGCAACCATGTAATGGGTTTTCCAATAGGGATGTTACAATTTCAAATGAAAATAATAGCCAACTTGCGTAATATTATTTTTTATTTCTTTAAGCCGTTTAAGTTCGTTAAGTTATTTCATGTAAGTAAAAAGCACAATTATTATTTTTAAATTGTTTTATCGAAATTAGTTCTCATTCATGAATACTTACTGAGAGAAATATAAGAATAAGTTATAAACGACATTATTTATTTAAAGTGAATGGAAGTGAAGTGATGAATCGCATTTTTGGTTTAACAATTATAAAGACAAGTAGAATTGTATACGAAAAATCCTAATTTTGCGTATGTCATTAATAAATTTCTATTTAATTTTCAATAGCTGGGAACCGCTCAAAATATTTTCTATAACTCAATCAGTTAAAAACAGTACTGTAATGCTCCATTCGTCTTGTAAATTTAGTTGTGCAAATTTTTTGGTAACAGTCAGCAACCCTTTCCAAATATAATTTCAAAACAAATTTTCCTTAAATCTCTTTCGTTTGGCATCAGTATAGTAGATGCTATCAGATGACCTACTCCAAGATCTTTAACATTTTACCTACTTGTTACAATATATCGGATTCTGTCCTAAAACGTGTTAGTGAAATGAAGGATCTTTGGCGTAGTCTTTGATGAAAAATTCTCTTTTAATATGCATTTTAACTATATTACGTCAAAGGTGTACTCTGTACTGGGCTTCGTTAGACGTAATGTCTCTAAATTTTCTGATCCTTATACCTTCAAGCTACTTTCTACTTCATTCGTTCGGTCACATCTTGGGTATGCTGTTTTTATTTGGAGACCGTGCAATCAACTTGCTACTAATAGGATCGAACGTGTTCAACAAAACTTTCTCAAATTTGCTCTCCGTTCTTTAAATTTTGTTGATCCGGTACCATCGTATTCTTCTCGCCTTAAGCTTATTAATCTTAAGTCTCTAGATAGTCGTAGGAGTCATTGATTGTCCTTATCTATTTGAAAGGATTGGATTTAATATTCCCTAGCGCTCTCTCCGAATTTTTCTTCCGTTTTATGGGGATAATGCTTGGACGAATTATGCCTATAATGCTTCTTTTTATCGTGCCTTTCGGGAATTCAACATCATTAGTCAAAATGTTGCCCTTGATTTTGCAATCACAAGGACGGTTTTTTTTAATCTTTTGAATTAAGCTCCTTAAATTTAAGTATGAACTGTTTGTAATACATCTACATTTTTTGCATTAAGCATAGTTTGTAGTCTTATCTATTAGACTGAATAACGAAATAAATATGTAAGTACATATGTACGGAACATAATGCTCCAATAGTCTGTAAGAAACTTATATTTCATAGACTTAAAGAATAAATAAATAAATAAATTTCAGTTACTTCAACAATTGAATTGAATCAAATTTCTTTATTAGTGGCAACTTTCATCAAAACTCTCCACACCAATACTGCTATGTTCATGTTAGCTGAGAAACAGAATCAAATTAATATTTTTAAACAGGTGGCAACACTCTGTGAACACATTTTCATGATTACATTTTTTGTAAGCCTGCGATCTTTCTTTGAATTTTGTGGCGTAATATTTCCTTTAATTTAATACTTAAATTATGTTGACTTTTTAGGTAGGTGGCAACCCTCAAGATGTGTTTTCAAAGAAAAGCTTTTTAAAACATACTTCATTGGAAGTCCATATTTGAATATTTGATAGAAATATAATTAAAATTAATTGTTTAAAAACAGCTGGCATCACTCTTCAAAAATATTTTTCAAATTAAGCTTTTGTTAGTTTTTTTTTTATTTACCTTTAATCAATTGGCAACATTCTTTCAAAACATTGTGGAAATGTTTTCAAACAGATAGCAACTGACTTCAAAAATTATCTCCAGCCGTCATATGAATATCTAAATTTTATTTATTTATTTAAAAACAAAAGGAAAATGATGATGATTTTGCGCACAATGTTTCAGAATTTTGATTTTTATGTATATTTATCTATAACTAAATGTTTCGTACCAAATTTGAATAAACACGCTAAATGACTTATTAAAATATAAAATATTTTAATTTTTGGTAAAGTAACATTGTACTAACACTGTCCAAATTCCACATTTTTCAAAACAATGACAACAGAGTTGAAACGCACAGTGTGCGTCAAATTTAGCGGAGTTAGATAACATAAAGCTAAAATAGATAAAGATGTTTCTGGTTAAAACTTATTGCTCTGAAATAGGCAGTGCCACGCCCAAAAATTTATATAATTGTATGTTTCACTCCGTAACTAAATTCTTCGTATCATATCTTTTATTTTTTGTTAAAATATCAAAGATTTTAATTTTTTGTAAATTACCATTAAATAAGAGATGCGCTTGAGTTTAACCCGATTTCTGTAAGTTTCAAAATTGTAATGTACATATTTGTTAATATCTATATTGGATATTTTAGACGGTTGCAAGTAACCGTTATATGAACAAAGTTACAATACATCAGCACGCTCGGATATCAAAATAGTATCTAACTCAATAATTTATGTATTTTCTTTATTTTTAACTCACATCACTCATAATGGAATACCCATTATAACCGTAATTATAACCGTAGCAAATAACAAAGACCACAGTTTCTGTGTCATAACCTATAACTAAGCATAGGCGTTGACCTTCGAGCACTCTCGTACTATTAACGTCACCGCTAAACCGCGTGCATGTCAAGGTGCTGCCACCTTATGCTCGAATTTCCGATTATGTTTGCGGTGTTATACAACTGGGGCATCAAAGTGCAAAAGCGTGGCTCATATTGCTGCTTCAGCTAACACACCACCACTTATTGCTATGTCACAGGCATATTGATGTATACAGTTTGACGCAAGCAAAAGCAGCTATCCAGCTTTAGATATTAATGACCTAATGTCAGATATCAACAGCTTCCATATGCTGTGCCATCAAGCCTGCCTGACGTTGTTTAGATGGAAGACATTTGCTTTGAATGACATTCGCGGAGATGCGAGTAATGAAGTAGGAGAAATTGTGTGGTTATAATGAAATGTAAAAACAGTCAAGAGATAAGTAAAATTTCACAGAACAGCAGGCAATGTTATTTTTTTCTTTATGTTCTCATACTTTTTACTATACTTAATGGACAACCTAAGGTCACAATTGCATCAACAACATTCCCTTGAATTAAGCTACGCTAACTTGAATTAACTAGACTGCATTTATTTGCACTTGTTGCACAGTAGCGACAGTGGCAACGGCCAAATGCATCTGCAATAAATAACGAAAGCAAAAACAACAACAACCGTCCTCACTTCAACTTATCGGCATGTTAACACGATGTATGGAAGTTTGTATGTGTTTGGTTATGTTACTAACGTCGAGTGCCATATGACAGAGGCAGTTTGCGAAGTACTTCAACTCGAGCACTACATAACACCAACAAATAGAAAAATCCTTCATTGTCCTCTTTCGTTTTTGTATTTTAGTTTGTTAGTTTCCAGTCATTTGCTTGTGTTGTTGTTGTTGTTGATAAATATTGGTTTAGGATTACGACATTTTGTGGCCTTATACGCGTCGCAAGTGAAAATGAGTGAATGGTCGTTTTTTGTTTGGAGACGACCTTAGAAGAAGAAGAAGTTGAAAAGTTGTCCGTTCAATTTTTTTAAAACATTAAGGATTTTTTGTCAATGGCCTTGTAGTAGAGTATGAAAATGATTTTCTTATGTTTTCCTCATTCTGGCCTCACTCAGCTGAAGTTTTAAAAGCACTTTTAAATTATCTGACTACTTGTATTTATTCAAGGCACCAACGAGTGCCATGGTGGTGAAAAATATCTATTGACTAGGTACGGCTGCATAAAATTTTGATTAATGGGAGTAAAATAAAATTTTAGTTTGCTTTAGAATGATACCGACTATTCCGAAAATCAGCCAGGCCAATCTCCTTTGAGGGTGCCAAGAATTCTCTCGACAGAGTTGCGAAGCTCGCGCAATACTTCATTGTACCGGAATCTCGTACTCCCCTATGGTTAGATGGACCATCAACTACGGTCTAGAAGTATATCCAAAATCACCTGCGGATAGTTTTTATAATAGTTTCAAATTAACTTATTTTTATTTAGTAACTCTCAATCCTCTTTTTACACAAACAATGCTAACAAAACTTTCAATCTGTCTGTTGTTTTTCCATTTATTCTGCGCTTCTTCGTTTCCTTTTTTAAAAATTAAATGAAAATGAACTTTTTTTAATTTCTGAACAAAACAACTCCATTAGATATCAGTCTAACGCAGAAACGGAGCGATATCTGTAAATCAATACCAAAGCACACATATTTGTATATTTATACTTGATTCCTAGATTTCATTTTACCATTTGCGGTAGCCATGGTGGTTGTCATAAGCATAAGATATATGAGTACAATCTATAGCACAGGGAACCTATACTTTTTACGCAAAACATTGGTACGATGTTACTTCATATTTATCGTCGTTTAATTTTCGATAATCGACTAGCTAACGACAACAGCTGATCGGGCGATAGTGAATATCATTAAAAAAATAGCTGCTGAATAAAACTGCTGTTAATGCAAATTAGTAAATCATATGATTTATTGTAGGTTTGTTCACTACCTAAGCAGACGAAACACTTTGCATTGCAGTATATGAAAACATTTACTGTTCTTATTAATTACATTCCACGTTTGGTTTTGTTCTTCGCAACTTTATATTGCCATGATTCGGTTTACTTTGGAATATACCTTAATTATTTGACGACCTTTTCACAATATGTAGCTAAACAGAATTTAGTGTTTGCAGCAAACTTTTATCAAGTCTGTACTAAAATATCTTAACTATTGTATACAGAATATGCCTTTCTATAAGTTTGTGTTTTTTCTACTGTTGTTGATAGCCCCGAAACTTTGCATTTAACCCCGCTTAATATTCTTCTGAAAAATTCGAGATATTTGGACTTATTTTACGTGCATTCCGCAAAGTCAAATTATGCTTTGAATGCACCTATTGGACGCGGCCTCTCCGAAATTAATCAAATCAATCAAATAGTTGATATTGATCTTTCACTTTCTAACAGCTAAATAGTATCTTTAGGCGTAGTCAGCAAGCAACTTTGTGTTCATTGACTGAAATAAATAAAAATTAATTAATTTAGAAGAACATTTTTCTATAGCGCATTTTCAGTATTCTTTGTCGATATATCTTTGAAAGTGAACTTTTTTACTTTCTATTGCATACAACAAATATTTGAGATAAAAACTTCTTTACTTGTTTCCGCAGTCTTTTTGTCAGTATTTAAAAGGGAACTAATTAATAATAATAATAATATTTTGGCGTATGCATCAAATAACTTAATTTTTTGCGAACGTCTCGTACAATTTGTTAGTTTGTGGCGTGCGTCTTAATATAATACTACAAATTGAGAGACCTACAGTACATATTACCGAACGGCAAATGATTCTTGTGAGAAGTTTTCACTTAGCCGAATTAATTAGAAAACATAAATCATGGCTTGATATTAATGAGTTACTCATTAGCTCAAATGTCGGGGTAATTAGCTGCATACATTCCTCTAAATATGTAGATTTATATGTGTACCTAATTATATAAAAATATCGTGCAACGAATTATTACAATTTATATGTATCCATGCATTCGTTAAACTTTAGCCTTAGTTCAATTGCAATCTAATTTTTCCTTATCTCGTTTCTCCTTCCAGGTAATCACCGCCACTCGTTCATTGGTGCTTTGTGCTGAGTCCCGCCGCGAAATGGAAGACTGGGTTACCTCGCTTAAATCCGCCTCTATACCGGCACGTGCACGTGGCGATAGTTTTTTTATAGAACAGCATGATTTGTTTTTCAATCATCATCACTGGTATGCGACGTCACACGCGCGACCCACCTATTGCAATGTTTGCCGCGATGCGCTGTCCGGTGTCACCTCGCATGGCCTCTCTTGCGAAGTGTGCAAGTGCAAAGTGCATAAACGTTGCGCCGCAAAGGCAATTGCTAATTGTAAATGGACCACATTGGCAACGGTCGGTAAGGATATAATTGAGGATCGTGATGGTAGCATAATAATGCCACATCAGTGGATGGAGGGCAATTTACCGGTGTCATCAACTTGTTCTGTTTGCAAAAAGACATGCGGTTCGGTTTTGCGTCTGCAGGATTGGCGTTGTCTGTGGTGTCGCGAGACAGTACATGTCGCTTGTAGACCACAAATATCGGTTGCATGCCCTTTGGGGCCGGCCAAGTTATCGGTGGTCCCACCTACTTGTGTGCATTCGATAGGCAATGATGACTCTTGGGATGTGGAGAGTCCGAAAGGTAACTTTTCGCCGCTTTTGGTGTTCGTCAATTCGAAGTCGGGTGACAATCAGGGCGTTAAATTTTTGCGTCGCTTCAAACAGCTATTGAATCCAGCGCAAGTATTCGATCTCATATCAACAGGTCCCAGTTTGGGATTGCGTCTCTTCAGACACTTTGAAATGTTTCGAATATTGGTTTGCTCCGGCGATGGTTCCGTGGGATGGGTGCTCAGTGAGATAGATCGCTTCAATATGAATGTAAGTGAATTAAAATTATTATATATTTATTTATATTAACATAATGAAATTATTTTTCATTCTGGTTAAAACACCTTTCTTTATAACTCCCGTAAAGTTGAACCCCTTTTTTTCGACTCACTGCCAAGTAGGCGGTAAACGTTTAGCCGAAAGCGATGCATAGATTTGGATCAAATTAAGTTGCTTATAACCTGGATTAATATTTTTAAAAATTGTAATTCAACTGTCAAACGAATGTGGTTTAGAAAAATTAATTTGAAAAATATGTTTAAGCATCTGTTGAAAACATTTAATACAAATATAAAGAATTAACAAAATTAATAATTTCAAACAATACTGATAGGAAATTAAAGTAATTTATCGAAAAAGTTGTTAAAAGAGTTGCCACCTGTTTAAAAAAGCTATTGCAATTTAATTAATAATTTAATTGAAAAGCTACGGATAAATATGATAAACCATAATTTCGAAAATGTTTTTGCACAAGGTTGCCACCCGTTTGACAAATAAGTTATTGCAATATCATTTTAGAAAGCTTTAAATAGATTGCCTTTTGTTCAAAATGGTTAATTTAATACAAATTTTTATTTGAAATAATACAAAACCGACATAAATCAAAAGAAGTTAATACCAAAATATTTTTGAGCAGCGTAAGGCTTAATTCTTAGTTTTGAATAGAGTTGACGTGTGTTTTAAAAAATAATTTCAATTGACTCATTTCATATTATATGTGAAATATTAAAATATGGAAATGAAAATTCAGTAAAACTAAATTAGAGGTGAGGGTTATCATCTGATTGAAGTTAAATGCAAATTAATTAATAAATTTAGTTCAGTATACAGTAACAATATGGGATAGTAAAGAAAAAATTCGCCAAAATTTAAAAAAAACCGTATTTTTTACTGCACAAAGACAAACAGTTAATTAAAATCTCTTTCTAAAATTCTAAGCTTGAGTATCGTTTACAATGTTCAATAGTTAAAATCGAAAAAATATAAGTTAAGATGTTATATGTATACTATTACCCTACAGAATTTCGCTCTCCTAACTTTGTTAGAAAAATTGAAATTTCTTAGATATAAATAATTAAAAAGAAATATCTAATAAAGTCAGTGCAGTGCACATATGTATGTATAATAACAATACAAGAGAAAATTATGTAGAATTCGCAAAAGAGGCAGATGCACGTATTTACGAATTAGAAATGCTTCTATTTTCATATGGCACGCAGATAGCTCTGAATGTTTTTGTTTTATTTTGTGCTTAAAGAAACTTAATTTAAAAGTAGTTGTGAAACAGATGTAATAACATTTTTTTTTATCCTAACAAATAAAATTAGAAGGACAAAATTCAAGAATGTGGCAGTGTACATTTTTAAGTACCAAACATTTTCAAGGCTTTCTTTTTAAACGTCTGGGTTTCCGATAGTTTAAAAAGCTAATGTGTATTGGAACGGTTTTCTGTCATCCCATGTCATGTTTGGTTTGTCATGTTTGGCTTGGCAAGGGATGGCGGCAAATCCTTCCAATATACATAAATTTTGAAGAGTGTTTAACGACAAAGTTATCAAAGTCCATGTGCTTAGCGCACAACTTTTTGTGGTTTTAATTCTCGACATTTTTCCCTTTTATTGTTATTCTACACGGTACTAAATTTATCAAATAATTATTTTTGAAGTGAAACTTCTTTGCGCTCGTCGGGCTGTAATTACAATATCGAATGAAACGAAAAAGCGATAGGAAAAGGGAGGGGATGGCGCGCGTGGTGGGGCAGTCGGACGGAAGGAGACATGGGAGAGAAACGAAAACGCGACTGATTCGGAGTAGGAAAAAACGAGAGCGTTTGGTAGCATGCGTGGAGGGGCGGACAGAGTGTGGCATTGATTGTTCTCCACATCACTCCGAACCAGAGAATTAACGATATAATAAAATTCATACGAGTACATAGAGCATTATTGGCATATACTCGTACTCCCTCTGGTGCAGCAGAATTAGGAGAAGATTTGCACACTATGCCAATGATTTTAAGCGGTGATTTTAATGGCAATTTTGCCTTGGAAGAAGCTCAACCACCTGTAGAATTTTTAGAAAGTAAATCTAATTTAAAAATGAATAATAATCCCAAAGACTCAACAACCAGATCAGGCACGACATGCAAGATGCAATTTTCTCAAGATATTTAAATAATTTACAATCACGAGTTTTCATTTCATATTTTTCATACCACAAACCAATTGTATTTTTACTTGAACATGAAAGTATGAAAGTGAATGAATGGATTTTTTATAAATGGGGGCGAAAACATCAACTATTTTTTTTTCATTAACCTAACACCCTTAAAAATTCCTCAATAATGAATAGTGGTTTCTGTTATCGGGGAAATATTTCTATCTCCTAAAACTTGCTGGCTAGGATGAGTATTTTCATTTTAAGTGCCCATCGAGATCCATGAAGTTTCACTTCTATCGCCTAGCTTTCTAGGCTGGCAATTTTTTTTTAAATTATACCCATGAGATTTCAAAGTCCTTTTAAAGCAAATTCTGGTGGGTGGGTGTAAAATTAACAGTTTTCGAGAGTCACAGTGAAAATGGTTCAGTGTTATGTTATGTTGTTTGGTAATATTTCCCAATTTAAATTTTTTGTACTCATTTTTTATAAAAATTTAGTTTATTCACAAACTTCAAACCAGTTAACGATAAAATTTTCAATATTTTCCCCCAAATTTTAGGAAGTGTTTGGGGTATGCAGTTTTGTGACGCCTACAATTTCATTATAACGACCGTCGATGACTTTTGATAATTTTGTCAATGACATTTTAAGCCACATAAAATTTAAATTTATTGTATTGAAATTAAATGGGCTGTAGTACTACGCACTCAAAATTTTCTACAAATTTTTAAAAAAGTTTGCATATTTGAGGGATATTTGTTGAATTTTCATAAATTTGGTATAAACTTTGAAACTATGATTCACATGGTGTATGCTAAAAACTTAACTATATTTTAATAAAAATTTTTTTTTTTAAATTTACATGGAAAATGTTGGCAATATTTAAAAAAAAAATTACACTGGACCATTTTCACGGCATATACCATAAGGTTGAGTTTTAAAGTAGATTAAGTTATGCATAGGCAAAATAGGACAATAAATAGACCCACTCACCAAATAATGGTATTTTTTTTCAATGCTGTACAAATACGATATTTCAAACGCAAACATGGTGAAAACTGTTGTTAATATCTAATTGTTGAATAGAGATGCATGAAACTATAAATTTTGGAAAATCCGCCTATACGAAAACCATGAGATTCGGAGAAATTGCGCAGAAGTTCGCCTAGTTAGAAATATGCAATATTCTAAATTCGCTTAAATATCATTCCTCCCAATGGATTGAAATATACATAATTCAAAGTTTACGAAAGCAACCGCGACATCAACTACTTTAGAGCAAACAGTTATAAACACGAACAGATTTTCTCATACAATAAGAAATTTTATAAACTCTATGCATGGTGAAAGGAATAAAGAAGGTGGCGCAGATTGTGTATAACCGATTTTTTTTATAAAAACTGTGTTTGTATTTATTCTCACAATTGTGTGTATTCTTTTCAGGAATTATCTAACGTTATTTTTACAAACATTCAAAACTTTCGCACTTATTGTCTCTTCTCCTTTTGGCCTTAAAGATTAACTTTCAGCTAAAGAATTTATATTGACACTCTTTTGTTAAAAAATAAGTACCGTGTAATGTATATAAAGTTCTTTCAAATAAATTTTTACTCATCGGGTTTATCTATTTATTTTTTTTTTTTTGTCATATACCTCCAGAAACAATGCCAAGTAGCAGTGCTCCCGCTCGGTACCGGCAATGATCTGGCCCGCGTACTCGGCTGGGGTTCATCCTGTGACGACGATGCACATCTGCCGCAAATTCTCGAACGTTATGAATCTGCCAGCACTAAAATGCTTGACCGTTGGAGCATTATGGTTTTCGAAAAGGCTATTGCCGTACAACCTAAGACACCGAAGATGTCTTTGTCGAGCGCTCAAGAAGCTTTGCTCACTGGTATGGTTACCTCGGCGAATTTCAATTTAAGATCCATCGTCGAAACAGATGACACCCAAACGCTCGTAACTGCCACCAAAACTCTTTGCGAGACGCTCGACGAACTTATGGTGCAAATTTGTGAGAGCCGTAAAGACGACGAACAGTTAACTGTCAAATGTGACATATTGCGTGAGAAATTGACAATGTTGTTGGATGCTTTACGCGAAGAAGAGACCGGTGAACATGCGGGTGATGAACTGTTATCGACAATCAGTAGTATAATTGAAAAAAGTGCGCCCGCCTCCCCAACTGCCTCGACTATGCCCTCGCCATCATCGTCACTGCTGTAAGTGAATATCAAAAAATTTATTATGTACTTCATAAATACCGCAAACTTTCAATTCTATTTTTTCAGTAATCCAAACATATCAATAGAGAAGAACGAAAAAGATCAATACAATGCCAATGAGCGTCGCAATAGCCGCACGCTATGCTCTACCGAACGCGAATCGTTGCAGTGTCGTGCTAATAGTGTCAAACGTGCCATGTACAATATTGTCGAACACTCGGAACCAGGTCGACCCAAGCGTTATCAGCGTAAACTCTCCATTACACCATTCGAGGCATTGAAAATACCAACTAATGCTTCAGGCGATTCTACGCCTTGCTCCTCACCATTACCCATCATACCGCCAATTAACATAATTTCGCCTACCATGGAAACGTCTCGCTTCACATGCATATCCCCACTGCCCGATACACGACGCGACTCAGTCGATGATAATTTTTTTAATTCTATCAGTATACCAGTACCGCGCCAGTTTGCAGATAGCCGTCGCAGTTCAGGCGTACCCGAAGTTATACAAGAAATTGAGGAAAATGGGCAAAATGGCCATAGCGAGATTGTCTATCGTGTCGGTAGGTTGTCGCTTAGTGGCGGTGCCAACATCGACGACTACGGTAATCGTTTGCCGATAGTAGGTGATGACGATATCAGTTCACCGACTGAGCGCAAAATTGACTTTCTTAGCGTACCGATATTAACAAGCGAACAGATTGTAGATCCTCTTTCGGAATATCGTCCGATTGAGGTATTCGAGCGTAACTACTATATGAGTCGAGAGTTGGATATGGAAAAGAAGAAAAATCAAATTAGCGTAAACGCTGAGGAAGATTACACAAACGAATGCGACAAAGATGTCCAAGCAATGCCCGAAAAGACTAAGGAGCTGCGGTTCGGTGAAGTGACTTGTCAACTACAGGTACCGAACGTAGCCATATCCCCTAAAGCCCCAAATGTATACTCAAGTGAAAGCATAACAATCATTGACACAGATGTGCCCACTGTACGTATCGTACGGTCAACATATCCTAACATTGTGGTGTTTAAAAATAGTAATTATATAATTTTTTAATTATTTTACGTAGGAACATTCATCTTCGGATGAATTACCAGGCGGCGAAGCGAGTGATGTGCTATCCATTATTGGTGATGAGGAGTGCAGCGTAGCCTCGGAGATATTCGACAGACAACTGGAAATTCAAGAGATGGGGCATCAAATGCATTTGGGAGATATAATACAGGTAAGCAATCTGAATAGAAACGATTGTTGGAAATTTTAAAACATGTAGATCATTCTTAAAATTACTGCCAAATATTTTATCATATACACTAAATATAAAACAAAGTAATGCAAAATGAGACCTACAAATTTGTAAGAATTAAAGGAGTATTCCGGAACTTCCTAAGCAGCTCGAACTGCTATCTATAGTTGTCACCTTTTGAAGTAAAACCCTTTACCGCTCATTAGGCTGTAATTCCAAATTGCTAAGCAACGAAAAAGCGACAGTGTGGCAACTCGAGCACAATAGGACATTGTAGTTTGAACAATACACAATAATTCTAACGATTCCTCGACAAAAGATATTTAAAAAACATACAATCACAAGTTTTAAAAATTTCCAAAATCTTATATATTATACAAAAATCTCGTGTCATGATGTTTGTTGTCGAACTCCTCCGAAACGGCTCAAGCGATGTTAATGAAATTTTATATGTATGTATAATTGGTGGATGTGAGAATGGGTCTCAACGTGTATTTTATGCTTGGGAAAGGGTTGCCGCCTGGATGTCGGTTGCGCCCACTTTTAAAAAGAAGGTTCTATTCTTCTATGAGGGTCGCCAACAGTTTTAAAAGTGTAGTTTAATTTAATTATACACATTTTATATGAAATATTAAAATTTCGGTGGGAAACAGTTCGTTTTCGTTAATAGCTAGCCGTATTTTGGCGAGCGTCGCCATCTGTTTGAAAAGTCAAATTATATAAAATTTTACACGATTTAAAAAAAGTATTAAAATATGAGTTTGAAAGGGTTCGTTTTGCTGAAGAGGAGCTTGCTATATTTTGAAAAGGGTTGCCACCTACTTAAAAAGTCAAATTTAATCGTATTATACACGGATTTATATGTAATATTATGATACGGATGGCAAACGGTTAGTCTCCGCGAGTGGGTTTATGCTAGTTGTATTTTAAAGAAGGTTGCACGAAACGAAAACTTGATTCTTCCTTTAAAATGGGTGTTCTGTTGAAGGTTTAGAACTCTTACCTTATATTTAAAAAGGCGGTGTGTGTCTGTTGGCATGTAGTTTGTAGACTCGAAAACTATTGAACCGATTGTACTCAAAATCATAGAATGTATTTGCAATGGTCGCCCCTATTGTGCATAAAGCAAGCAAAAGATTCGATAGATAGCACTGGAATCAAGATCCTACTACAAAACATATTTTATAGTTCGATGTGATGCAACTTCAAAACACATTTTAGAAACATAAATATAAATATTTGATTTGAAAATTTAACAGATATGTTATTCTGTAGCTAAGATATCTCTAAAACTGTATTTACAGTTAAATTTTCATTCAGCATTGCCGCGGTAGGCCGACGAATTTATATGAACATAAACAAATCTGATCATTATCACAAACTTTTGATTTGTAGGGTAAATCTTAGCGCGCCGGGTCAACTATTAAGTTTCGAATAAAACATAGAAACATTATCGGAATGGTCATTATTTTGGTTTTATTAGTACAATATTTTGACTTTACTGTTCTTTAAATTGTATGGCATTTAGCGGTTGGTTACAATCTTGAACATATGGCCACTGTAACCGACCATATCGTCAGTTCAATTTGCACCACTTTTTCCATTAAGTTATACTTATATCGCCAATAACGCTCCGAATATTGATATCCAACTGGTCAGTCGAGTTCAGCATATACCATTGGATTAACGTTTTTCACAGTAGTACAATAGCGTCAAATTTCAAAAGTAGTATAATAGTGTCAAATTCCATGACCAAGATAACCAATTCGAACGCCAACAGTTCGTGCCAATAGGTTGTTGTATTTCACGCGCTTTATGGCTTGTTGCACCGTTCTGCTCGAACCATTTAGCGCTTGGGCATATCTTGAATAATTTTCCTGTAGCGCTCACTGTTCCGCTAAAACAACACATTTGATTTGAAGTAAATTATTAAAAATTATAATAATACTTTATTTTTACTTACATAGAACCTCGATGCGAACTCCTTCACACATATCGATTCGCCCGAGACGAGTGACGAAACGGAGGCCGTGCCTGGCGAATCACTCATGGACGATATAAGTTCGGTTTTGGGGCACGACATAACGTGCGCCTTGCAGGACAACACCATTACTGATGACACAACGACGCTCTGCTCAGACATAAATCCAGCACCGGTCAAGTCGATACGCAAGAAATCACTCAGCATCGGCGGACAGCGAGGTATACGGCGAAATTCGTCGCCACCGCGTTATGCACAATTGGCGCGCATGGATAGCGATGAGAATCCACAGCAATTCGGTTTTGAGAATATCGTTTTTGAAATAGACAATCGTTGTGATGATCAGAAGATTCGAGAGCCGCCACGTTATTGCAGTTTGGCACAGTTTGTCGAGGGCAATGATATAGCGCGACAGAGCTTCAAGGTGAGTTTGTATTTAATATATATCACATACTCGTACATATTGTATGTATACATACATACATATGTATGTATGTATGTTAAATATGTATATATGTATGTGTGCGTGTTATGTTATGCAATGCTTGTAGAAAGTTACGTGCATTTGCACTTGTACGTTGTTGATGGTGTCTACGGTGTTTGTGTATAAATGCTAAACCAAACTTTGTTGCCTCTTTTTGTTGTTGTTTGTTTTTTTTGTTTTTTGTTTTTTTTTTTTTTGATCGCCGCCTTCTCATACATACTACATATTGCCTACCAAAACAAAACCCCAAACTTGATCGACAATAATCTATTGCGGATTATATCGCAAATTTGCGTCCCACCACGAATGACACTTTGGCTAATCAAAAGCGTTCTAAAAAGGGCAATTCGCTCCGCAAACCCAAATCCTCTATACTTATATCACAACAACAACTCTCTATTGATACTTCAACAACAACAACGACGACAACAACAACAACAACAACGACCACAACTGCCACATATTCGAGTGGCCAACAGTCTGAAGATGAGCTCGCCACACAAACGGCTATAAAAATTGAGATATGCGACATCGAGACATTTGCACAAGCGGATAGCGAGACGACAACGATAACGGTTTTAGATTCTAATGATTCCCTACAACCTCTGCCAACGTCATATCCCCAACAACAACAACAACAACAGCAGGCAACACCCACCATGACCAACACTCTGAACACCCAACCAACAATAACAACAATGACAACAACGACAACAACTCTTGGCTCAGCATTGAGCTCATCACCGAAAAAATCTGGACACGGACAAGATGTAAAGCGCATTACTTTTGATGAGTCGTGTAAGAAAGAATCCTTTGATGATGTAAATCCAAACTATCCGCAGATAAGTGTAGTTGTGCGGCCACCAACACCATTACGTGGAGACGCAATCAAGCCAGTAAATGCAGCATTGGCATCCAGTCTCTTGCCCGCCCGTATGCTGCCGATGGAGTTGAGACGGCATTCGAGCCATGCAACAACCAGCTTGACGGTACGCGAACATGCGGAAAAGGATCGCCGTCATTCAGGCTTCAATCCGAATTTGTTAAGCTTAGATCCAGAGCATACAAAATTTTTAAGCTCATCGCCAGCCGCCAGTCGACGCATCAGCTGTGGCAGTCTATTCAAGGTAAGTACCAAGCGAGAGTAACTAATTGAGAGCATTATGAAGCTAATATTATTATGGAGGGAGAGAGTGAGACAGAACAAAAAGGAGGAAATGATACTTACATAAATATGTGTCGAAGGTCAGTGCAGTAGATAGCAAATTGAACTTACCACATTTAAACTACATACCTACGTACATATTGTATATTGAATATGAAAAATGAAAACCCGATTAAATAATAATTTGCTTTGTTAGGGTTCATTTTATGTATGTATGTGTAGGTTTACATACACAATATTTTACAAATGATTTTTCTTAATTTATATTTTTCTGGAAAAAAAAAATCTTATTTCAAAATAATCGACAATATACAATCGAACATTTAGCAAAATCAATTGGTATGTATTTCAAAATTTCTTATACTCTTTCAATATAAATTTATGCAAAATATCATCTGCTGTACCTGTCTAACAATGAAATACTTTACATAACACATTTTTAGTACACTGTCAACATAAAAACGAAAATCACTACATTTCATCACATATGTATAGTTCTACCAGTTAGTGCCTGGTTTTCATTATGCGAATTTCTTTGACAAAGCATTGCATATGAAATATCATAAATTTTTACATATAGAAAACCAGTTACAATACTTTTTAACTAAATTAGTTTAATACTCGTAAATATTTCCACACACGCACAGAAGTTACTAAAGGGATAAACCTGAATCACACTATATAGATTGTAACAAAAAATAGCACATACATTTCCACATCCCATTTCTACTACATACATACACACACACACATATTCAAATACGCATACACCCAGAGGGAGAAGACGTAACGCTTATGAAAACTTGCATCTCAAAGCAAGTGAACAAATAAGGCTTATTTCAGGTATGGGCGTTGTTAAAAAACCGAATAATTGAATAACGAAAAAATTATAATAAATTTTCATTCGTTGTTTAGATACTTGTAGTTTTTTGGAACGAATGAAGAATCGGAAAGTATTCGTTGTTCAAAATTATATGAGTTATGAATGAAAATTTATTAGTTATTCAAAATTATTTGAATCATAATTGAAAATTGATTTTTATTCAAAACTTTTTCTATACTGATTGAAATTCAATTTATTATACAAAATTATTTAACTGATTAATGAAAATCTATGTATTCATTATTCAAAACTATTTGATGTGTAAATGAAAATCTAATCGTGATACAAAACATTTTTTTAATGATGAATGACGAATGAAAATCTATTACTTGTTCAAAACTATTTGAATGACGAATGGAAATATATTCGATAATTAGAGATACTTGAATGTTAAACGAAAATCTGTTCGTTATTCAAAATGATGAATGTAAAGATATTCGTTATTTCAAATTAATTAAATAACGAATGGAAATCCATTGTTATTCAAAACTATTTGAACGACGAACGAAAATATTCGAAAAAATTGGCATAATGAATGAAAATCTCTTCGCTATTCAAAATTATTTAAATGATGAATGAAAATCTATTCGTTTTTCGAGACTATTTGAGTTATGATTGAAAATCTAATCGTTATTCAAAATGATGAGTGAAAAGGTATTCGTTAATTAAAATTAATTGAATGGCGAATGGAAATCTATTGTTATTCAAAACTATTTGGATGATGTATGAAAATTTATTAATATCCGAAACAATTGGCGTAAAGAATGAAAATATATTCGGTATTCAAAATCATAAAATGATTCGTGATTGAAAATTATTTGAATGACGAATGTAAATCTATTCGTTATTTGAAATCATTTGAATTAGGATTGAAAATCTATTCGATTGTTTAAAATTCGTCATTCAAAATTGTTTGAATGATGAATGGAAATACATTTTTAATTCAAAACTATTTAATTGTTGAATGAAAATCTATTCGTTATTCAAAATTATTTAAATGATGATTGAAAATGTTTTCTTCATTCAACATTATTTTAAAAATTGAATGAAAATCTAATTTCGAATAATGAAATTATTTGTATGATGATTGTAAGCGTATTCTTCATTTAAAAATGGATTTTATTTTTATTTTAATAATAATTCACTCAAAAACGTCCATCCCTGGTTTCGTTGTTTTAAGTCGTAAGCGATATTTTATTTTTCCCCCAAATCACACCACTTCATGTATCAACGGTAATGCAAAAGGTAGGCAACACTTTACATTCGAAGAACATGGACTATATTTAGACTTTTGCATTATGCAAGGTATATCCTATAAGAGTGATACATGAATTCATATATTACTATAAATTACCTTTTCCCACTGGTTTGCATTGAACTTGTTTATTGAATATATAGTATCTACAAAATTATTTCGCTATGATTGTGGTTGTAGAAAAAGAGTTCGGAGAAATGTCTTTCCAAGCGCACTTATGGATTGTTGGGTTTGCGCTTCTTTGTTGTCGCTGAGCCGGATATACGCTTGGCCACGCTGGCACTGATTAGGCCACTTATACCACTGGTAAGCATTTGTTGTCGTCTACCTGGTTGTAGATAATCGAGAACAAACAAAAAACCTGGCTGTTGCTAATCCAAATTATTATGGGCCCCTATCGGAACCGTGTTTCATTCCCTTCTCTGAAATACCGGTACAATAATCCTTATATGAAAATTTTCAAGATTAGAAGTCCACCCTGTAACTATGTACATGCAAGAACCGTACCTGCAATATTCCTGTGTTACTACATTATTTCTTTTCGTGAAAAATTAAAATACTTTTAATCTATTATAAGTAATTTTCCAAAATCTTATATCGAAGTACATTGAAAAGTTAACCTATTCATTTTTTTTAATCAGCAAAAGAATACTGAAAAGAAAAGAATAAAAAAATATTGAAATAATTAATGCTTCTGATTGCAATGACTGTATATCCAACACTCTTAGAGTCAAAAACAGTTTTCCTGGTAGATAATTGCAAACCTATGGAAATTTGTGAACATTGATGATAGCTGCTAATTTTAGTGGGTAGGTAAGAAGAAAACAAAAAGATTATATAGATATATAATTGAACAGTAAAATTAATCATTATAAACATAACCATATCAGGATATATCCTAAATATTACAACGAACGAAAAATTACACTGAAAATGGCACAACGTCGAAACGAAAGTTTTCGGAACATCGTCCCAATATACATCAAAATTAAAACAGAACTTTTTCTCAAAGACAAAGGCCCGCGCTAAGAAACCACGTGAGAAAATTGTATATTCAAAAACAATTTCAAAAAATCTGCTTTCTGTGATCCCAGATACCGCAGACTGATTTTACACAGTGCAGGGCACTTACACAATTGGTGTAAGATCCTTTCTTCCTGCTCGTAGTTCTTACAGCTTCTGCACCATCTTCGGAAAGATACTTCTAACCTTTCGGCATGTTTCCTGTTAGACAGTACCTGATTAGAGCTCCAACAACGTTAGAAATATTCTTTTTTTTCAGTGAGTATACGCTTCGTGATCGCTACGACCTGTTGCCAGAGATTCAAATGAGATACAGTATGTTCTGCTTGGTCATCTCCTGTAGCGATAGGCGGCAGTTCAGCTTTGATCGTAGGCTGGCTATCACTAAAAATAAAGATGCCTCTTGCTAGAATTCCGGAGACCACCACCTGGAAAACGCTGGAATAGTCTGGTAACTTAAAAGAAATCCTCAGGGTGGGTTTCGCCCCATACACCTTACCGTTTGGTTTCAAACCATCAGCGTAGATGGTAATGCTATCAGTGGAGTGTTAAGCTATAGTTTGCACTCCTCGCAACTTAGAGTTCCCGTTATTTGATTATAGTTTATAGTTATTTTATTAATAATTTTCAGGAATCGATGTAGAAACATAGCGATCCGTGCCGCTCGGAATGAGATAAAACTTGTTAAGTATACAAAAGTGCCTCTGGGTTTTCGGACGCCACTTTGAATGATATTTTCGAGTTGTGGATTTCGAGTTTATCGCTCATTTCTTCAAACCTGCTCTTATTTGCGAGTTACTGCGAATTTATAAAACTCTTTGTTTGCAGAAAATAGTTAGACCCTTTTCCATTACGTTTACAAGAACCCACGTTTCTACATTAAAACCGAATAAGTTTCGGTGAATTTTTAAAGGCTACGCCTTTGGATATACTTGTATAATTTTAGTTCCAAATTAATAGTTATCGATGATTAGACAATTTGTATTATCTTATAATAATTTTAAAAAGACTTATAGTTCTAACGAAAATTTTGATGACCCTTTTAAACTCAACCATTATCTTTGCGGCTCTTTGGACATTTTCGCCTAAGTTATGCTATCTCTTTTCAACTAAATAAGTCTTTTATTGAATATGAAAAATCAAAAAATATTCACGGTACAATATTGCAGACTATTTTTCCTCTGAAGTTTGAAAGTTTATGTCTAAATAAGTCACTTCATCTAATTGAAGAATTGTTTCAGATAATAAAAATGTTAATAATTTGACTTAAATGGTTGTATTGGGAAATTCTGACCAACAGTGTCTGATGAAATGTAATTTATAAAAGACGAGCACCACCTATTACTCAAACTTGTAATTACATTTTATTTAGCCTGAAAGTATGCATAGAAAAATTATAAAAGTTTTCTGATTTTGTACAGCGCTATTTACGCGGATAAAAAATGGTCGGATTCCGCAGTACAACGATCGTTGATATATACTTGCATATAAGTAATAAAAATAATATAAAAAAGAAGCAGGCTGTGTCAGAGACACGGCCATTAAGTTTAACGTAGAATACGCCATCCGATAAGACAGAAAACATATGTAACAATAAATGATAAATAATACAAGCAAATGAATTTCTTTATTTGATAGTTACTTTGGATGATATACATAAGCTTATGATAGGAAAAATAGGATAAAAATGTTTTTAAATTATCAATTAAATTTCTCGCAAAAACGAAGTCAATGGCTGTTATCAATAGTAAAGATAAATGATAAATAACATACGCGAATCAATTTTATTATTTTTTTTGCAGTGCTTGGCAGCATTTTCTCTTCTTTTACTCTACTTTAACTTGCCCGCCTAAAATTATGCAATACAAAGAAAGGGCTGCACGAGTACATTTAAATCGCCCAACAGCAAAAACTCAACCAAACACCACACACATATTTGTGTGCATGTGTTTATACAATTTTCATTTGAGAAATTTAAATATTAGGAAGATATCAACCAACATGAAATGTATGTCAAACGAAAGCCAACATCTTCATTTGACTACAAAAAAAAAAAAAAAAAAATTTATCGAGCCGTTTCCTTATAATTAAAGAAATAGAGATTACAACAATAAAAACCTGACATTGGTGCCCATACCGTAAGGTAAGACGTATTCTACGCCAAAAATGGTACTTTTGGTACGTTTTGTTAAATAGCAATAATTTTATGGCAAGTTATGCTAGTCCGGACCTAACGTAGCATTTCATCATGTCATTTTGTGCTCTACATCAAAAAAGCCGTCAAAAAAGAAATTTGGAAAGGCGTTATAAAATTGAAACTTTCTAAAAAATATTTCTTAGAAAAATTTCAATAAATGAGTTCTCAGAACTCAAAGATCCACAGATAATGGCAAATATTTTCCCTTGAGAATTGCAACATTATTTTATGCAAGATAACCTAGATGTTATTTAATTTTTATGTAAAGCTATTTGTTATTTTATTTTATATTATTCGGTTTCAATCCGAAAGAGATCTTATCTACGAAGACTCATAGTGAAATTTTCCGAAGAATAATGTAATTGCACAAGGGAAAGATATATAAAAAAAGACTGTTTTCTTCTAAGCAATTTTTTAACTATGTGTGTACAAATATAGTAACTACAGATTTCGTTATAAACTGTGGTTTCAACCGCTGCGTTTTTTCATTATTTTTTACACGAATTACGTCAAATGCATTGAAGGTATGCCGATTTGTATGCGATGCTTAAACACAAGAACTGACAAATAAATGTCGAGTCAACTCGGTGAAACTACAACTCAAAGCAAAACGAAAAAACATTGTCCTAGTATGACCGGGATCTAAGGACATATTTGTAAAATTTCAGTTTAACATATTTCATAGCTTTAGTTAAATAAATAAGGCAAATAAAGATTTTCTAGAACAACCAGTTTTTTGCTTTTCCATTTATAAATTTCACCACAAAAATCATATATTTTATGGTAGCTCCTTGGCAACTTGAAGCAATTTTTATGCGATTTGCAGTATTTTATTATCACTGGGTTACAAAAGTACCGCACTTTTATTGAAATATCAGCGAAGATCAAAAGTTTCCCCCTCTACTATTGTAATTTATGTACTTAATGAACCACCAAAGTGAAGTGTTTTCTTACTTACTATCACTAGATATTGTAAGTTCATTGTGCATATTGTACTTATCTGAATATAGCTATGTATATATATATATATATATATATGTGTATATACATACATATGTACAGTTTTTAAAGCGCTTTTGTAAACGTTTCCGCAATTCCAAACCTTTATCTACACTCCGTATTCTGTACATTTGGTCTCGTCTACTTTCATCATCTCCCATTTGTGCGCTTTCGTTTTCTACATTTCTTTTCGCTGCTTCTTTACTTTCTATACCTATGTATGTGACGCTAATGCTTTAAACCACGACTGTTACTTTTCCATTTTTGTAAAACACATATAAAACAAAAAGAAAAAAAAAACGAAAAAACGAACTGTAAATCATTTTCCACTTTTCCGCTCATAAATAAATAAATACTCTCCCTTGTAAACATGTTACTCGTACACTCACTGTACTCTCAAACACTTTCCTCCTTAACTTACTAGTAGCTAGTGCAATACTATCTAATACTTTCTACACTATACTTAGCAACTGTAACTTTTGCTTCCACTATTGTGATAACAGATAAAATTATTTAAATATTTGCAGCCCAATGAAGCGCTACCAAATCTACAAACATTAAAAGGCTCCAAATCAAGCCTTTTTATGGGTTCAGCGCTATTCGGGTTCGATCACTTCGGTGCTGGCGGCGGTGCTGGTGGCGGCTCAGGTGGGGATAAGGAACGTGACGAGAAGATCAACAAAGATAAAGAGAAGTCGGCTGGTGAGGATGGTGCAAAGAAAATGCCGATTATAAATCCACTTGTACGACTGCCAAATTGGCCAAGTGAGTATACCAAAAAAAAAAAAAAGCAAAAGAGCAACCAGCTGTGCACCTTTGCAGATCCTACATAGAAATATAGAGTTAAATATAGGAGTAGAAGTGGTAGCAGTAAGTAATAGTAGAAGAAGCTGTGGTAATAGTAGTAATAAGAAGTTGTAGTAGTAATTAATAGTGCCATTAGTAAAAGTAGTGGTAGAAATTAGTAGTCGCATTATTAAAACTAGTAGTACCAATTGGTAGTCACATTATTAAAATTAGTTGAAATTAGTAAAAAATAGTGGTAGTATTTAGTAGTAGCATTACTAAAAATAGGGGTAGAAGTTAGAAAAATAATGGTGGTAATTCGTAGTAACATTATTTAAAATAGCGGTAGAAACTTCTAGTAGCATTAAATATTAGTAGAAATTAGAAATTATGGTGATAGTAATTAGTAGTAAAATAATGCTGGTAATAAGTAGTAGCGTTAGTAAAAATAGTAGTAGTAGTTAGTAGTAGTCGTCGTAGTGGCAATAGTACTAGAAGTACTAATCGTTATGATAGTGATTAGTTGTAGTAGTCGAAATTGTAGTTGTAATAGTGGTTTTAGTAATTAATAGTTGTAGTAGAAGTAGCAGTAGTATTAGTTATAGTGATAATTAGGAATCGTAGTACATAGTAGTATTTTGGAGTAGTAGTAGTTGTATTTAGTAGTAGTGGTAGTTAGTAGTTGTAGTAGAAGTTGTAGGAGTAAAAGTTCTATTAATAATTTGTAATTGTAGTGATAGTTGCTAGTAGTAGTAGTAATTACTAGTAGTAGTAGTAGTAGAAGTAAGAGTAGTAACAGATTAAAATTAGGAGTATTAGTGGTTGTAGTGTGGCACTAGTCCCGAGCTACTGTAAGGTCCAGAAAGAGTAAAAAAAAGTTTTACTACAAAAAATCAATCACATTTTTTCGTTTCTAATTCCAAATTTTTCCATTTTTACATTCATTCCTTTCAGCTTTAGCGAACGGTACTGGCTTTATATCCAAGTGTCTGCTAGCTAATGCGGATACACTATGTGCTGCCGTTAGTCCACTTATGGATCCCGATGAAACCTTGCTGGCAGGGTATCATGAGAAATGCGTCATGAACAATTACTTCGGTATTGGTATTGATGCTAAGATCTCACTGGATTTCCATAATAAACGTGAAGAGCATCCAGAGAAGTGTCGTTCGCGTGCCAAAAATTACATGTGGTATGGTGTTTTGGGTTCCAAGCAGCTACTGCAGAAAACTTGCAAGAACTTGGAGCAACGCGTGCAGTTAGAATGCGATGGTCAACGTATACCGCTACCCTCACTACAGGGTATTGTAATCTTAAATATACCGAGGTAAATTTTTTATAATATTCATTTGTGTATATAAAACTTATTGCAAATCCTTCAATTCCACAATTTAACATAGTTTCATGGGAGGCACAAATTTCTGGGGATCCAGCAAGAAGGACGACATCTTTCTCTCGCCCAGCTTTGATGATCGTATACTCGAAGTTGTCGCCGTCTTTGGTTCAGTGCAAATGGCTGCCTCGCGGCTCATAAACCTCCAGCATCATCGCATCGCGCAATGTCAAAGTGTGCAGATAAATATATTGGGTGACGAAGAGATTCCCATACAGGTTGATGGAGAAGCTTGGCTCCAACCACCGGGCATGATACGTATTCTGCACAAGAATCGCGTACAAATGCTATGTCGTAATCGCAATTTGGAAGTCTCGCTGAAATCTTGGCAAGAGAAGCAACGTCAGCATAGCATATCAATACAGCGCGATCAATCTTCAACCGCCTCAGAGCATGCTGCATCCACTGAAGAAGTACTTTCGGAGCGTGAATGTTATGTGCTTTTGAATTTCATTGAAGCAGTTAGCTCGCTTGTGAAATGGGTGAAATTCCTGATTATATCACATCCATCTTTGCAACATGATCTTTATGCGGTTGCTTGCCGTGCTTCAGAGGCTCTCGAATCGATACATCCACAAGGCAAGTTGATAGAAGGGCCCACACTGCGCACGAAACTTGTCGAAGTTATCGATTCTTCGCGACAATTGTACGAAGATGCCTGCAATTTGCTACGTGATCGCGGTCATAGCCTGATATTGCGTGAGGATCTAGAGACGAAGTTGAGTGCAGCATTGGCGAATATGGAAATGGAACTGAAAAAGTGCTCGGTACAGAAATGTATCGATGGAAAGTTGCGCGCCTACTTCAACGTGTTGGCACCAAATGAAGAGGTAATATATAATTTTTAAATATTTCATATGAGTAGCTATGTATCTTACGTAAATTGGGACGCTCAAACTGCAATACAACAAATATAGTTTTCTGTTTATTTTATTTCGTAAGGATAGAAGGAAATTAAACTCTGGAAATAACTGTCAAAGACAACTCAGAGGCTCACTTAGTAGGTATTTACTGTGATGACATCCGTCAGCCATTTCTCTTTTGTCTTGGGCGCTAAACATATTTTAGATGCAGACTAGGGAAGCATAGCCACCAACCTAAAGTCCCGACTATTACAGGACTCTCAAAACTATGCAAATCAAATAAGAGCATAGTTGCTGATGTTGCTGAAATCCACCATGATATCTATAAAAATTTACTTATATATGACGAAATTAGACAAAAACCGACAGTATTTACCACAGCTTAGAAAAACTTGGAGACGCTGCGTCTTAACCACTAAAAAACATATTATAATACGGGCTCTGTGCGTATTCCTGTTATTCCTTTAACTTAGCTACGTTTAACTAATAACGGGAACCTCTTACGCCACTAAGATATTCAAGGCATAACCGTGCCATTTCCGCTGGTCTCTCAATTCATTACTACGAATTTTAAATTATCGTAACACCTAAATAATGGATCACGGCAGCAGGCCGAGAGCTCTTCGTAGTACCTAGCTATCTGCAGAAATGGCAATTTTAAACCCAGCACTTTTACGTACTTAAGAAAAATCTTTCAAATGCTTCAAAACGGACAATCCTAAACTATAATGACGACTTTGTTTTTTACACCACTTCATCAAACGAATTAGTCGTAGAACGCTGTTTAGTGTTCGCCTGCTCTGAATATCCTCTTCTTTGCACTGGAAATTAATAAAAAAGGAATCAGTTTAGCGCCCTCGTCTTGGTCTTTGCGCTGCGTCGGAGTCACTGTCACTAAACTTAAACATAGAAAACGCAATATAACGGAACGCCTTCAAATTAGAAACCACCTTCAAATACATTCATATATATATACGAACCATTCGCTTTCTCCCATGTTTAGTATCATCGATATGTTAATATTTCACCAGCGACATCTATCATTCAATAGTCGTAACAAAATAAAATACAATTGCATACTAACATATGGCACAAGAGCCTAGGTGTTATAATAATCAATTATCAGCATATATTTTTATGAAAGATACATATTTAGAAGTTATCAATCAATAGTTCCCGTATACCCAACAAGTCCACATTTTTTTAAGACATCACTTAGTTCTTCATGCCGAGGAGTTGGATGTGTTATAGTTGGAACGATTTAGAGGAAAATCATGCTTTTGCCGGTTGGACAATCTTCTAGCTTTTACTGGGTTTGGAAGCATTAGTCGTTGAATATTTGAAAATGAATTTTTTACGATACTATGAATAAGTTATTTTCCAGGCGCCATTATTAGCTTATAAGACTGAACAATCCAGTCGCTCTGAGGAAATTTATCAGACCTTTTAAAAATTGTATTTCCCATATTCATATTAACAAAAAACTCTAACGTTCTTATTCAATATATTTTTAATTTTGGGATTTCTTTCGACAACAATCAGCTACATTTGCATATAGATCAAACAAGCTATTCTTTTGGTTTTACATGTCATCAGCCAGTCCACAGAGAAGACAGTATTGGAAAGGTCAAAGACTTTTTAATTGAAAACGACCTATCTTTATTTATAGGCAAATAGTATGATCCAAAGTAATGAAATCGATCATAGCACATATATGACTAGATCAACCCTGAGTTACTCTCTGCTAGAGCTTAGCTGCCGAAATGTTCAGATAATTTTTTTAAATTCAAGGCAGCTAGGAATATATTATTCTCTATAAAGCCACCCTAACGTCTAATATACGGCTAGACGTAGTGAGGATAAGGTAGACTTAATTCATCACCTACGACGTTGGTGTTCGGGCTGCTTCCGCACTAGCTTCGTAGAGATAACGAAAGTAAAATACCGCACCTCCTCAACTTCATCTGGACTTCGAAGTGACGACCCCATTTAGAAGGACTATCACCTCCTCTTGATACTCACAGAGGTTTAGAGGTTCGTTTCCTTTGGCAAAAATTTTTGTCTTATTTCAAGTCACAAGAAACCAACTGGATCAAATCAGATTCTAATATTAGTCAGCAAAAGTCACAGTTCTGATATAATAAAATATGACAAGCTTTTCTGTTAGAGGAACGGTGGGAATGATGCAACTTCTTTGTAATCTACGTTCTTTGCTCTATAACATTTCGCGAATGGCATGCGATGTAATAATTTTTCCCCTTTAAATTTTTGATGTTCGAAATTTCGCGGAGGTCGTTGGTGGAACCTTAAATATTAAATAATCTCGATTTTGAGCCACTGTGGTAGACGAACACTGCATGGGGGAAGGTCAAGTATCAATATTAATGCTATACTCCCTAGAATTTTTCTATAAGAAAAAAGAAACGATACCGTTATTTTTTCAAAAACTATTTAGAGGTCGCTGGAAGCGTCATCGCATCGCTATGTACATTAGAATAGTCTAAATAAAAGTAAAGTCATCCTAATGGGCATTGCGTTGAGATGACATAGGTAATGGATAGCTAAGGAAAAGATTTTGTGGAGGATTTCAGAGAAGTCAGTTGACCAATAATTGGCGTCGTATTGAACATCTCAGTTTCGTAAATCTTTGGACGCATCTTACAAAATTTTTGTGAAAACCAGATTCGCCTACTTATGACATGGTTGAGTTATACTCTCCTTCTAATTAAAATATTTTCAAATCTACTAAATATTTACATTATTTTATTTTGCATCTCTTTCAGAGTGATGGCCGTCGCAAATCACGTCCCTTCTGGGTACGTCTACGTTCCGGTTCAACAGTTGGACAGACTCAACTCAAGCCACAGCTAACAAATACACGCGAAGCCGTTAGCAATTGGAGCGTTAATGAAGTCGTTACATGGCTTGAGACAATGCAATTGGCCGAATATGTAGATAGCTTTCTACGTAATGATATACGAGGCAAAGAGCTGCTTACGCTCGGACGCAGAGATCTCAAAGATTTGGGTGTTGTAAAAGTGGGTCATGTAAAGCGTATATTGCAAGCAATCAAAGATATGAGCGAAAATTAAACACTTAGATAGATACGAAGGGCTTTTGGCGAAGTGAAGAGGTGAGTTAAGAATTTTTTTTAAGCTAAATTTCTAATTTTTAATTAGTATTTTTGAATAAAATTAAAGCCCACATATTGTTTTTTCCGTCTTTACTTAAAGATAAACGTCAAGCTCAAAGAAAGTCAGCACCACAAAATTTTCAGCAATTGGAAAGCTAACGAAATAACGCTTAAAAAAATCAACTACAAGAAATTGTGCTTAGTTTTCTCAAAAGCGTTGTATGGAGTCATAACCCGCTAATTCATAAAACTCGGCAGTAGAGTTTTCTAGCAGTTTATAAGAATAAAGCTAAGCGAGGCAACTAGTGAATAATATAAGGATGAATTGCTTGTAAAACCTTTGAGTGCGGTTAGAAATCCAAAACGTGCTTTTTAGTGGTTTAGCTTATGCTGCTGGAATTATTGTAATAGGTACCATGTATTGTATAAATATGTGAGAAAATTCTTAGTGACTTTGAAGATGTTTTGAGCGCTAGAAATATGTAGTTGGAAAATACGTTTGTTTGAATTGCTATCATAACAGATAAACAATGCATAAAACAATCATAAATTTAATTAAAATAAGTTACAATTAAGTAAAGAACATTTTTGTTTTTGTGTACTACAGCGTACTATTTATATCGATAAAGTACCAACGTACTATGTGCAAAAAACAAACACATACTTGAAAATTGAAATCTATTGTACTGCTTACATTCACACACACGAAAATAAAGACAAAAGTGTGACTCACAACTTAAGTCAGAGTAAACAAAGTATCTAGTTAAAACAGAGTTTTATTCAAAAGAATTTAAAATAACTTTATTTGAAATTCTCAATGCGAAATACAATTTAACAATATTAAGTCACTTATTCAAATCTTATAAAGGTAAATAAGAAGCTATTGTTTTTACACCTAAAGACTAATTACATAAATAATTTTTAAAAAAATAAATAGAAATATCAAAAATATTTATAACACTTTTTAATTGTATTTATTATAAGTATAATTAAAAACGAATTTAAATGTAGTTACAAAAAGTATTTTTTGGTCTAAGTAATAAAGTAACTTTTGAAATGTTTAAAAGTATATTTAAAAACTAAATTCGAAAAACCCAATAATACAAAAGTAAAATTAAAAATTATTTTAGACTTTTAAGATTTAAGTATAAACTTCGAAATTTATCAAAGAAGAGTTTCTTCACAGCAAAACAAAATCATTCTAAATTTATAAGCAATTTAAAGTTTAACTATCGTTAAAAAATTATCGTGATTATAATTATTATTCTTCACCGTAAACACTTACCTTACTTACACACACACACACATACGTATATTAATTAAGCAGTTAAGTCGAATTAGGTGTTAGAAAACAAAGACATCATTTTGATATATGTAAGTAGAGTAAAATAATTTCAGTTACATATATAAAGTAAACTTTAAATCTAGCACAACAAATTTAAACAAGTCTAAGCAATGGCGAAAAATTATATATAAATGTATTCGTAAATAGGCATTAAATTATGTCTGTTTGTCACTGATATATATACATACATACTTGTGTACTATGTATTTTCCTGGTGGTTAAAAATTATCTATATCTGGAAAGGTATTTTATATAAAAAAAAAAAAAATATTGTGAGATTAGTTGGCGCTTTATTTTTAGTAATTTAATTTTGCTTTAAATTTTAATGCCTTTTTTTGTTTACATATACAAAGTATATAGATATGTATATTAAAGGTGGTCTACGTTGTATGAAGAATTTTTGAATCGCGATTTTTGAACTGGATCTGGATAGATTTTTTCTTCTATACATATATATATATATATGTAGTAAAATATAAGGTGAAATTTGAGGCTTATTTGATAATGAAAAATCGCAGCGGATATTTACTCCATATCGAAAATCGAGCTAAGAGATCACGCTGAAAGTTTTTTTTTCTCCGTATAATATTTTATTTCTAAGTGGCAGTGTTATATTCACAGAGCGCATTGAAAACATATCTTTTAGAAGGGACCAAAAATGTTACCCAAATGCGTACGTGGGTAACCCTGAAAGTTACCGCAAACGATCTTAGAGCGCCAATTTTTGGCATATTGCGTATGACTTTCGAAAATGTAAAATTTGCTAAAGAAAAACAACACTGCTAGGTAAAAATTGATGCACCCTAGCATAAATGTACTTGTATATACGTATATGTATATGTATATTATTTTTACCGCTAGTCTGGGACCTGAACCCGAACTGAACGTCCGAACGTCCCGAACTACCGTCAAGTATTTCATCGTGAGGGGATTTGTGCACCAAGCTTGACATTTTATTATGTCCTTCGTATTGGCGACATCTTGCTTTGAACCCCGGCAATTCTATCAGTCAAACAACATATTATACTGAACTGGATTCCAAAGCGCACCTACAACTTCTATGAAATTGTACGGAGTTGCCCAGCGCGTCGCAATTTAGTTAAAGTAGTGTTGGCCTTATTTGCGAACAACGAATCGGTTCTTTTTACTCAAGCATAGCATACATAAGGTTTTCAGCAGTAAAATTTTAGTTAATTTACAAAGAGTCATTTTGTGAAAATTCGTTATTCGTAATCAAAAGATCTAGCCAGATCCAAGCACTTTAACTTTTAATGCCTCTTTTAATGTATGTAGATATAATGATGGATAATATAAATTATTCAACTTTATAACTGAGCGAAATACCAATTTGCATTTTAACACTTTTATAATAAATATTTTTGTTTAAACTTTTAATCCACTATTGCTATACAAAATTATGATTCTTAGTGCATACAAACCACCCTAATAATATGGCAGGGTAGACCTACAAGTGGGTTAGTAGTAATAGTGCAGTACGGAGAGGCAAACAAGAAAGCAAGAAACTCTTGCCTGTTGCTCGTAGCGCAGACATCAGCTGATCTTTCTCACTAGCAGAATACAGTGTGATGACATTAAATTGTGTACAAGAATTTGTTTGTGTTTTATAATAGATTCTTCCCACAACATGCAACTGAGACTAAGAAATTCGCTGGCACAATTCTACGATAAAAACCAAACGTCAAAGTTTAGCGCCATTGCACTAGATCGCAAAAGTTTATTCGAGTGCTGAATGAAAAGCAAGACAGCAATGTGTTGATAAGGTGGCTACCTCTGCGAGGTATGTAGGTTTACTTTCTATGATTAACCGTTCATAGATTTTCTACCGTTTTGTAAAGGCGTTTATGAGATAAAATGCTCTACAAAAATATTTTTCTTCGTTTTTTTTTATAGTCTGTATGTCTGTATCGCTATACGTCTGTGGTCAATTGGTAATTGTAGTAAATATTAAGCAGCTATGTTTTTTATTGGCATACCTTACGCTCACACAGAAAATATCCAGCTCCGCTTGTAAGAAATACAGAGCACATTATAACTATATGACAGGAACTTATCGACAAGCTTTGACACTTCATTTGCTTCTTTTTATTTTTTAATCCATTTTTTGTAAAAAATATACTTCATTCTACAACAGAAACCTTATAAATCCAAACTTCAAGCTTTGTGAAATAAATAATATAATTTATTGATTTTTGAAAAAAAAATTTCCGCGTAAAAAAATTTCGAGCTTCCGTTATATTTAACAAAATTATCCATCATTATATATACGAAATACTCTTGCGAATGTTTTTTTTTTAATTTTAATTTCTTTTTGTTTCTTCTTTTTGCGTTTACTACGCGCCACTAGCTAGAATTTTAAAAATAAAAATGATATACTGGGTTATCTATAAAGAAAGCCTACTTTACTTAGATATGTTGTATTTGTATGTAGCTGCATATTTTCGCACTTACATCAACAGTAGTACATAACTGAATGACAGTATTATTACTTCAGCTAAGTCATAATAAAATAAAAATAGATAAAATAAATCGCCTGCTAAGAAAAATTTCGGAATATTATAAAAATAAAATAAAACTTTTTTGAAAAATATATGCATAATACATTTTTGAAATTTTTCCTCGTATGTCTCCTATTGGGGAAGATTTTGAAAATGCCTTACAAGTAACTGTAAACAAAATTAAATAATTAAAAAAAAATTTAGATCTTAAGCTCAAATAAAACATAAGGTAATTTAACTGTTTAAAAACAATTTAAACAAAACCTCCTGAGCATGTCTTATTTTTCGCTTTGCAAAAAATAATGAGCCCAGACGTACTCAAGATGTTTAAAATGTATGTAGCAATTAAAACAAAATCTCGCAGATGCAAAGTGATTAAATTTTAATGAATTATTGCAATAATTATTTAAATTATTTAATCATACGCTGGCCAAAGTGGTTGGTTGCTGCATTTGGAGTTTAATGTTCAGTTTGATATTCAGTTCTTAGCTATTACTTTCACAGTTATATTAAATTGGTTTTTAAAAACGTTTTATTAAAATACAATATGTGATCATTAAACTATACTTACTTTTAGATATATGAAAATTTTGTTTAAGCTGTATTTTTTTTGTTGGAAATTACGTGATTCTTCTTTCTTTCTGCTATATATTTTAACAAATTTGTTTTATTAACATTACTTTGCAATTTATTTATAATTATGTATTTTAATTGAATAAAATATAGTATATAGAAATAGTACTTAATATAAGCAAAACTAAGGTATGAAACAACGTGGATATTTAAAAAAACGATTTACGCTTAAAACAAGGACATGAAAAATTTTACTGAAACTTTCTTTAGATATTTAACATCTCATGCAAAATAAATATAAAAAAGAAAAACAAAAAAGTAAATTTAAAGAATAATATAACAGGACACTAACCTCTATGTTTCTGATTGAAAATGTACTTGAATATAAATGTTAAAAACTGAGTAAAAAATAACTAAAGAAAAACTAAAAACCTAAACAAACCCTTAAAAAATGTTCAAAGAAAATAAATAAAATACACATAAGTGAATAAATTAAATTTTTATTTTCTGTTCACCAAAAATGAATTAACACCCAAATTTAATGCAATCTTTGCGTTTAAATTTAACGAGAAAAATACAATACATAAATCCACAAATGCGTGACTTACAAAAGTTAAATACAAACTAAATACACTCCTTTAAAAATAAAGAGGTGCAAAGTGTTTCCTTAACATTTATCTAGTAGAAATATTTCTTCCCATTGCCAAAAAGATTATTTTCCAATGTTTATAGAAAAAAATTATACCCACTTACAACAAATATGTAAAATATTTAACTTCACTACAAATACTCTTTGCTTTGGCTGACATTTTTAGTGACTTGAAGTAATCGCAAAAATGTTTACTGCAAAGAAACTCTAGTAGGTTTTGTTATGAAAGCACTTCGAGCCTATTCAGTTGAGAGGGAGTGTATTTGCTACTTGAATTTCCAACAAACAAATGAAAGTGCTGGTCGCTTTCGCTAGAATATCGCAAAATGGTAATAATTAACTAACTTTTTTTTTTTTTATTATTTTTGTTAACACATTTTGAAAATTTGAGCTTTTACCAAAGTCTTATACATAAGTTAAATATTTCGCTAGGTGGAAAATTTTAATAAAAATATTAGTCTCGTATTTTAACTCATGTACATAAGTCAATTTGGGTTTCCCTATTTCAGTAATCCTTTCCAAAACCCACAAATATTGTTGTTTGCAAATTTTCCCTCGCCTATGGATTATATTTGTATTATAAGTGTTATGCATAGATTGGTACATTAAGCTGGTCCGGAGTAAACGCCAATTTTACCATTATCTTCCAAAGAGTTCCATGTTTATATGCCATACCAAAAAACAAGCAAAAATCCAGCTAGTTTACATATTCTTACCATCTTAAATAAAAATAAAGCATTTGGTAAATTTTCTGAAAAGCCATAAAATTCCAAAATCATAAAAAATGAACGGCTTTAAAGTAATTTTATTATTATTCCTGTAGTAAAAATTAGGAAAAATGTTAATCTCATGAGACGCTAGTGCAATAAATGATCCGGAGTCCATCATTTTTGCAATAAATTGAATTATTTAGTATAGCTTTCTTCTAGCTACCGATTTATATCAAATATGCGCCATTTTTTTCGATAACTTTTTGATACTTCGAAGGCAATTTTATAATCTCCGTTATCTCAGAAACCCTCATCACTATTGACAAAAAAATCTATTACAGTCGAATTTCACAACCTTCTCTTGAGGCGAATTTGTTACCAGTAAACTCATTCGCCATAGACGACAGGCACAGGGAGTAATCACATGGTGCCAACTTCGCACTATAAGGTAGATGCCAAGCTCCTGGAGATTCTACCGAGTCACTATAGATGTGTGTGACATGGCTTTGCCCTGATGGAGCACAATTCCTCTCTTATTGCCCAAAGCTGGCCGATATCCAGCCACATTAAATTGATTCCAAACGAATTTCTGTGAAATTTCTAGCTCCTGGCCGTTCAGAGTGTGGTACGTCTTTGCTATCAAAATAACCGGAACGGAATCAACAAAACCAGAATTGGGCGCGATTGCCTATTATAGTTTTAGGACCAAGCACATTAGTCAAATTCTCACATCTTTTTAGTGCGAAATCTTATCTTTCTAACGCCCTATAGCGTAACTCGATGGCCCTTATTTAACGCCAGATAAAGATTATTGACGCCTTCTATTGGAAAAATAATGGATTTAATCAGTTGCTTTTCCAGGAGTGCAGAGCTTATAATATAATTTTATCTGGCATGTATAATCATTACAAACTTCGATTGTTCCATATTTTGAAATATACAATATTTTAATTCAGTAACTTTTTATAACGACTACTGTGCGATTTTTTTTTTGCAGAACAGTAAAGATTTTCTTTAAAAAAAAGCAATTAATTTTACAATAAGGTGAATATGTGTCTTACCACAAACAATCAAAGTTTCTACAAAAAGTATTATTTTAATGTTCGTTACCTATTACAACAAAAATGTAATCAATCATAACTTATATTTAATGCATTGCAAAAACGACATTGAAGTATGAAACACAATGACCTTTATTTGTATGTGATTGAGTTTAATGCTTTGGTAACTAAAAAATTAAAGAAAAAACCAAAATAACATGCAGAACTTTTTAAGAAAACTTCGAAACTTATTTATAACCCAAGATCATAAAATACTATATACATATAAACTCTTATTCGCATTATGATGGAGGCGCAATGAGAAATGTAAAGAAAACACTATACGCTTACTACATATTTAAATATTTTAAAGTGCATGTATTTGAAATGTACGTATGTAGAGTCATAAACGTAAAGAATTGATACAGTCTGGTTAGTATTGAATAGTTTAGGTTTAGTGATGATTGATCTGAAGCTATGTACATCGATATGAACTCAGTATAAATTCATAGGTACATGGAACTTGATGAGCATAAGTTGACAAATTTCTGTTGATCTAAACTTAAAAATTTGTGCTCCAAATCAATTCCATTTGGAGCAAGTATTTGCAATTGGCACTTGTATGCAAATGCATAATTGATTTATAATTACGTGTGCGTCATAAAATTTAAATACCTAGCTTAAGTTCTGACTTTGTAAATGTATTTTTCCTAACAAAAAGAAAGAAACAAACAATGTGGATATTTATGAATGTGTATACCAACAAAATTAATTTGAGATTTTTTTAAAAACTTTGTTACACACATGTTAAGTTACTTCAAGGAAAATTGCATATCCTTTGCAATCAAAATTCCTATTTTATATTATATACTTGTACTCTATACATATTCACTCACACAAAGCAAACTTAGATTATAATTTAAGCCTTCTTCAAAACCTCAACTTGAACAATAGACAACATTCAGTCTGTTGAATAATCAAAAGTCAAACAGTTGTCACCATAGCAATCAATGCAATTACTTAAATGCAAACGTAAACATGATGCAGAAATAAATTGATCAATTCCAAGAAAAATACCAGTAAATATATGTTGCATACTTAATTGAACAATAAATAGTGATCTCAAATAAAGTTTTTTTCCTCAACTAAAAGAAAATGTAATTTTATTTCAAAAATACTTGGGAAGGTAAATGTAGTAAGTGATTATTTAAAAAAAAAAAGTTAATCATACGCCGTGTCGCACTCAAAGTGGGAAGAGCCACCTAAAAGCCACATATCACTACGAGGGTTTGTATATAAAACATTAGCATATATTGGCCTATTTATTAGTATCAGCAATAATTTTTATGATCTTAAGCCATTTAATTATTAGGAAGATATTGATATTGGTGTCTGTTGAAGCGATGTATCGATATCCGAAACACCAGCTATACTTTCTATTATTGTTGATTTTTTTTTCAATATCTTCCTAATAAATAAATGGGCTTCAGCTCATAAATATTGCTGTTGATATAAAACATGAACTATTTTTGAAGTGAAACTTCTTATGCGGCAAATCGATGAAAACATTTGATGTTTTTTGACGTACTTTAATGAATGATATATAGGTACATAGTAATGTGCAAAGAAATAGGGACACTATATTTGGACCAGTTTTGAATATTCTTATTTTTTATGTTTTATATTTATTATGGTTTTGTAAAAGTCTCGCTCATTATTTAACAAACACCATTTCAATAATTCAAATTTTTTTATTATATGAGATTTCAACAAAAGTTCGAAGTAGGCCAAAATTTCCGTTGATTCGTCATATTTTTTTTTTTTTTTTTGAAGAAAATGGTAGAACATACTTTGTATGGCCGAAAATGCATGGCACCGCCAGTAAAAGAATATCAAAAGTCAACTCAAATTCCAAGCTACTTGGTAACTGCATACCTGAAAATTTTGAAAAACTTTTTAGACCATTTCTATATATTCTAAAAAGTTTGAAATGTGAATTTGCACCTTTGCACATTTTAAAATAAAAAACATGAAATCACAAAGGCCATATTTCTTTTAATGTTCATCCACACTATTTGCGGCCTATAAAAATGATGTTAAATTATAAACTTTAACAATTAAAAAAAATTCTAGTTTCGTGCAATGCAAAAATAAAAATTTAATCTTTTATATAGAAAATGAATGTGAGTTCTTTATTGGCATCCAAAGTACTCAACCGATCTTTATGAAATTTGTACAGTAGGTGCATGCGCCCATATAAATTTGGAAAAGTTACACGCCCCTAATGGAAGTGGAAATTTGAATTCGTTTTATACCAGCAACTATTCGGTGCACAATAAAAAACACGTAAAATAATACACAGTGAGACTTCTGTGCCGACGCTATAAAAAAATGTAGAATTATGTAGGGAGGAGAATTTTATAAGAGATTCTTTCTAGTTTTTTTTAGTTTTAGCATTAATGAAAAAAGTAGTAAAAATTCTTAGAAATGGTAGTGGAAATTAGTAGTAAAAATAGTAATAGTAATTATTAGTAGCATTAGTAAAAATCGTCGAAAAATTAGTAAAAGTGGTAGCAGTAATTGGTACTAGCACGAGTAAAAGTAGTAGTAGAAATTGGCAAAAATAGTAGTAGAAGTTAGTAAAAGCAGTAGTTTAAATTATTTGTAAAAAATGTTGTGATTAGTATTGGCATTAACAGAAATAGTAGTAGGACTGCTGCTATAAAAGTTTTATTTCAAAAATTCTAATTCCTTAAAACATAAAAGAGTTGTAGGCTATATCTATAGCCGATAGTGACAGCAAACGACGCCATATTTTTCCCCGCTCTTTTGACATTTCTCTTCAGTAAGGTCTGCCATTTTATCATGGAAAGATATACGATCCAACAACGAGTCGAAATTATTAAAATTTAGTACCGAAATTCGGAGTCAATGGCTTCAACTTTAAGAGCGCTACGTCCAATTTATGGTCGACGTCATTTCTGGCTGAATGGCTTCGTCAATAAGCAAAATATGCGTTACTCGTATTGGACAGGCAGCAATCCACACGTATTCCTTGAGTCAACATTGTATCCCGAAAAAATTACGGTTTGGTGCGGCTTATGGGCCAGCGGGGTCATTGGGCCGTACCTCTTCCGTGATGATCAAGACCGGCGCGTTACTGTGGGAATGGGAATCGCTACGGCTCAATGATAACCGAATATTTTTGGCCCGAATTGGATGATATGGACTTGGACAATATGTGGTTCCAACAGGATAGCGCAACAAGCCACACAGCGAGTGTCACAATCGATTTATTGAAAACCATGTTTGGTGAGCGTGTTATCTCACAAAATGGCCCAGTCAATTGGCCGCTTCGGCCGTGCGATTTGACGCCGCTAGACTATTTCCTCGGAGGCTACGTATCGGCCGATTTATGCTTGAAACCCGTCGAAAATTGGGTTTAGCGTCTGGACTTCGGCAAGCGTGCTCGTGGTGTCCATGCAAAAGAAATCGAGTTCCGTACCTACATGGCATCGAATGTACTTTCACAGGAATAATGAATTTACTTCATATCCCAAACCGTTTTCGTTTTGTAGCGTTCCTATTGAAAAACCCTGTACTTTTTAAAACAATGTAATTTCTAAATCGTTGTCATAGTGCATTTAAATACCGAACTTACTTTCATGCATCCAAACTACAATTGAATGAAAGAAATTTTTTTAATATATGTTTTAAACGTTTATTTGCAATTTTCACGAATTTTTATTATTCAGTTTTCATGTTGATTTTGTTGCATTGTAGCATTTATTTTATACATACATTTACTATATATATATATATATATGTATCTTGAATAGGTATTATTCAATTGTGTGTTTTGCATTTTTTGCATTTTTGCTCTCTAGTATTTAGATTATTGAAATTCATTCGTTCATAGTTCGAACTTAGTGTTAATGAAAATCGATTGGAGCAAAGCTCATTTTTTTCGCTATCCCTTATATTAACTAGTCTCATTTTTGTTTTTTTTTAGTGATTTTGCAAAATATATAGTATTTCGTTTAGTTTTCTGCAGATTCTGTGCGATTTGGATTTTAAATTCTGAGTTATTTATTAATTTGTCTATTAATTACTGCACTATACTAGCCTAGTATGAATTTCCTTAGGCTTAGACTACTGTTTATTGCAAATTTTATCCAGTTAAAGTTTTTTTTTTTTTGGTTTTTTATTTACTTATTTAAAATGTATGAGTTGGCATTATAAGCATGTTTGTTTGTTTGTTTGTTTGTTTGTTTGTTTCGTTTGTTTATGGTTGACAGAAATTGTTCTACAATATATAGACAGTTAGACAGTTACAAGTTTAAGTATGATTTTAATTTTGTGTATTTTGTATTTTTGTATTTTGGTTGTTTTTTTTTTTCATTATTCATATTCGAAAATTACATTTCACGTACTCTCAAATATTTTAGGAGCCCGTTTAGTTATGCAGCTGCAAAATGATTCAAGTGTGTGTCATTGGCGTGTTTTGTTTTCTTGTTGTTTTTTTTTTTTGTTCGTTTTTTTTTTTTTTTTGGTTTTCGAAAATGTTAGAGTATGAGTACGAGTATGAGTGCTCTTGCATGTTTGCAGTTTGCCTGCTTAGTGTACAGAGTAGCATCTTTTTACCATCATAGCCGTGGTATGCACTTTAAACAAATGGTGGCCTGGGGTTGTTATTTTTGGATGCCTTCACTTCCGTTTCGTCTATCCTATATAGTAATAATAAAATCTAAATTTCGGTATTTTCTTTTATAATATTGGATATTTTTTATATTATGGCTTTCTTCTAGGAGTCTTTTGTTTTGATTTTTAGACCTTTTTAATGAAAATGTTAGGCAGAAAAATTTGCTTATGAAAGATTTGATAGATTATTAATTTTTGCAATTTTTATATGTTTTTAATTTTATAGTTTTACCAATCTGATTTGTTTGTTCCAGCTTTGATTTCGTAAATTAAAAAGTTAAAACTTGCTTTCTTTTATGCCTTTTTTTAGTAATTTCTAAGCTTTAAACAGATATAGTTGCATAGTTTCACTATACATTTGTTAAATGCTTGCAATAAGTACAATATAAAATAATTTACGTTGTTTAAACCAGTAACTGAAGATTTAAAACAAACAGAATAAAATAATTTGTATTAATTGGCGTTAAATAAAAGTTTATTAATAAAAATCATTTAAAATTTCTTTGCGGCTATTTGATGTGTTTTGTAGTAATGGCTTAAAACAACAGAATTTTACTTGTATTCAAAAATCTTTTAAATTCATATTCCTTAATATAACTTTTTTATTTGAGTGTTATTTACTTCATTTGTTTTCACTCGCTTTGTTATTTTTAATTTCACAAATAAATTTTGTTTTAAATTTTTTCAACTTTTTAAAAAATTAATTCATTTTTTTTTTTTTGTTTTAATAATGTAACTGACAATTACGTTGCTTTTAGAACAAATATTAATTTTATATATTACGGAAAAAATTAACAAAAATAAAAATTTAGAAATAAATACATTTTAAATTATATAATTATATTGTGTTATAGTATTTTATGGCATTGTGTTATATATTATTGTATGTATTATAGACATATACATTTTTTTACATCTATTTTCCATGTCATAATTTTTCCTCGTTTTTTCCTCTTTTAGTCGTTTTAGTATTTTACCTAACTGATTATTTTTTTGTTTCTTTAACTTGACTTGCCTGTGAAAAAATTTTATTTGGTGTCACTAACTAGATTTTTGAATGATTTATTTCAGTATCTTTATGTTTTTTGCTTTTTGTTTGTTGCTAATTTATCTATTGCATTATTTAAATTGTTTTGTTCTATTAACTAATTCAGTAATTTCATTCCTTTTGCTTTGTATTTTATATTAATTTATTTCTTCTCATAACGCTGGTTACCACAATTTCTTAATTTCTAACGGATTTATTCATTTTTTTAATTGCTGGTTTATGAAATTTTGAATATGTTTCTGAACAACATTTCTGCGGAAAAAGATAACACCGTGAATTCATAAAACCATACAGCTTTAAAGCAACTCAAAATTTATTTATTTTTGTTATTGTTTTACTCCAAACAAAAATGAATATGTATTTAGATAAAAAAAAGTCCAATCAAATTCAGTTTATTTTAGTTTTCTAAAACTTACTGTTGCTGGCACGGTTTACAGAAAATAAAGTTCTGCCAATTAGTTTTCAAAATTTTGCTGTATACGTGGATTCACATAAATATTAGCTTTGGGTAGTCCAATGTACTAAGCTTTGTTAAAAAAGTTCCAGGCATGAAGCTAGTTTTAGTAATTACGAGTATTATTAATAAAAACTTATTGAAAGAGTACAATTTCTTCTCACTATTATGTTTTTTTGTAAAAGATAATTTATTTAAAATCAAAGGTATAAAAAGAATCGCAATACAAAAGTTATAGTGAATTAAAAAATGATGCCTTAAAATTTTCCACAGACTTCTATTGGCTCTAAGGACTTAATGTGTGATTAAATTATCGCCACATAAGTAGGCGGGTTTAGAGAAATTCTATGATTTATTTAAATTATTATTCCAATTATTTTTTTTTTTTACTCTCTGCCTACAGTTGCTTTCGTCGCCATCCAAACTTGCATACACTGAAATCTAAATAAGTGTTCTAAGATTTCTCGACGTTTGTTTTATGTACTACTTTATATATGAGGACACTCCCTTGCAATATTTTAAATTTATCTCAAGTAAAAAATGTTTCCCAAAATTTTTATAAAAGCAAAGTTCTTTCTGTGAAAATAAAACACCATATAAATCTAAGTTTTAAATCGGTCATTCAGTGTTATGTTTCGTTCTCGAACGAATAAAATATGACAAGGAATGAAGGAAAATTGTTCCCACAGACACCGTCCTATACCCTGATGGAAGTAATAACCAGAAACCAAGAAATCAGTTTCAAACTTTATACCAGACTTAGAGAAATTGAAAAAAAATTGTTAACAAATTTTTAAAGTGTTTACAATGTGACTTCTTAAAATAATCTTCAATATGTTTGCGGATTTTCGCCATACCAAGAATGCTTGAAATACAGAATTACATATCCAAACAATTTCTAAAAATTCTGTATAAAAATTTGGAGTTTTGATGAGAATTTTTTAAATTTTTTATACAGTTTGAAACACGGAGATGTATCGCTTTAATAAGGTATCGAAAGAGACTCTATTTTTATAAAAATTTAACGAAAAATATTTAACTTTAGAAATTGTGTCAATGTTGTAATAAAAATTTAACTATTCATATCACTACTATTAGGAATGAAGGTATGTTTTTGTATATGAATACGTTTTAAATATTTACCAATCCACTATTAACGCAAAAAAGTAATGCGGCCTATTAAGAGCAGGTGTAACGTATTTCCAATTTTTATACATAAATACCGCTTTTGTTTTTACGTGCATTAATGTTTATACTTTTAAAGATATAATATATGCCAATATATATGCTGCAATATTTAATACTCCAATTAACATTTATCTGTATTCTCATATATTTTGCTTACATATATGCAACTAATTAGTTTTACAATATTTTTATAACATAACTAATATGAGAGTATTTTAAGCTCTGCAAAAGACTATAATAATACATACTCACTGTCTTTCAAATTATTTGTATGCTTGCTCTACGTCAACTTATGATAATATTTGAAAAAAATTTAGAGTGTGACCAAGTTATTATGATTACTATTTGGTAAGGAAATATAACTTTCTTTATTGCAAATCCCAATAGGGGACAAAAAACCTGAATGAAAAAGCTCAGATATTAAAAATAATAATATGGTATGACGGTATTGATGGTGAGCTGATTATTTTATCTAGATCATAGGGAATTTGTTAGTCGCTAAAGTCACTTAAAAGCTGTCAAGCGAATAGGAAGCTCCAATTAATCGAGTCGAGCGCAATGAGGCAAATTTCCCAAGTTACAGATTTCGGCATTTTTTGCAACTTAATCATCGCTTTGTTAAATATTCTGATATTTTTATAATAAAAGGATATATTTAATAGTCGCTATTTCATCTCTATGCCAAACACTCTCGAAATTTTGTAGAAACAGCGCTAGTTTAGCAGATAGATATTTTGTAGTAAATTTCCTATCAGTAATGTAAGATCGGGAACCCTGCAACAACCCTTCGCTGCATTTGTGAAGCTAAAAAACAGAATTATATGGTTAATAGGTTGAGCTTATCTGACCTCATCTTTCTCTAGAAAATTTTGACATAAATATGGCACACTCGTAACAAAGACTGCGTATTCCCAATGTCACCCTATACACTATACACATACAAACATAAAAGAAATTATAAAATTTACCCATAAACTAAACATATTTTTTGAACTGTAATATTTTAGATCTTTAGTTTTAGTGAATATATTACTAAATAACCTATGAAGCTGATGGCCTCAGTCGCTAAAGCTGATCTCTAGTTTGTTAAGGCATAATTGTATAATCCTTTTACAATAAAATAAATAAATAAAATACTATACACCCTTTTCTAGTTTTTGATTGGTTGAAAGTTTTTGCAAAACATAAAAAAAGTATACGTAAACTCACTATGATCAATACAAAGCAGGATTTAGTTTTTCCAAGCAGACGTATTAATTTGAGACTCTGTGTTAGTTATTTTTCTTAGTTTCAAATCAACAATTTTCTTTTCTTACGGCATTAGATTGTTTAGGAATGAAATTTTTCCTAAAGTGCTACATGTATCTATGTATCTATGCATTGCATACAGCCAAAATCAATATAAACAAAACTAGAAGTTTTTTGGCTAAAGAAAACAACTGTTACCAAAGAAAAAAAGGAAAGTGGGAATGAAATGGCGCTAAAGGAATATTTACTACATTTGAAGAAGAAAAAATTATATATTTGGTTTTATGTAACATTCCTTTAAATATTCGGCCATTAAGCATGGAACGTAAAAATCCAAGACTTTAAAAGTACTAAGTATGGACATCATTAGCTTAGTAAGTCATTAGCTAAGCCTGGTTAGTTTATCCATTGATTACATAACCAGTTATAGTTAACATTATATTCTCATACGACAATAATTTGTTTTCTAAACCCGATTTGCGGTTTGGCATGGGAACTATTAGCTGACTAACCACATTTTTTGTAAATGTACTACGCATCTACTATGTCAGAAAGAAATTAGGAAAGAAACTAGGGTAAAGGACGCAAATATGTACGTAAAAATTACTGAGATAAAATGTCGTTAGTCTTTTAGAATATTGGTCACACTCTCAAAAATTTCTTAACAAGCTTTGAAGTAATTCGTAATTATGAATTTTATTTTACAAACAAGTTAATATTATGAATTACTTATATGACAAATGTAACAATTAATTTATATTTAGGCAATACATAAAGGCTGCTTGATGTGTGACACACATATGTACATATATGCTATATTCGTCATATCATCACAAGGTCAAGATAAACATTTGCTATGTATATTTATAAAAGCGTTTAGGATCTGTATGGGTGATGAGGGTGAGCGGTTCAAAAATGTAAATATTTTTTTAAAATTAAAATACAAAGCTGCTGTTGATTGAATCAAAATAGATTTAAAAATTGAAATATTTTATTGAAATTTATTAAAAAATTAAAATATTTTTAAATTGGTAATTTTCGCCAACTATAGCACTCGGAGGCAAAAAATTTTGAGAAATATTAGTATTTTAAATTGTAAGAAAATAAAAGGTTTAGTTTTTTTTAACTTTCTGTTTTTGGTTGTTCAAAAAAAAATCAATAGTAGTAAATGCAAATAAAAATATTTTACCACTTCTCCCCGATTTCCACTGCCACAATAATGAGACAAATCTTATGAAGCTTCTATATAATTATAAATACATACTAATTCCAAAATCTTAAGCCAAAGTTATTTCAACGCATTCTTTCTGGTGTATTTTTTTATATAGAATATTATAGAATATTTTGAAATTTGTTTATTTATTTTTTGCACTGTATATCCACACCAAAATGCTAAAAAATATCCCCACACTTTCCCCATTAAGCGACATAGTAAATGTTTTATTTATAAATAAATGTATGTATGTATGTATGTATAGATTTGGTTAATATATAATCTGTTCTGAAAATGTAAAACTGACGGACACTTTTCTTTTCCTGCAATTCTGAGCTGCTTTCAAATAGCTTGGGTGTACATACATACATATGTCAATTTTTTTGAGAATATTGAATTTACGTACATATGTATCTATGTATGTGTGTATTTATTTCTTATTATTTAATTTTATGCTCATTATAGTAATAATTGTTCCTTGTTGTATATTAAGCTTGCTTGCTTTTGTTTTTTTTTTTTTTTTTTTTTTTTGTTTTGGACGGGTCTCTTTGTCTGATGGTTTTTTTTTTTTAATTATGAAGTGGTGATGATGTTTTTCTGAATCAACTTTTTTAAGTACTATTAAGAAACTTACAAATAATGAAGTTTATTCCATTGCTAAATACGGAAATTTAGAATTATTTTAAATTCCCAAACAATACAGTCATTGCAAATATTACCTAGATTACGAACACAAATCGTTTCAAAATTCATATAGCCAAACGAGTGCATATAGATAATATTAATTATTTGCAGTTATATAAAAAAAAATATTTACAATGAATATTCAAAAAAAAATTTTATATCATATTAAATTAACAAAAAATATTTTATCAGTACTTTAGTGGTTTAACTAAGTTTTTTTTTTTTAATTTTCTGCCACTCAACAATTTTTTTTTGTTTGTTTTGGACACGCACAAAGTTAGGGAACTTAATAAATACAACTAATTTATAGCATTTTCATTTTAAATTAAACCTTTTTCAAACTAAACGAAACTATTTTCAAAATAAATAAAACTATTTTCAAATTAAACGAAACTATTTTCAAAATAAATGAAACTTTATTCTAATAAAATTAAACCATTTCCAAATTAAATTAAACCATTGTTATATATTTAATGAACCATTTGGTTATGACGTATTTTGGAACGAATTTTCGCCATCCCTTGTCAAATTTGGTTTTAAGACAAACCGGTTTCGGCGTTGTGCCATCTGTCGGAAGCAACAACAGCAAAAGATCAGAATATCATTTGGTTATGCTTTTTCTTTGAACCATTTGTAACCCCTTACCGTGCATTCGCTGTCATTGGTATTGTGTTTTTGCTTTGAATTATTGTTTAATCAGTACCAAGGCATATGAACAGGTAGTAGCTACTTGAAATTTTCTTGCTTGTTGTTGCTGCTTTGCAGTTATTACCTCTTCAATATTTCAATGTGCCTTGGTCCGTAATTTAAGTTGAATAAAGTTTCATTTCTTTGGAATAAAGTTTCATTTATTTTGAAAAGAGTTTTACTTATTTCGCAAATAGTTTCGTTTAATTTGAAAATAGTTTCATTAAATATGAAAATAGTTTCGTTTAATTTGAAAAAGGGTTCGTTTAGTTTGAAAATAGTTTCATTTAGTTTTAAAAAGGTTTAATTTAAAATGAAAATGCTATAAATTAATGTAGTATTTGAAAAATATAAAAAAATGCTAACTTCAAACAAAATATTCTAGTTCATTTTTTTTATGTATTAGAGATATTATTAGAAATAGAATATTTCAGAGCGGATTTTCATCATTCCTTTTTAAAGTTGACTTTTTTAGTTTAATGATGGAAACTTATTTCAAAATAGAGAAGTAAATAGAATTCCTATTAATGTCTTACTGAAAAATCATAGATAAATTATAGTATTTTGTCAAAAAAAAAAAAAAAAAAAAGTTAAAACTAAAAACATTTTCACCAATAGCTTACTTTTTCCTTCATTTTATAACAGTTAATAAAAAACTCTATTTTTTTGCGCACAAATTAAATTTGTCTATATATTTCACTTAAGCTGTAAAAGAAAAATTTCGCAATGACATAGCACATAGAACATTACCAAAAAATGTTATAAACTTAAATACAACTATTTTATAGTTATACATATATTTATATAAGCACATACATTTATATTGAGCTTAATATTAATGAGTTCTTAGACAATTGAACACGTTTTCTAAACATACTTAGAGTTTATATGCCACACATACATATTTGAAAAGTGTTGTACTTTGGTAATACTTTGCTTATGTTTCTTCGATTGTTGCATACAAAGGTGTGAAAGGCTAATAAAGGTGGATGAGAAATTAATATGCAAAACACACATATTACTAAATTTTAATTGCTCACTAAACGAAGTTCAGAAGTCAGAGAAATTGTACAAACCGAATTTGAATTGAATTTTTCCCCATCTGCTCAACCCAATTTTAATTCGTGAAGTTAATTTGTAGCAAAGATAACACGCATTTGACAAGCCACAAAGGGCACTCGCTTTCAAACAGGGTGGATCAAAATAGATTAATACTATACCTGAAGTTAGCATAACTTTTGCAAATAACTCCGAATATTAATTCATTTATAGCACTTGTTAAGAAAATAAATTTGAAATTTAAGTGAAGAAACCATGAGATTCTATATCAGACAAATTGTTCTATATCGCGTTTAAGTCAATATTCACGTTCTGGTTAGTGTACTAGATAAAATTCAGTTAGTCTAGACGTAACTTTCTTAATTTAACTTTATATTTTAGCCAACCTTTAAAATGCCAGTCTATGTTGGTGGTTTGTCAAAATTTAACTTAAATTACGAAACATAAAAACCACTAGATTTCGGTTCCTTACATTTCGGTCATACCCTCATTGAGGGCGGTGAGGGAATAGAGCTTGTCATATTTTTATTTTTGTCATTCTTTAAAATATATGTAGGCAAAAATTATTTCTCAAACAAATTTATTTTTTATGGTCATGTAAATAGATGGCGAACTGTCAAAAGGTTTTAATAGAAAATATGAAAACATAAAATTTTAAAATTTAATTTGTACACCGTGACCGATGAGAAATTGATCTTGCACGCATGCTTCAACAAAGAGAGCTAATGGATAAGAATGTTCTACGAAAATATTTCCGGTGAAAGTTTTTTTTTTATATTTGCACTTATTTCGCACGGACATGCAAATCCGTCGAACATTTTATTAACAAAGTAACGGGCTGTTTTAAGTTGTCATAGGGTTGTGGTACAGTGTAATTGGAACAAATGTCTACTGGAATGGTCCATGTAGTGACTTTTTAAACATATTGTATTTTAATAGTAACCGCTGTTTCCCGCTAAAAATTTTAACAGAAAGTCAGTATCATAAATCCGCGAATCATTAATTTAGCTGGAATTATAATTTTTCTGACGGCGCACATCTTCATCTTGGCTTGGTGGCTATTGGGGAATCGGGAATTCCAAATGTGATCGTCGAGTAGTTAATACATTCGCCTAGTGTGACACTTGGAGCGGATTTTGGAACAGTGGGACTATTGGCTCACTTTAAAAATGCACTACAGAAGCATGATAAGCGATTTATTGTGGTGAAAAAATTGACGGCATGCTACTCAGCCCAAGCGAATTTTCGCGTGCCGAGTTCAGTAATCGGGTTATCGGCGACGTCAATTGGTCACCTCAAAATTACCATTTCCCGCCGTTTTTTTGGGGGGCAGCATGATTCAGGCCCTTCAGATAAATATTGAACAAGCGATTATTGAACTTTGAAAACTGGATAATGCGTTACTGAAAAGATAATCGAAGCAATCACTTGAATAAAAAAATTTGTTGGTACTTTTTCTTTTCAATCTTTAAAAAAAAACCACAAATCTTTCAAATGCAAACTGCAAATATCACCAAGCAGATGATAGCTGCTATACCTCAAATTTAAGGCTGTTGTTGAAATTTATCTCAAATTAAAAAGAAAAATCACAAATCCAGAATATTACAAAAATGCCCTCTAAACATTGCTCTCTTGTCATATTCCACGATGTTTTAAAATAAATTAATATAGCGAATATCAGTGCGATAAATACCAAAATTATTTTCTTGTAACTTGTTTGCAAACAGTTTTCTACACATGGAAAATATCATCGAGAGCCAATAATTCAAAATAAACAAAACAATTTTCCGATGTAAAAAATGCAAATTTTTTTTTTCAGCCCCTCTACAGTCACCTTTGTATGCATCAGTTGTCAAAACACATAATTAAAACTTTAAATATTTTTAGTGATTTCGTATGCCATATTTTTTTTTTATTTCCATGGCACATTGAACAGGGCAATAGCAGCAGCATAATATAAACAAACCACTTATTTTATGAGATTAATGTCGGTATTCTGTATTCCAGTCTCATCTAAAGTTTTTAAATTTGAGACGTTCAATTAGGGAAATATTTTGTGACTTGAGACAATTCCGGTGTTCAGTAAGACAAACCCACCAAAAGCTCGCCAAACGTGTGTGGTGAAAAGAAATTAAGACAATCAGTAAGATATCGTGGTTCATAAATAAGTTAGATGACATCAAATTGTTGTTGGAAATTCGCCACCTTATGCTGATGACTCAACCTGACAGTTGTCAGGTTTATTGCGCCTAGGACAATGGAGTAACACAATTAGGTTCAGACCTCTAATGACGACAACAGCCATCTATGTTGTTATGTCCAACTGAGTAAGTGACAACAACGTTATATTATGCGGCATAGCTTTAGGCGCAGTATACCTGACAACTGTCAGGTTGATAAGTTTTGTCATGCAATCACCATTGGGTTGTTTACCAGCTCAACCATTTAACACGTTTGAAAGCCAGTACGGCAAAAATCAGCATGTATTTTGTCACATAGTGTTTGGCGCTCTGTCTCCAAATATGCAAATAAGTAATCTCAATCATTCACTCCGTTTCATTATATTAATCTGTTAGTTTCATAGGGATCATTCTTTTAACTTAAATACGAAAATTGCAATTTGAACGTCTTTCGTTCCCAATTCTCCATATAGTTAGTTAATCTGTAAATCGTTTTCTCCGCATTGATTTTTGAAATGTACAAAATCTTCATACTGAACTACTCAGAACCAGCTGACAATTTGATTACTTGTTTTTTGAGACTAGAGACGTAAAACAGCTTGTTGAATTCCAACTAGGCCCAAAATCGGCTGTCACCATGAAAAGTTTCTATTAGTGAGACTGGCATAAGTCGAGACGACAATTTGTACTCTCAGTTGGTACCTTAATGCATGATCTACTTGATATATTTTCATGTTTGTTTTCATCTCCAGAATATAAAAATAGCTTCGAATTTTGGTTAAATGTAGTTTAAATGTAAACAAATTTTAAGATTCTAGAAACAACAAAAAAATAATAGAAAACCCCAAATGAGCTGTTCTACTGCTATTACCTGTTCCAATGGGCTTTATTTGTTTTATTTTATTTTTTTAAATCGATTGGTGTTACTGCTTGTTATCGATTGCTCTTAGTGTTGAAAACTTTTTACTAAGCCTCATACATTTGGATTTTAGAAATTTTAATTGAAATCCTGTAACTTCGTGTGTTTTTTCGTTTACAATTTTATATTTGTGGTGAGAGTTTGATTTGATCCTGCAATAAAATCCTTGTACATTTTATGTTTTCATCGCTTACAAGCTCTTAATGTGCCAATTGGTGAGTAATTGCAAAGCGCAATACTTACAAAGTGTTTGTTTCTTTGTTTGTTATACAGTAATATATGTAAATAAGTTTGTAAGTGTGTGTGTGTGTGGCAATCTATGCATTATAGTTTTGTAGCCATTATTGCTATGACTCCAATGCAAGTAGTATGCACTTAGATATTTAGTTTTGTGGATTTCGGCATTTTTCGCTTATGCTTTTAGTTTTTTTTAATATTTTTTTTTTTTTTTCAAATGCATTCTTGCACATTTTTTGTGTTTTTTTGCTGGTTCAGATTTTTTATTTGTGTTCTCTTCATTATTTATTATTCTATAAATAGTTAGTAGGCTTTTGTGTTATAATTTCAGATGTTAAATAGTGGTTTTATAGTTATCATAACAGTTATTTAATGAATTCGACTAAAAACTTGCATTTTTTCAATGAGTATAAAAATCTCAATGTAAATTTTACTGAACTACAAAATCTCCAGCAGAATTTTCATTTCGCATGCTGTCAACAAAGAAATCAACAGTGGCTAACGTTTTTGCTTCCAGCGTTCACCATCATCATCATCATCATCATCATCATAATCATCATCATCATCATAATCATCATCACCATCACCAACATCATACGGACCAAACGTCTCTGTTTCATAATTTTTACTTAACATTTTCATCGCCTTCAACTTAGACCTCCTCCTCCTTGCTGCCGCCCCAGAAGCGATCAAAACGGTCACGAGCCTTTTCTAGCACATCGTGCGCTGTGGTGCGTGCTGTCACCGCCGTGGTGGTCGACGTGGACGATGACGAAGTGTTGCCACCGCCACCAGCGCTGACACCAATGCCACCACCTCCACCACCTAAATGAACGATATCCACATCGAAAATGGGATCATCGAGGCAGCGTAGTGTTGAGCCGGGCACTGGCTTGCCGCATGGTGGTGGCGGCGGTGGTGATGGTAAGCCACCAGCGCCAGCGGTTGGCTGCGTGGCGACAATTGAGCGTCCAACACCCACGGCACCGGTTGGACTTATGGTGCCGATCTTCGGTTCGGCATGTTTCCAGGCTGCACTCGCCGCGTATGTAAGTGTGTGTATATGCGGGGAGGGGGGGGGAAAGTTACGAAAGTGTTAAACGTATTCCAATGTTTTTTTTTTTGGTTTTAATTTTTTTTTTATTGGAATTTTTGTGGATTTTTGCATTGAATTTTGTTTGCAGTGAATTTTTATAGCATTTGCGTAATCATTTTTTATTTGGAAATTTTTTTATGTATGCGTTTTTATTTGAATTATTATTTTTTTTTTTTGGTTTCGCTTGATTTGATTTAATTTAATTTGCATTTTATTATATGTATAGGTGTGTATATAAATTACTTGATAAATTACTTGACTATTGGCGCAATGTAATGATGAGTAGCGAATAATACGAATACTTTAAGAAGCTGGTCTGAGTTTGAGTTTGATATGGATTTCTTACTCGATACGATTTATATTATAAATATATATATGTATATATGTATATAGAGAGATTTGTTTTCGTTTTATTTAAGATAGCTAGCGTTTTTTGGTTTTTGCAATTTATTTTTTTGAATTTGTTGTGAAGAAGCGACTTTAAGGCTTACCGTCCATTTTAGCCTGTTCGGTTAGTTGTGGCGGTGCCGATTGTGGTGGTGGTGGTGGCTTTTCGACTGGAGTCGAAGCCTTTATCTCGCTCTGTGGCCGGCTATAGTTTTCACCTAGAAAAGTTAAAAAATTAAGATTTTAAAATTTAGCACTACTACATATAAAAAAGGAACACTAGCTATTAATATTTTTATTATAAAAATCAATAAGGTTAACGTTTACACTCTTATTTGGTTACTCCCTCAGCTCAGTACGCTGTAGAAAATAGTCATTGAAATTGCATAGAATAGAAGAATCCATATTCATTCGCGGTATAAACAGAAATATTTCATTTGCATGTCATTTTTTTTCAAAATAATTCTGAACAATTTTAGAAAGTTTTTGTCATTTATATTCCAACACTTTTCCAAAGCGTAGGGCACAAATAAAAAATTGTTTACATTTGAATTGATTTATTCAAAAATAACAGCTATTATCTGTTATCTGTTATATATACATTAAGGTACATCGCTCCCCAGATAAAGGAAGCTCGAGACTGTTTTTACATTTTTTAAATTTTACAAAAATATGAAGATCTGCGGGATCTGGACTGATTTGGTCATATCTCCAAAAATTAACCCCTTTTTAAATAAAAATTTGTTTAAATCAACTATAAGTTTTGAGCTAAATGGCAGATGTTATTAGGAAAGTATTCGGTAAAGAAACAACAGTCAGTGTGGTTGAAATTATAACTGTTATTTCGGAGATTACATCTCCTCATCAGATTTCTTTCATTACTTCATCCAGGTATTAATTAACATCCTAGGATTTGCTAGGCAAATATGTAGCTACTGATCTGCAATGGGCTTGTAATTTCTACCGCTTTGACATCGGTTGTCTTTTTCATCAATACATTCCTTATACCTGACCTTGAGCAAAAAATTGTTGTTGGTTTACATAAATTCGGTTCAAAAGTGAATAACAAAAAAAAAAATTTTTAATATTTTTTCAAAAAATCATCCAAGATCATAGAAAATGTGAATTTAAAAGGTCTGCATAAAAATATTTAAATCAGCTGCATCTTAATACCAAGGTTTTTTACGCTGTTTTTGTCCGTTTTTTTTTTTTGGAAAATATAATAACTCAGCCAGAACTAAACAGACTTAGACTTTTTAGGAGTCATTCGATAGGTGTTCTTCACACAAATCACACAGGAAGGCTAAGCAGCGAAGTGGTGAGCGTAGTGGGATGATCGCCATAATTTCAATTTATGTTTCACTTTTCTCTGAGTTGGTCAACTTCAATCCAAATTCACTATAAATTGAAACCACTTACCCTCTTTAACATTTTGTGTGACAGTGAATGTTTTCCCTGTATCCAATGGCACAGTCCAATTAACTGGATCCGGTGAGCGCATCAATATTTGTTCTGGCGATTTGACGCGTGTAGGCTCTGGTGGCGATTTGACAATTGGCTCATCTGGTATTTCAGGCGCTGGTTGAGGGCTGCAACTCGAAACGGAAATAGCGGTCTCGCGACCATCTTCGGCATCATCTAAAAGTAAGCGAGCACGCGGTGGAGGATAATAAAATTAAAGCAAGAAAAAATAATCGTGTTAGAAAGTCTTTAACAGAGCGAAGAGGAAATGTAATTAAGATCGTTTTTTTTTTAATTTTTTCTTTTTTTTTTTTTTTTGAATTTAGGTAACCTAATATTTTTTTGTTGTTTTGTTTTAAATTTATAACTCTTGTATATAAAATAATTTCTTTTCATAGCTGATTGCAAACAAATTTTTATAGTTTGAGTTTTGCGGTTAGTAAAAATCGAAATAGAAAATAAATTTCACTTGTAACACAGTAAAACTTGGTGTGAAATCAATACGAAAATGGTAACGCAATAGATAAGTTTGAAATCATTAAATTAGAAAAAGAAAATTGTTATTTGGCGCATTCAAAGCAATAAAAAGCTTTGCATTGCATAACCAAACGCTGGAAACAAAAGTAAAGTACGACAAGTAAAATTAAAGCTGGATTAGTTAGGAAAAGGAAAAAGCAAAGAAAGTATGCAGAACACCAGTTAAGAATGTGGGTAGAAATTTGCCAATCAGGGTAGGAAATTGGAAATAAAGCGCGGTAATTGAAAAACGCACAAAAGAACATACACAAAGACAAAGATTAGATTTTAAAATTTTTATTATAATTATTCGCAATACTATTTGTATGTAGTTAGTTAGTATAGTTTATAGTTAATTTGTGGCATGCAGCACATAGTGCATCGGCTGTGAAGAGGAAAGTTAAATTTTGTATTTAGTTAATAGATATAAACAAATTGATGCCCAAACTGAATTGACAAGAAATCAACAACAAAGGGCTAACAAAATTTTAACTGATTTAATTTTTATGAGTTTAATGTATGCATGTGTGTAGGTGACTGATGTATTTAAATTGTTTATATTTGTCTGTAATTGACACTATCATTTCTCTGTTGTTTTTTTTTTTTGGTTTCATAAAAAAATTATTTTATTGGCCAATTTTAGGTAATAATCCCAGACAAATTTTGACTACTCAATTAGAAAATTTTGCTGCTTACGAATAATATCTCTATTTTAGATTTAGAATTTACCTAACACCTATTCCAAAAGCTCTATTTCTTAAAATATCGAGTTTGTGGTGTTCGCAATTTTAGTATTGTTAATTTTTACAAGAGTTTTTAGAAAAAGCAAATAAGAAAATTATAACAAACATTTACATAGATACTACATTCAAGCTAGGATAGGGCAACAGTTCTAATGAGAGGCACACTACAAAGTCCAGTTAAGCAAAAATAGCACAGGTAAGTGTAACAAATACGGAAAAAAATATAACATATTTATTTAATCCTTTCGTTCAGAGCAAACAAGTTTGTTTGGAAAAAAAATTTATTTCACTTTTTTTTTTTGGACTTGCAATGTTAAACTTAGTTTATATATACACTTTTATGATACATATAAATAAGTAAATTATATAACGTACATGCTAGGAGGGTTGTATTTAATTTTTAGATTTCTATTTAATTTGTATACATTTCTAACAATTACAAACGTACAGCGACGGCGTGTTGTATTATAGCTGAATTCTTTAGCGAATCTCAGTTACTTGGTATCATTAGAATTCCTTTTACTATTTTGTGCTAGAAAACATAATATATGTTTCTATATTAGGGTGAATCACTCCTCACACAATAACAAAAATGTGTACTATTTTTCCATTGGAATAATAATATTCTCTGTTTTTTTAAGACATCAAAAAAATGTTACTATTTAGGTAAGCTGGACTGATTTGCTAATTATCGAAAAAAACTTGGTTATTTTTTTTTTATTAATAGCACTATTTTACACGAAAAAAATAATTTATTCAAAAATTTTTTTGCGACTACTTTTGGTCGCTGAACCTGAAAATGAGTTTAATTTTTATTTTTCCAAAACAGTATTTCCGAGATGTACGCAAGCCTGCTTTTGGCATTTTGCAGTTATTCCACAAAATTCCAGAATATCAAATAAAACTAACTACGGCTGCCGTTCACAAGGTGTATTGGGTTTATTTCCATCGATATATTTTATACATAAATTTATACATAAAACCAAAAACATTTTGGGCTTTTTAAAAAAATTTTAAATTTTATTCGTTATTTTTTTTCCATAAACTTTCTAAACAATATAATTAAGAACATTTTATGCAAAGTGAATTTCCCAATAAAAAGGTGGAGTGGAAGTAGGCGCTCTTGGATAGATATTACAAATTAAATGCAAGCGGGCAGTTAAACTTTTTGCTCCATTGCTCTTTCTCAGTTAAAAATCTGCCAAAAAAATTTAATTTTACGGTGCTACAGACAAATTGTAACTAGCATGTGAAATTGCATTTCATATGAATTCGAAATGATACGCCAATTTTTTTAGCACGCTATGATTTTGAGATACAGGGGATATCAAAATTAGCATAATTTCATGATAAATTCAGATCAGTTTTTATAATTTCGATTCATAAAATATTTTCAGAAAATACTGAGGAAAAGTCAACTTATATTGGGTTAAATCTATGAAAAAACTTCAGCGCCCTGTATCTCAAAATGTTGACGTGATCGAAAAATTTGTGTGCTATTTTCAGAATCAGCGGACCAGCATCTACTTATATATGAAATATGATATTTGGTCCGTTTCTTTGTAACCGAGTGGCAAAAGAGCACTAGGTAAATTGACGAATTGCATGTAAAGCAACAACATAAACTCAGAAAAATATTGAGTTAAGCCAACTTGTTAAAATGATATCCGATCTGAGCTGTAGTGTTGGTAAATGAAAAAACTGCGCTACTGTAAATCAGCCCGAAGAAAATATATGAGAAATTTCAATTTAATACCAAAGCTGGTTTTATATATGTATGTAGAATTTTTAAATATATAACAAAATCAGCAAAATATTTGCCATCACAACCATTTTCTGTTTTTAAATAGCGCTAATCAAATCGCATGTTTTGCAACTAAAGGACATTTTAGCCGAGTTGGAAGGTTCAAAGGAACGGGTCTGTTACAAATATTACAAAAATGGGGTATGGCTGTTGTACCATGAAAGGAAAATTTGTTCAGATTTTCAGCTGAAAAAGTGCAATAGCAAAAATTTTAAATTTACCGCTTTAGTTATTGGAAATTAAATACTTTTGCATTTTCTGTTGCATTCAATGAAACATTTTTATTTGTTTTTTTTTCAACGTTTATCTTAAGTGGATAATTAATTAAAATTAAAAATTTTCCAGTATCTCGAAAATGTCCAAATTTATCGCCAGTAACTCAAAAAATACTATTCCGATTTACATAACAGATAAATCAACGAAAAGAGGCAGAATAGGCGTACGAACTAGTTTTATGTGCTATTCTGGAGTTCTATCGCAATAGCTGCTAAAAGGACCTCTGTATTCAAAGATGCTTTCTTGGAAAAATAAATGATACTTAATATCAGGTTCAGCTCCCCAAGTAAAACATAAAAAGCACTTTTTAACTAGGTAACACTCATGTATCTAATATTTGTATACTAAATGAGAGTTGGATCTTATTTTTAAATTTTTTTTTTTTTTTTTTGGAAACTTTAATAGCTTAGCCAAAACTTAACTTTGCTATTTGTACAGACGATATCACTATCGGACGAGATGACCCTTGGTGTGTTTGAGGGAAAGAAAGCTTCTAGTAAATATATTTAAGTCTTTGCGACGGCGAATGCCATAGACGATGGGACAATGCGATTTAGATCTTCGAAGATATAGTTCAGCGAATTAAAAGTCAGCGACTACACTAGCTAGTTTATGTGTTGAATTATGAGCTGAAAATATTCAAAGCGTTACCCGCTGGTGGTGGTAGCCTTGGCTTCTCTTGGTGGCCCTAGTTGGTGGCAGTTAGATTTTTGTAAAGGTTAGATCAGCCAAATTTTTAACCCGGCATCCGATTCCATTAAGTAAGCATAGACACTTCACGCTAATCGCTGGCATGTAGTGATTGAATAGGGATGCTTTTTTCTGTATCCAATGCTCTTTATAATAATGAAGCTTTAATTTTTTGTTGCGCAAAAGTATTTAAAGACGCCTAGGGTTCGTGACATCCCACCTGTTGTAACTTAAAAAATTTATTTTTATTATATTTTTATTTAAATTTTTTGCTCCTTTCAAAGATGGATGCGTTTTTATTTTGGGTAATGATTCCTTGCATTTCGTTTAGGTTTACTCTATTACAGCTCTCATTTACCATTATTAAGATTTTCTTCATGAGAAGAAGAAACCTGCAATGTTATCTTCTGTGATTATTATGTCTTACACCCAAAAGCTGATTCTTAAACAGTGGAAGTTGTAGGTCAAGATTGAGGCAAATGTTAACCAAGAGCCTGCTTTCATATTATGCAAAGACTGCATCGAAATTGAGAAGGAATAATATTCTTAGTATTAATCCTAAACGATTTTTTCCTTTTCTCGTAAATATGCAGAATTTATGTAACTTTTAATTTTCATATGAAGTCGAAAAAGTAACGCGGAAGGTTCTTTTTGTTATGCAAAAGCGTAAATTTTAAATATTTGATTTCACATGAAAAATTTAACTTTTATACAATTATGTCAGGTTAATGAAACCGAGTACGGTATCGAACGCCGAATTTCCGCTGCAATACAAAAAATTGGCTTTGAAAGTAAATGGTTCGGCTAAAATTCGTGTTTGGGTGTTAAAAGGGAAAATATAGGGATTTCTCTGTATCACATCCGTTCGAATATATAATTACAAAGAAAATAGAAATTGTTTGGTGTTTTTTTTTTAAATACTCTTATACATTGGTTGTTTAAATATATTAAAAAATGTATTTCACTATGGCAGAAGTTCCGATGACATTGCTATAATTTATAGTTTGAAGTCAAAGGTCCCTACAGTCACAATGGAATGCCACTTAACAAGACTTCCTTATTTTTTTTCTAATTTTCGGGCTTTTAACTAAAATTATCAGGAATGCTTTGATTAAAAAGTTTTTATTGGAACAAGCTATCACAAAAATTAAACGAAATTGCTTATAACCCCAAGCTATCATATTTAGCTAAAAGCTCTATATGAATACAGATATGTGTAGACAAAAAATTAAAATGCCATCCTCAATTTATTATAAGTCCTTTTCTAATTTCCCTCAAAGTTCTACTTCATTTATTTTCTTCGAAACGGAATATATAATAAAGTACTAAAGAACTAATACAAACTCCATGTAAAATTTTGAACAAGAAAGAATTTGACAAAGCAAAGGAAAAAAGGAGCTCAAATCAGGCGTGAAGATATCAAAGGTATATTTATCTTAAAGTACGCCTTCTCAGTGCATGGTTCTACAAAGAATTTGATATAGCTTTGTCTACTATGCATGATTGAAACGCATTCTCAACTTATGAAGAATTTTTGATACACGTGGTACTCTTAAGAAAGTTTTAACTTTAATTTAGAATATACATAAATAAATTATTGGATTTCAACAGCAAATCGCTTCAAAGGACTACAAAAACTGCAAAATTGAATAATTATATGACTGCAATCAAGTGATTAAAAAAAGAGTTGATGACTTCGGTCTTTACTATGTATTAAAATGAATATAAACTAATAGTTTCTTAGACACAGTCTTGACTAATTTTTCCAGTTATTTAGCCTGCAATCAAATAAACCCATTCGTCAAAAAGTATTAACAAAACACCTCTGGTATGGAACAACTGAAGGTATGTGCTCTATATTTTGCGACATAAGAAAGAGTTTGCCCACGAATTATCAACTAATTTGGTACTCAGCAAAAAGTTTAAAAATATATGCGTTCACTTGGTAAATTTTTTGTAAATTTAGTTAAATTCCATACTCAAAAATAGTTAATATAAACAATAATTTTTGAGCTCAAGGACAGTTTTATTAGGAAAGTATTGGGAAAAGAAAAAAACATTCAGAGTGGTACAAACTATAGTTGCTATTTCAGAGATCACAACATATCCCTATCAGGAATTTGAATTCACAACCTCTGACATGCCAGGCAAGATCGCAGCCAGTTATTTAAAGCGGGCATGTGAGCGGGCATGTGAGCGGGCATGTGAGCGGGCATATATTGTCCCATTTCTACGGTAACCGCGTAAATACATTTTTGCTTTAGAAAATCGGGGTTTTAAGCAGCGACCCTAAAAGCCATCAGCGAATATAAGGTGACAATTTGAATGTAGAAATAAAACTTATTAATTCTTTTTCATCGTATCTACATTTATAAGACGGAATTGTAGCAAGCACTAAACTAAAATAAACTTCCTTTTTTATTTCTAAAATAGTACTCTAATGGAGATACGAGGTTAACACAGAAGCGGGACAATATCCCAACATAATTCAAGTATACGAAAATCTGTCGCTATTACATTGAATGGTTGTGGGCCATTATTTTTATTATTTTTTAGCTTTATTTAAAAAAGCCAAATTTAATTCTTATTTTTGGAGTTTTATATTTTGCTCAGAAAGTAAGCGTTATTTTTTGAGTTTTATTTATTGCTTGGAAAATAATAGCGTTGTTTATGGCTCTGAAATAAAACTCTGTGAAAAAATAATACTCAAGAAATAACGACCATTTTATGAACAAAATATAAAACTTAAGAAATGTGATAATTTTTTTAGCAACTTTTTAATAAAATTTGCAACCATTAAGCTTGCTGATTAATTTTATTATTATTGGAATTTATTATTATTGAACCTGAGTGCTTAGTTTTCATTAGATGCAGAATTTCTTTTTTACTTTTTTACTTTTTGCTGGTAATGACTTTTGAGATACAAATATGATTACCTTTTTCCACCTTCTTTTAATAATTATGTTAACAACTAACTAAAAAATGTTCCTACATATTTGATAAGCATTTAATATAAGAGTAGAAAGAAAAAATTCAATTAAAAAGCGGATGGTTTATAACTGGACTACAAAAAAATACAACAGTACATCGTACATCACAACTTCTAAATAAACTGCATATGTTTCTATTCTATAAAATTTACTTAATCAAATTCGAGTTTTTAAACTTTAATATATCGGCCACTAAATGCAAAAAAAAGGCACAGCTCAAACAAATTTTAGTTAGATTTTTCTTCATATATCATGATTACTTTTCTTTATGCTAGCTATTTATTTACTAACTATTTGTGGCTCTACAGAATCCGTGAGCAGTTATGCTTCTGGATTTGATTTTTGAGTCATGACTTTTTTCTATATGTATGTGGTACGACAATTTATTTCCTTCAATTTCACAACCCTTTGATTAGCAGTATTTTTAGTGATTGCTTAATTGGTGAGTAATATTATATACAGCAATTATTTATTTACATAAGTTACAACATTAATACATACATACACATATATACATATACATACACGGAAATAAAAATTGTGGTGTATCTGTTTTCGTTATATAGTATTTTAGAAATGTGTTTCCTTGTAAGTATTTGTCATATTTTAGACGACTATATAAATGTAAGGTGTAAAGTTTGATTTAATTATAATAGTTGTGGTTATTGGTTACAAAAAACCAAACTAAGGTTAGTACGATTACTTATGTATATTGGTACAAACACACATAATACTTAAGTACATACATACATACATACAAATTTATGTATGCCTGCATATTTAGTAGTAGTCGTAAGTCAGCAAATGCTTCTTCTACTCACTTTCGCCCAATTTCTCAATATCCCGCTTATATGGTACCGTTAAGCCAGTCAAGGTGAGATTCTTGGCCATTGTTGGCTCAGCGGTTCTAACCACCACTGCAACGCCATCGCCACCACCGCCTCCACCAGCACCACCAACAATACCATGTCCACCACCAACATCGCCACCACCTCTACCACTACCACTACCACCAACGCCTGGGCCGATGCCGATGCCGCCGATGCCGCCGCTGCCAATGTCAACGACCTGACCATCTAGCTGACCAGCCTTTCCGCCACTACTGGGCAATTCGCCAAATACACTCATCACCATGGGATCAAAGGCTTTGTTGCTTGATAACTGGGCATGTGCGGTTGCGGTCATGGAATCAGCAGCACTTTTATTCGTATCACTAGCTTCAACGCTCGGTAGCTGACCGAAAACGCTCGCCATCATGGGGTCTATTGACTTGGGTGGCACTTCTGGTAGATTAGGCTTTGACGACACTTTATCGGTGGGTTTTGCTTCAGCTACAGCTACTGCTTGAGCTACACTTATTGTGGTTTTTGTTGCAGCTTCCGCTGCTGCTGCTTTGTTTTTGTCCTGCACTTTGTTGAAGTCATTCTCTTTCTTTGCGATTACTGTTGCTGTTTTCATCGCATCGTTTGCCACTTGGCGTGCTGTTGCTTTTGCTGTTGTTGCTGCGGTTGGTGCCAACAAGGATTCTAACGCCGATATGGGCCTAGCTGGCTTCACACTGCCGGCTGTCACATTTAATGTAGCGCCAGTAGATTTAGGTCGCGCTTTTACTACACCACTCTCTCCAGCTTTCCCACCCATCAAATTCGTTTTGTCCTTATCTTTTTTGCGCAACAATGGCATGCCATAGGAGGTGTGTGTGTAATTTTTGCACAGCGGTGTAGATTTCTGATATTGATGTGGCTCATGATGTCCTGATTTGTTTGATTGATGAGCTTGATTTATATGCGGTTGCTTTGTAGCTGCTGTGGTAGTTGTAGTAGTAGTGGTAGCTGTAGCAGCAGACACTGTTTGAGTTCTGCCGCTAGAAGGTGGTAGGGAACTACTTTTCGTACGGGAATGGAATGTGGTGGATAGGGTGGCTAAAAGATGTAAGCAGTTTATTGTAGGTTTTCATTTTTTTGTTGTCGTTTTGAAGAAATAAGTTGTTGAAGAAAGTAAACAACTTTTTTATTCAGTTGCATTAAAAATTGTGTGTTTATAAAAAATTTGCTAGTATAAATCTAAATAAGTTAATATACTACAACGTAGGTATCAAAACTAAAATGAATTATAAATAATGGACTAAAAAATTAAATGTCGAAAGAAAACAAAAATAAAAGCTACAAAGTAAAATATGTAAGAAAACGAAGATGAAACTACAAAACAATGTCAAACGAAATCGTAATCCGCTTTTCAACATTTGCTTGCCAAAGTAGTAGTAGTTTATCGGATAGTTACCGGAAATATAGAGATTTATATGCTGTTTGGAAAACATTCACTGAGTAACAAACTATTTTTTTTTTATATTTATGTGCTACAAATACAATTTATATACAAATATATATTTACATATTTTAAAAGAAGTTAACGTATCTATACTTCAATGGAAAAAAGGCTTAAATCTAATTTTTAATACGCTTGAGAATGCTTTTAAATAGGAAATTGTACTCTTATACAATCGCAATCAAATCTGTTGTCATAATCAAGGTTGACTTTATATGATTCAATCTCAACAATAATATATTCATAGCAAATATTAACTGCTCAACTTAGTTTTTGTTATGTCTGTATATTGTAAAAATAATAGGTACAGAAATATAGTATTTCTCATAATTATAACGCCACAATATATTGCCCAGATTTAACTACATATTTAGTTTTCTTAATCCTATTTCATTTTTTTATATAGTTAATTTTGTAATGAAATTCTCTTAACTATAAGTTCCACTTTTTCTTCGAAATTAAAAAAAAAAAAACTTGTAAATTTTTAATCAGATCTTAAAAAAAAATTATTCGGTTATTAGTGTAATAATTTGTATAATTCTAGTAACTTCAAATTACCGTTTTATAACCTCTGATAAAACGCAGGCTCAAAATTGTTTTATATGAAAAAAACCAAGAAACATTGGCACAAAAAAAAATTCAAAACCATTAATTTTTTAATCCCAAGGGTAAACTTTTGGGACTTAGAGTAACCTTTGTTATTTTTAATTTTGCACAAAGCTTGAATCTGGGATTTAAGCGATTTTTTATAGAAGGAACTTTCAATTTTTCAATATGTGGTAGAGTTATAATTCTAAAAAACACTATATATTTGTAAATATGTGAATAAAATAGATGAATGGGTCTGACCATCACTAGGCGTACCCGCCAGCAAGCATCTACATATATTAAATAAGTTGATTTTTAGTTATTAAGCTTGGAATCTTCAAATAAAAATCCCCAAGAATAATTAAGTGACGGCTGTTCACGACGTGTTTGACATAAGATTCATTAAAATCGTGCAAATCTCAAATAATTACATATCTCAGGTTTTGTCGTAAATTCTATAGGAAATACGACATAGCACTCTCTTGTTTTCAGTTCAACCTGAGGGATTTTTTGCGTGTTTCGCGCTGAAGCCAAATCAATTCCTCGGCAAACAGCTGGCATAAAAATTAACTGGGTTTTGAGTTGGGTGGTACCCGAGCTTAATAAGAATATTAAAATTTGATGTAAAATCGAAAATGTGTTAGGGAAAATCCATCGTGTTCGTTCTTTTCCTTTTTATTTTATTCGAGACAATTTTTGAGTCACTCGTTTTCTTTTCGGTCTCTGTTTAAATTTGATTCACTTAGAACTGAGTATTTTATTGAATAAATGAGATATTTTTTTCATATATTTTTTTGAATCGACAATATTTTCTTTCTTTTTTTTATTATCACACGATGCAAAAAGTTTAATATAAAATTAAATTGGCTCTATAGAAAACATGTTTCTATTCAAATCGAATACAGCTATTATAACAGAAGGCGGCAGTCTACAAGATCTGCTATAAGGCACCGTTCTTGCATGCTACTTATAGTTACGAGTACTTAAGTTTCGACGCTTTTTCTACATGCTGCTCTTGTGGTCGAATTAGTTGTCTCAGTGAACATTGAAGCTCAATAAAGTCTATTATCTGAATATTTTCAACAAGGCATCGCAGATGGAGCATTTAAAGTAGACACCAGTATCCAAATATTCATAAACTCTTGCCTATATCCCTTGGTCTAAAAAAAATGCGCCATTATGCTTTCGTAAAGTAAATAATGGGTAGCACTATAAGGTTTAATGTCAAAAAACTAATTTCCATATACGAGAAACCCTTTACAGTTCAAATATAAACAACAAAAGAGATGGGTCAGTCGAAGAGTAATTATCGCTTAATATGCCCTAATGCAAAACTAAGGTGTGCCTTAAAGTTAAAGCCAAAAAAAAAACTTTGTATTACGGAATTATACCGACTGATGAACAGTGAATATGCCTGGATCTGGTGCTCTTAAGCTTTATTTAAAAAGTCGGAAAACTGTGCCCTCCCACTTTTCATGCGCATTTTCACCAGAAACTCGTCTGCAGTATGCCGGAAAGCCACGTAAATCACCGCCTTTTCGGACTGATTTCTAAGCCATAAGGGTCATGATGGCAATACGTATGCGGACTCAGCCCATTTTGGTCCTATAAAAATACAACGTTTTATATGCGACCATTTTTCCCCCTGATATCAAATTTTATAGCTTTGTGGATTTGATTTTTATGTCGTTGATTATATTACTGGTATATATAAAAGTCCTTCGTATAATGGACCTAACAATTTTTTATCCACGTAAATAACCAAATACAAAGATATCAAAACTGTTAACATAGTATGTGTATACTTTTAGGCTGAAGGCAATATAATCAGCAGTTTCAGAGGAATATGGTGGAGAACAGGACGCTTGGCTTTTATATTAAGTTAGTTTACAAATTACTGATCTTAATTAAGCAAAAATTTAAAGCTTAAAATAAAGGTAAATAAAAGACACTTTTTGATGCGAGGCAGTTGAAGAAAAAAATTGTATTACACTGATATAAAATATTTAATAAGGTAACATTTTAGACCAAAAGAAACAAGAAAGTCATTATAAATAAGTATTCTTAAACTAACTTAATAAATATGGAATGGTATTCTGTTTTCGGGTCCTTCCCTAATTGGATTTTGTTATTACTATTTTTGTTCTTGGATACCTTCCATGTAGTTCTCGTATTCGCGGAATATCGCCGCATATAGCCAAATTTGTTTTCTTCATTTGGAAGAATTCGATAAAGGTATCTTCTTACATCTAAAGCAGAAAGTGGCATTCTAGCACACCAGAACATAACTCGGAGACGAGTACGTGGACAATATCAGCCGAGGTAGAAATTAGTACTAATATCTTTCTAAAATCCTACACGAGCAGCTGATTATATGAAAAATGTACAACGTATACAGGCTCAAGTGGTTTGGCCTCTTGAGGATATTTTAAAACAGAAGCCTATGGTTATCCTATAAAAAGTTTCGACCAGCTACAGCAACGAATTAATCATAAATGGTCACTTGAATAAAAGTTATAAGCAATTAACTATCAATATGACTACTAAACATATTTGGCATATATATATACATATAGATAGATACTGTCACATATGTGACTTTACTTGCTTTTTTTAATAGAGTTACCACCTGTTTTAAAAGTTGAATTTAATTAAACTAATTAGTGAGCTCAAATATTGCAATATAGGAGTCATACGAGAAAGATTCAATAAAGCAATATTCCTGAAATGTTATTAAAAAATACTGAACCTATTTAAAAGTAAATTAAATTAAATTTATAAGCTCAACAAAATTTTACAATATGGGTATCAAACTAAAAGGTTTAAGAAAACTGAATTTCAAAATTATTTTTAAATATGGTAGAAAATATTTGCGATAGAGTTGCTACCTGTTTAAAATAGTAAATTGAATTGAATTAACTAAATTACTTACTTACTGTTCGAAAAATTAAATTTAAATTATTTAATAACGTAAGCTAGAGTTGCCATCTTACCAAAATAAAAGTTGTTTTATGTAGTGCGATTTACTAACTTTAAACGATCCGACAATCGAAATTTTTTTCGACAATATTTGTCGTTTGCACTAACGATTGTGCGATTCACTAGCTTAATCTTTACGACATTTAATAGCTGTCTAGTTGTTTTTATTCAAAGTACTAAAGAGTGCTATCTTGGTCAAACTAAATGTCAAAATGGGCTGAAAACACAAAAAGTAATGAAAAAAAAAAAACAAATTATTTTATTTGATTAAAGCGAAATAAGATGCCAGTTTATTCCGATCTACAAATATATATAATAGTTTTCATATATTGCAATGTTCCATTGTAGCAGAATTTCGGAGTTAATTGAGTTAACAACATCAAATTTGTTGTCATTTAGTTTTCGATAATCGACTAGCTAACGACAACTGCTGATTTGGTGATAGCGAAAATCGTTAAAAATGGCTGGCGAATAGCAACGTCATTAAAATTTTCATTAAGTTAAAATATGTTAGTGAATCGCACTACTGCTTTAATTTTTACAACTTTCTTAGCTCTAATGCACTGGCTTCAATTATATAACTACCTTAATAAGCGATTATCGATGTTCCGCAAAATTCTGCACTATTTAGTTTGTAAGATTAAGATACAGTTCTTCAACACTAAATGACATTAATGAGAATTTACAATGGAACTTTCGTTTGATTAAGTCGTGCATTTCTAACAATAAATTGGTAGACCGAACATTTGCCTATGACAAGAAAGTGTCAGCAATCAGGCGATTATAAAGGAGAAGTAGATTTATTTTTGTAGAAAACTAAAAATTAAACAAAAAACAATAATATACGTATAATAATAAACACTTGTCATAACTTCAAAACTTATTAATTGCTGACTCATGTTTATAAAGATTTTGTTGCTCCTTTTAGTCCATCCTATTAACTCTTTAAGTATTTCACATTTTCTTTTTAACACCTTATCAGTTTTAACTGTTACCCGGTTATTTTATATACACAACATTTTTTTTCGTGAAAGTATACCCAATTTTCATTTGAATAATTTTACTTATTTATATACAGGTATTAAATAGACACTCATCATCACAAAGAGAAAATGTGTAATTGAAATTCAATAGAGTAGTTAAGATGCTACATAACTCGGTTTTCAACATGCTTAACTACTGTACAATTATATCATAACCAATTAAAATTAAAATTAAAATTAAAATTAAAAACTAGTTAAATTTTTTTATTTTTTTTTTTTTTTTTTTTTTGCAAATTCACTTCACTACATAGACACTTAGGTATGTAGATAAAGATCGCAATAATGAAAACTATACAATGAACAAACAAGTGTTTTTAGAGTACAAATTCCAGCAACTTTCTGTAGGTATAGTATGAACTGCTGAAATGTACGAATAACTATGAATAGAAATAGACATGAAAATGTAATAACAAGAATTTTATGAATAACAAATCTCAATTACCTACTACGTACGATACGTACATTAGCTATTGAACTGGGGCTATTCACAATAGGTGCACAAAACATTTAACCAGAATTTATTTTTTTTTAACTTTTTTTTTTTGTTTTGAATGGTTCACTAATTTTGCAATACAAAACTAACAGGGGGGGTTTCAATTATGTACTTCCAAGCCAAAAACAGCGTTTGTATAAAATGATCTTATTGAGCCATGAACGAAACCTACTTTACACTTAAAAGACAAATTTCTAGTTTATTTACGTAGGGGATTTAATGAAATGGTACAAATGAAATAAATTATGAATTATGAAATGAAATGACAAATGAAATAAATGAAAAGTTATGATTGTGAATGAAGAAAAAGCGAAATTAGGCAGAAAAATAATTTTTAAAAATAAATTAAAAAATAAATGAAATAACTTTAAATAAACCCAATTTGCAAATATAGAAACATTACAATTGCAAATATTAATTGTCAATTAAATATCGAATTACAAATAGTTAAAAAATAAAACAAAACCATAATTTTAAATTGAATAATAACAATACTTAAGTAGAAATATAACATGAATTGTATGGCATTTTTTTTGGATGCGCTGCAATTCACAATGCATTTTTGTATTTGCTTCGCTTTACAACAACGTCTACTTACATGGGCGTGCCTTGCGCTCGACTGTTCCACTTCCGGTCGATGTTGCCGTTGTTGCGCGTTGAGGTACTGTGGGCGTCTTCTTGCCGGCTGTTAGCCTTGCGCTGGGCGCTGTGCTGGCAGAGCGCAGTTGTCGTTTTGGCGAGACATGCTCAGCCGGACCAACGGATTGTGAACGCGCTGTTGTTGTTGTAATTCAATTTAAAATGATTGTTGGTTTTTTTTTTGTTTGGTTTTGATGAAATTTATGACATAGAGGAATTTTTATTTTATTTTTTTGTTAGCAAATGAGAATTGCGAAAATTGATTTGATTTTCTGTTTTTTTTTTTGAGTGTTTTTTTTTTTTGTAAGGTTGGAGTGTTGAAGTCAAGAATTTGTGATTGGTTTGAAACAGTGAATAGTAGTAGTTGGTAGTTGTTATAAAATACACACAGATAGAATTACAACTCAATTTATACATATATGTATTGTATGTACACACAACGGAGCGAGAGATAGGTAAAGGTAAATATAGTTTTTTTTTTTAAATGTGTAGACAGAGAGACAAGTACACATACACACACACATAAAGATCTAAGGAGAGTAACTGATTTTTTTTTTTTTTTTCTAGGCACTACATCGTGAAAGTTGTGTTTTGTTAGTGTTCAGATTGCTTTCTATTCTAGCCAGCTATTTCTAGCGGAGTATTTTTATTTTTGTTATTTATAATAAATAAGTGGATTTTTGTGTTATATTGGGCTTATGATGCTCTATGTATTTGATTGTAGGTACATAGTTTACTAAGAAGTAAATTTTTAAGATTTTTAACAATCGTATATTTTGCCTCAGTCTTAGAAATATATTGTTAATCGGTATTATTAAAAAAATCCGTTTTCATAAAGTTTTAATGCAATATATTTAAAATAACACAATTTTTTTAAAATAATATGGGCAATTCACAAGGTCTCTTACTTGATGCTATTGTTGTTTGTGCTATTTTTTTTTTTAATGTTATATTAAGATTACTTTGAATGTGAACCAAAAACTGAGCAAATACAACGTTAGCACCAATTAAGATACCATGTGAATTGCCCAAATTACAATACTTTTTTCTTTAAAACTGTGAATAAGTTTTAGTATGCAAAAATTACAAATCGTCTCAATTGTCTTCAGAATCGGCATAAACTAATCACTGTAAGTAGTTTTTATCGCCGATAAACTAAGCTCACTTCACTCCCTGTTCCGTTCGTACGAACCCCGTATGAAGCAAATCTTTATTCTATGATGCACCGTTTTCTTTGTGGTTTATTTGGATTTCTGTTTGGAGATATAATTCCCAATATATACAAGGTGGTTCATATAATGTTTTTTTTTAATCGTGTTGTAGCGAACTGATCAGTAATTGATCAATAATTGTTTACCCTTTTCTTCCTTTCTCTCTAGCAACGGCGGCTAGAATTAACGACAAATTGCGACATTTGACTAATACCCAGAAATCTTCAAAGTAGGCTCAAGTCTTCAAATGAGAGGGTTCAGTCAAAACCGGGCCATAACAGTAAGGATAGGGAGTTGCGATTTTATGGGCCGGCGCCAACAACACAAGCGCTTAACTAGGCGATGTACAAGCTGGCGCGTAGTTTGCGGACTGGCTCGCAAGTGCATGCCGGATGAGATTCGTTTAAGCTGTAGAAATGGAAATATATGTATGTGCCTTTTTGCAGGCGATATATTTGGGACATTTCATGATAACCTTTGCATCTTCCACGTCCTTTTTAATTGTCTGCCACTTCCATTTGAGAACTTTTAGGTGGTTGTGGATCAATCGGAGAAATACTTTGGTCTATTAGTTTCAAAAGTAAGTAGCGGACAAGGATGACTCTGAATTTTTTTGCTTCACAGCAAAAGTGATATTATACAAGAATTTGTCATTCGCTTTTATTTTAGAAAAACTTTCAATCGTGCGTTCGTTTGTCAGCTGCCTCTGCGCTTCTTTCTCATACCTTTTTAGAATTGCTTCTTTGCTCTATCATTCCCTAGATATTATTACATCACTATCAAAAGCGGAATACTGTTTCCTATTATTCTTGGCATCTCAGCATATATGGTTTCGCAAGTACCAAAGCCAGTTTCTTCCGTTTTTGTGCATGATGACTTCTCATGCCACATTGGATCGACTGCGTTATAAATTATATGGGCATTGAGAGCAATAATGTCGATAGTAATTGACATTGCTGATATTGGCCAATGCAAATTCGCTATTGCAGCTATGGCTCTTTACTAAGCCGTATGGGCAAATTATACCCATAACGTGGGAAAACACTTAATATGTCTTACAAATCGCCTTGCTTATAGAGCTCAAAAGTAAACAATTTTGTTCAAAAATATTTTGGTGATAAAGTCATTCAGTTTAAGCTCGACTGAAACTTGTTTTATTGGGTATATTTTATTTTAATGTAATGTTGAAATTACGGTAGAATTCTATCCACAGGTTCGTTATTCTCCTGAAATTACACACATAACAAAAGACTTAAGGTGCGAACCTGTGCCTAGATAGCATCGTTTGCTACTATACCAGATCGTTCAGAAAATACATATTAAAGCTTCGAACTCTAAGTACTTTAGTGTAATAAATGCAATACACTTTATTACAATAGAACTTCAGATTAACTACCGGTCATCATAGAGGCAAGCACTAAAACATCACTGGTAAAGTTAAATACGTCATCAACTAAAAGTGAAATATAAGTCTCTTACCGCAATCATTGAACTCATAACTTCCCTTTTCTGCCAAGTTAGTCTTAGGAACACCTATGTTGAAACCAAAATATTCTACTTTTTGGACACATGTCCTTAATACTAGCGTTATATTAAACTATGGTTCAAATTGGAGAATATTTTTTTTTTAAATGAAGTAAAATATTAAAATAAAAATTCAGTTGCTTTTGCTACATATTTTCGCTAACATAATTGACTTGGTTAGCTGACTTCAAGGCCTTGTTTATTTATAAGTCTTGTTGTTGATTTCTAGCGCAAGTATCTCTCGAAAGTCTTGGATGATATTCAGCTTAGGAAGCTGTGTGCAACAAATCGTCTAATCGGTCTAAATTAAATATTATTGGGTTCGAGAGGAAATACAAAATCACGTCTACATATTTCTCTAGCAAAAGATTTTTCTTTATAAATAGTAAACTTAATGAAAAAATCTGTGCACATGTTTACAATAATGAGGGTTTCAAACAATGTATGAATGCATTTTTCACAAAAATTTTTCTAACTTCACCTACTTGAGTTTCACGAAATAACAGTATCAAACGCAAGATTTGATTTTTCAAAATCAGCTGGTAGAAATGCATTTAATTATAAACGTTTTTCAGTTGTAAAATTGAGCGATTTTTCATCAATTTTGTCAAGTTTCGTTGGAAGACAAACTAATTTCGAAGTTCTGTCATCTTCAGTGTAATTTTTCGTTATGTTTAGTTAACGTCTACTGGTCCGGTATTATAAGATGTTGTTATTAGCAGAAAGTGAGTTAATTCGTGTTATAGCCGTTCTCTATGTAATTACCGGTCCTACTGTACGCGGTCTTTGTACTCTACTAATTTGGATAATTTCGCGGTTGTATCTGCGGTAAGTTTAAATATTGGTTCTGTATGTCGATGTCTGTGATTTTGCCTATGTTCTTGCTTTGCTATTTGTAAACAAATTTTAAGGGCTGAAATATTACTTCTAAATTTGTGTTCGTATTTCGTTTATTCGTCCGTCAAATGTTTTCCGTTTGTATATTTCCATATTCTCACGTGCGTTCAAGCGGCGTGCTTTCTGTTGCACATGTAGTAGTTTAGCAGTTTTCTAAATGTTTGCTGATTCACATTTATTGTTGCACATATGGTTTGCAAAGTTAGACTCAGATGTTTCGGTGGTTTTTGTATATATATGTGGGAGTGAGTTAAAGGGTTAAAGAGACGGCAACCACTCATGCGACAAGAGATGAATCGTTTGCGACAAAGACATGAAGGGCAGTTGAAAAGTAACGCGAACCAAGCGAAGACGTGCGACGAGACGACGTGTTTGAGCTATCTGTATTGCTAATCAAATTTCATTTTTGTTCAAATTAAATCTTTTAAATATATCATAATTCTATTTACATATCGCAAACTTAAAATCCGTTAAAATTGTTCGTTTATTGTCGGGAAAAAGCCGTAAGTCCAATCACGTAATACAAAACCTACATATATATATATTTTTATAGTCCGAATACTCGTTCGAGAAACCATATTCTTCTTTTAGGGTACGTTTGCCCTATGTAGCTTTGTTAACATTCGCAAGTGGGTTTTTTATATATCTTGCAATGCAAGTTGGTATTCTATTGGAAAAAATGCACAATCGGATGAATATTTGTACTGCGATTTTAAGCAAAAAAAAAAAAGTTCAAAACCACTAAAAATTGGGTTTGATCAGCAAACGCGACGATTTTCTTTCATAAAATTAATCTCTTAATCATTTCGATTAGAATAATGGATATTGCATATTAATTACTACATATTAAATATACTAATAAACAATTTCCCTCTTGTTTAGAAACTTGTTTGATCGTACGCAGTAAATGTATGTTTAATACATCATACCTAAATATTATTTGGAACTTATATTCAGTATTTAAAGCCAGTTAATAATAAGCAACTTATATATGCAATGAATGGAAGAGTGATACGTATTTTGGTAATTAAGAAAGTTTCTAAAATATTTATCGCCATAAATTATTCATATATAATACCTGAGATATACGAAACTAACATGAAATTTTCTATTAAAAAAAATATTTTACTAAGTTATTCCTATTTAATATAATGAATTTCATTATTTAGGAAGTAATCTTCTCACGCATCCTATACTATACTTCATATATATACATACTATATGTTTTTATCTGAGTATGCTATGTGAATGTGTAGGTGTTTTTGAACAATTTTAAATAGCATAACTTTATAATCTTATTGACTATATGTAATGCGGTGCACGTCAAAGAAAAAAAAAAGCAAGCATAGCGTAAGTGTAATTATTTAAATATTGCATATATTTTTTTCTATTATTTTCATAAATAATATCAGCATAGCAAACTCTTTTAGATATTGAAAATATTTTCAAACAAATTCAAATAAAAGTTAGTAAATGTAAAGCTCCTGCGCAACAAAACCTGCAAACATTGCAATATAAATGTAAAGGACGAAAGTGCAAATAAAATAAAAGAGTATAATAAATAATTTTTAAAAAACTAATACCGAATCTTTTTCTATGACTAACTCGAATCGCATAAGGTTTTAGAGATAGAAATTTGGTTACTCGCATTTTTTTTTTGGTAACACGTGCCAGATAAAAAAATTAAAAAAATATCCCAAAAATTACTCACATAAATAAACGTTTTGGAACATATTTAATTTTGGGTCACAAAAAAAAAATAAGTTTCAAAAGTTACACGGTGTTTAGTTTTCGTGTATTGGGCTTATAGTGTGCGCTAATTCTCAACAGATTCAGGTGCGTATTTTGCAATTTGTGAAACTTAGCACTGGCACTTCGAAGCTCTCACTTTCACAATAAAGTTTTTTATTTTGGTTTTGTTTTTTTGTTTTTTTTTGAAAAAGAGGAAATGTTTTCGTTTTTTTTTCTTCTTTTATCAGCACACACACACTACGGTGCGGTGCGATGTGGCGTTATGTGCCTGTGTTTGTGTAAAAACTAGTTTATTCTTTTGGTACTTACATTTGATCACCTTTTTTGGACTGCCCTTCTGTGGACTACCCTTCTGTGGTGAACCGTGGCGAGAGGCAGCCGTCTTCTTTGGGCTGCCACGTTGTGATTCTGACTCACGTTTGGTAATAGCCGGCATTAGCTTCTCACGTGTGGGTGATGGCAAGAGGGCACCCTCCTCAACATCTGTAAGCAGTGGAAAATAGTTGGATATCAGTAGGGAGTTTCGCAAGATGAGACTATCCTGCTGCCATTTTGAAGAGCTTTTGTAATGAATTTAAATGTCAACGAATTGGAAATGATCAAATTTTGACGCTATTGAAATTGAAAGTTATGAAATGAAAATGAAAATGAACGAATATTGGATGCAAATTGCGAAACATGATTTGGAACAAATTGTACTGTAAATGAAAATGTTTTTTATTTTTTTTTTCAATCAATATACCTGCATATATATTGTCTATAATTTGTTGGTGGAAGAAAAAAATTAAAGAGAATAAAATGGCAGTGAAAAATAAACGAAATAAAAACCAAACTCAAGTCTAAGAGACGTAAACAAGTTACAAAATCAGAAAATATTGTGACTGACTGTTGTTAGTTGAAATAAATAGAAAAGGAGTTGAGAAGTTTTAAAGTCAAACTTTGATTATAAATTGAAAAAAAAAAGTTGAAAAAAATGAAAATGAATGCACAGAATGAAGTGAATATATGACGAATAAGCTGATAAAATTTCTTCTGACGATGAGAATGTTTTAGAATTTATGTAGTCTACGTGCATTCCAGAGATATCATTTGATCTGGAGTGTAAAGTGGCTTCAAAATAGTATATCATATGTAAAAGTTAAGTGTGCTCTCTAAAATTCGATCTCCGTCATATAAATTTATGCCGTAAGGCTAGCTGGAGTTCTTTAGCCTTATACCTATAAAAAATGCTAGTGTCTAATTTCAACTACACGAGCACAACTTACAGTTTTAGTGGCAAAAGGAAGGAGTCCATTTTAAATATAAATTATGGCATACCACTAAAATTATGAATAAAATAAATTAAAAGATAAATGGGTCATACTATCCTATCCCTCTGTTAAGGTACAAAAAAATATTTGCCATTATTTCTAATGGAAGTTTGCTACAAAATATAGTCTAGAACTTTTATTATGTTTTCCTATAAATTTGAATTTGAAGCTAACCTCTTTCACCGAAAATTAAATTCCCTGTCGTACTTCGGCCTTTTTTTAGAACAGAAAATAAAAGACCAAGTCTTACGCAAAGCAAATTTATTTAGAAGATGGTGTCAAAAGAATAGCTGTGTGAAGGGATGGTCAAAATGAATATTTGTTTACATTTAAACCAAGGCGGATTAATATATGACGATAGCATCCCATGATCTAAATGCTTGTTCTTCTATCCCTATTCGATTGGTTGTTTTGCTTACACAAACAAAATATATTAGCAATAGTGGGCACATTCAGATTTTGGCATTTCACTCGCGAAATTACACAAACAAAAAACACAACAGATTAGCCATAGTTATCTTGCTATCACTTTCTATGTATCCATCATGATAAAACTTCCGATTTTGTAATAACAAATTGTTTACACTGCCGACCAAAACCGTTCAAATGATGATTTATGGCAAAATTATCAAGGCTTTTCGTTAATTTTATATAAAACGTAAATTTTATACAAAGTTCGTACTATAACAAAACTAATGTAAATTAATGTTTTAAACTTTATACACAAAAAAATCAACCAATTTTCATCAACACTTTTCAATGCATACCCAAAAAATTTCACACAACTTGTCTAAAAAATTCTAAAATTTTAATGAAAATTTTTTGAGTTTTGATAAATTTTATATTAAGTGTGTAGCATTAATTTACAGGTTTTTTGTATAGTATAAACTAAAGTTGTATATTAAATTAAGAAAAAAATGTCATAAAAAATTGCTAATATAGTAAATAGGTCACCATTCCACGGATTTTGCTCGCCACTGTATATTTGTTTGTTTTCTATTTCCTCAATTCGCCCAACTGATTCGCATCACAGTAACTACAAAGTGCATGTAAGTTGTGTGAAAAAACTGAATACTCCTTGGTCGTACTCAAGAAAAATTCACAGCAGGTGGCGCTATACGTACAAAACAACAATTTACACTAACAAATTCTACGCACAGTGACTGTACAATTTGCACCAAACACATCATTTTGGCATCACGTTCACTAAGCGAGTTCGATCAGCTGTTTGATCAAATTCAACTTATGTATGTATATGAATTCGTCTTGATTTTACTGTTACAAAAAGTAGAAAAAAATATATCTCATAAAAATAATTTTGTTTCTGATCCAAAAAATTGAAACCATTAAATAATACATTCGATTGAATTTAGTTTTTAACTTATTCCAAAAAGATACTTTATAGCTTTTTTATCAAAATTTTAAATTTTAAAAAGGATTTTAGTATTTGGAAGTACAGTTTTCTCATAGTTGCACTACCACATATAGCATTCGCACTCTGCTGCATTTTGACAAAGCAATTAAATAAACATTTTAAAACTATAAGTTTCTTGGCTTTTCCACCAAATCATAGCACGGCAAAGATACAAGGGTCATAAAATTCCAATTATCCGGTAATAATTTGCATACTCGCTTCCCAAAATCTTAATCAGAGTCTTGTAATCGAATATGAAGGTTCTTTGTTTTCCTTTTTTTATTACAAAAAAAGTACATCTACCTTTGTAGTGAGTAGAGAGAGCCAAGAACCAATGATATTTAAAAGCAGCTAGCGAAGTTTGCGATTTTAAGTCAAACAATACGGTTGTTTACAATATTTTGTATAATCGTATTTTCTCTAGAGTCGCATAAATTTCATATTCACAATATAGGAATTATACAGGGTTAAATAGTTAGTTTGTGATATTCTGCCATAAATAAAGAAAAAATAAATTTGTCAAACAATTTTATTTTTAATAAACGGAAAAATTTTAAGTGAATCATTTTTTTTATCGACAATAATGAGGATGCCATCAAATATCTGGGCTCCAACTCCTTTAACAGAGCTTTAAATTAAAGACCAAGCATACCAAGCATACCAAGCATTTATTTGTTGTACTACAATCTCCAAAAATTATTTTGATTTAAAATTTTAATAAATTTAAAAAATTCAAAGAAAATGTCGAAAAAGAAATGTACGTAGCCCGAGTTACTGGATTTATATGATGCAAGACAAGGTCTGGGCTGTGAAATTACAAATTTAACTCTGATTTACTTATCTCTTTATTTATAAATTTATCTCTGGATTTCCGGCATGTGGGGCTTATTATATAAAGAACAAGTAAATACAATTAACTCTACAATTATTCGGTTGGGACTTAAACGAAATAAAAACTAGTAAAATTGACTATGCAACTGTTTTAACTACTCGCCCTAAGACCCACTTTCTCAATGTTTAGTTAAAACTCCGCTTACTTAACTCAGCTTAAATTTAAATTTAGTTTAAACTATAGAGCTGCTGTTCAGTGGGAGTTGAAGGCCGACTTAAATTTGGCTATTTTGAAAAGCAACACTGTTGTTTTCTTTATTTAGATCACTGCTAGGCAAAACCCACGCACACACGCAAAATATTTTATGCTCGCCTAGGCTGCGAAAAAGCGTTGTCTCTGTCGAATTGTAGGTTTCAGTGAAATTAAGCAGAGAATGAGTGAAGCTGTAATATGCCGCTTTCGTGTACGTGTAAATTGCCGATCATGACTGTGGGAAAAATACGATTATGGTTGGCTTCGCGTGTTGGGGTCGAATTACGTGTTCAGAGAACGAGCTACTCGTGATATTTAGTATTACACGAAAAGTGAACGTGAAGAGCTTTTGAGAGCTCATACGCAAAAGCAAAAACAAAATACATGTAGGTGAATAAAAAAAATCAAATCAGCTGCTCTTATGCCATCACCTTCTATAAATTCGCCTTGTGTGAAACCATGATTCAATAATGAAAGGTTTAATACATAAACAGCTTTGCTCCTCACTCTTCACATGACGTCTCCTTTAGCTAAATGAGTGCTAATTCTTGGAAAATTTATGTATGAATTTTATCAAATATTTTTAAATAGTAGTAAAATTCATAAAAAAAAACCAACAAAGTTTTAACTCGCTGACATTTTTCCTGAAAACTGTGACAATTTGAGTAAGTATTTAATAAAAATATAAATATTTTATATAATGCAAATATGTGATTTTACTTGCAATTCATTAGGTAATTTGTTCATCTAAATCGTGATTGGTATACTAAGTGACAGTTTCCTTGCATCTTAGCCCGTTAAGCTCCGTGTCCTAGATCATTTTTATCTCCACCCGTGTTCGAGCGTGAGTTAGCAAGACCTTTTCTGTTCGCTATCTTTTTTATAGGATTTCTTTGCAAGGACCATTGGTCGTTGTGATCGAATCCCTACCCCTTTTCAACTTTACCCCTGTGTCACCGCTTCCTTGCCAAAGTGAGTGGGCATTCCGAATTTGCAGAATTTAAATTAGTATTTAAAAAAAAATCAAATATTTTGTAATCATGTGGAAAACTAAAAATCGATTTACGCCGTTTTGACTTATGTCGCGATTTTTCGGAACCGACCGAGAACCGAGAACTCTCAACAAATGGGACGAAGGGAGTTTGTGTGAGTTTTTATAAGAACAAAGAACTATACCACATGTTTTTTTAATTGTGAACTACAGGAATTTGATTGTACCAAAAATTTCATATAATTACCACTAGATGAAGAAAACTCAATTTTATTTACTTAATAACGATATTTGTTAATTAAAATCAATGATTGCATATCGAAAGAGTTTCCAATCAGAAGAACGCATCAAATATTTCGTAGACTACGAAACATATTTGGATTTTATGTTACAAACTTTTTTACAGAAAGGGATCACATTCTTCCCCTTTTTTACTTCCTTCGCAAATGCAACCTTTTGTGCGGGAGAGCTAGAAATTAGCTGTCATTATGTATCAAACCTTTAATAATTGAATCATGGTGTGAAACTATAAAAAAATCTGAAACTTTCATTCACAGAAAAACGTAACAAAACACATCATAGAAACCAAAGAGAAAACAGGTAAGTGAAAAGTGACGAAATAAATAAAAAAAAATGTCCTAAAAGAAATCATTTTTATATCCTAAGGTAGTTGAAAGAACCTAATCAGCAGCAGAAAAGTATTATGGGCGATTTCATAGAAAAGCATTCTCATTTGGCAAAAAATATGCTGCCAAATTGTGCGCAGGGTAAAGCAACTGCTTTAAGACTTTCTAATTAAATATATGTAGTAATTTAAAATGTTTTCTAATTTCATGTGTACAAACAATGAAATGACATTTTCGTGTTAGCATTTTTATTACAACTATTTTAGAATTTAGTGCACCCTGTGTTAAAATACGACACGCCATTAAACGTAGGTATCTCGTAATTCCACTATTATCGTGAATACGATCAGTTACGTAAACTATAACTATAGGTAATCCGATTGCTATTTCGTTCACTGAACACGTTAGTCGTTAGTTAAACTTAGTTTAACCGTGAAAAATTGGCAGTTCAAAATCTATCCCTAAAACTACGACGCAATGCCAACTGCTAAATGCTAATTTAGTGAGTTTAGTATGTCTTAACAGTAAATTCGATCACCCGATTTGTTTAGTACCATGCCTGAGTAACTGAGGTGACTAACCGTCCTACTTTTGGAGGAGCAATCCGTCTATTATAAGCGCTATTCTTCTCTAAAAAATTGGTATCCGAAATGTCCTCCTTTTTTATATATGTCTTTTTGATATTTATATTCGACGTTATATGAATTTTCGTGTGTGAATTAAAAACACTTTTAGGATATTTAAAAGCAAGATAGCTTGCTCTGAAGTAAATCCTACAATGCAAAATACAGGCAATTACGGAAAGGACGTTAATATCAAAGAAGTGCAGAAATAGTAACAAACATATTTTGAATATATTGAAGAATGAACTGAACCAAATGTTTCGATAAATAATTATCCTAAGCAAGCAAATTGAACATATGTTTATTTAAACTGAAATACTACAGATTTAAGTTAAACGACAATAGTATATTTGGAGAAGTTACAAGGCTGAACTTCTAACTAAAAAAATATATAGAGTGGCAGATCAATACATTGAAATTTATAAAAGATGGATAGAAATATTCAGCCATTTTAAAAACGAATATATTTTAACTAAACTTTTGTTTATTATTGTTCACTTTAAACTGTGCTGTCCTAACCCAGCAAATGACTTTTGAGCAAGTGAGAAATCTAGAATGATTATTGATACTCTAACTGCAGCACTGTAAAATTCAATATGAAGGATATATTTTGCTCGAGTATTGTTAGAAGAAGATGTATTGATAAAAAAATAGTTGATAAGTATTCATTCAATTATGTATTATAATTAAGCAGTATACAATTTAAAAAAAATATATTATTTACACTATTAGGTTTCTTATTTTACATTAATCGTGGTTCCAAGGAATAAAAGTATTTTTAATTAAATTTCATTGTATCCTTCATTTCATTCTAAATATGCTAACTACCTTAGCATAATGATAAATCATTTCATATAAATTCAAATATCCTCCATTCTGATTTAACTTCTCATTCGCATTCTTACCTTTACTCCTTTTACATACACAATATTAACTTAATTGTAAAATATATAAAAAAATTTTGGCAACAGAATAGCCCTCATTACTCTTCATTTGTATATGTATGTAGTATTTGAATCTAAATAAATGTAATTGTGTACGCGTGCGCATAACTGTATTATTCAAGTGTATGATAATGGAAGTGCATATGAGTTATAAATTCTATACCAGGACCAGTGGTGCGCTCCAAATGATGGCGTATATTGCTAAAACGAGCTGGCAGTGCGGAAATCTCATCTTTATTATCAATTATATGGGCATGGCCAGGAACTCGAGATTTTTGTGTGGCTTTACTTAATGGTATAGATTTTTTATTATTCTCCTGTTCCTTTTCCTCTTTAGTAATAGGTCTGTAATAATTACAAAGATTATAGAAATTTTTTGTTTGTTTTTGTTTTGTTTTTGTTCTAAATTTCAATTGTAATATTCAAACAAATATCACCTATGCACGGAAGATGCTAACGATAAGGCGGACAGCGAACTGCGCTTGGAAACCTGATCCCAAAGATCCCTTTGCTTCTTGTAAAGCTCTGGATCGATTTCTACACCCCAACCGCGGCTCTGGAAAATAAATTGCATATAATTAGTAAATTGAACCTAATTTTATGATTAATTTTCAGTAAGATAACTATGATAGGAGAAAATATTAAAATCTAATTAATATATGTAATATTACACTGAACAACAGTAATTTTCTAATAATTCAAACTTGTAGTCCAGCGCGTCTGAGTTTTTTTTATTTGCACCTATAGGTTTAAAGAGTCACAATAGGTATTTGTACCCCAAGTTTAATGACTTGAAGAGTTACGCCTTTCTTCCTATCTAAATTTTGCCCCACCACCATCTCTCATACCGCCACTTTTTTCTTCATTTTAATCGGATTTCCCTAAAAAGTAACAACTATGTAATATCTTCTAAAAATATGTAAAAATGGCGGACGGGGGAATGTGGCGGTTTAAGGTGTCAACATAAAATGTTCAAATTTTTATAAGAAACAATATTTCCTTAGGTGTCAAAGCTGTACCATTAAAATGATCTGAAGGATGTCCGCTTCCAGAAAAATATCTTGGTTACCCTTTTGCAAAAAATTCTAAATTTTGTTATTATGACATAATACAAATTGTTAAAGTCTTCGATAAAACAGGCACAAAAAAACCAGTTCTGTTTCTGAAAGGTGAAGTATGTTAGGGTAAGTTTTTCGGTGTGCTAACCACGAATCTGAGGTCTAAATTTACTCATCACCCTTAGACTTTTCCCCAGCACCCTTCATTGAGTCAAATTATTATTTGGATACTGAAGTTATGAGTCTTGTGAGCGAGGTCGATAACTATCATATTATAAAAGATTATAAAAGTCTTTTGATAATAATTATGAGTGAGAAAAAATCTTTAAGCAAACGATAACAATTGTTTTGCGACTTATATTATACAAATATTTTCATGATAATTATCAGTAGAACATTTTTTTGTCAATGATAACTATTATTTTGAGACATATATTTTACAAATATTTGCATAATAATTATGAGTGGGAACATTTTTTAAGTCTTCGGAAGATTTTTATCTTAATACTCATATGTGAGAAAAATTTTGTATGTCATTGATAACTATCAATTTTGGAACTAAAATAATAAAAGAGTTTTGATAATAATTATGGTCCGTGTTAAACATTATTTTGAGATTCATTCTATATAAGTCTTCTGATAATAAATATGAATGAGAAAAATTGCAAAATCATAGGTGACTATTATTTTGAGACTTATATTATAAAAGTCTTTCTATAACAACTACACGCATTTCACACATTTGATCCCGAAATAGTTTCATATTTTAAGATTTAAAAAGTTTTTTGATACTCATAATTATTATGGGAAACTTCTATGATATAAGTCTTAATATAGAAGTATTTTGAAAACTTAAAAATCAGTCTCAGTCACAATTCAATCAAAATAATAGTTATCAACGAATTTTAAAACGTTTATGACTTTTGATTATTATCAAAAAAAATTATATTTTCAGCTTAAACATAATAGCGATTGTAGGGTTACAAAATGTGTACCAATTTATAACAATTATCCAAAGACTTTTATTTTGATGACTGTTCTTAATATTCAACCAGTAAATAATTATTATTTTGGATCGCTTTAATTGGCATAACATTAATTTTTCAAACTGTACAAAATCTACGCCTTTAAAAAAAAAATATTTTAAAAGCATTCCCTACTTTCTACAATATAAACGAATATTTTTTGCCTTGCCGTCATTAATTTTTCAATTACGTACTTATTCTTACATTCATTTCATATTCAATATTTACCTTACCATTTATCTACTCACCTTGTACTCGCCCGCTTTCTTTCGCAACTCCACGACTTCCTTGAACCACAAATCCAAGTTTGGTTGCGAGCGTGGCGGTGCGGTGCCATTCAACAGCACCTCCTGCTCCTGCTGCTTATTGTCCTTATCCTTGACCGCTTCGAAACCAAAATTCTCCTTCTTGGTGATGAAGTGATTGGCTCGTTCCTGATCGAAAGCTTGCGATAATGGCCGTATAGTCATTTTTCGTTCGACCTTATCCACAATGGTCACTTGTCTGCTTAATGTGTTGCAAATTTTATTTTTTGTTTTGTTTTTTTGTTCATTTGCCGGTGGATTTTTGGATCAGATGTAATCAAGCATGTCATATTTTCCCGCAATTGCCATTTTTCATTTCCAATTCGATGGTGATTGTAAGGTCGCAAAAAATGCAAGGGTGTGATATGTTTTTTTTTTTTGTTTTTTGTTCATTTTGTTTTCGTTTTACATTTTAGTTGCGCATTTATTTGAAAGCAATGTGGAAATTGAAATTTGTATGCCAAGTCCACCATAAAATTCGAGTGATTTTGGAATGGCGTGCGGTGTGTTAGATTTTTTGTTGGCAGTTGGTGTATTTTAAGGTTTAAGTGTTGGCACAAACATACGTGTGTGTGTGTTAGTGCATGGAGGGTATGGACGTATGTTGGCAGTTATCGTAGAACGAGCAGCGGAAATGACAAATTGAAAAAGATACACAAAAAAAAAAAGAAATATGAATTTAAAGTCTGATATCGTACGAAAGTATGGATGGAATATTGAGAAAGAGCAAGACAAAAGGCTAGGGAATAAATGGAGGTGACGGATGATGATGACAACGATGATGATGTTGGTGATGGAATACATATCTACGGGTCAGTTAAAAAATGATAACTTTTCTCTCTTAGACCCTATAAGAAATATTTAAAATTATTGAAAAAATACAGATAACAGTTGAGTATACACCTTTTCCAACCGTATTTCAGAAAAACTCAAATGTATTTCAGAAAGTCGCAAATGTATTTCAGAAAAACACAAATGTGTTTCAGAAAAACACAATGGTTTTTAGGAAAACCAAAACGAATTTCAGAAAGAGATAAAAGTATTTCAGAAAAATGTTTTTAGAATATTTTTGACTTAGTAAGCTTTTGCCTGTGGCCATTTTATGATGATAGATTCATATACAAATTTAAACTCTTGTCTTACCCCATTCCCCCTTCGACCAACATAATAAAACAATTATAAACAATTGCGTTTTCTGAAATGCATTTGGGTGTTTCTGAAATAGATTTGTGGGTTTTCTAAAATACATTTGACCTTTTCTAAAATAATTTCGAGCTTTTTTGAGTAATATCAAATCAAATTAAATTTTTAAATAGTTAACGTGCAAATCTGAATAATATCAAAAATGCAGTTATCACTTTTATATCTTACACCACAGATATGTACAAATATATGTAGTGCATTTTTGGATGAAAATGAGGCTATGGTGCGGATTGTGTGATTGGGCAGTGGATGCTGATTAAAAATTACACATTTGATTGCTAACAGGTTTTTTTTGTTTTTGTTTTCCTCAACACATCCGCTGCCATCTGGAGTATGGAGAATTTCCACTCAAAAAAGTAAAGATAAATTGTAATGACATTATCTACAGATAGGCGTATGCAAATAAATGAATGAATGACTTCGAAGAGACTAAGAATATTTGAAACATGCCGAATAAAAACAAAGGGTTAACCAAAAATGTTAAGTACAAGCAAAATCATGTTGAAGAAAATGTGGTATAATTTTTGCATACTTTTCATGTGGTTTGCTTTCTTCTGCATCGCTAACCAGCGGCTCCAACTCATGTAGTGTAGCTGAAAGCATATAAAAATTTTTATTGTTGTTCCATTTTATTTCAGAGTCATATGCATTTATCTACAGTTTGTTTGACATTATTCTTATTATTTTTGTTTTGTGTAGATTATTTTGTAATGTCCAAATAGTACTATGTAGCAGAAAAGTTAAAGAAAATATCAAATCACATAATTCACTAATATTATTTTTTTTTTCTTATTTTAAATAAGTATGTAACTACAAAAACAAAAAAAGGATTAGAAACCTTATTATTATCTATTCAATTACGTTTATGATGTAGGCAATGGTAAAAACTTTCGCTTAGCACAAATATGTATTTAAGTAATGCGCATCTACTTCAGCTTTTTTATCACAATAATCAAAGCCCGATCAAGTTATTTCCATCTGTTTACTTTTCCCTCGATCATGTGCGTTATTTTGGCAAATAATTGTATTTTTTTTTATTTCGAGTATTGAATAACAGATGGCGCTGGCCAAACATAAACTCAGCGAAGACACTAACCATTGGAGATATATGTCAGCTAATGCCATACAGGATTGCAACTTTTCTATTTTAGAGCCAAATGACATAAAGCTATAAAAAGAGACAACACGTTACTTTTGCTTTACCCTATGATCAACAGGGTAGCCCATTCCCTTTTCAATCATTTACGTGTGTGGTCGTGGTCGAAAGGGTAGGCGCTACCCTGTTGAACAACGAGTAAAGCAAAAGTAACGCGCTGTCCCTCTTTATATTTCTATATTTTTTGGTAGAGCATATTTATACCCAAAAAGTCAGTAGTAGTAAGCGAAACAAACAGCGTAAGACAGAGAGAAGAGAGCTGTTATTTTTTGTTAGTAATCAATTTTTAAATCAATTTGAATTGGAACAAATAGTTTACTCTTCTTTAATGGTGGAATGTTTTAACACCTTATGGATAAAATTCTAGCTAACCAAAGTCAACACTAGGAGATCAAAATGCGAGATAACAAAAACGACGTGAACGTTGCGAAGGTTGCTACAAAGAGAGCACAAATAAGAACAAAAGAACTTCCGCGCATAAGGTTGTACTATCGACCAAATATTAGAGTTCCAAAAATTTTGAGAAACTAGCGAATGTGCAATGGGCACGCAGTCGTTCGGTTCTTATGGTAATGGAATAAGAAAGCATAAAAGCTACTTGTCCGAATACTGTTGAAAGTTACAACACGTCAACGGAAGGCGTAAATCTAGCGGACAAGTGGATATCCTATTACCGTATTGACTTCAGAACGAAGAAGTGGACCAAACGAGTTTTTTTGCATTTGATGAATCTTGCAATGTGTTATTCTTGGATTATTTAAAAAATATAATGCAATGAAGTGCGAGTTGATGGACCTTTTAGATTTTAAGATGGATGTAGAAGAATGTTTGCCCGCATGTGCTGGTAAGATAAGGCAAAGTTACAGCGAAATCGAAGACGATGGAATGAAAATAGACATTTACTCATCTGAGAGAGGAAAAAAACAAACTGATAAGATAGAATTCCATTCGTAAGATATTAATACTTAGTTACACATTTACTGAGGCCTTCCTGAGGAGTGTGTAGAGGCTCCTTTGGCTGCCTACGGACTTCTCCTGGACAGATGGGCTCTCGGTCGTCTCAGCGAGCGCTGGGAAATTGCCACGACATGCAGAATTGCAAGGACCCTCTGGCCGACAGAGGATCGCGGGCGCTCAAAGGAACTGACGATCCTCGTAGGTGTTTTGACTGGTCATTGTCCGATGGGTATCCATGCGGTTAGGCTGAATATAGTCTCTGACCCTTTCTGGCGCAGCTGTATGGAGGATGATGAGGTGAATTCATCTTTTCATTTTCTACTCAGCTGCCCTGACTTTGCGAGACTGAGGTTCAAGTGCCTAGGCTCGTACTTCTTTAGTACTCCAGAGAAGCTTTCTGCGGTAGAGATTGGTAATTTGCGTGACTTCTTTCGGGATACGCAACGTTTCTCCGGTTAGTCTTTCTTGATTCCGATTTACGTTACCGTTCATATAACAGGTGGTATAGAAATGGACTCCTCTGCTATGTCTAAGTGAGCTCCTACTGCTGGAAAATAATGGATTTTGTTTTACTAAAGGATAGACCAATGCCTTTAATTTAAAATTAGTTTCCTTTTTCTTTGGGGTACAATCTAAATGTTCAGCTGGTTGCACCCGACAGTGCAAAAAAACCTGATATACTACAATAAAAATTTGAGAAGAATAAAACGCAAAAAAAAAGTTATTCCTTTTTAGTTTTTCACTTATGTTAGTCCCGGGACTAAGGTGAATTTAATTCTCATTTAATTACCCTTATTTCTAACATCTAGAATATTCAATACCATTATCCTTTCTAATACTTTATTTGCGCTAAGCGAAATATATTTGGTGTCAAACATCAAAATGATAACTCCGTTTTATGTGATCGCAAAGACAATCTTTAGAGCGAGTTAATATTTAAAGTCAAACCAAAATATATTGACAATAATTGAACAAAAATTTTAAACAAAGCAAAAAATGGAGTTATCATTTTTGCATTTGACACCACGTACATATATCAATGTGTATGTCTTCTTTCAACAATTTTTATGTAATAAAAACAGAGCAATCAACGCAACAAAATTTTCAAAAAAACCAAACGAAATTCTTATTCAAAAGCTTAAATATTGGAGGAAAAGGCAGCGGCTTGAAATGAAATTTTGCGGCGTGAAAATTAAAAAATTAAACCCAATAAATAAAGCGCATAAAACACACAAATAATCTTTTTGGGGGCAGTGTAGCAGCCGTTGCGAACGTGAATAAAGGGTTCAAGAATTTCTTCAATTGCGCTTAGGTGTGCACACTTCATTAGTAGAATACTTAATTACATACTTAATTGGGCAGTTGGATGGGTAATTGGAAATGGCAACGCAAAAAATAAACAAGCAAAAACTATTGTTTTCATTTTTTTTTTTTGTATTGTATTGTACAATTGTATGTTAGTATTTATGTAAATGCGAGTGTTAGTATTGAAATATGTATGTATATATGTGTGTGTTGCTGATTGTTTGTATATTTATGTATGTTTGTCTGTTTGTGCACAGTGAATGAATGTCATTAATATAGAACGAAATTTCATCGAATAAATCAGGTTGAATTGAATTACACGAATAAATTAATGTAGTAAATGTAGCAAGTGTCTTTTGAGGAGAATATTTAGTTCAGTACAATCAGAAAACAAAAATAAAAATAAATAGAAATAAATTCACAAATGATGAAGAAATATATGCAAAAGCTTTTGTGGTTAGAGAATGTGCCAATCTAGCATTCATTCTCCGTCTCTCTAAAGCGGGACTGGATTTTTTCTAAACAAGAAAAAAAAAATTTATTTGACTAAAGTCTTGCTTAAATAAATCAGAAAGGAAATAAGCAGCATTTTCTTAGCTAGAGTAAATATTTTTCAGCAAAAGCAGCATAAATTTGGAATTATTAAGCTCAATTTCAAGTTAAATTAGGAAGCCAAGTTAAAGAGTTTAAATTGAACTGAAAATTAAAATTTTGAAAATTCTTTTTTTGTAAACCATATTTAAATTATCCTAACAAAAACTTTTCTTTAGCTGATATTAGAGTAGCTACTCTGAAATGGTTATATACATATATACTGAAATTTGAATCTGAATTTGAAATTTAATATGTTGATATATGTATATTTTTTGCATTTTTCTAGAGGTACCTAATGCTTTTCTTGCTATACTATATGGATTTGATGAATTATTTGTTCTTTTACATCGAAGCAGTTATTTAGCTTTCTGAGTATTATATCAGAAATATTTCTTTTTGAAATTCTGCTTCCAATATAATTATCAGAAAAGAACACTTTTACCTCGTGTCGAATCATAAATATATAATTATTCGGCCAATTTGGAAATTTAAGCAGGTATTTCAATAAATTTATTAACATTGTTATACAACAACTCACAAAAATAAATATGCAGTGATCATTCTCAATATTCCCACTTTTTGTGGGCAATTGTATGCTTTAAATTTTTTTATGAAATAAATCATAAATAATAAGTCAAGGCTTCAAACGTTATACAATATTCAAAAACAAAAAAAAAAAAAACAAAAAACAAAAAAAATGTAAGCAAATTTTCAAAACCACTATTTCGCATTTTTAAAAACTTCTCATTCTATAGCACAAAACATTTAAACTTAAGAAACCTAAATTTGATACAAAATTTGTGAAAATTCAACCCAAACCCCAAAAACCTTGACAACTTTTGTTCAGAATTTTTAGAAATTTCTCATTCTGTTACACAAACAATATAAATTAAAGTTTCATACTCTATACAAAATTCACGTAAATTAAACAAGTTTCAAAAAAAATTAAACATTTTATTAATCCGTTTTGCATAACCATACTTTGTATAATATTCAGGAAAATTCAACAAATTTTAAACAAAATATTATGAAATTTTAAAAAATTGTGTTTAGCGATTTTGAAAACTTGTTATTCTAAAACACAATTCATATACATAAATTAAAGTTTCATACTTTATAAAAAATTCACCAAATTTCAAAAAAAAATTAATCAAATGTTTATCACAAATCAGATGAATCACAATTTTATAAAATTTTTAAGAAATTGTCTTCAATTCCAAAAGCTTGTATTCAGAATTTTCTCAAAAAGTTTTTATAAAACTTCATACTTTGCACTCAGCGTATAAAAATTCACCAATTTTCAAAAAATTTTCATCAAATTTTCAAAATTTGTATCAGTATTTTTATAACCATTTTATCCGTTAATATATTCATATTATATAAATACAAATCGAAATTTGAAGCTTTACACAAACTATCAAAACTTGACATAAAACTTTGAAAATTTATACTCATGACTTTTCGAAACTTTTCATTTTGCAACATAAACCATTTAAGGTTTCAAATTTTAAACAAAAATTCAATACATTGCCATCAAGTTAAAATTTCATAATTTATAAAATATTCTTTAATTTTCAAAAAAATTTTATGAAATTTTAAAAATTTCTATCAGCACAAATCAGATGAATCACAATTTTATAAAAATTGTAAGAAACTGTCTTCAATTCTAAAAACTTGTATTCAGAATTTTCTCAAAAAGTTTTTATAAAATTTCATACTTTGCACTCAGCGTATAAAAATTCACCAATTTTCAAAAAATTTTCATCAAATTTTCAAAATTTGTATCAGTATTTTTATAACCATTTTATCCGTTAATATGAATATTCATATTCTATAAATACAAATCGAAGTTTGAAACTTTACACAAACTCTCAAAAATTGACATAAAACTTACAAAATTTATACTCAGAACTTTTAGAAACTGTTCATTTTGCAACATAAACCATTTAAGATTTCAAATTTGAAGCAAAAATTCAAAACATTGCCATCAAGTTAAAATTTCGTAATTTAAAATATTCTTTAATTTTCAAAAAAAAAATTTTCAAATTTTAAAAATTTCTATCAGCAATTTATGCAAGTATGTTTAGAAATTTTTCGGATATGCAGTTTTGTAGCTTTTGAACTATACTAGATAAATATTTTTGTGAGTAAGTGCAGTAATTGGAAGAACTGTTCTTCAAATCAATTTCGAGTTTCTCCGAGTCATTCAAAATTACTCCAAAAATTAACACATTAATACAGAACAAATAGAACTGAAGTGGATAGTAATTTTCTTCTTTTCAACCAAAACAGACCGAATATGGAGAATAGATCATCTGATTGAGTAGCCAAAGTGTTTGCTGTTTAACTAAAGATGATGTTTGAGAAATCTGCAATAATTAAAATTCACTTTATACTTGTAGGGGTATGCTTTACGATGATGAGCTCGATTTTTCTGTTACACTAAAATAGCACAGTTTGCTATTTTGAAGAGTGCTTCTAAGTAAACCCTTAAATACAAGGCTTTTTCGAAACTATATTAAAAGACATTCGAAGGCTGATAAAAAGCTGGGGTCTCTGACTTTTCTAACCGGTGCTACTTTCCATCTCACTTAACAAAAATAATCTCAAAATACAATATACAAATGACAAAACTTAATCTCATGAATGATGTAAACAAAATCCCCATGCCTTTCCTCACACTCTTGCAAGGAAATGAAATCCAACTAAAAATCCCTTAAATGTTTCAATCAATAGTTAATTAGGGACAATATCGATTCTATAAAATTATCAAATTCTCTTATATATTCGCATGCTCACACTATATTTCTGCTACATTTAAATTATATTATAAATAAATTATAATAAATTGTGGAACAAAAAAAAGAGGTGGAGCAAAGGAGAAATAGAGGTTGGATAAAAATATCCTCTCTGCAATGTATGTGAATAAATTTAAATATTATTTGTTCGTGAATTAAAGATTTACGAGTATCTAAAATTTTCCTTTACCCCACGTCTTTAATTTACGCCACTTCATTTCGTTTTATAGTATGTGTAAATGAAAAAGAATAGAGAATATTTTCAATGTTATAAACACTTCAACACTTACGTCATTCTTATCATTTTCAAACTTTCAACTTACTTTTTGTCAAAATTTTTTTCATTTAGCTATTACTTTTGAAAAAGTATATCTATGTATAGTAAATGCCTTATTGGGCATTACAGTAATTTCGTTCTATATAAAAAGGAAACTTTGTAGTAGAGAATTTTTTAGTAAAATTTTTAGTATCTTTAGGTATATAGATTGGCTGTTAGAAATTGTTGGCAACAAAAATTTGAAAGCAAAAATTCATTTTTTTCTAAAAAATAAAAAAATAAATTAAATTTATAATTACGGCTTATATGTTATTACTATGAGATAATACATAAATACGCATAGCTACACAACCAGTTAAAAATGTTAGAAAAATCAAGTAAAGAAGTTTGCTTTGAAAATACTATTTGAAAACAAAAAATGCTTTATGTAGTTTTTATCAATTATTTACCGTCCTATTCCAACGCCAATGGCACGACTCATCGCAAGACTATTATCATATGTAACTATTGCGCCAATAACTATAACTATGAAACAGCATAAAAAGAAGGCTTAAAACAATTTTGCCACATAATTTTAGGCGCAGTAGTTAAGACAACTGTCACGCGATGATTTTTGCCATTCCCATTGGAATTTGCCGATTTTTGTGCAATAAGTTACATATCCTTATGAAAAATTTGGAAAAAAAATAATGAGTTCTTTTTTAAATTTTAAATGTATCGCGTTTACTGATTTCAACAACGTTTTTTTTTGGCGTGTGGTTTGTTTTAACTTAAATATTTTATGCTACATATAATGTAATGCGTTTTTTTTTGTTTTTAAAATAAATACAAAGTGTGCCTCGATAAAAATTACAGGCCCAAAAATAGGCAAAATATTTGTTAGAACTGTTAAAGCAAATCGAAATTTTCATATTTTGCATACTTTTAAAGTGGCTAAAGACACTATGCAGAAACATGTACTCTTTGTTGAATTTCAATAATATTGGAGTACTTTTTTTTTAATTCGCATTATTTTTTAACCAACAGTTTAACGACGACGTGTACATAAAAAACTTGAAAATAATTCAAAACATTGTTAAACGTAAAACTACTACCGCGAACATTATCTATTTGTTGGCTTTAAGAGCCGGAAAATTTTCAAAATTAGCGTGAATTCAGAAAATTCATTCACTAGGAGAGAATTAGAGAACAACTATTTTTTTAACAATCACTACCAGCAATTATGTTTTGTTAAATCCTAACTTTCGAAATTGATTTTTTCGATTGAAGTGGCAATATATAAATCTGCGGTGAAAGTGAATGGTTGCGTTGGTATTTTGAATGTCATAAACGGAAAGTAATAGTTTTTCTATATAATTTTTTTCCTGATATATGTAATAATGGCTTGAAAAATATTTTGAGGCTTTTTTGGCTTCAAACCTTGCCAATCGTTCATAACATTTTATTAGATAGTTATTTGCGTGAAGGGCGTAAAAGTTCACAGAAAATAGAAAACAAATATGTATCCTTGAAATATTTAAAGTTTTTTCTGCTCCCCTCATTAGCCTTAACATTGTAAGTTATTAGAGCTAATAGCTAGTTATCATATGAAACTATTTGTTATTGTATTTTATATAGAATTTTATTCTCGTCGCACACAGATTTTGTCTGAGAAGACCTCTAGTAAAATTTTCTGTGAATTTATTTTCTAGAACATTTTAATCGTCTAAAGACTTTCTTAATTGGTATTTTAAGGAGTTTCTTGAAGGAAGGATCAAAATGAAAATTTTAGGTGACAGTTAATGGGTTAACATGTCCTATGAAAATTGTATTATGCATAAGTCTTATATTTTCATTTTACTCAGACATAAATGTGTATATGTAAAAAAAATGGAGCTGACCGCGTGTTTTATTACTGGATAGTTATAATTTCAGAAAATACTAACAAAGTCTGGGCGGATTTTAACTGATGCACAGTGAGGGGCTAAACGGCTGAGTATAACTTCCGAACAATAAATATGCCATACTTTAAAGCACTGCCACTTAGTATGTATATCGATTCATCTGAAAAGTCAACACAGACCACCTCGGTTTTCTCTCTTATATTTCCAGAAATATTTTTAATATCTCAGAAAAAGATCTGTTGTTCTCCTCGCCGTTTGCCGCCTTATGTTATGAATAGGGTTCAGATTTGTATGCACAAAACTGTAAGAAAAAAATATAGATTGGTATATACTTTACTCATAGCAATGGGGGTACATAAAAACACCGTCAAAAAGTATGATCACTCAAAACCTTAAGCTTGTTTTCTATTGTGTTACACTACAAAATTCCGTTGAAATAAAGCAAATTGTGGTTATCAAGTTTCATATGTTGGATACATTCATATTCATTCTTTTGAAGAATATATTAGTCACTACCCAGAGTGTATGAGTCTTCACGCAGCCGATTTTTACAAAAATGGGATCTTAACTTGCATCTTATTCTGTCAGGATCCAATAATAGTCCTTCCGGATCAAATTTAAAAGCATTCAGAATGCCTCTTAGAAGGCAAACAAGAACCTCTTCTATTGCCTTTTTTCCTCTAAATTAACCTTAAAATCGGTCATGTAGAAATTGTTGGGCCCAAACTTTTGTTAGGCTTTAATGTTGCGGGTCCAAAATTTGTGCACAAGAGTTTTGCAACTAGTCAATGGTAACTATAACCTTTTGTATACTTCTAAGGCCTTAAGACTAACCAGATTAACTGGCATATCTTTCCGTGAAGAAGGTACTAGGAAACGAACATTGAAATTTATAATAATTTCCTTGCTTTAGTACTACTATTTTCCAACTTGGGTAAATCTGTGTATAAGGGTTTGGTATTATTTGGTGAGGTTTATTTCAGAAATTATTGTCGTTAAAGAATTAGTTAAAGTTATATTTCGTAACGTTATCTCCTATCTCACTATCCTTCAACATGTTACGTTGCTTAAGCGAAATTGATATTATGGAATTTCTACTTATATAATAAGAGCTTCAGTTTGGGAGTTAGGCTGATATGGCTCAACAAACCTAACGACGGAGTTTATCTAAAATAATGCAGTACCACCATATTGAGCGACCAATATAATCGCATCTGTCTGTTTAATATTCTACGTGCTTTCCCAAGAAGCTTTCGATAAGTATAAAAGCTGTTCGTTACGTTATTTTCCATTTCCAGAAGGTGGAATTCATAAAATACTTGTTAGATACTATCTAAGCATAACCATATTACCTCTATAACTTAAATTTGACTCAGCTGAAAGGCAGAGAAGCGAAATCGATTGAAAATTTTTGTTTCTTTTAAAAGTGGATTACCAATAAAGATAATAAAGAAATATATTGGTGTTTATGTATATTATGTATGAGCACTCTCTTGTTTTTATTCTGCGACATAGATTTAAAATGTATTTCGAAGTTCCCACATTTGATTTCCATGGAATATATTTGGTTTATATTAGAGCCGTCGATTTCTCGAGATTTTTTGAGAAGCAGGGGTCGCTTTCTCGTGAATTCTTTAAAAATGTTCCCAAGGCTCGCACGCCGGGCTTTTGTGCTGTGTTTCAAACAGGGCCCGGAAAGAATATATTTTTTATTAAACAAATCACGACTTAGTCGTTATATTGCAGTTTTATTTTTTTTCGGTCACATTTAATCGGTACTTTGTAATTTTGATGTTTTCATCAAGTTTGATCGTTATTTTTTTTTTTTTTTCTCGAAACAATTTGATCGATATTTTGGGATTTTATGCTTTCCATCACAAGTTATCGCTATCCTTGGAGTAAAATATTTCCGATCAGATTTGATCTATATAATTTGTGATTTTTATTTTTTCAATCAAAAATAATCGTTACTCTTGAATTTAAGATTTTTCGATCGTATTTAACGCAAACAGATTGTTCGGTCATATACGATCGAAAAAATTTTAATCCGAGAAAAAATGTCTATTTTTCAGAGAAAAATATTAAAAATAACGACAAAATTTGATAAAGAAATAAAAATAAATTCGATTCGAAAAAATTTTATTCCGAGAAAAACATTTTTTTTATCGAAAAATAAATATCACAAAATAACGGATAACATTTTTTATAGCAAAAAATTTTAAAATTTGAACAAGAAATAAAAATAAATTCGATTATATTTAAATGAAAAAAAAAAACTAAAAAATAGGGATAAAAGTTGACACCAAAAGATAGGAATCAAAAAATATCGATCACACAAATATGAACGAAAAAAAATAACTCATAAACTCATAAAACGGTTATCTAATGATTAAAAAAAAAATTCTAAATCAAAATAACGCCAGATTTGCAAAGTTTAAAATTGAATTTTAGCCAATGATTTTTATCCGAAAAAATCAAAATACCGATTATTTTTGGTCGTTTGATCGCTGAATAGATACATAAATTCTAACCAACACATTCTCGTTCGCATTTCCTAACCTTAAAACTAACGAGCATTTAATTTTTGATCGCTCACTTTAACTATTTAAATTAAATCACTTATAAACAATCGAGTACATTTTTTTAAACTTTTATACACCTGTTATGTGTTAAAAAAGCAAAGAAATGAACTTTTTTTATTTCTACTTTAAACAATGATAATATAATTTGATTTGTAGTGCAGTACTCGACGCGACATTTCTCGCGAGAACGGAGATACCGTACTTTATCTAGAATTTTAAGGACACACTAATCTTCAAAAACAAATTGGTACGGTATTTGATACATCAATTGTATGTAATATTTTACACTGGTCCCAAATTGTTTTAATGGTAATTTTAAGGAAGTTATGTACATACATATGTACATATGTAGACTAAATTACCGGCCAACCGTAATCGGCTCCCACCATCACCTAACCTTCAACATTGCAATTGATAAATAATTCAGAACCACGGCACTAAATCCCATTCCTTAAAATCAGCGCATTATCTTACTCGAACAAATAAGACACTAATACCAATGCATATACTTGACTCACTTTTTAGTTTAACGGCACTTACTTTCGAAAAGACTTAAAACACTTTCTTTCATTTTCACCGCAGAATTGTTAGTATTGCTTTATGTTACATATGTACGTCTTAAATTTACGAAAGTTATCGAACAAATACTACGATTGCAATAAAATGATTAATTTCATGACTAAATTGATTTAGTTACTCATTTGTAAAATAATTGCTTTAAATTATGCAGGTTAGTAAATTAGTTTAAGAGAATTCAAAAAAAATTATTATTATTACTTTTAATTAAATTTAAAATATTAATTATTATTTTTAATTAGCAATTAGTGACTAGCGACAATTTAATATTGTCGCACCTTCTTTCTGATTTGTTGTACGTTTTTTATGAACCGTTGGCATCGCCGGTTGTGGGTGTTGCCTTAGATGCAGTTGGTGTTGCTGTTGTTGTTGGCTTGCTTTGAGCGCCCCCATTGATATTGATTTTCTGGGGTGATCCGCCGCATCGCCGGCCTCAATGCCCTTTATTCGTCGGACATTGGGCCAGACGAATTGCAAACGATATTCTGTGCTCAATTTTGAGATGGTCTTTTTGAATAGGCCATTTGACTCACCCGCCTGTAAAATATAAGAGCAGAGGGAGAAGAAGAAGAACAAGAAAAATAGAAAGCAAGAACGAGAAAAACGAGTATTTAAATGCATAAATTTTAAAATAAAAACATAAGTTATTATTATACAAATAATAAAAAAATTTTACAAGTGTTATTCCACAATGCAATCACGATGACACGACGACAGCAAGATTAGCAATATTGTATGGATTAGTAAAGGAAATGAGAGAAAAATGTTGGAGAAAAAGAGAGAGAGACAAAATACAAGTATTTTTGGTAAACTGTATATAAATTATGGCTAAGTTAGTTAGTCTATTTATTTACACTTACAAAAAAAAAACACAATTTGATTTAATATACAATACACTTTGTTACTCAATTGATATTAAATAACTGTACAAAAATTTAATGTACATATACTAACTTTAAATGTAACTGTAAATCATGCAAAATGGCACACTGCATTGACACAAGATATTTTGTATGGGGTTTTAATGCAACAATTTCGAAATAATAAAAAAATATCTAAGTCATGCAAAAGGAATGAAAAGTTCAAATAATGCGTTATGTAATTAGTTCATGATTTCTTCTCTATTTACAATATTAGTGATTTGCAGAAAATTCATATAGGGAAGGTTGTATTTATTTAGTAGATTTCAACATATAAGAAATAGAAAACAAATGGTTAGTTTGCCTTTCTTGGTCTACAAGAGTTCTACAATTATTATGTGCAGATTTTGAAAACAGCTAAGCAAACTTTTCTGGGGAAAAATGGTTATAACAGTACCGTGATTGAGGTCAATAAAACCTTCTTCAAAACCACTTCTCGTGAAATTACATTATAACTTTAAAAAAAATTAACAAAACTAAATGTTTTTCGAAATTTCGAAAAAGCAAACAGTCCCCTTATTTATGGAGCACGATTTCATTCATGCAGCTGCCTCGGCTGGTAGCAGCGCATCCTGTTAAACAAGTTTTCGAAGAACTTTGTGACAATTTCTGGCTCCATCTCACGAATGGATGTCTTTATAAATTGTTTGTCTAATATCGGTCCGTCACTAATGCCACCATTATCTAAGGATATATTGGCTTTTCGATTATTACTTGCAAATTTAAAAAAAAACCTTTCATGCAAATAATTGGACCAGAGAACGCAAAAGCATTCAAAGTCCTAGTCTAATTTAAAATAATCTCGTAATCTTGTACGCAAGTATTTTATTAAATGACATATCTATATGATTCCTAATTGATTTAGGAAATAGACGATATACAAAACTTTTAGTTTTTTCTATTATCAAGTTTACTTAGGAATTACGAAATGAAAAAAAAATATATCGATATATATTTTATCGATATTTAACAGTAAGGTATATGGAGAGTAAGAACTATCGATATTTTTACCACAAGGTATAATTACCTCAAGTGCTTGCAAAATATTCGATAGTGGAAAAAAATATAGATTTGGAAAGTATATTACGCACATTTACGTTCAAAACGAATCAATTTGAGCCTTCAGAAAACTTAAAAAATATCGAATTCGATATTCGGAAATAAAGATCGATATTTCGAGTTTAAAATATATCGACGTGCATATCCATTACTTTCAGAAAAATTTTCGATGTTTTGATAAATCGATATTTTTTATCAAAAAAATTATACTTTTTTCCACCAACTTTAATCAAAAAATTTCTAAATTTCTTAATAAATCTTCTTGATTTTCGTGCTTACTTTATTGAGTACTGAATCATACTTAAAAGTTAATTTTATAATGGTCGAAAGTATGCACATGTAAAGTAAATATTTATGGTATTTTGGCAAAACCATTTATCTCGACTTAGCACATATGTATCTTACTGGTAAGCTTCAAATTGCATAATTTTGATAAAACATTCTGCACTGCTTATACTCTCATTATTATTAAAAACGATTTTTCAAAAGAACTAAATAAAATAAATTGATTCAGAAAATCACACATATAACGTATAAGTAAATGCAAAAAAATAGTGTTTATAGGAGCAAAATATCTCCATGCACTATATATACAGTATTTACATACAAAAATTGGTATGTGGTAAATATATATATTTTTTTTCGAAAGATATACTCTAGAAAGTAACACCAAAACTTTAAGATTTTGCTCATACAGTCATTTCTCTGTAGATTTGCGCGATTCTAAGATAATATATTCTTAATCTATTTTATTCTGTCGTAATCTGCTTCACTGAATTTGTGTAATCCTAGTGTAAACTAATTAACTGTAGAGCAATACAAATTAATGCTAATAATCTTGTTCTTTGAACCAGCCCTGCTTGTTTGATCTCCCGTTTTCAAAGTGACTAACCAATTTTTATTAAGTAGGCATTGATGTTGAATGCATTTCAGTGTAGTTTGAAAAATCCAAGAGAATGACGTGACCGCGTGACAAGCCTTCCTAACCCTACTCATCATGTGCTATCGGCGATATTGTGCGCAAGACTTCAGTTTCTTATGAACCAAATGATTGGTCTCTCTCTACCTCTGTGGCTGCAGACCTGCCAATCGCCCACGAGCCAGATATTAATAGCACGAAAAGAAGATATCGCACCGAATACAGCGCCAAGTCTACGTTTGTGATCCTCACAAAACTAATACAGCTGTAATATTTTAGCTCAGTCCAAATTGGAAGGGCCTCTTCCAGCTATTCGAGACCAAAGGAGTTTTTGGCAGGGCAGTTAACAGTAATAAATTTGAAGTAGTAAAGTATTTTTTATACCAGGGATTCAGTATTAACACCACAAATGATATCAGTAAATGAAAAGCCACGGTCTTCTCTCGACGAACCAAAATATTGCTCTAAAATTATCTCATCGTCCGTGGACGATGTCAAACAAAGGTCTCGGAGAGAAATATTCTAGACAAGATCTCTGGTCGCGACTTTACGCTATTGACATCGTTAAGCGCATACTTATGAAAGTGCATAGCAGATTTGGAGCTGTCATAAGTATGGATGATGATAATCCGGTGAAAAGATCCCTTGACTCGGCACCCATAGGATGACTAAAAAAGCTATCGCGCCCATAAATACTTGGAAAGAAACAATATACACTGGGAGTGTAGCTATTATAACTGTGACAGCATTTTAAAGGAAAACAAAAACGATTACCGCAATATTTTGTCCTCGACCTAAATCAGCAAACGACAGTATGCCAGTTAAGAAAAAGGTTTAATGTACGACGGGTGACTTAAAAGCTAACGCTTGTTTCAATAGTGTTCTTTAAGGTTGCGATTTGTCAACATTAGCATTACTAGGTAAAATCTATTCGTAACATCAAAGAATATGGCAGTTTCGAAAATGTTTTTACATGAAATGTTTGTTGGATGTAAGCTATTTATATCATTTACTGTGATGGTAATGAAGAAAGTAACCAAAAATTCGAACAGCTCGAAAAACTGGTACATTTAAAAATGTAAATGTGCCCATAGTAGAAGACTATAGATTAGAAAAAAAATTGAAGAGACTTTACATGAATATTTTCATACGAAAAAAATAGTTCGTATTACTAGGTCCTAAAATACGCAGAACGGTCGACAAGCAGCAACGTATGGATGGTTATGAAGTTGTGAAGATTTTTTTTTTAGATTAGAGTTATTAAAATTTGCAAAAACATTGTAACCGTGGAAAAAATTTGGAATCGAGAGTATTATTCAGATTGCAGTTAAGATTTTAGGCGGTTCACAAAAAGGGGAAAAGCCCATCAAAGAAACGCAACATGTTAAATTCGGCGTCAATTATTGTGGCTATTATTTTCTGGAATAGGGGATATAAACTACTACTACTATTTTCTAGAAAAGTTGCTACATTCAGCAGCCAGTATTATGCTAATTTATTGGGTCAGACATATTAGGTAGTTATGCAGAAGTGATGAGGCAATTTGGCGTGCGGACACTGCCCTCGTTTAAAAAGTTCAGTTTGCGAAGGATGTGTGTGCGATGATCAAGAGTTTGCTTCCTTAAGGGGTAATACAGAACTCCACATGACAGTTACACGAAGATAGCTATAGAAAAATATTTAAAAAGGAAATCTGAAAAATACAATTTCAGTGGCATTGCGGCATTCTTTTCGTTTCTGTAAATTACGCTCACAAAGAGAGTAACAAAGAAAAGTAGAGGAACGAAAAACTATCAGAAATCAGCAAGTAAAGAACTTTTGACAGAATCAGTGTTATTTAACATTTCAATTTCATTCCCAAACACTAACATTTTTCAACATTGCATCATGATTTAGTGACTCACACAGTTTTTCTTTTATAAATTTGTAAAAATATGAAAAGTGAACGAATACACACTTGCCTTTTGTTTACTTTCCAATACCCATTTCAAGCATTGACAGCTATTCAAGTTTTTCCGCATAAAATTCCACTTGCTTAAACTGTTCATTTGCTTGAAGAGCGGCATATTAAAAAAAAAAATCAAAAACCTGAGAACAGCGGTTTTTTGGATTTCATTTTACATATGCTTTCTTTTAATAAACGAATGTCCATTTATTTACATAATACTAATTATATGTGAAATATGCGATTATCGGTCGATATATATCAAGAAAATGTAGAGTACGACGAAATTCACCCATTATTCTACTTCACTAGTAGTGCTAGTTACTCGTGAGATCATTAAATGAGCGAGTGATTTGCCGAAGTGTGCCAAATCCGAACCCACCTGTTCTGGTGTTTAGTCCATTCATAATCAAATCACAAACTAACTCAAACTGATTTCAATTTATGACCTTGTAATTACAGTGATATTTCGATATAATATTTTTAGTTTTCATATTTTTAACGACTTTTAGTATTTGCTTTACTAATTTAATAGGAGTCAACAATTCTAAATGCATTGATTTCAACGATAATGTTAAAATATTTTACACAATTTCAAACGATTATTTGCATAAATATATATCAACATTTATCGAAGCCCACATTTTGAACTAGTCGCTGTAAGAAAAAACCCCTTCATAATGGAATGTTGTGCAAAAATCACTTGAATATTCTATATGTTAGAGATGATAGAATATTTTAAGCTTGACGAAAGTAAAGTGTTTGATGAATTTGCATGTCTTAAAAGTTTAGTTACTGACCAAAAAAATTGAGAAGTGGAACAATTCTGATAAAGATGCAAATAAAATATGCGTTGTAATATTAAAATTAATTTCTTTGTTAACCATATTGGGTTTTGAAATGAATTCAAATTTAATTTTGTAATATTATGAAAAAACCTCCTTAAAAAATTCTTGTATATGAAAATTGTAAGCTTTATTATTACTACACTTTTATGATAATTTTTCAAGTAAGTCTTTTTCTTAATAAAACTTTAGTAAATGATTTTAAGTCGCTTTATGCCAAAAACATTTTTGTATGGTTGGATTCGATAACTTAGAAATGTTCTCATTTTTTAGCCAAAGAAATCTGGTAACCAAGTAATAAACAGTGCTTTCTTCCTTTCCTTCTGAAGTTTGTATCTTCAATTGAGTTTAATATTTTTCAATAAATTCTTTTGCGCTGTTTCGTTTTTACAATATTCATAGTACTAAAAATGCGTTGGACCTTTGCGTTACTCAGGGGTAAAACTAAGAAACCAAAAACAAAGTTGAATAGACCAGCAAAAGGTTTTTTTTCACCGATCCTGTTTTTATGTTTAAATTTGTGTTGTTTGAAACTGTTGAGAATTTTTAAATCAGAATTCTTTCTTAGTCAATAGCAATTTATTTTGTTTAAAGTGCTCTATTAGTTTAATAAAAAAGTGACGGTAGTAGTGGTGAAGATAACGGATTACACTCTAAAGCTAGAGAGTTAGACTAGTATTGTGTTCACAGTTTCCGCAGTTGTTCTGATACTAAATTGGATACCCAGCCATAACCGTTGGTATTTCGCTTTCTTCACTTCTACTTCGATAGATAGCCACAGCTTTGAGCAGCTTAATCTAGCTAGCAAATGTCTAAAACCTCAACAGGGGAATGACTAACGAAACTGAGCTGATTTCTATAAAGTGTAGGACTTTTTTTTGTCACATTTACTCAGCATAAAGTAAAAATGGTTCTGCTATAATTAGAGGTTAAAGATAACGTCAAAGTTGTAATTTTTGATACTTAACTTATCTGAATTTTTGTTCGGTGTTCATAGGAACAAAGTATATAAATAGCATGACTTAACAGCAGAATATTTGTAACATCGTAAAAGTGCAATTTCAACTAATTTTGCTGAAACCTGTGTTTGAATCATTCATATATTATGAAAGGTTAAAAGGAAATCACGTGAAAAGTTTGCAAAAGTTTATGCATATATGTAGTATTAAAAACATTGCTATCTCAGCGTATTCAAATGTGAGGGAAAAATGCACACATGAGTGTAGCATTACCGGGTAAAAGTCGAAGAATAAATTTTATAGCTATTTTTTAATCTGTGTATGTACATGTGCAACTACTACATACACAGTTTTTACCACATACGGCGAACACCAAATTCTCAGGCAAGTTTACCTTTCACTTTGAATTTTCATTTCATTTGTTAGAAAGTTTTCAACTCTGAATCACCGTTCGTAGATATCCATTGATTAAGAAAGTGCTAAAAAAGTATTTAAATAGCGACATCTTAAATATTGTAGAATTTATAAATGCAAGGAAAATAATTTCTGCCTTCAGGTAAAATCTAAACCGGTGGAACACATTTCTGGTTCAGAACTTGTAATATTTCGACGATTTCGAACTACTTTCTTATTCACGTCGCGATAAGCGCAATCTGTCTTCGTAGTGGGGAAGACTTAATGTCGAAAGGAAAATACAAATAATCAGTATGTGATATATTTTGATGACAAATTAATAAATGCTACAAGTGCGTGCACTCCGTCATCAGGACCAAAGCGTTTTACACGAACATTGGACAAATACATTTTAAATAAAATAAAACAGAAAAGACTACTTCGTAAACAATGACAAATAACCAGGCACCCACTAGACAAAGCTAAGCTGAATGAATTGACAAAAAAATTAGAATCGATGCTTGAGAAGAACAATGACGATAAGCTTCACAAATACTTGACCAGCTTGAGTCCCAGTATGTCAACCCAATACTCACTTTCGAGAGCTACTAAGAATCTTAACTGTATTATCAATTCGAAACTCAGATAGAGGCTGGGTCAGATATAATACAGAAAATGCCCACGTCCTCGTGCGACACTTTGAAAGTACCTTTTCAAATCCACTTGACCAACAGCAAATTGCGAAGTTCGGTTAAAAATTCTGACTTCTCTAAAATATAAAAAATCACCTGGTTTTGACTTGATTTCTGGAAGAGTCTTCAGTGAGTTACCTGACCTAGCCTTAATATACATCAAAAACGTTTTCATTTCTCGGGTGATAACTGGAAAAAATCCATCAGAGACAACCTCGTATCGATCCATAAGTTTCCTGCCGACGCTGTCAAAAGTATATGAAAAACTTCTAATCGATTGACTTAGCCCAATCTTGACCCAACAAAATGTAATTCCTACACATCAATTTGGATCCAGACGACAATAGCTCACAGTACATTACGTTAATAGGGTAATAAACAAAATATCAAAAGACTTAAATTACAAGAAATACTTCACAAACTTAAATCATTTCGACCAATCGACTATTACGGTTTGCAAAAAAGCTACATTAGTGATAGGAACTTCTTTGTAACACTCCAAGATGCTGACTATGAAATGCGCACCATGAGTGTTGGTGCTCCTCAAAGTAGTACTTGGTCTTCTACTCTAACTTATCTATACTCCAGATGATCCTGTTCCAACCATTGAACATTTGCAGATGACACAGTTCTGCTTTCTTCTAGCAAACATCTTGCCGTAGCTGCGAAAAATTTGCATGTCCAACGACATCCAGAGGTTGTTTAACTCTTGGGAAATTCAAATAAACGTAGACAAGACTGTACAAGTAATTCACACAAACCGCAAGATCAACCAACAGCAATTAATTAAAATATATGGTCACCCAATTAAAACTATCAATAAAGCAAGATACTTTCGTATTACAATTGATGCTAAACTTACATGGAATGCACACATAAACAAGAAGAGGAACGAAATAAAAAATTGGTTCCGACAATTGCAATAGCTTTTAGAAAAACAGTCAAACTTATCTTTAAGCAACAAAATATTAATATACAAGACTACCCATAGCTCCTGTCTGGGCCAATGGTAACCAGATATGAGGCACCGTATCCATAACAAACGTCGCACAAATTCAGCGTACTCAGTCAAAAGTAGTAGATGCTCAAAAAATTGTAGATCCTCCTTGGTACATCACAAATGACACCCTGCGTCATGAACTTACAGGCACGGTAGAAGAAACAATTCAAGAAATCAGCACGAAACATATTACAGACCTAAAAAGCCATTTCAACAATGAAGTACAACAAATACCCCTAGACGAAGGAAAACGTCACAGAAGTTGCAAACGATTGACAACGTCAGAACTACCATCCAGAGACTTCAACTAATTGATGAGATTGAATTAAGTGTAATTCTTTTACTGTTCCTTTCATTGTAAAATATTTTTAAGATATTGTCCTGTGTTTATTATCACAATGTTGTTTTCCATAAATCTGACATAATTACGCTATGCCTATATAGACAGGTGTAATAAAGGTGAAGCACGAAAAAAAATTTGTATGTTCAGAGTTGATTCTTTTTTTCCAAAATTATTTATTTATATATTTATTTGTTGGAAATGTAATTATAAATAACCATATTACCCTATGTAAGGCACTATCAACTAAGGCTATCGGCCTGAAGTCATTTTCCTACTTCATTACATGAATATTAAAATATTTATTTTATCTTTCTTACGAGAAACGAACATCAGTTTTTAAACTATTAAAGCTAAAATGCGTACAAGCTCTTTGCTCCTTCATCTATTTGATGAACGGAGTGAACAAAATAAATTTAAGTAAATTTAAAATGTAATTTGTTTAGTAGTGAATTCACTTATAAGGATATCATGAGCGATATCACATAAATGTAGTTCATTAAAGGGCATCATAAGCGATGCCATGGCGTCGGATAACTCGGTTTACAACGATTTTCATGTGCCCGTATTTCCGAGGCGATTTGAAAGAATGGGATTCCGATCCGCTCGGCCATTTTGCATTCGGCTGTGAATTACGCGCTTCCGAAACCCACTGTCTAGGTGGTTGGAAAGTTTTAGTTTCCAAGGCGCGTTTTTGGCTTTTGGGAAAGTACGGGATTCCGATCCCCTGCCTATATAATGGAGGAATAAACTCGAATTCTTAAATTTGTTGTGCACGCGATTGGATTTGTTCTGTGAAGTTAGGTTTACGAGATGGCTTCAAAAATGTTGGCAAATGTACAGGGTATCAAGTAATGACGATGGCACATACAGCGCTAACCTTAACTCAAGTTCGCTGCGGGAGATTTATCTTATATAAAAAGTAATAATTCGAACTAGATATGACTCTAAATTTGCTAACACCAAACCAATTCGATACAAGTGAATGTCTTGTGTATACTCAATTAGCTCATAAGCTCTACCGAGGCTCAGGCAAAAACCGCGCTACTAAAATTAAAATATTTATATTCATGGATCTTGTACTCAACTCCGCTATTTTATATCTCACTGCTGAATTTATTTCCACATAACACAGACTTCCTTCTCAATTTCGTTTTCAGTAAGACAGCAAAAATTTCAAAGCAGTTAGTGAGTATCATTTTATTGCACATTTTTTACGCAACTTAACTTAAAGATTTCAACACCACATCAATTTCTATCTATTGCATTTAGTAAGTATGTATGTAAGTACTAACCACAGCTAACATAAGCGCATACATATGTATGTACATATATAACAGTTGTATTCAAAAAAATAGTAGCAAAAATTGTATTGAGAAGTTTTGACAATCTTCTCTTCTCTAAATTAATTTCAATTATTTTTTTTTATTTTAATTAAGTAAATTTTATAACAAAAGCCATGTAAATCAATTTTTCAAACTTTCTAAAAAATTTTGTAAAATTCTATAAATGTAAATAATTTGCCATCAAAATATCTATCCCTTTACTATGAATTCTTAGAAAATTTCCGAGTATAAAGTTTTGTAGTTAATTTAATTTAAATTAAGGTTTAAATTTCAAGTTGTTAAAAATTAATCTTGATTTTTCATTATTTGTTTCTGATGGCGTTGGTCATCTACTTTTGTTTGAAAGCAAATGCTGAATACCGTCTGCAGAATAAGTTATTATAAAGAATTAACTATATTTTTATTAAAAATAATTCAACTAACTAGGGAGATAGAAAATTTCCAAAATGTGTTAATACAATTTGCTACTACTTTTGCGAGCACAAGTGTGAATATATTTAAAATGTGCGCTTTCACCAAGCGCATTAAGCAGAGGCATTCGACACGAAGATATAAGATGAAAATATTTCTGAGGCAAGTGCCTATAATGCTCGCACTTTCGAAATCGCAATTGCAACTATTGCCCTGCCCCTAAGACTCATACTCGTAAATATTCATGTTGGATTCCATAAGTGTATTTGCAAGTATGCTCATATCTTCTGAAGACGCAATTCATGGCAGCCAACTAGCGTGCATTTAGGCGTATCACCACTTCAACGGCACACATACTCTTACGATTTTATGCGAGCACATTCAATTGGCAATGTTCAATTTGCTGCTGTTATTTGTTGCCATTTTCGACTAAGGGGATAAGAAGGAGAAAGCGTAGAAAAGGTTGTTTGAAGAAAATATTGCGAAAGAAATGAAAAGCAATTGCGCCAATGGGAACTATTGATAAATGTTCAATCTCATACTCAAAAAAACCACAATTTAACTTTTCAGGTTTGCACACACACAAGGATGTACATCTATACATCTGTAAACGACAAAAATTTCAACTTTTTTTGCACTTTTCATTTTGAATAAGGTTTCGACCGACTATTTGATATACATATGTACAATATATACATATTTACATATACAGGGTGGGCCAAAAGAAACCAAGGGGTGTAAGAGTTTAATAACTTTTTCGTTTATTAATTTTTTTTTATTTTTTCTTTCAGATTATATAATATACAAAAGGGAAATTTTTTTACACTAAGTATGAAAAATGATGTCTCTTAAATTACCACCGTTTTCAGCTTCGCACTGATGGGCTATTTTTAGAGCATTTTCCATAACATCTTTCAAAACTTATGGCTGTAGCGTTCAAGGATTGTCTCTGGCTTGTTCACATAAACTCGCTCCTTCAAATAATCCCAAAGAAAATAGTCGGCTGCTGTCAAATCTGGCGATCGCGCTGGCCAAATAATTTCCGAATTTCTGGAAATAATTCGCCCTCCAAAAATTTTACTTAAAAGTGCCATTGTGGCTCGGGCAGTATGGGCAGTGGCTCCGTCCTGCTGAAACCACATACCAGGTCTGTTTTCAAGAGCAGGACGTAAAAAATTTTCTATCATAAACCGATACCGCTATCCATTTACGGTTACAGCACTTCCATCTTCATTCTCGAAGAAGTAAGGCCCAATGACGTTTTCAGATGTGATCCCACACCATACTGTACACCTGATGGGATCCAATTGGCGTTGATGAATGGCTCTTGGATTTTGAGAACCCCAGAACCTACAGTTCTGCTTATTAACAAAGCCATTCAAATGAAAATGAGCTTCATCACTCATAATCAAATTTTTAATAAAGTTGATTTCATTTCTGGCCAACTCTTGAAATTTAACTGCAAAATTTAGACGTTGCCGATGATCTGCGGGTTTTAATAAAATAAATAAAATTTAAAAAAATTAATAAACGAAAAAGTTATTAAACTCTTACACCCCTTGGTTTCTTTTGGCCCACCCTGTATATATATATACATACATATTGGGTATATAACTTAATTCGAGCGGCGGCTTAGCAAAATTTGAACGTTTATTTAAGAAAAACATGTACAATAGTATTATTCAAAGTATTGCCCATCTGAAGCTATGGCTTTTTCCTATCTTTGTGGATCCCATTCCAAAAGAACTGCGCCGGCTTGGCAGCCAAGAATGAACCAAGGCAGATTATTGATATCCTGCTCTGTTGTGAACCGTATTCCAGTGAGGGCGTTCTGCATCGATCAGAACAAATGGTAGTCAGAAGGAGCAAGGTCTGGGCTATAAGGCGGGTGGGGTAAAATATCCCAACCACTGTTTTCCAAATATCTAGTTCTTAACCGGAATAGCAACGTAGGGCCGAACGTTGTCACGGTGGAAAATTATTGCATCGTGTCTGGTCGCATATTCCGGGCGTTTTTCGGCTACTGATCTCTTCAAACGGATTAATTGTGTTCGGTAGCGATCTCCATTGATGGTTTCGCCCGGTTTTAGCACCTCATAATACAGCACACCTTTCTGATCCCACCAATGGATCTATTTTCCATCACCAGTAACAATCCGATCCAAAAATGGCTTCCTTTTGTGGCGTTCCAGCAGCATTTCGGACAAGCAAAAACGCCTTTCGACATCTCTCGGCTTGAGTTCATGTGGAACTAAATTTCCTTGCTTTTGAATATATCCAGCTGCTTTTAAACGTTTTGAAATGGCTGCTTGAGGGACACCCAAAGATTCTGCGAGCTCTTCCTGCATTTGGCAATAATTTTCTTCGAGCAATGCTTCCAGTTCTTCATCTGCACACAAAAACGAATTATATCTACAAAAAATCATAACTCCGAAAAAAAAATCTTTGCTATTGGTGATTTATACTGATTGTAGCTCAAAGTGTCTATTTCCCGGTGAAAAAGTTTCAAGAAAAAAAAATACACTTTTTGAGAAAATAAAAGTTAAACAAAATTTTCACTTTTTGTTTATTGTTAAATAAAAAATTTCAAATAATGGAAATCAATCATTATATCATACTATCTTAAAGTACCAAGAATAACTGACATTTTAGTTATGGGCATTTAAAAAAAAAGAATTCTCACTGTCAACTTGAATAATCGATTTTTGTATGAAAAACAAAATCGCGTTTAATTCGGCCGAAAAATTTTTCCGAGCCAAAAGAAAAAATACGTGTCTCATTATTTGGACCAACAAACAATGTATTTGAGTTTGGTCGAAATTAAAAATCATGCTTGTACCTGACCGGTTGTCTGGAAATGGAAAGCATCAGTAACTTTCCAACGTATGTTCGGAATATATTGGAACGATGGAATACATACAAGTTACTCCATCTCTTAGCAAACCGCACGAATTAAGTTATAGACCCAATATATTTACATAAAAGTGTTTTTAAAGGAACCGCAACAAATTATGTTCTAAACGAACAATAATATTGAAAATCTTACTGAGGTTTGCTCGATCTATTAGCTCCTTATTGGAATACACTTAAAAATCGTGCTATATTTACTATGATTTTATACGTCTACAAAACCTTAGCTACGAATGGTTGAAGTCAATGAATTGTTAAAAACAATTTCATTTATTTTTATTTTTTTTGTAATTTAATAACTCCACGCTAATATAATAATAATAGAAATGCGACATTTTGATAGGTTCTTGTAACTTTTCTTTTGTTTATTTCCTTCTTAATAACTTTTTATAGAAGTATAGCTCAAAACAGCAAATAAACCAATATTTAAATTTGGTTGATACAAAAATTAGACTAAATCACAAAATTTTCACAACGAGAACAATTTTTTTATTCAAAATTTTGAGAAAAATTCCAAGTATGTAGTTTTGTGAGTGAATTTTTATTTATATTGATAAAAGAATGTAAACCTTTCGTAAGCAAAGTATTAAAAATCAAAGCAAATTTTTAACCACATGAAACTTACTTTTTATAAAATCTATTGAGCCATAGAACCACAAACTTAGAAGAAGTTAAATACACATTTTTTTGCTACGAGAATTTCCTTGCATTTTTCAAATTTTTGTAGAAAATTTAAAATGTTCATTTATAAGATGTTTTTATGTCGAGAAGACTGTTATAAAAAATTATTGAAAATTAAATAAACCAAAAACGGTTACCAAAACTTGTCTACCACTGCTTATGAATGATATTTTTGCATAAATGCTTTGAATCTAGGAAAATATTTGAAATCTAAAATATGTTATTATTTATTTATGTATATAAGAGTTAAATTTTTTGGTAATTGCAGCGAGTAAAATTTTAAAATTTTAAGTTATCTTGTGAAAATAATATTACATTCGGGGAGGCAATATTTAAAAAATTTCTAAAGTAAGTTTGGTTGAAATTCCTTTTTGAAAAACTTCCTTCAATATTCGCAGACGAATGAGACAAATTTTGAAAGGTTTCGGAAAACTAAAGGGCATTCAGTGCGTTTTCCATAAGACACGACTTTATAGAAAGCTTCTGCTGTGGTCTTTTCATTTTCACCAAACAAATTATGAAAATCGGAATCTCTAGTTCTCTAAACTTACGCATGTAGCTAAAATGTTTCAGTTTATAGGAAATTTAAAGATCAATTGCCTGAAAATTTAACCGGGTAAATTTAAGAAAAATGATTTCTCATTTTAATGATTTAAAATGAACAATCGTCATTCGTAGTTAATAAATAGTCCGATTGACGACAAAGTCGCTTATTTGGAAAAACTGGTCGTATTTTCTGTGCACTTCCCCCCGGCCGTTATTAAGATATACATACATATAAATAATTTGTACATAAAAAAAAATGTCTTCTCCTGAATAGCAAATAAAAAATAATAATGTTACAAGCTCACAGTCAAATCCAAATTCTCAGTACGCAGATTTTTTCTGTCTGATTCGACATAGTTGAACAACTTCAGCTATGTCTTGAGGAAAGTTTTTTTTCTCTTTCACACATGAAGAACAAAATAGTTCGAATTTTTCGAAACCGGCCCAATTCTGAAACATAAATTTGGTCCACTATTACTTATGTGCTGATATTGAAGTATCGGAACAGTATTGTTTAGCTAATAACCCCCACTTCTTTTCTGTTGAGTATTCAGTAGGGATATAGTTACAAAATCTGAATATTCCCATTCATTTTAGAACTATGTGCCCTTTTATTGCACTAGACTTGCAAAAGCACGCTCCAACTCGGATAAAACTTCCTTTAGTTGCAAAAGCAACCCTGTAGGGATCTTTCATGAAAATGTGCTTGGTTTAGTGCTATTTAAGAACACAAAATAGCTGTGCAAACAAATTTAAAAATACTATGCAAATTAAAACCAATTAGGTCTAAAAGTCCCATGTTCTTTCTTCCGCCTCATTCACAATAGCTTAGTTTTTTCACTTCCCAACACTGCATCTTAGGTCAGGTTTCTGAGTTAGTGTTGTTGCTTTTAATGCTACTTCTTGTCCTACCTAGTGTTCTTTTGTAACTTTGTTTCAAAGAAACGAGTCCTATATAACAACTGACGAATGAGAAGGGAATATATTTATATGAGAAAACACTTAAAATTCAGGCAGTATGTATTTCTATAGAAAATGTTGTTAATTTACGATTAATACAGAATTATTTTCTAGAAACAACTAAAAGCTTCACTGCGCATTGAGCAATAATTCCAGTAGCCCTGTAAACATCATTGCATGTTCGGTAAATTTTTCAGGCATTGGTAGCTGAACTGAGTTTCATGACATTTTCTGTACCGAATAGTATACTCAATTTGCTAATACTTACCTCAAATACTGTTGGGATGTGCATATACGATGTGTTAATAAAACTTGAAGCTACTCAGTGGCTATCTATGAACGGTGAAATACCAAGAACTTTGTAATAAATGAAATGAATATTGAAACCGCAAAGTTAACCCGCCTGAAAATTTGGTGATAATCGTATATTTTAAACATTTTAAACAATTTATGCATACAACTTCACAAACTTTCCATGTGGATTCCTTTTACTCATTGGTTATATATGTATGAATACTTTAAAAACCACTTTCAGTAGAATTAATTACAAACAGTTTGTTGCCAAATTAAATTTAATATGAAATTCTAACTAAAGTTATTTTTCTTAATGCTGAGTAAAATTTGTCCCACACTTTATAGAAATCAGCTCAGTTTCTTTAGTCATTCCCTGTGTTAAGGTTTTCGTCATTTTCTAGCTAGATTAAGCTGCCCAAAACTGTGGCTATCTATCGAAGTAGAAGTGAAGGGAAAAATCAACGGTTATGGCTGGGTATCCAATTTAGTATCAGAGCAGCTGCGGAAACTGTGAATACAATACTTTAGAGTTTGATCCGTTATCTTCAACTGTTACCGTCATTTTTTTTATTAAACTAATAGAGCACTTGAAAAAATATAAGTTGCTATTCACAAAGAATTCAGTTTTAAATATTTTCAACAGTTTCAAGCTAGACAAATTTAAACATAAAAACTGGGTCGGAGAAAAAAATCCTTTAAAGGTCTATTCAATTTCGTTTTAGGTTTCTCAGTTTTTTCCTGAGTAACGCAAAAGTCCAACGCATTTTTAGTACTAAGAATATTGTAAAAACGAAGCAGTGCATTCAGATTTATTGAAAAATATTAAATTCTATTGAAGATATGGACTTCAGGAGGAAAGAAAGTGGGCTACATGATGTTAAATGAACTGATGCACGATTTCAGTATATATTTTAATTCATCGGATGATGACGGAGATACGCAAAAATGTATCAGCAAAAACGAGTTTTTGTGTAAGCAATATCTTTAATTTACATTTTAAAATCTTTTCGTTCTTATTTTTTATGGCGTTGGTGGAAAAAATAACTTTAATTTGTTACTGGATGTAAGAAAAATAGATATGTTTTGTTTATTTTTTTTATGATTTTTTTATGAACGAATAAAACTTTAAAAAGTTTCATTGACGCTGAACAAATTTTTGTTTATGTCTTTTTAGCTCTTTTTTATTTTGATTAGTATTGTATGGAAAAAATCTGCAAACCAAGGTAATTTCATCATGATCTACGCCGGATATCAGCGTGGCTTAATAATAAAATTCATATCTGAGCGGTTAGTTGTTAAAATCTTTCGGTTTGTTGCTGTGAAAAGTTAAAACCAGATTGGCAAAACATAAAAAAACAATTTCTGCTGAGGAAGGATTTATTTTAACTTTGAGGTAAGTAAATTTCTTTATATATAAATTGTTTTAAATACATAGAATTTTCAAATTAAGATTGTTTGATTATTTGCAGCTCATAAATTTACTAAAAAAATTACATCTTGTATTTTGTATGTATTATCTTTTGATCGCTCACCGCTCAGCCTCTCATAGTTTAAATTTATTTCAAAAATCATGAATTACATAATTCTGTAATATTACCGTGAGCTAAGTCTGTTTAGAGTTGAAGCACAGTTTTGGCTCAATCGGCATGCCGTAATCAAAATTGCGTCACTTGGAGTGAAGAAGAGAAGCTATCAGAGATTTATGACGCAATTTTTTTCCAAAAAAAAAATCGGTGAAGTATAAAACAAAATATATCAAGTAAATAAATCTTTTCCTTTTGTTTTATTGGCAATAATATACATTTTATTTATCAAGCTTATTTTTGATTCGAGTTGAATAATTTTACGCTTGATGTATTTGCGATTTTTTTAATATTTTTTTTATTTGCATAGTTGGGGCTGCTTTAATTCACAGTAATTCGCCAAGAGAACTTCGACAAGGGAAGTAGCAAGGTGTGTGAAATCAAAAAAAGGATATTTACAGATATCTATATGCAATTACATGAACAAAAAAAAAAGCATAGGACTTAAATGACTCATGCAATACGAGTTACTGTCTAAATAGTAATAAACAAACAAAACCCACTGAACAATATTATACAGCTAAAAGTATTAAATTGAAATATTCAGTACATGAAACAAACATTTACTTTTCGAACAATCTTTCACTCACATGCCTTGCGGAGGATCATGCTAGTATAAAACTTAAAAATATGGTTTTGCATATTTCTATCGGAGTTTATAATTAAAAAGTGTTAAATTAAAATAGATTTCCACCAATATTATAATTCTTATTTTTTTTTAATCTACTAAAGTGTCATACATAGTATATTTTAACATTAGCAGTTTTACGACGCTCAGCTTATTTCAACTAGATCCTAGTAATTGAAAATCTACCCAATCTCTCTTATTTTTTCATTTGATCAAACAATACTATGAATACTGGGCTGTTAAGACAAACTTTTACGTAGCCCCATAGCAGAATTCGATGGGCCGATCGATGTATGAATTTTGAGAAATCACACGGCCTTGGAATTGTTCGCGCAATAGAGTTATTTTTCGCCACTTTTTGTGGCATATTGCGACCTCCTAAGACCTCAAAAGAACAACTAGTATAAGATTGAATCGCACGGCTATAGAAAGTGAATATTCTGACCGCAGAGCTACACTGCCATCGGGAGCAGCAACGCGAGTTACGCGAGTAAGATATCGGCAGTTGAAGAAAAAAGAAAAGCGTATCGAGGTAAGAAGAAAGTTACTGGCACGCGCGAATGTGAAGATAATGATATATTAGCCAACAGAAAATGGGCCCTTAAATTTTCGCCGACGATGCGGCGAATTACAGAATGTTTTACGGCCGACACTGTAAAAATAAAAATGGGGATAGCTAAATGGTGCGAGCCAAGCATTGCCGGATAAGATGAAGATCGCGTAAACTAAATCGCTGTTTATGGTACTGATATCCAGTGGCCTGACATCCACGAAGCTACGGAGCAATAGTTACGATTTTGAAAAAGTAGAGGACCAACAATAATGTTAGCGTCGAAATCCAACCGAGAGTCTCTCTTGCAAACAAATGCTACTTTGGACTGAGTAGAAAAATTCGCAGCCGATTCCTCTCTTGACGAACCAGAACCACAGAAGAGTGGTCGCTATCAACTTCGAAGAAAACGGCCCTCAGAATGTTCGAGAGAAATTTTCTCCGAAAAGTTTTCCGACTTTTACGTTTTTGCGACTTCGTATACCGCAGACGATGGCACGATGAGCTGTTCGAGCTTTATAGCGACGTAGACGAAGACATAGTTCAGCGAAATAAGATTGAGCGTTTCCTTTGGCTAAGTCATGTTGTGGGAATGGACGGAAACCCTGCAACCTTGAAAGTAATCTCAACGCGATTCCCACTGGTTGTGTCAGAGGAAGAGTAAGATGTCCTCCAGGTTGAAAATACCAGGGGGAAGTGGCGCCAGTTAGCAAAGCAAAGGCAAGCAAATGCTGGCCTATTATGCTGGAGTCAAAGCGAATTTGAACAAGGCGGTAGCTTAACGCAAACAACTTACGGATGCCATGATAAGACTGAATAAAGAAATGAAAGCCATCAAAGCGACTTACATAAGAAGACATTTGTCTCAGAAAGAATCGAAGAAGAAGAAATTAGCTGTTTAAATAACTCTGTCTTGTATTAGTTCGCTTTTGCTGGAACCTGTTCAAATCGTCAAGACTGTTTCGGCGCCAATTAAGAAGAAGAAGACCTGCCTTGAGTCGATATTTTTCAGAAAGTCTTCGAGGTAGCCAGTATTATGTGGAAACATGATATTAGGGAAGTGAACTACTCTAAAAAAAGATCTAAAAACTGCTTAAAAAAGCAATGTTTGTATGTATATGCTCGATATTTGACACAGACAGACCTAAATCGAACATGACATACCTTTCTAGTTTTAATCAAAAATACTACGGAAATGCATTTCATAAAGAAACTGGAAATTAATTTAGTTTATTTTTTCAATCGAAGTTCATCAAAATTGAACGCTGAGTATCGAAATTCGTAAATTTAAAACACTTTTCTTTCAAAGGTTCTGTAGCTTCATTTGTCGAAATAAGCTGGGCGCTAATGCACTTCAATTTGATTTCTACTAGTTTTTCCCCCATTCAAGATTGTCTGACTGACTTTTCATTATTAAACCTACAATATTAATTTTTATATTCATAATTCCTTATGTATGTACCTATGTATATAAAATCAAGCGAGTATTGGCCTAAGTGTTGTTTTCTGCATAACATTAATGTAGGTATCATTGCTTATTATTTTAGGATAACTTAATTGACTTAAGATAATACTATAGTAGATTAAGGTATAGAGTATAGAAGCCATATATACACATCTAAAGTATACACAAAGGACAGCGACACAGAGTTAATATATATTAGATTTATATAAACATACGTACAGTATATGTTACACACCATAATGCAAATAATTTTGTTTTTTTTTTTTATTTATTCACACTATAAGTATTTAAGTTTATGTACTACAGTTATGTTACAACATAATACCTTTAGCTTAAGCAATATTATTATATTTAGAGGAAAAAAATATAAGCATGCCTCTAACAATATACCTGTTTTTTAGCCGTTCCATCAACTTCCTCTGGTATGGCATACGCACGTCCATTGGGCACTGCTGGCGGTCCCTCGGATTTACTTCGGCGTGATGGTGTACCACGTTCTTCAGACTGGCAAATAAAATAGATAGAGAGATGAAACGTTTTGTTAAAACATATTAAGATTTTTTATAATTGATCAATTCGTTTAATTGATTTTGAATAAAAGGTGAGAAAAAGGAAAAGGAAGAAAACGAAATAAAGCACAGTATTATCAAAACAAAGCAATAGACCACCACCTACATTTTATACTACGTACACCTAACTCCCTTAAATGCTGAAATTCATTCGCTTTGTTCGAATATTTTTGAGCAATTCGTGTAGACTATAATGGAGCAAGTATAACAACGCGTCAAAAAAAATTGTATGGCGCTCGGCGCAGACAATAGTTCTGCTTTCGTATTCACTATCCAATAAAAACCAGCAAGAACTAGTAATAATTTTACTGGATTTTTACTGGATAGCGTTTTTGTACGCCAAAACTTTCAAGAAACTAGCAAAGTTGGGGAAATTGAGGGAGCGAAAATTACAGCTGAACTTGCAAGTTTTACTAGATTTTTACTGAATAAATTTCTACTAGCAAGAATTTGCCAGTAAGATAATCAGCTGATCGAAATTATTCAGTTGATCACAAGTAGAAAACAATTATTAAAATTGTTAACTATTTTCATTAAGAAATGTGAAAAATAGAAAAAGTGATTAAATGTTTAAATGTACAACAAAACAGAAAAAACTTGAAACTTCTTACAGGTTTTGCGTTTTTGTACTTTCTTGCAAGTTTCTTTCATTGAGAGCAACAATTTTGCTAATGCTCTGAATTTAGTTAGCAAATTATTGGATAGTTTTTTACTGGAGAATACGAAAACATAACTAATGTGTTTACACATCAAACTTGTAGCGTTTGCCATGGTAAAAAGAGTGCAGAAGGTGGCCAAGATTGTGATATATGTAGCTCTTACCCTCTCTTGGAAATTTCGACAGAATTTCTACGCCACAACAGATTGTGTTTATTCTTTTCAATATTTAATTAAACATTTGTTTAACAATTATAGTGTGTATTCTTTCTAACGTGTATACCAACGTGTCTTCTCTCATTGTTCTCTACCGGTAAATCCGGTGTGACGTCACAGCCAAGTTACTCTCCGAATAAAAGCGTTTTGCGAACGCAGTGTGCGTACGCCACGAGAAGGTCGCGCACAGGCACGGCGATGTTGATTGCATTTTCTGGTTATCTTGTTTTCTGTCACCTGTTGGATTTATGTGCGAGAAAATTTTTATCCGAAAACATGGTTTTCAGCTCAGAACCTAAATAGATAAAGTTTATTTCTATTTTAATCAGGCTAACGGTCTTGATAGAAGTAAGATTGTACATAGTACCGAGGTGTTAGCTGCATAGGGGCTAACAGATAGAGGACATGGTTAGGGTATATCGGAGGATCGACAGCGGACAGTGCAGATTCAGATTGATAAAATTTACTGAAAAATTGAGGAGGCTACAGGACGCTATATACTCGGCAAGGTGAAGTGAGGTTGGTCTAGCAAGGCCAGTATTTTGCTTGAAGTGTACGATATTTACTTTTAGGGTTGTTGCGGCGCACGAATTTGTGGACAACACCAACCAACCCAACTATGTCGTGGCTAGCAACAGGACATTCCATGTCAACTTAGCCACAATTGTTACACACCATAATATTAATCTCAAATTGTAATGGTACCTCACTATTGGTTTCTGAAGTATTGCTACAAAAATTTAAATTTTCAAATATTCATAATTTTTGAACGTTGTTTTCTCGAAATTTTTAGTCATACCAGTACTCATTCGATCAATAGCAAAATATAAAATATAATTTAATTTACTGTATATTTATATAGGAAGAGCAAATAAGGGTTGGAAAACAAAAGATCGAAAAAAATTCCGGGGTACTTGCTCCCTCTTCCACAACATGGTATTTGTTTAATATAAAAATAATAAGACACACTTTACCCAAAAAATATTTTTTTCGATTTTAGGAAAAAAAAATCCTTAATTTGTAATTCTTATTTTTTTGATTGCATTAATCGATATTTTATGACTTTTTATTTTTTCAATAAAGTTGTATCATTATTTTTTAATTCGTTTAAATTTTCTTGATCAAGTTGGATCGAAATTTTTAAACCGTTGTTATTGGATTTGAAATAAAAATCAAAAAATATCGATAAAACATGATCAGAAAATTTTCGATTTTATAATAAAATCGTTAATTTTGTAATAATCGATATTTTATGATTTATATTTTTTCGATCAAGTTGTATCGTTATTTTTAAATTTTTATAAAAAAAAACAACAAATAGTAATTGCATTTGAAACTATTCACATAATATACGCAAAAAAAAAAAATTTTTGGCGATGGCAATAATAGCAACAGCAACAATTTTACGAGTTATGTTTTATAATTGAAAAAATACAAATCACAAAATATCGATGAAACATGATCAGAAAATTTTCAATCCCAAAACAACGATTAGTTTTGATCGAAAAAATAAAAATAAAAAATAAAAATATCGATCAAATTTGATCGAAAAAAATAAAAATTAAGATACGGTCAGATTTACGTATCATATGACGTAAGGATTAAATAGCTATTTCCGAGTCTTATTTTGAATGAATTCTTCCCAAAGATTTTTTTATCCAAAAAAAAAATTTAAAATAACGATTACTTTCGATTCCTGTAAAAATGTAAACATTTTGTGAAAAATCGGTGGCAAAGTTAATTTATATATTTTTTTTTTTTATTCTTTCGAATCGGACTCGAAACTTTTGTAACCGATATCTCAGAAACCAAATCGTATGTGACATTAAAATTTGGCATGAATCCGTTTTATATACGTATATAGGTAGTACTTCGAAATCAATTGATCGAATAATTTGTTATAGCTAAAAGATCGTGGATGGTTGGATTCGCATGGAATACCGGTGCGTATTTGACCTAAATCGGATCATTCTAACTATTGTAAACAAGCCATTCAATTTAATGCAAAAATTGTGGTTTCCGTTTTACTAGACCTAATATAAGGTCAGCAGTATTTTATTTTTCACAAACTGCTTTGTCGGTTTTGCTATATTAAGTAATTTTTTCGAGATGTTGACCTACTTAGTTTTTGGTTTTTATTAAGTTGTCATAAAACATATCCTAATTTTAATTTTTCGACCTTCATTTGTTCAAGGCACCCCCTGAAATTGTATATAATAGAATTGTCCAAAAAGTTCTTGCAAATAGGATCAAATTCTTTTACAACAATTTTTATCAAAAGTCACAAACAAAAGAAACGGTAAGTCTTGAGAGAGGAGTTCAAAACGCTATTTTAAAATATCAGCACACAAATTATGCTACCGAACCAGACCAGCCTTCAATTGAGGTACCTAAATATATAACTGCATGATATATTTTCGCAGAAACAAAACTCAATTTTTAGTTTTTCACTTTCAATCGCTTACATGAGTGAAATATTAACATATGGATGTGCATTAATATTCATACATATGCCAATGTATGTGCTCATTTAAATTCGCCAAAGCTTTTTGAAAAGTTTTACGACTGCATGACTAACTGTGTATGAAAATTCTAGCATTAAGAGCTCATTAATTGCCGTAAATATGCGCTTAGAATATCAACAAACCATGAAATTAAAATAAAATTCTAAATTCAAAAAAAAAAATGTCACCGAGTGAAGGTAGCGGCAAAGTGCTTAGCAAAATGGGAGAAAAACAAACTGGGTTAATACAAACATGTGTACATAGTGAAATGCATGTAAAAGTACATGTACATGTATTTTATGTGGCTTACGTTTGAATTTGGACAAATTTAAATTAGTGTTTTCACAAGTAAATAAATTGTATTTACCGAATTCAGTTTACCGCTATATTTACAAATAAACTTAACTACATTTTTATATGGCATTAAAAATTTACCAACTACTTATCAAGCACATACGAAAGTGGCACAAACACATATATATAAACATTTGTGCTTGTGTTAATGCCTTTAAATGGCTTTAAAAAGGGACATGGCAAAAACTGAAATCAACTCTGATTCATACTCGTACAATAATCGTCCTTGTCAAGGCGCATCTCGTCGCGTCGCACTAACCAAGGACACAATCGGCTGTTGGCGAAGCACAGACAATGCTAACTACAATTTGTAAATGATAGGCGAGAAGTATCAAATATATACATACATACAATACATATGTAAATAGAGAAATAGAGCAATACGTGGGAGATAATGGATATCATATAAATGTGCTTAATAGAAATAGGCGTTGTATGAAGAACCCCATAAAATGGCTGACAATAAAAACTGATTGTTTTAACAATATTTGTGTCGACAGCAAAGAGACCGAGACAAAAGATTTTATAGCACTGTTTTCACTAAATTTTATATTTCCATATAAATGACAACGATAATTGTAGTTGTTTATGCGTTATGAATTTAAATGTTTTATATGCCTACACATTTATATCTATATTTGTATTACTGAGCGTTTACTGTGATACTGTATTGAGCCGGTTGCCTAAAATTTAAGTACGGTGAATTAGGATTTTTCCTTACAAAACAATGCATATAACAGTGAGCTAGTAAATCAATCCAGACACCAGAGTTATTTTCGACATAGCGCAATAATGCCTTATGGAAATTGATTGTACGAGGGTTGCCTTTTATATTTTGCACCTTCGCAACACTACATGTGATTAGCTGTACTTTGATATTTTTATCGCAAAGTTTGGTATTTTCTGGCATAAACTTGCATATAACGTTTTCACTTACGCGTTTTATTTGTGTTTATTTATAGTGAGTTTAAAAATTCATATTGCCTAAAAATGGAATTAACCCGTGAACATTTTCGTGCGATGATTTACTACGATTTTCGACGTGGATTATCGAGACAGGAGTGCATCAATCAACTTACTTCTACTTTTGGTATTGAATCACCACACTTAGCCACTGTGAAACGATGGTACAACGAGTTTCTACGTGGCCGCCAATCTTAGCAGGACGAATTTCGTGAAGGTCGTCCAAAAACGGTGGTTGTGCCAGAAACAGTCGATACTGTGCGTCAATTGATAATACTCGTACAAGATCATCATGTGACATATCGCGAGATAGAGGCATCCTTGGCCATTTGTTCTCGTTGGATACCGCATAATTTGACAATCGCCCAAAAAAGGACTCGTGTCGATTGGTGTAAAGAATTGGTGTTGAAGAAATTTAGCCGCGGTGGATCAAAGCACGTCTATGACATCGTAACAGTTGACGAATCTTGGAGCTATGCATATGAGCTGGAAACAAAGCAGCAATCGACTGTATGGGTGTTCCAAGACGAGCCTAATCCAACAAAAGTTGTTCACGCAAGAAGCACCTCATTTCCTTTGAGTCGCCTGTTTTTTCGGAAAATCTGGTCATGTCGCAACTGTTCCACTAGATAAATTTAAAACGATCAATTCTGAGTGGTATGCAACTATTTGTTTGCCAAAAGTTTTTGGTGAATTAAGGAAAACCAACCGCCGAAGACAAATCATTCTTCACCAAGACATTGCGAGCTCTCACGTATCGATTCACACAAGAGAGTTTTTGAGGACTCAAAAGGTCGAATTGATGGGTCATCCGCCTTACAGCCCTGATTTGGCACCTAGTGATTTCTTTTTATTCCCGAACATCAAAAAAAAAATGCGAGGTCATTGTTTTTCAACGCCTGAAGGAGCTGTAGAAGCCTTCAAACAGCTCGTTTTAGAGGTATCCTCTTCTGTGTGGCAAAAGCGCTTTGAAGTGTATTGACTTGGATGGAGAATATTTTGAAAAACAATAAAATTATTTTCCTTAATATTTGGCTGTGTTTTCATTATTAGGCGCAAAATATAAAAGGCAACCCTCGTATGTAAATTTTAAATGTTTGGGTTTCACTAGTCAATAGTCCGTTGAGACCTAGAAAGTCTTTGGAAATGCATGGAAAAGTTCAAAGGCTTTTTCTTTTGCGTTTTCTAGAGCGATATTTCAGCAGTAGTGCTCTCGTTTTAAGGCAGCTAATATTTTTTTACTTACCAACCCAGTGGAAAAAGAAGTAGTAAAAGTCCTCTGGAAAGGAGAGGCGTTCTTTACCATCTGCATAATTTCCTTAATTATTTTTTATAAGAAACGAACTCGATCGCAGTGCGCTGTCCAGTTTTAGGGAGCACAAGTTATCTAAGTGGATATTTTTTATGTTTATCGGTCATTATTTACTCAACACTGGCCAAGAAGCGGTACATAGCAATTGCTTAGAATCACTATATATCTTATAAAGTGAAGACATGACAAATTTTCTTGTGGGAATACAAAACACACTAACATCAATAGCTGTCATTTTACCTAATGGTTTGGTGCCAGTTTTGGGCAAACTTTTTCAGTTCCTTAAGGCCCAATGCATTTTATTTTTGCAGTTGTGTGAGTTAGGGCTTTGCTATAATGCGACACATAGCATTGCATTTAAATATTTTCAAAAATTATTTCCAAGCTGACTACACTATTTCAGGAAAAGTTTAAAATTTGTAATAATACCCAAATTTTCTTACATTGTCTAGTGCCCGGAGTTAACCTTAACTTAGTATTTATATTTAAATTATAAATATTAAATATTCTAGAGTTCCTATTATTAAATTTTTCCTGAGGTTTGTTGTTTCAATTGATTTATTTGTCATCTTCACTCCATTACCAATTAATTGGTTTTTGTGTATTAATCAACAGTTGAAGGCTGAACCTGCGACCTTTGCGCAATCTCAAATCCCTCGTCCTCTCATCAACTCAAACCTGCAACAGCTTCGCACTCAGATCTCCACATCCGCCTAAATCTGAAGCATTTTCACAAATAAAGGGTGTTTTTTTAGACGTATGGTTTTCAATGAGACAATATCTTCTTCGATACTTGATTTATACTCAGTTTGGTTTGTCATTTGCCAGACCATCAAGTGCATTGCACGTTCGGTGCATGGGCCCAAAACGAGATAGCCACCGATCCCGATGTCCACAAGACAATTTTTGATCAGCGATGAAGATTTGTTTTGGTTGAATGGGTACGTTAAAAACAAAATTGTCTCATTGTCAAAAAATTACTGTTTGGTGTGCTCTATGGGCAGAGCGAATCATTGCTCCATATTTATTCAAAAATCAAGCCGCCTATAATATTACAGACAATGTGGAACGCTATAGGCATGTGGCTTGGCCTCCAAGATCGTTCGATTTAACACCGCTGTATTATTTTTTGTGGGGTTGTGCGAAGTCGCTTGTCTTAAGCTTGGGACGATTGACGCCTTGGAAGAGAACATACGGCCCTAATTGCTGCAAAAGTGATCAAAAAATGCCCCCCTCGACTAGAATTTACTCGTGCCAGCCGCGGCGTCAATTGCCCGAAATCATCTTTAAAACATAATGGCAAACCCTTATCTTTATAATAAATTTAAACTCTGGCCCATAATGTGAATTTATATGCGTTTTATTTCTTCTTGAAAACACCATTTATAAATTTGTATGCTATTTCAACTGTCTACGCTACGACTGGAACGTACTCAACGAACCCATATGCGTAAATAAACCAATAACTAAAAGCCTCACTTCAACGAGTTATCTTCGAGACAAGATTTGGATTCCGAAAGAACCTTAGCAATTTCCGGCATCCAGGCCTAAAAATACGTTATCCATTGATGCACGATTACATATATTTTTAAATAAAAGCAAAAAGCATTTGAGAGCCCAGTTCAAATTATTTACGGTTCACACTGATGAAAATTTTCGAGCCATACTAAGAGATCGAGCGTTGAGTGATTTTGAAGCTGCAAAATTACTTAGAGAATACCCCAGGAATGCGATGTACACTAGTAGTGCGATTCACTAACTTATTTTAAAGATATTCGATTGGTTAACTCAACTTAACCAAAATTTTAACGACCCTGCTATTCTGCAACCATTTTTTAACGATTTTCGCATTCGCTGAATCAGCTGTTGATGTTAGCTAGTCGATGACCGAAAACTGAACGACAACAAATTTGATGTTGTTAACTCAATCGAGAAAAGTGAAATTAGTGATTTCAACTTAAATAAAAGACAAATTTAAAATTTGGTAATTTGTTTTCTAGTAATTAAAAAAGGGACATTAAATAATGTCGTTTGAATATTCGGCATATGATTTATCACGAGGCAACGAAGGATCGGCGTTTACTCGGGGATGTCGATAATCCCTTTCAACAGAATTTCAGAAGCTGTATCGGTTAACTCCAAACTTGGCTGAATACCCAATTTCTCAGCTTAATAACCAAACAAGAGGCTCCAGAATAACAGAAAATTCGACTGAGAAACAGGTAGCTTGTGTAATCTTTAACCCTGTAGGCAATTTTAAAGTTTACTTTTATATTGGTAGGTTCTAGCGGCTTTGAGATTATTTGCAACTGGTGTCAATGCTATCAAAGACCTGTAGACGAGCAAAGGGAAATATCCATGAGCCAGATATTCGTAAGCCAGCATTCATCGGGTAACGGATGCAATCAATGATTCGTTGTTTCACCAGAAAGTGAGGTTTCCTATGACCCAAGTGAAACGCCAATCTGCCAAAGAAATGTTTGCTTCGGCGTCGTCTCCCTTCGTGGGATTCATATCAATTTTACCACCAAGGAATCATGAGGAGGCTTATGCCAACCACCACATCTACCATTCAATTAATATGCTAATGGTAAAAGCAAACTTTTACAAGAATCCATGTATAAAAACGGAAATATAGTTTGGTTTTAATATATAGATAAATGATTATAATTTTAAAAAAATTAAATATATGTATGTAAATCCTAAATACGCTGGAGCACAACGCGAAGTTTGAAAACGAGAACCATGGCATATTTGCAGGTGATTCCGCATATTCCTTGGAGTCGAGTTGATGACTATTCTAACAAAACACTTAGAGAAGAGTCCGGAATTCTGTTACAATGGAACATTGCAATAAATATAAAGAATTTTAAGTGTCTGTAGTTTGAAACAAACTAATATCTACATATTTCACTTTAATGAAATATAACAAAATCGTTCAAATTTATATTTGGCAGCAGGCATTCGTTTGTTTTTTCTCTATTCCTCTTTGTGCTTTTCGCTTATTTTGACATTTAGTTTGAAAGAGGTGCCACTCTTTATCACTTTGAATAAAAACATCGAAACAGCTGTTAAGTGTCGTTAAGAATAAGTTAGTGAATCGCACAATCGTTAGTGCAAACGGCAAATATTACTGTCAAAAATAACAATTGTCGCACCGTTTAAAGTTAGTGAATCGCACTACAGCAATCGTATTCAGAATGAACTTATAGTCATTTGCTATGACTTGATATTAAAACAGATTAACGATAGGATCAACAATTTCACAGCTTTCACGATCTTGGCAGATGAGTTTTACAGACAATTCGGGAGTCGAACAAATTTCAATTTATTTAAAAAATGGCACACATGCTTGTGAAGATGGTTGGGAACTTTTATACCGACTAAGCAGTTTACTAGAAAAGTATTGTCAGATGTCATCCTAGCTTTTTTGGAATCATCGGGGATATACTGCAAGTACTTTATCGGCCAATGCTACGACGGTGCAAGTGCAATGAATTCGCATTATTTTTATAGAGAACAACATTTGCCTTCTCTTTGACTAATTATTCATCTGAATTTTTACTTTGTGACTTTTATTAAAAACTTACTAAGTTTAATTTAAAACCATTCCTATCTTATTTTTGTGTTTCAAACTAGCATAAATTGTAGAACTACCCAAAAGAACGTATAGGGGTCAAATACCCCGACAAACACTTTAAGTTTCTTTTAACTTTTTAAAAATGCTATTCCTTTTTCTTTCGTTCTTACTGGTGATCTAGATTACTTTCCAATGAGGTGCAAGACGGACAGTAGGTATTTTTAACATATTCGATTTTGTGGCGCTTAATGCATGTGTTTTATGCCAAAGTGTAAGTTATGTAAATATAAAATAATTTATGTGTTTTTTTTCATTCTAAAGACATACACAATAAAATAAATTATGTTTTATTTAAATCTGGCCTCGAGCTCAATAAATTAATATCTAACTAAGCAATTGATGGTAATTAACAACAACAACTAAAATTTATAAATAGCTAACTCAGATTTACATTTTCAATTTCAGATAGTTTATTAACGCTCGATGTTTGTCCGGAGTTCTGTTAAAATATGTGGGCCCACAAATTTACGCCGACTCCGAACGGCATATGATTTTTGTGAGAAACTTTTTCATGATGGAAATACACTCGAACTTTTGTCAGTGCCTGCCGAGAGGCTACCGATATTAAAAAATAATTTTTCAGTAATTTTTTTGTTACTTAGATCCGGCCATAAATTGTCTTACTGCAAATACAATCGACGCAGAGTTTAGTAGCCCAGGCTATGTAGATTTGTTTTTTAGCATTTTGCTTGAATATTAGGAATTTTTTGAAGTTTGAAATCAAAATAATATTTACTGATTCTTATAAATTATAAAAATTGTTAGGGTCTCCCAGATAGCGAATGTGATCACTTCGCTCTGCTATGGTTTTGTTAAAAAAAATTTAGCCAATATATCCGATGGTTTCCTCATTATCGTCGGAAAAAACGTGTCGTTTATAATATTGATGTTTTCTTTTTTCTTAAATCTATTTAAGAATTTGAATTTTTTAGGAACTGCCTTCAGCGATTTCTTAGGCGACTTAATAAAGCTCAGTTTTGAAAAAAAATTATGGAAAACAAAAAAAAAAATGGACGTATTTTTCCAATATAAAATTTACTTACCCTTGCTAACCGATTGGCATGTCCACCTCTCGCATCTGTATATTCCGAACCGATGATGAACTCGTGCGACTTGTACGCCAATTCGGGACATTTTTTCCGCCTTGGTAACGGTGGCTCATTCGTTGGTCCTGTTAATGAGGCTTAAGATAGTTTTGAATAGTAACTGCAGTTAAGCGTTTAAGCAAAGTTTTAATAAATAATCTAAAAATCTAAATTACTACCAAAAGACCTGGCAAGCAGCGCATTTATATTTATTGGGAATTCAATTTATTATTTACGGAATATTAACTTACCTATAAATTGACTGGGATTGGGTGCTGGTGCACGACGCACCACTTCAGGCCGCGAATTTCCAGTGAACTCATGCCAACGATAAGTGCTCCGATACTCCGAATGGAGCTGCTGAAAATAAAAATTTTGAAAAGTGTAAAGAATTATTTTTAATGATATGCATTTAGAGCACTAAGTAGCTAAAAAAAACAGCTAAATGGTTACTGTATATTTTGTCTTTGTAAATATGAGTACCTATAATAATTCAACAAGAAATTATTGGAAAATTATTTCAATATATAATTTATTGGCAAGTTTCCACTTTTTGTTTGCTTCTACTAAAATTTAAAACAGTTTTTTTCCCAAAAATCCTTTTTTTAAGCAACTTCATATTTATATGTATGTATTAAATTCCAGTTTCAAATTTTGTGTACACTTTAATAAAATTTAAAAATTTTCCATCAACTAGTAATTTAATTTTATCCAACATATGTCCAGTAAAAGCCAAAGTAGAAGTCACTCAAAGACCACCTTAATTTTTAATTCATGCAAAGAATGTTCGATACTTTTTTATATAAAAACAGCGTCTCCAAAAACTACGTTATCAACAGTCAGCGAAATGTTGTAGCTATTTGATATTTTAAGCAACGTTTGTACGGATGTTCGCTTACAAGAGATGTGTTGACAATGTACCAAAATTTGGCATTTCTTTATATAAGTATAGCAGAAAAAACAAAAACTTATGAACCGAAAAATCTTTTTGAAATAAATATGAAACCAAAAAAAATGTTCCTCAATATTTTTTTTTCAAAATTAGGTTCTACAATGGACCGTTCCACAATTTTACTACGAAAATTTCATTCCACAATTTTTTCAGAAAATTGATAGCGAAACCCTAAACACGATTTTAGACACTTTTGTAGAAATATTTATAAATACCACCGTTCTGAGAATTTTAAATTAAAACTATATTTGATAAATATGTAACCTGCCGTAATTGTAAGCGATAAATACTATTTCGCTGTACAGAATTAGGCACACCCTCTTGGACCTCATGCAACGTGATTTAAGCCCGGTCGTTGAATAGTCCATGGAGTGTGAGCAGGGCCACAGTAGGACGGAACGGAAAGGTATTCATTAGAAGGTATAAGGATCGAGCTCGACCTCTCTCGATCGGTGGTACCCTACTTGTGCTTTCTCACCGTGTTTGGTATTTGGATTTGATTCTGGCCAGAAATCTATCCTGTGGGCCAAGTCTTGACTAACGAGTGAACAAATTATCGGCCCAAAGCGCCATTGAAATGAAGCAAGGTCTCACTCTCCAAGGCGTGCAAAGCACCGCGCTCATTGGAATCAGTGGGCCACCTCGGACCACACCAACTCTTGTACTTAATGCGCTAAATTAACTGCATGTAAATATTCCCAGCAAAATTGCTGCAGCTCATGCTACGACCAGATTACGAAGCCCGGGCTTTAGTTTCAGCTTAGCAAACGAGCACTTTAAAATTTTTGCAAAATTTTAGCATTCACATTCAACAAAGGGAGAGGTGTGGCATTTGGGAACCGTAGACTGCTGAACTTCTTCTCAAAGTGGAAAGGAAGGATTGGATTGTTGGAGGTGTCTTCTGTACGGTGCCCCTCGCTATATGAAGAATATTATATTTCCTGGTTTTATTGTATAAATAAAAGTCGCTGAAGTTTTGAAAACTAGTGGCATACAAAAAGTACTTTATTTGAAAAAAAACATGCGCGAGGTATTTAAAGTTCGGTTTCACCTGAATTCGGACACTTGGTTTTATTCATTTTGAACCTGTTTTTGGGAAGTCTGCAAAAATATTGATATCTAGAAAATTATTCCCCTGAATAGCGGTAGCACTACCGAGCTTTACAAAAATATCTACACACAACGATAACTGCAACTGTACTGAAAATTAAAGTACAAATATCTACCTAAGCAAACTATTAATATATTTTTTTTTAATTTATTTATTTTACTTTAAAAACGAGGTTATATATCTAAAACTCAGTCCTACCTACTGGTATTAGTTTCCAGGGATACCAAATACCGACACCGCGATTTATAACGGGTGGTTAAATTTTAAGGGCCGATGCTGATTTTGAATAAAACACAAATTATTTTGGAAATTATTGTAATTTCTTTTTTTTATGATAATATGGTGTGGTTCAAAATGTCCGCCGCGACCTCGGACAAGAAATGGCAACAGTGGATGATCAATTTTCGAAGAAAATCATCTTCAGTGATGAGGCACATTTTCACCTCAGTGGATTCGTCAATAAGCAGAATTGGCGCGTTTGGGCGAATGATAATCCAAGAGTGATTGTCGAAAAACCAATGCACCAACAAAGAGTGACTGTTTGGTGCGGTTTATGGGCTGGTTCGCTATCGTGAGATGATAACGAACTTTTTATGGCGAATTGGAACATATGGATGTGGACGATATGTGGGTCCAACAGGATGGTGCCACTTGCCACATATTCAACGAAAAAATGGCTCTTTTGCGCGATAAATTCAATGGCCGTGTTATCTCACGTGGTGGCGATGTCAATTATGCCTCAGCGTCATCGAAAATTTGGACCATCGGATGGAGGTGTACCACCGAGGTCGCGGCGGACATTTGGCCGATATTTTGTTCCATATATAATTGAACTACACCATATTATCATAATAAAAAGAAATTACAATAATTTCCAAAAAAATTTGTGTTTTACTCAAAATCAACATCGGCCCTTAAAATTTAACCACCTTTTATAAGTAAATTTAAAGTCGACAAAGATGTTGTATGAGATTGCGCATTCTGCGCTGAAAGTGATGTGATATTAGCTAGAGAGTGAGAGAGCGCAAATACCTAAAAAAAAGCATTATTTTTATAAAATAAAAGACAAGTTCTTTTATTTCGTCGGCGAATGGGTGGATGCTATCAAATCGACATAAAAAGGACTAGCGGTCCGTGGAAGGTGTAATCTGTTTTATGTCATTCTTGTGTATGTCCTCTTTTCATGGGTATTTTCTAAGGATTGGCGTATCTTGAAAATCTGAGCGGGTGTATACTTGGCCGTTCTAAAGCCACATTTATAATGTCAAATTATTTATTAATTTATTTATTACATGATCACTCTTTACTCTTATAGATTGTACAGAGCATACTTGAACTCCAATCGGCGAGCATACATTCCTCCGACCAAATTCCATCATCTATTGCTATTGCTATTGCTATCCGAACTTCATCAAGATCATTTTACGAGATGTCAATACAATTGTCACCGAATTGGAAGTCAGGATATTTACTTCTCCGGCTATGCCATGCCAACGCAAATGAATTGTGTTTTAGACATCAGCCAGCTGGTGTGGCGACAATGAGTTAAAATGTTCTAAAAAAAAAAGTTTTCCTCGTAAAGTTTTGTTATATGAATGTAATACATATGTGTTAGTTCAAACAAGATATATGGCTCGGGTATTTGAACCGTTTTCCTTTAATGCCTCGAATTTGCAGCATAGAAACATATTCTAGTATCCATGTTGCAACATTCAAGATGAAATCACTCTGGAAAAAGCCAAAAAGACAACAGCGTTATATTTTCCTTTGGCGACTTTCCAGCTGTTGTTGATATTGCCAATGCACTTCGAAGCCACAAGCAACACAGACAACGGCACCGCTTAATACGATGTCATTGTGGTTAACTAAGAGGACATAAGCGGACACGAAGTCTTTCAGCAGCGAGCACACACACACACAAACGCATAAATATCATATACACAATAACTGCCAAAGTATAGCAGTTGTAATCCTTGTAGTTGCTGTTAGGTCATGATTAATGCATTTGCAATTCCCATATGACAGCTTGTAACCAAAATTGAATTTATACAAATCGCAACAACAAACAAAAATAACAAAAATGCGGGAGAGGAAGTAGAAAAGTTGTGAAGAAAAAACTAGCACTTTGGATAACAGGCAGCCAATGACAAGCTGTTTGTGGGGCAATTGTCCAATGCATGCCGTTGTGTGCACAAATGTGTACATATATATATACAGTGACTGAGACAATTGACCATTGCATGATACATTTTTTTGCGTTAGCAAAAGCCCGTCACACGACGGGATCCGACCATTTTGTATCCACGTAAATAACGCATTACAAAGATATCAAAACTGTTACATTTTGGCTATGCATACTTTCAGGCTATATGCAACCGAATCACATTTTGAGCAACATGTGGTGAGTATCAGGACGTCTGACTTTTATATATTAGATATTTCACACTATAACAAAAATCACAAAAGTCAAAATTTCAAAATGTGTGAAAACTTGGCGCAACTTATCAACTTTCCATCAAATTTTTTAAATTTTTTGAATCAAATTTTTAGACAACTTTAATCCACTCAAATTTAGTAAATATGTACATATAGTTATGTTCAAGAATGGTTTTTACTTTATTTTATCAGAATTGAGTGAGCTATAAAATTGCAAATCCAAAAACATTTTCTTAGAACTCTGTTAAAAAAATTTCAAATTTTTATGAAATTTTATAAGTTATTCTAAGTTTGCACAAAGTTTGTATTGAAGCATATTTTTAAAAGAAAATTAAGGAAAAAATATTTGATGTATGTACATATATGGGAACGATTTTCCGTCATATATAACAAAAATATATAAAATATTTATGACAGAACAAAAGCACGCGGGCAACTAAGTGCAGTAGAAATTAGTCAAAATAGTAGTAGTAACTAGTAGTGGCATTAGTAAAAGTAGTATAAGAAATTAGTCAAAATAGTAGTATGATTATTAAAAATGGTAGTAGAACCTAGAAAAAATAGTATTAGTAATTAAGAGTAAAAATTTGTAGTAGAAGTTAGTAACTATTAGTAGCATTGGCAAAACTATAGTAGTATTTAGTAGTTGCGTAAATAAAAATAGTAGCAGTAGCAGTAGTAGTGGTAGTGATGGTGGTTTTTAGTAGTAGCAGTAGTATTAGTAGTAGTAGAAGTAAGTAGTAGTACTAGTACTTAGCAGTCGTAGTAATTAGTAGTAGTAGTGGTGGTTGTTAGTAGTGGTAGTAGATGGTGTAGGAGTAGTAGTAGTACTAGTAATTAGTAGTTGTGGTAGTAGTAAGTAATCGTTTTTGTAGTGGTGAACCAGTGCCCTAACTACTGAAAGGTTCTGAAATGGTCCCGAAATATCTAGTCCGTAAATAATACTGATACGGTCCAGAACTTGTCCTCAAATGGTCATGAACTAGTGCCGAACACATATGTGACTTCCTTGACGCGTTGTAAAAAAATCATTCTTATGGCGTTAATTACTTCAAAAATTTGTGGCTAAAAACAATTGTTACGAAATTCATTATACGAACAATTGTTTTAGTCACGGTAGGCAAGAGTTACATTGACCACAGGCAATGAAGGCTTTGCTGATTTAAAGGATTTAAGTCAAATTCTTAGCTCACGCTAATGGAGGGATGAAACTCACAAGTGGCAAATGAAGAGGAAACATAAAGAAAATAAACCGAAGAATGTGTGCTAGGAACAAATCAGTAGAGCGTGTGAAAAATGCGTAACGAAACAGTTGCTTGCAATGAAAATCCAAAAGTCATTTAATCACCGCCCCTACCACTAAGCTCCTTAGGGAGATGTTTGGCTGCAATTTAAGTTATAAAAATTAGTGACTCCCATAGTGGCAGTGCAACGGTACAAATATTGGTATGCAAAATGTAAAAGTGCAGCAAGAATACACATACATATACTCGTACATACATATATCTCTAAATTGAAGTACCTCCTCCTTCGGCCCTAAACAAGCACGCTAACCAACTACAGTACCGGCTAAGTTCTTCGCCTAAGTGCCAAACAGCTGACTGCATTGCGTCGCACACTGGTCATTGGCTGCCAACTTCAGTGGCGCTCTGTCGCCAGCCACCAAGGGGCGGACCAAACAATTAGCTAAGTTTATGGCTACCATGGCAGCACAAGCAACGCTGCCGGCAACAACGGTCGCTCAAATGGCCACAAGTGCAGCATTGGTTGTAAACTATTTTGTATTGATTTTATAAAAGTTATAAGTGGGTTAAGCGTTGCAGTAGTAAACAGAAATTGATGTGTGTACATATAAATATGTATATACATATATAATATTTACATGCACATATGTAGTTATGTAATTCGAAATAAGTGGGAAGATCCATTGTGGGCTAACAATGCAATGCAAATGCTATAATAAATATATAATATAAACTAAATACATATATTAAACTACTCAACTTTATAACTTATATATAGGGAAGGTAGCTGCAATATTTCTGTTTTTATTTATTGCATTTATTTCGGTGGTTGTTTACAGCAGCTATTTTATCTAAGTATGCCACGAAATGCAACACAAATTTTTAGTCATCCTTTTCAGTCGCTTTTTGATACGCAAAAGTGAGCCTACAAATTAATGGTCGGCAAATTAAAAATTTGCTGTTGTTGTATGATATATGGCTTTCACAAAAACCATCACGAAAATAAAGCACTCGATGGATTTGCAAAGGTCAAGTCGAATTTTTGTTTGGACTACTAAAGTCTTCAAATATTTAAAAAAAAAGTGAGAAAAATGTTTAAATATATGTTTGGACAAGATAAAAATATTTTCGCAGATCATTTGAACCCATTAACTCCCACCTGAAAGCGTCGATTTGGCCATTACTTAACCAAACCCACAAAAAAACAAAGTAGGTCGGTCGTCAAAGGATAAAATTGTTCTAGAAAATTATTCTTCGGAAAATATGAGTAAGGGGTTTTCAGAGAAAATATATGTGGAATAAAAACTGAATTTGACCCAAAATAAAATAACAAATAATTTCTTACTATAAAAAATAAATAACAGCTGTGTATGCGTGCAACGTTAGTGGAGGAGAGCATAAATAAATGTTGCATATTGCTAGGGAGTATACTTGTTTTTTGTCTTTAAGCTATATTAGTTAGTAAATATTATAATATGTTCTATTAAACGAAATTCCCTTGAGTGTATCAATATTTCATTATAATATTATTGCCCAAATTTCAACACAAAAAATGTACGTATGTATATTGGGATTAAAGCAACAACCCTTGTAACACAAATTTAGTTTTATTTTCTGAGCAAAAAAAAAAAACTTTAAAAAACTCAAATTATTTTCTGAGCAAAAAATTGATAACTAACCCCCCATCAAACATCTCTACATATGCCGGAAGCAGAAATGCACAACCATCAACATTGCAATGAACGAAGTTAGACTAGAAAATGTACAAAACCTTAAAATTCTCGGTATTATGTTTAATAAAAAATACTATTGGACGTCCCACGTTGAAAACCTACACTCTACACTGCCCAATAGACTAAACGTAATCAAATGCCTAAGCAACCTAAACTTGCAAAAGAATACAAACTTCCTTATCAATATCACTAGGGCTATAATCTTATCAAATATCGACTATGCACTCGTTATTTATGGGCACACATCACAGAGTAATCTGCAAAAATTCCAACACATATTACACTCGGCAGCTCGACTCTCACTAGGATCCAAATACCGAATCATTTAAATTTGTAATTCATTACTTTTTTAAATAAGTTAATAAATTCATAATAATAGTAATCTCTGATTTATACTATAATAAAACTGTAGAAAAGTCATTTCTGTACATAGACAATTTCTTTAAAAAAAATGACCGAAGATGATGCAGGCTATTGGATCACTTTCAGAATTTTTACCTGTCTGTTTGACTGTGTGAACTAACCGAAACTACTGAATGGATTTTCTTGTTTAAAAATTGCAAGGTAAATTACTTACAATATTACAATAAATACATCATAATAGAGAGCTGTAGGGATACTTCTTTTCAAAAAAATTTAAAAAGGATTGGCACGTCTTAGATCAGTTATATTATAATGGGCATCGAATCAAAGTATTTAAAAATCTTTCATTTTGAAGTATTTTTCTATCTGAATGTCACTTATCTAAAAAATCAAAACTAAAGGTACTAATCTTGAATGGAATTAAATGATTTGAGAAACTATATTAGAAAATTATTTTGAAGATTACCACTTATGTAAAAGCCTAACGTTAAAAATGTATAAATGAAGAAAGAATTTACAACATATCCTAAGGTAGTCAACCATTCGCACTGAATTTTGGTTTTGTAACCTGAATCAACCTCGACTATGCAATGGAACGAGATTCGCTGTGCTGAAGAATAAAGCCATCGATGGCAACGATCATCAAGGGCATATTCCAATGATACCAATGGGCTGCCATTCGACTTTTAGCGGCTGCAAACGTGACAAGTTTCCTGCTGCCAATTTCAGTCAGATATCTCTAAAACCGGCGAACAGCTCATACCATACTTGGGTATGGGGCTTTCTGTAATTTTTCTTATACTTACAAACATTGGACTTAAGTTATGATATCATCTCATCTTCATGAAGAGGAATTATTTAGTGGAGGTAAGTAGGAAATTCGTACTAAAACTCGTCAGATAAATCTAAAATTTGTATAGAGAAAAAATTATTTGAGGACAACCACTTTTAAATATTGTGGTTACTTTAATCTATATACTTGTATCAAAATATAGGCGTTTTCTTTGATATAATTTGGCCTACAAATTTATGAATGGATTTCAATTAAGTTTGGACAGTAAGTTTCTTAGGTCTGTGGCAAGGACATTTTAACCCATTAGGTGGCGCATTCGCCGAGTTCTTCAGAAAATCCGTACTTGTGGTCTGATACTGATGATATTATAAAGGTATGCTGCTCGTGCAATAAAAAAGACTTCTATGAAAAATAAATACACTAGATAAAATCTTTATTTATGATCCAATTTTGGTGAAATTAAAAACCTATAACGGAGATTCAACAAAAAATAAAACTTTCAGGAAAAATGGATCTGTTAGGGGGCGCTAGAATCGAGTCATTCAGAAAACCCGTTTTCATGTTCCCATATTGATGATATTAGAAAATTGTGCTGGAGGTACGATTAGATTTAGATAGCATTGAACACATAAATATGTATGCTATAAACGTTTACTATATATTTTCCAAAAATCTGGAAATTATTTAGCCCAGTGGCTGAGATCATTTCAAATTAAAGTAAATCAGCATCACTAACTGTTACTGTCCAAAAAAGAACTTCGCAAATTTCTTTCTGCTTTTGAGCGGAGTGAAAAACAGAGAAAGATAGTCATAAATAAATGGAAAGAAAGAAAGAAACAGTTTTGACATTTTCATTGCGCAAGGCAAAGATAGAAAAAATATTCATAAGATGCTATGAATTCGCCTTAGTTTGTTTGGTTTCTCTGTAGAGCGACAGTTCTTTTCACTAACAAATTTCGTAAATCAGGGTTGCACAGAGGATGAAATGTTGATTAAGTACTAATCTTCTCGTTGACGAGATTTAAAAGTCACATATTTGTTTGGCAAAATCTTGCCAAGTCAAGAGAAGTGAGAGATAATTACGAAAAATGCGATAATTACAAGATTAAGTTTTGATGTGGACATGATATTATTTATGGCTCGACTTAGTTTAAATCTCATAAGCTTTGGTCAGTTAAAAATACTGTCCCTTAGTCATAGCCGAGATAAAGTTAGCACTTAAGTTAGAGGCATTGATGTTAAATTCATAGGAGTTGCATGTTTGGTTTATAAAATCTGCTGTAAGTATATGGAAAAGTAGTAAGCAACGCAGACGTAGTCGTCGGTATCAACTAGTTTTAAATAAAATTATAAGTTTTTGTCGCTATAATTACATTTAAAATGAAGTCTACAAAAAACACTAGTTAACAAAAGGGAGTTTCATGAACACTCAATCGAGACCTATTGAACTTTTTTCAAATTTTCATTTTCAAACACACTGTTCTCACACACGTAGTCCTTTAGTCCAATTGCAGGTGTGTACGGTTTATAAGTACCCTCAGTCGCATTTTCAAGCAAACTTGCATGCACATTCCAGCACAGGTAATTGACATACATTTTTTTTTTTATTCCGCGTGATTGGCTTTTTACTGTCACTGATACTCATTTAAATATACATATGTATTTAATACATACTGCTATAAGTAGAATGAATCTGTGTATTAAATTGTGCCTGTGTATGCATCGATCCGCTGCTGTTTTGTTTATTTGCTTGTAAAACGCAAAAAAATTAATTGCCATAAAACATGCAAACAGTGCACCATCCGCTGTACTACACACAACAAATTATTTATAAATAGAAAAAGAAAAATGCAAACACATACGTACTATAAGTACGTAAATGCATTCTACACATTTCTACCCTTGAAAAAAACCTAGTAAACGAATATCACTTGCATTATTGCGGTTTTGGGGCAAAAAACCCTGTGTAATAGTCAAATAGCAAAATTACTTCTCAATTGAAAACAGTGTTGCCATTTCAGCCTTTTCTCCGGCAAGATTAAGCTTTTTATACCCAAGCGCACTGAATATTAAACCATGCCCACATAACGGTTTTTGTGAAACTCAAAAGAATGCGATATTTCGGTAACTAGTAAAGATAATTTTGTTCAAATTTGATACATAGAATTGGGTTGGGGAAAGAAATACGTGCGTAACACCTTTTTTGGAAAACGGTCGGAAACCCGTCAACTTTATAGGAAAAAATTATATCTCCGAAACTACACCACCAAACTCTACCAAATTCACAGTACAGATTGCATTTGAAAGGGTGTGAAAAAATTTCGAAACTTTCAAACCCCGACAAAAACCACGCCCACCTTTTAGATAACGGTATTTTACAAAACGAAAAAAAACGCGATATTTAATTTAGCTACGTATGGCGCTCCGCTAAAAAATACACGGGGTACAACAAAAACAAAATGGAAATGGGAGTGGCCGCGCCCACTTTAGAGAAAATAAGTATATCTCCGAAACCATGCCACCAAATTTGGTACACATATCACATTTTAAATTAGTAAGCGAAATTCAAAACATTGTCAAATTGGATAAAAACTACGTCCACCTCTCACATAACGGTAATTTTCAAAAATCAATAAGAATACAATATTTAAGGTACCTATTTTAAAGATAATTTACTCAAATTTAATATATAGAATGAGGTTGCATAAGCAGGTACAAAAAATAAAAAAATATTGCTAATAGGTGTGGTACCGCTCGCTTTCGATCAAAATGAGTATATCCCAAAAACTATGGCATTATTGTCATGATTTCGCAATTGACAATGATCTCGTTCGAATGATAAACACTTTTGATACTTACTCACATTTATCTGATGATGAAGATATAATGTGTGATATAGAAATATATAAACTAATTTTACTTATAAGCAAAAAAATTGTTATATAAGAAAAATAATTGTTTTGAAGCTTATAAATTCAATGAAAATAAGCGAGAACTGTATAAAAAAGGGTTTAAAGTATTGTTTAGCTTTAAACTAATTTTTATGTGTTTATATTTTGCTTATTTAGTTTTTTCTTTCAAAAAGTTCTGGCAATACTGCATGCGAGTAACAGGAGAGTTTTATGAAAATTCCATCGATAAAAATTCTATCGGATGCAGCCGTAAAATAAGCGGCAAATAATTGTTTGCAAGACATTTGGAATTTTAATATTTTTTCTCATTTATTTATTATAAGAATAAAAAGGAGTCACACTACTTGGCCGCTAAAAGCTTACCAATATCCACAGCGAAAACAAAAACAGCGAATGAGACGAAGCGGTATTAGTTTCGCCGTCATCTATTTTGTTATTAATTTATGTGTATTAATTTAGTAAATAAAATTGCTTTTTTATGAAGATATTTCCAAAACTACTACTCGATATATATATATATTTTTTTTTTGTGACTGAATGTGCCAAAAATGTTAATATTGTGCTTGCTTTTCCATTATTGGATGAAATTATATCGAAAGAAAGATTTCATAGCTGAAAAACTTAAACGTAAACATATATATGCATATACAGATGATAATAGCGATCTCACTTTTCGAAAGTGGAGATTTCCCGTCAACCCCCTTTTCCGAAATAATTGTAATGGTTTTTGAAAAAACGGTATTCCAACAAATAAATCAATTTGGATGGTTTATAATATGTATGTTTGATTGAGATTGCATTTGCTCGATTTGATTCAAACTATATTTGAACTAGTAAACTAGGTTTAAGGAACACTATCTCGTAGAAAGTTTTGAATAAATTCAGTCGGCATTTCAGTTATTTACATTCCACAGCTCTTAATTCTTTTGAAGAAACTTTAATGTAAAAACGAAATGATTTACATATGATAACTGCTTAAGAGAACCAAGTAAATGGGGGCCCGTTGAAAAGAGCAAAGATTGTTGTGGACTCGGCGAACGTTGCGGAGTTAAACGTTCATGATTTTATTACAAAAAATACGATCAAATTTTTAGAACTAACGATGAATAAATCGTTCTACGAATTTACAAAAATACAATGACATAATCCATCGTAGTACGAATTTAGAATATGTTCGCTCGTAGCTATTCAAACTCAGCGATGGCATTTTCGCAAAGTCTCTGAAAAAATCTAGCTACAATGGATTTAGCGATAGGACTGATTAGTTGAGAATGCTTTGAGTACAAATGGTTGCAAAGATTTTTTGAAAATATGTAAGCCCCAGTCGCTGGATAAAATCGAAAAATATGCATGCAATAAAGTTCAATGAAAAAGTAAACTGGGACAAAAATTGTTTTTATAACGTTTATAAATTTATGAGATTCTTTTGTTCCCATAGGACTGGCGATGCGGCTAATTTTTTTCTTCCGCAAGATGAATATTTTTTTATTAAACTGAAATTTCTTTCCCTTTTTTGGTTTCTAGATTCCTATTTTCATTTTCTGCTGCCGCAAAGAACATCTTAAATACTTCATCAAAAAATATATCGGGTGTTTTTTTAGACTGATAGAACTTTCGATAGGGATAGCTGTCACTTGACAGCTGGGAAATAACATTTCGCTGTGACATTTCTGTTCAGTAAGCATTGACAAATCATCATGGGAAGAATGACACCGCAAAAACGTTTACAAATTGTGGAAATTTACTTTAAAAATCAGTGTTCTGTTCGCCAAACTTATAGAGTACTTCGTGAATTTTATGGTCCACTAATCATCATCATAAGCATAAGAGCAGCTTGTTCGTCGAACTGTTGATAAATTTCGAACAACATTTATTCTACTCGATCAAAAACCAACAACAAGTGACAGTATTGGAGAAGATCCGAATTTGTCTATTCGCCGCCGTGCTCAACAAGTTAGACTTTCTCCATCCACAACATGGAAATTTTGCAGTGGTTCAAAATTGGACTGATCGCATCCGATTCACCAAAGCTAGTCGTGGCGGACATATGCCAGAAATCGCTTTTAAATATTAAATTTCATGAAAATGTCTTTCAAATAAAAAAAGTTTAGCATCATACTTCATTTTTTATGTGTTTTATTTCAATTTAAAGTTATATCAGTCTAAAAAGAAAACACCCGTTATCATGAACAGAGGGCAGCCTCGTTGCATTGCGTTTGAGGTTTTAGCAAATTATATGAAATTTATAGCACATATTTATAGTTAATAATTGAAATTATAATTCATTGCATTAACTCGCTGGAAGTCATAGGCGGTTTAACCAACGTTTTCATCGGCGCGTTGCCACAAGAAAATTGTGCGAAATAGAAAAATTTGCTGACAACAGACAAATCGAAATAAATGGCAGCTAGGCACGCGACACTCACTTGGCAATTATGATTTAGGCAGACTAAATGGCTGCGTTAGAAACCCCGTTTTATGTATCGTAATTAAGGGATAGTGTTGTGAGAGGAGGTTATTTGGCTTCAGCCGTTCATGTGAAGGTGCAAGAATGCCATTTTGATGGCAAGTGCGAAGTTCAATGCAAAATGTTTAACCATTTTTCATATTCATGATGTTTCTAGGTGGATATATGTACACTAGGGTGTCCCTTATTTTTCTAAGGTATAGAAAAGTAAACATACCCTCAAATTATTTTTATTACGCCTATTATGATTCCACCTAAGTTTTAGCTAATTCCGTAAACGAAAACCCGTGTCAACTTACATCAAAACTAGTTCATAAAACTCATACATAAAATTCGTTAGAGATATATGAGTATTGGTTTGAATTCAAAATAGCACAGTTGAAATACGAAGTGTTAAAAATGATATTTATTTATTGGGAAATATAAAGTATTAGATGGCTAGAGCAAAATTGTGCTAATCATGAGATTCGTGAACGTCTAATCTTCTGGGAAAAAGGAAAAATGCTGATAAGATCAGTACCAAATTGTTTGAAAAGGCTTTGGATCTTTATCAAGTTTTGCAGAGGTCTATGAACAATCACAATTTTAAGAAAACGCAAAATGTCGTTAAGCATTTTACAACGAATTTAGATAACTTATTTGATATCGCTATTGTTGAAATAAAAATAGAGGAGGATACATTTTTCTTGCAAGGACTTTAGGCTGCTATCTGAAACTCAAGAGCCTTAATGTTGTTTCACAAACGGTGTATTTGAGTTTTTCTCAAAGAAACCCGCGACAGCACCGAAGGAAGAACAACTACTTATAGTTGTCCCCTATGAAGACAGAGAACAGCTACTAGATGTACCGTAGTTAGAGAGTATGAAATAAAAAGTAAGCTAAAGGAGTTTAAAACGTACTTCAAGATTGTTATATTAGTGACAAGGCCAAAAATATGTGCCGCGTTACAATGGTCGTTCTAATAAAGTTTGTGCTCTTTTGGAACGGAAGCCAGAAAGAGAATTGTTACTTTTCCAATGTCGGCATCACACTTACGAGCTCGTTTTGAAAAGCTTTTTTCAAGCTAATATTCCAGATGTCACTAAGTGCTAAGACATTCCTCTTTTCAAGAAATTTGGCAACAATTGGAAACATGTTCGCGCGAAACAGCATTCGCGTTGATTTCGTGAAGAAACACGTAGATGAAAATGAGATTGATAAGCACGTGTAATTGTAGAAGGATAAACTAAAATGACCTTTCTTGAGAGACAACTGTCGTTAAATTAGGCCTCTTGGTACTATGCGCCGAACAAGATGGATGGCAAGAGCTTTTTATTCTTTGCAAATATTTTTCTTACATCTTCATAATCAAGTTACCGCAAATGACAAACGATTTAGTAATACCCTTCTACAACTCCAGTAATTACTAAAACTACTACTACACCACTATTACTACTACTACTACTACTACTACTTTAACTACGACTACCACCTCTAATCCTACTACCAATTACTTCTACTACATTTATTCATTTGTGATACTATTTCTCCTAATTACAACTTCTGTTTTTACTAATACTGCTACTAATACTAGTACTAAGTCTACTACTATTTTCTCTAATTACGGCTACGGCAAGTGCTACAACCTATTACCACTGCTATTTGAACAAATTGTTACTAATGCTACTACTAATTACTACTACTATTTCTACTAACTTCTACTTCTATTTTCCCTAATGACTACTATTATTTTTACTAATTTCTGCAACTATTTTTACTAACGCTACTAATAAAATTTTAAAACACCTGAGTTTTTTTTTGGCAATTATGAAGTATTGAATCAAGCATATTTAGCATTATCAGAGTCGTATCTAAGGATGGGATCGGTTGCATTTAAGTATATTTTAAAAGTGCTAGCAAAGAAAAAAAAATATATACACTACAAATCTTCAGCTAAATAGGGAATTAAAGTTGCTTGACGTTAAGTTGATTTTTAAAATAACGGTACTAAATGAGTTTTACGATGAAAATACGTTTAAGATACCGATTGCTCATAAACACGGAACACGAAAATGCCTAGAGAGTAGGCTAGTAGTTTCAAAGTTTTTAAACAACTATACCAAAAATTCGCTTGCAGTATTGCTCCAAACACTTTTTAATGAACTCCCAATAAATTTAACGAAACTACCTAGCACATCCAAATGAAAATATTTAATTAAAAATCATATAAAAAGCTTATTGTAACAAGTTTCTAAACAAATTTATAATCGAATGTTAGAAATTATTTAATATGTATGAAATTATTTAAAATAATTTAGAACTTAAGATTATGTCAAATTAAAGTTAAGACAGAAAAATTGTACGAATCTTCACATATATATATATAAGAATAAATGTAAATGTCAAATATCAACAAACCTACAGATGAGCACTGTTGCTTCGCCGTTTGCATTTAAGTATTTTAAGTCTTATTGTAAATAAAATAAATCATATTTACTATTTTCCACTACTATTTGTACTAATGCCGCTAATAATTACTGTTATTATTTTTACTAATTTCTATTTCTATTTTTAATAATTCTACTGTTAATTACTACTACAATTTTTACTAATCTCTATTAATATTTTTACTAATATTACTACTATTTTTCCTAATGTTTCTACTAATTACTACTACTATTTTTAACAATGTTACAACTAAGTATTATTAACCGCTATTACTACTACTATTACTAGCACAACTATTACTACTACTACTTACTACTAACGGCTACTACCCTTACCACTCCTAGTTAATCACTTATAACGTATTGTAATTTTGTTTTCAGGCAAATCGTTGAAGGCATTTGCTTCCAAAAATTACATAAATTTATTAAAGCGAACGTATATTGCCAAAAGTTGTTCGCAGAAACAGTTGTCGTATTTAAGATCTGTGAACGGCATAGCAGTTAAACTATTAGAAAATTCTTACGGATTCATCACCAGTAAGTAGAGCAGAAAAAAGTTGTGTTACATTGTTATAAGTAGATAGAAATATCAAGACTGATTGCGAAAAACGACTTTAAACAAATTATCTGCAATAATTTCATTGTCGATAATAAATATGTGTATTGTTTATATATTGGTTGTTGTTTTTTTTTATGTATCTCATATCTCATAGGTCAACTGAAAGCATATATAATACATAGTAAAATGTTTTCATATATTCTCTAAAGCACAAATTGATATTTCTTTATATTTTAGTAATATAAAACGAACGTAGTAGACATTTGAAAAACTGATTTTATTTTTATTAATTTTTTGTTCATATAAGGGACACCCTAATCTACATGAAAAACATTTGTTTTCGCCCAAAAGACACACGTGTGTGTACACAAATAAACCGACCGGCACACTTTTCGGCAAACACACACACTTACGGCATCATTCAGATATTCAGTGCATTTTTCATATCTTTCAAAAACACCGTTTGCTCTCCTTTCTCAGCATAATTTTTAATCTATGCGCCACATATTTTGCACATTGCAATTAATCACGATTGCATTTATAAATCATATCGATTTATTCTCATGCTCAATTCAAGGAGACATACTCAACATGGTTGGATGACTGCTGACTCTCGCAAATCAGTGACACTCGCACACACACAGCCACACATAAATAATATTGCCACAAAGGCCACTCACCGCCGCTCGCCACACGGCCGACGACGCCGCCGACCAGTCGCTGGAGGAAGAAGGAATACTCGCACACGTGCTCTTCGTCCCTCAAGGGGATTCATTGAGCACACAGACGGTGGTTTATGGATTATATTATGTATTTCATTGAAAATTCATGTTTCCTAGATAATTTATAGCTAAGTGAATTGCTTGTGATGTGCGGCACAAAAGGACTGTAAATAAAGGGGATGTGCTAGAGTTAGAAAATTGCTAGGTGTCACTGAGATGGCAAAGATTTACTAAACCACGAAAGGCATATTTTCTGATGGATTGGTTGACTTGCAAATATTTTAAAGTAGATGGTACCTACATACATAGATATACACATTTTTATCAACTTTGTGTGCCCCCACAGTGAATAGCCAAAGAAGACAACGAAATATCATAAGTGGTTGTTTGGCATTTTCTCTAATCTGGCACTTGTCGTTCTGGGCTGAGTTCAACAAACTTCGCCGATTCTCACTCTCTAATTATTTCACACCATAATCACTATGAGTTGAATAAAAATAATTGACCAATATTTTAAGATTATAAACTTTAAAATCAATAATAACATAGCGTAACAAAAATTAAAAAAAAAACTGCGGTCATGATTTTGTTATTAGTTTTTATTAACACTAGTAGCAGGCTTACGAACTGTGTTTTTACTTTTTTTGGATTGGCTCAAGTTCTTGAGATAAACGAAACTTAAGAAATTAATGAAAAAAGTTATATGACCCAGTTCCAGTTGTATTAATTTAATTATTCTTCAATAAGTTTTGTTATATAAACTATTAAAACAAGTAGTTCGTTGGTTTAAATATAAAAATATCATAGCACCAAACTAAAAGAAGAATACGAAAATGTAAAAATTGTTTAGCAAAGATTTTGTATGCACAACAATTTTTTGCTGGGCCAACAAAGTGGGTATACTAAATACCCCTGTTTTATATATTCATGGGACAGTCGTGCAAGAAATGAGCATTGGACTAGAAAGGACTGACCGGTGAGAGAAAATATGGAGGTAGGGAACAGCAAATGTGGTTCATGACCAACTGAAAAGCCGAGAAAAACTCATTCTTCCAACACTTCACATCAAGCTTGGGCTAATGAAACAGTTCATCAAAGCCCTTGATAAGACAGGTGACTGTTTCGAATATGTGTGCAAAAAATTTCCAGTTCTTAGTATGGAAAAATTAAAAGCCTGGGTCTTCGATGGTCCTCAAATTCATACCCTTCTAAAATACACTAGATTCTTAAACCATTTGTCACAAATTGAATCTGAAGCCAAAACTAGTTGCTGGTATGCTTCACAATTTTCGCAAACTGGGGGCTAAAATGAGCATTAAATTACATTATTTACATAGTCATTTGGACAAATTCCCGGACAACCTAAGCGATTACAGTGAGGAACGAGGTGAACGGTTCCACCAGGACATAAAAATAACGGAAGAAAGATACCAAGTTCGATGGGACGACCACATGATGGCAGACTACTGCTGGAACTTAATACGGGATTGTCCTGAGCAACGACATCATAGGAGGTCCTTCAGAAAAAGTTTTTTGTAATTTTTTAAAATTAATCATTGAAAATAGTATATTTTTTTTATTTTTGTATTATTTTTATACAGGCGCTCAATAAAAATATAATTTAAATCCATGTTGGTATTTTTAATTAGGTTTTTTCGTGAAATATTTAAAAGTCTTTATCTGAAAAACTAGAGCCAATTTGACAAAACTGATATTATTTTCGTAATCAGCGCCCCCAAATTACCCTAAATCGACTTAAAAATCTCCGACCGCAAAATTTTTTCCGCAGTGTTATCTTCACTGGTTACCGAAATAACTCATTATTTAGATTTTCACAAAACACCGTTATGTGGGCATGGTTATTACCAGATTTCACCTATTTGCAATGCCAACCTACCTTGGTTCGAGGCTAATGTGTATACCAAGTTTAGTTGCGATATCTCTATATTTACTCGAGTTATCTGATGCACTGACGAACGGACAGATAGACAGGTATGGGCTTAATCAATTTTGCTATTTTTTACTATTTCGTTGACATTTTAAGATTTTTCATATACCTAGCAGTAATATTAAAAGCAGATAACTTAGAACGCGATTTCTCTTAATTTTTCCAGTCCCCCAACAAGCACAAAGTCGAAGTGGGAGAAATCGGCAAAGCTTTTAAAATATATAAGTATCAACAATATAATTCAACTTTAGTTGTATGCCTAAACAATAAGCAAGATATTTGTATATACACACATTTGAAAACTTCATAGCTAACGATGAACTTAATTCAGTCACGAATTTTTAAAAGGAATCAGTTACTTGCATTCAATCCTTAGAATTTTCTACCTTTGGAGTTTTATGACCCAGTTAACTTGGCTGTCGCATTTCCTGCCACACACATTCTCGTTACGTCCTGCCACCATTCACACGAGAATGCTTTCTCGCTATTTCGCTAAGTATGACGGTGGGATATCAAATTATTTTCGAAACTCAGCACGGTTTTGTGGTAGCATTAGTTTATTTATCAAGAAGATAAAGAAACGCAAAAGGTAGTACATAGAATTTATTTTAAGCATTTCAACTTGCATAGAAGTGTATGAGTATGTTTTGAAATGGCAGAGGTAAATTATATGCAACAAAATTTATTCCTAGCTCACAAATACTTACAGTAATCTATGGATAAAGAGATCTCACATTTGATAAATAATATCACTTGGTCTATGACATTTTGTACCGACCACTTTCATCATTGCTTTGAATGCAAAAAAAAAAACCAAAAACTCATTGTGCTTTTTAGAAAATATTTAATCTTTATGGTGACACCCGGTTTTGGCAGACCAATTTTAATCTTGATATTACTTTTTTTTCTATTATAGTAAGTAAAGAGTTGCGATACAAAATCTGGTTCCTTTAATTATTTTTTTAATTTTTTGGAAGATCATCTGATATGGATGCGGAAAAACTGTTTACCAGTTGTCCCTCTCGTCAAATTATTTTACACAATTTATTGCACTTTATTGAATTGGAGTACTGAGCGTTTCGTATAAACTGGTGTGCCAACTTTACTAGCTAGCAAAATATTGAAGATTTGCCTGCAAATCAGGGAAACCACTTGCAGGTAAAATTATCGTACCTTGGTAATTTTTTTCTAAAGATATAATTCGTATTCGTGAAAAAAATGATTTTGATTTGATGGTGAATAAAATATCTAAATAATTCTGCTTTCCAACGATTTTGTACAATAAGAAAATCACTGCAAAAACAAGCCGAAAAATTTGTGAAGTGTATAATGATGTGGGTGAACGCTAGTTCCAGGAGTCGTTTGCTCGACTACTTTCGAGAAAATTTGATATCAAAGATGCACATCACTGTACTCGGTTAGTCACTGAAAAAGTGTGTGGAATAATACAAATAGCTGATAAAGACCGGCACGCGACCTCCAGAAAAAAGCGACCTTCTACCATATAATAGTTTGCATAATAGTTTGCTCGATATTTTCGTACTACATAAATTAACGCAAATAAAACTTAATTAGCCGAATTACCGTCAGCACTGCTCAACCCAAACACAAGCGATCATGATCAAAGATTAATGATCCTTCAAAAACTACAAGAAAATATGGATTAAGCATTTGGTGGGATTGGAAGAGAATATTCCATTATAAAAAGGTACAACGTAGCAAAACGGTCAATTCGGTATTCTATTGCGCACATCTCGACTAAGCAATTAAGCAAAGAGTGACCAGAATTGCACAAAAGAAAAAGATTTTGTTTCGTTATAAAAATGCAAGGCCTCATCTTCGATGACTCGGAACAAGTTAACGGAACTAGGCTAAGAAGTTTGAATGCATCTAGCGTATATTAATTGCCCTGAACATATAGTGGACAATGTAAAACATGAACGTTAGAAAATAACTGCTATCACAGTAAATATCAGCAATAGAGTAACCATTTCTCGTAGAAAATAACCGTTGGAAAATAGGTCTTATTGGCAAAGCATAAGTTATTTATCCTTCATAACAGGTATCAAACGATATAACCCGTATATAATGAATAAAACTTTTTGAAGAAGAGCTGCTACATATTTAAAGTTTAAATAAAATAAAATAATTAATTTAAATTAAATATTGCAATATGGGTTTGATACAAAAAAGATAATAAAAAGGATTTATTTCGAATATATATTCAAGAGAGTTCTCACTTGTTTAAAACATGAAATGTAATTAAATAAATGTGAAATTACAATTCAAGTGTGAATCGTAAGAGGTTTATACGAAAATATTTTGTTAAGAATTTTCACCTATTTAAAAGTATTAATTCAGTTAACTGCAATTCTACTAGGGATATTTCAAAAGCACAACACGATAATATTGTAGTTTAAGAAATCACTGTTTAGAAACTATTTTAGGGCACGGTTTCTACCTGCTAATTCAATTCGATTTATAAGAAAGCTGAAATTTTACAATATTAGTGTGAAACGAGGTAACCGTCTCTCGTTTGGATATTTCACTAATATCCTTAGTTAGTGCAATTTAATTTTTCGAACAGATGGTTGGATACTGGAGATCTCGTTGCTCATTGTAAATCACTGTGAATCATATTATACAAGAAGACGGAGCACATGTGGTTCTCTAGAAGGTATAGAGAGCCTGATACCCGACCGCCGTCAATACGAATCGTACCACCTGTGACATGGTGCTTCTCTCCCAAGCTAAATATCTGGCTTTATGAAACCATAATGAAGTTCATAATATTTTATGAGATGATTTTTTAGTGGACCTCACTGGAGAAGGTATCAAAAGTTAAGCAGCTAGAAAGGGTCCAAGGAGCGCTTTGAACCACAGTCAGTCTTTAGTCAAGGTAACTGCAGCTCGCGCCACAACCCGATTAAAGACCAATGGCTACAGCTTCAACTCTACCGACGGGTACTCTAAAATTCTTGCAGGCTTCGACTTTGTCCTTCGAGAAACAGATTGTGGGCTGCCGTTTCGGGCTCCAAATGGATCCTTCGTCACTCATATCCCGCTAATGGGCTAAGAGAGGAATTGTAGTGATAGGGGCCGGTGAACTTCTTTACGGACGGGTCGAAGCAGAACGAAGCGGTAGGTGGGCGTGTCTCCCCCTTCAGTAAAAAAAAGCGGAGGTAGCCGCAATCAAAGAGGCAGCAGATTGGGAGCTGAGGTCGGATCTCCTCTAGCCTACTGCGAACTTTTATTGTGCAAATGGGTTCTATATCGGCTTATTGAGAGCTGGGAAACCCCCACGGCATGCAGAATTGCAAAGACCCTCTAGCCGATGGTGGACCGTGGGCATTCGAAAGAGCTCCAAGCGCTAACAAAACTACAATTTTCGATCCTCGTAGGACTACCGACATAGAATTGTCCGATAGATATTCATGCTGTTAGGCAGAATATAATACCCGATCCTCTTTGTCGCAGCTGCATAGAGGATGACGAGGTGGAATCATTTTTTTCACTTTCTACTCAGCTATTCTGCCTATGCGAGGCTGAGGGTTAGGTACCTAGGCTCCTCTCCACTTCCTTAACCTCTAAAATGAGCTCTCAGGCTCTCAGAAACTTGCGGAACTCCATTTTGGGTGCGCTGCGTTTCTCCTGTTAACTTTTCGGTTGCAGAGTACGTTATCGTTCAAATAAAAAGAGGCATCACTATGGACTAATTTTATATAACTAAGTGGGTTACCTGAGAGGACTACCATATCAATGTAACCTAACGTAACCTCTTTTCATTTTAAGTGTAAAATACATTTCATTAAAAAATGTATAATATTCGATACATGCATTAGCTCTCTTTTTCTAAAAAAAAATATTTAAGAGAGATATTTCAACCATGAAAGCATTTAATACTTATATTATAAACTTTGAGAATATTATGGGTGTTAACATAAATCAAAATTTACTCATTGCCGATTCTCAAAACTATCTGTATACCGTACATACATAATACAAATAAATAAAGAAATTACTACGTATACGCCATGTTGAACTCTTATGTAACTATTCGCAAGTACAATTCATTTGCGCGGTAACGACGTGAAGTGCGCCCTGAATTAAGCGAACGGAATTAAACCGCAAATAAAGCAAGCCATTAAAAGTATTTATGTATGAAACCATTGAATGTAACGAGGATTATATGAATATGAATATTTCCACCTGCATATGATATGAAATTTACAGAAATTGAGATCGCATTTCGCTCAAGTAGAAAAGGTGATAAGAAATAATCGTAAAAATACAATAACTGTTTGCATGCAGCCTGAGAAAGAATGTGAATTAATCAGTTTAATTAATGTCAAATGAAAACGTCATATCCTTTCAATCCATCAAATAGGTTAAACCAAACTGTCATGTGAAAATGTAAAGCATTTATTTAAATTAAATTGAAGTGAAAAAAAAAACATTTATTACCACAATTACGAAAATGACATAATGTAAATGTCACTTTGGTTAAAATATTAAAATAAACATACGACTTTATTTGCATGTGCATAAATATTTCAATCGTTAAAATAAAATAAAATAAAGTAATTAAAATTAATGCGTACAAAATTTCCATCAAAACTTTCCATTTATGTATGAGTGGCAAAATTCCGTACTACTGCCCTAAATCTACACTATCTTTAAGAGGAGATCCTCCGCCCACCATATTCCTTTAATTCTTTAAACATCAGCAATTTTCTAAATATCATTGCCACACCACCGCTGCTCTGCTCAGCTCTTTGGCGCCTGTCTGTCGCTGGCACTGTCGGTTTTTGTCCTTTAAGTATCTTTAGAAGTCATTATGCAAACATGTTCTTCGCATTGTTTTGCTTCTTATGTTTTCTTTTAGATTTCTTCTCACTTCTCCTTTGTATCTCTACATACATACATAACTAGCATGACTTTGTGTCATCGAAGTGGCAATTTTGCTAGTACATAGTTACGGCAAAAGAACGCAAAAAAAAATGTATCATAAAAGCAAATCGCTAGAAAGTGAGGTAAAATGTGTCTTCTCACTTGGAGGGTAGCAGAAAATCGTAGGGCGTAGTAATGACAAGTACGTCACTAAGTTGTTTCTGGTTTTAATCAGATTTCTACTTTTTAAGTGTACATTGCACGCATTGCAGTGGCCATAAATATCCTGGTGCTCGAAGTTTCCTTACCTCGCCTTAGCTTATTCGGGTCAGTGTAATGAACAGTGGAAAATTCTATAACATTATTGGCCCACTTTTGTGCACGTGGCTATTTCCACTTGAATGGTTTTTGTATTTCAATATTTTGTGGTTGATGTCAATGTAGTTTTGAGCAAGTATACAAATTTAGTTTAAGTCGTCGCCGTCATGCCAATTAAATAGTATAAATAAATTTACACTTAATTATTTAATAGGCTAAATTTATTCAATTCTGTCGCTATTAAAATAATATTTACTTTACTAATGTTAGTTAAATTAAACATTCTCTTGAAAAGTTTCTCTAAGACATAAAAAAAGTAATATTTTCTACATAATTTCCAAAGTGTCACTTGGTTTAGGATATAAAAATGAATGTTCAATGTATATTTATTTTTATTGGAATATGTAATCGATAACACAAATTTACAAAATTTTCAAAATTAGTTGACCTGCGACGTTTTATATTAATTCTAATATAAAATTTCGGAAAAAAATATATTAGGTTACTTGCTTCTAATTATCTCTGAACATATGTAGTTATTGATAAAGGAGCTAATCAGAGATTTATAAAAAACTTTGTCCATTTTTATTAAAATTTCATTCAAAATTTTTGTTTTTATTTAAATAGAAATATGTTTACTTTTAGTTTTTTTTTGTAGACATCAAATAATGAGATTTATTACAAATATAGCAATTCCTTCTTTTTAGAAATAAAGGCCACAGTGTAGAAATTATAATCAGCTCACAAAGTCAATTGCATACAACTTTAGGACCTTAAATACTCCACTCAACTAATTATTTAATATTTCTCTAGGTTTGCAAGAACTTGGTAAAAACTTAAACTCCGAAAATTTACTGAATTTAGCTATATCCCAAGAACTTTTCTACATTTTCATATTCTGTTGTTCCAATGTCGGTCAGATTTCTTGTCGGCTAGTGTAATAGTAAAACTTCAACCATTCTTAGCTCAGAAAACAAACGCAGATATAGTTCGAATATCTGGAAAAATTTTACTCTATCTACCCAACATTTTGTAGTAAATTTAATTTATCGGTCAGAAACGCTCATGTAAAAGTCTTATGCGTTTTGAATTCGAGTGATTTTATAATGAATAGGTAAGGATTTTAGGTTCGAGTGAAACCGAAATTTAAATACCCTTCGGATCTTTCTTTTTCAAATAAGTAATACTTAATTTTAAGTTTTTGAAATTAAAAAGTGAAATGGTAAGTTCAATATTTCCCACTGAGAACATGTTTGTCTTGTTATGGGAGTAGCGCACTTTCTTTTAGATATGCAAATTGTCTAACAAATGTGTTAGAGTTTGCTACGGTTGTTTCAGAGATATACCTATTTGCTCTAAACTGGATGGACACGACGCCATCCAAAAATTGTGTAGTATATCAAACTTGAGTAAATCATCTGAAATATCGCATTTTATAATTGTGTGAATTTTGTTTGAGCTTATACTCTTTTAAATTGTACTTACTAAACTATGGTGTGCAACAAATGTTGTAAGTTTTTTAAGAGATATAAAGACTAAAGTTTTCCCCTCGTATTTTTTTTTTTTAACCAATGCTTTATTCCTAATTTATTAAAGTTGTCTTTTCTAGTTACTGAGATAACACATGCTTTTGATTTTCATAAGACTCCGCTATATGTGGCATGTTTTGCTGAGATAGATATATTTCCTCGACTTATCCAAAACGTGGCAGGGCAGGCAGACATGGCTGAATTGATTACCCTTTTCATTTTGATCAGTTTGGTATATATGCATATGTTAAAAGTATATTTATTTCGGTTCCTTTATAATGTTAGAAACAACCGTTAGGTGAATAAAGTTATAATATCCTGGGAGCAAATGCGTTTGGGCCGAAATACACATACAGGGTAGCCCATATAGTGCGGTTTCTTTTTTATCAAGTTCGATTTTTGCAGTGACAGCTCTTTCCCTATATCCTTCGTACCTACGCGGAACGAAATCGATCTACGATTGAACAACAGAAATTATGCAAACGGATGAGCACACGTTTTACTCGAAAAATCATATATATAACACATTATGTTAACTAGGAATCGAAAAGCCAATGCATTCTCAGAGAGTGACAGTTTGGTGCTGGTTTTGCATTTTTGACATAATTGACCAATTTGTGGAAATTTGGAAATGTAGCTGGAAACGCCATATGAGGCATTAAACTGGCACTCAGTCACCCCTAATTTTTTTTTATGTAAAGAAAAAGTTATTCGTCAGTTTCATTTTTAAAGGCATATCACTTTTGCTTTCTGATATATTAATTAAAAAATTTGAAATTTTCAAAACTTCATAACTTTTAAGCGGCTCATCCGATACGACCTTTAAGAAAATAAATACTTTCGAGCCACCTTTTTCACAGATTCTACCCGAACTTTCTATAATTTGAAAAAAAAAAATTTTTATGGAGCAGAACGCCACTTTAATATTTTCCATATTTTCTGTTTATAAATTTTACCAAACTGTTTTATTTTATCAACCCAGATTTAAGATAAAAATTACTAAATCCTAATACTTAACAAAAATTAAAAAATATATTTTGGATATGAAGCCACTTTATTACGGAAATAGATTTCTAAACACAAAAAATAATATTATCTAACAAAAATAGAGACTCTTGAAGAAAAATGTGAATACTTGGACTTAATTCACGCGATATTTTTTTTTATGAAAACCAAAAAATTAAGTTAATATCCTTCAGTCTAAAATCCGAATATTTTTACCTTAATTGCAATTGTGTTCTTAGCCTTATCAGGTATGGACGTTCTTGATTGAATTTATATTATTATTCTATTTTTCAATGAAAAACTAATCTTCTTTCATCACAGAACTAATTTTGAATAGCCGAATAGAGTTTTATTTATCATTCAAATAATTTTGCATTACGAACAAATTTTCAATCATCACTCCTATAATGTTGAATATCGAATATATTTTCATTCATTATTCAAATAATTGGAATTGTAAATAAATATTTGTATGCATATGAAATGTTTTAAATGACTGAATAATAGTGAATACAAATTTTTCAAAATTTTTTGTATGACGAATGAAAATCTACTCGTTATTCAAAATTTTTTGTTTGAAGTACATACATATGCCAAGGCGAATTCATATAAGGTGTTGTTAATATAGCAGCCGATTTGATTTTTTTTATTCACCTACATGTATTTTGTTTTTGCTTTTGCGTATGAGCTTTCAAAAGCCGTAAAAGCAAAAACAAAATGTATTTAAATTTTGACAACTCTTACGCAGAAGCAAAAACAAAATATATAGCAAGGCACATTAACCAGGTAACAGCAACAGGGTTGATTTTTTGGTTTTTTTCATTCGAAGTGGTTCCTCAGCTGTCAAAGTTTGTTTACATTTTATCATAACAAACCATTATTTGTTTTGATTATAGATGAAAATAAATTGTTTACATATTGCATATCCAAATTATATTTACATATTCAGAAATGGGAAAATGTTTTCTTTGCAATAAGAGGAGGGGAAAAGCTGTAACTTTTTTAAGGTTCTGCAAGATCAGTGGAGAAGATCCAATTGGAACAGAGCATGTGGCGTGGAACTTCCTGTAAGCAGTTGCGTTGGTTCCGATCACTTTTTGGAATCCGACCTCATTGCAGCAGCGCAAAGAACAAACCTAATGCCCAACTCTGTTCCTTCGCTTTATATACCATCGCCATTGATGTAAGTATCCAACACGCAAATGCTGAGATATTAATATGCAATTTGGTGTAGATGTAATAGTGCAAACAATAGAATTACTTACTTATCTTCAATGTGCCTTGCTGGTGTGCGTTTTGTTTACTTATTGAATTGTCAAACGCGCCAAATTTGGCATTACTATGTTGACGTTTGATGGGCCACTTGCAACAACAAAATACATGGCAGGGTTGTATTTTTTCTAATGCTGTTACCTGGTTAATGTGCCATGATATATAGGAATTTTGTAGTTGTATTTACAACACCAGCTTGTATCAATTCGCCTTGATGTATGCAAATTTATACTTAAATGACGACTGAATATTTATTCTTCATTCAAAGTTGCTTGAAAGACGAATAAAAAATGTATTATAATTTTTCCGTGTGTTCAATTATATTCATTCAGTACTCTGACAATGCACATCCCTGAGATCTAAAGTGTTTCTTAAATTGTGCTGTGTAAACTAAGCAAATTTTGCTTTTCCCATTTAAATACAATTTTTAATTATTTCTATTAATCCTTAGATGATAACTTATCATGTCACATTAATTAATGATTCATCCTATTGTACATTAGTGAGTGAATTAGTAAAGGATTGTTCACTTCATATTTTTCACTTTATATAATGAGAGTTTTTAAATGAAAATTACTGGCAAAAAAAAACCTATACTACACTGTACTTTTCACATAAAATACTTGAATTAACGATTATACGCAGAAGATAGCCCTCTGTTATCTTCAAGTTGTTAATTTCACACTTTAATACTAATTAAACTTGTCGGTGCAAATAAAACTCCAAATTGCATTTCCTTAACTATGATTATTAGTTCTTTTTTTCTTTTTATTCAAGCAACCATAAGAGTGAAATTATCAAGTGATTGTGTAAAATTATTAATTGCTTGCACGCGCAGGGGTGTACAACCAAGCCGCACTAATTAAATGTCGCGTTTCATCTAACAATGCAGACACATAGTCGCCACAATCAACGGCCAATGGTCAACCAACCTGGATAGTAGTAGAAAAGGTGAAATGGAAGAGCAGCACACTAACAAACTGACAAACTGACCAACAGACCAACAGCGGTGGCCACCGCAAACGAACAGCACGTACCATAATGGCCGGTGTTGTAGAGTGCTTTTATTCTCAATGTTCACACACACGCACACCCACACACATAGGAAAGCGTTATGCGCATTATTGCATTGGCAGGTGTAAAAAGGATAACTCCATTTCACTTTTTGCAAAAATGCCACTGAAATTTATAAGAAAATAGACATATAAAATGATTGAAATTGAAACCTTGCAGCTGGATTGTTTAATGGTGCTAATGCGGTAGGTATAAATTACACCAGATTCTAAATATATTTTTAATAAAATAAATTAGTGAATAATTTACAATAATTTCAAAAATCGAGTTATCAATTTTGTACCTCACGCCGATAGATAAACATACATATACTCGTGAGAAACCTTAGAATCGCAGGGGAGTTGAAGTCGCAGCTGCTAGTAGAAACTGGCTGCGGTGGTAAACAAACAAAAATGGTGTCAAATTCCAAGCGTAAACCGCATACAACTGATCATAATTGCATAAACGTATGTGGGGTATATTTATAATATTCCATTTATTTGCATGCGTTCGTACCTAACATGACTTCATGCAATTACGCAAGTATGAGTTGAAATGGAATCCTAAATGGTAATACGCACTGCCGGCCTACTTATATTCTCTTGTTACTAACAACACTCCATTCATGTTGAGTTGACCACAAATGTGTATAGGGTATTATCACCTAGTAGTGAAAAGCCAGATCAGTAAATAATCATTTTAGTTTATGGACTGGTATTTATTTGGGGTAGTCCTACCCCATTTCAACAATGTCTTTTGATAATTTCCATATAAAAAACTGTCGCTTACGACGCTAGTGCCGCCGAGAACGCTGGTCCGAGTCTCGCCAAATTCACTATGTGAACTTTTGAAATCAATTAAATGTAGGGTACTCCCTACCTAAACAAAACAAAATTTTAAATCATTGAGAAATGTAAAGAAGCGTTTGGATGGAACCGAAAATGATATTTATGTTTTTTTGGTTTGTCATTCATCCTTATGCTGAGTTTCACTTTCTCCCAAAATTTTCACTTTTCACTTTCCCTTCATTATAAATTTTGCCCGGAAATGTTTCGCTTTCGAACATACTTTTCGCTCATCTTTAACACAAATTTCGGGCGAAAAGTGTAGCCATTTTCGCTGGATTTTTTCACTTAAATTCGATAGGTGAACAAGTGAATTCAAAATGTAAGTAATAATACTATTTATACTATTTACTAAAAACACAATGAAATTTACTTTAATTCTAGAAGTAAAACGATAAATAAAACCAGCGCGATGTTCTATACAGGAAAAACTGTACATTGCCAGGGGTTTTGTGAGGGAGAATTTAGAGAAGGTGGCGGAATGTTGGGAGCTAAATTTCGTGAGACTAACTTCAAGTTTTTACCAATGCCACTTTGATAGCTACCCTCCACAAAAAAACGAAAAGAAGCTCGGAGTTTATCGATTAGCAGAATACCAAATTTCTATCTTGAATTTGGTCATGCATTGGTTAGCTCGTCGAATAAATATGTAAACGCTTTTTGGTTTTGTCTTTAATTGCGTACAAACGTATGTACTACAATTAGTACACTACCTAAATGTCCCCTTTTATTAAATTGGATTTAAACAGCAGGGGCCTAAATGTTTAAATTTTTATTTTTGGTTTTTCTTCGAACTTATAATAAGCGTATTCCGGGCGGAACTCATAATAAGTCTGATTAAGTTTTTCTTAACACATTTGAGTGGAAAGTTTTTGATTTTTGGTAAATTATGGTTATATAGAGACGAGGCTGTTTTACCTCGATTTCTATACTTCTCAAAGTAGTAGTCGCCGTGTTCAAATGCAAAGTTAGCATCAAATTTGGTAGAGTGGGCGGAGCCAAGCCAATATTTCAATTTTCTCAACCCATATATAGCCTTCTGCAATCCAATCCTGTATACCAAATTTGAGTAAAGTACTTTTTGTTGTTATCGAAATATAGCATTTTTTTGTTTTTGGTAAATTACCGTTATGTTAGAGGTAGCGTGATTTTTCCCCCGATTTCTATAATTTTCGAAAGTTTGCTTATTGAATTAAATGCCGGGCACATTACAACGTACATTACTTATTTTCATCCAAATTAAATACTTCATATAAATCAAGTGCGTTCACACTTGACATTCCTAATTTATATTGACAGCTCTGTAGCCACAGGATTGCTTAGTTATTTGATCAAATGAAAAAATGTGGAAGCTTGTATACATATATCAATATATTGAAATTTTATTTTGATAATATCCTTTTCTAAATTTACAAATTTGTTTATTATTATCACTAAAATTTAGAGCCGACACTATTTGTTCGTGATTTTGTTCTTGATTTATGATAAAATACCGCGTTTCATCTTAATTTATTGCAGGGCGAAATTACTTAGTTTCATCGTAATTTCCTCATAAATTAAGAGCGAGCCATAAATTACGATAGTGTGTGTCCGGGCTTTTAAAATTTCAATTGTTTACCGAATTTGGTAGAGTTTGGCAAAGTTGTTTTCTAGAAAAACCCATTTGCTTTAAAGTATGATGTGTCACGCCCATTTTCCAAATCTTTACATATTTACTTTTCCAACCCATTCCGATGTATCAAATTTCTTTTATAGTTACTGAAATATCGACTTTTTGTTGGCGTGGTTATTATCCGCTTTTGATCATTTTCAATCCCAAAAAACCTTGTGTCAACGTGTATATCAAATTTCAAGGATAGATTCTCAATATTTACTCAAGTTATCCGATGCTCGCTTTGAAAATTTCGGGGTCCAAGTACCTCTGTAGATTTTGGTTGTTACAAACAACAGTTATTTGAATAAGTTATAATACGCTGTGCACTAGTGTGCTCGGGTATAAAACAATAAATACATAAATTTATTTTTAATTTACCGTCCCTGAACTTCAACCTAGGACTTCGTGTTTGGCACGCCGATGCTCTGTCTATAGGCTATGGCTTGGTTTAGATGGAAAAGCAGACTAGTTTGTCAACTGGTATGACAACTGATATTTCTTAGGTCATCGGCATATTAAAAGTACCAGCTGCTTACTCTGAAAAAATATATAACTTGAAGTGGGTGGATTGCTCAGCAAACTGGTACTAAGCTAGTTTAGAACTAGTAAATTTTACTGCAGGGAAATTTCATACATAATGCCTAAAGAGGAGTGGAGCTCTATTGAAAATAATACATAACAATGAAATTAAATTTTATATAGCATGTATTTTACGAAATGACAGAGGCGTGCTGGCATTTTAAAGCATATTCAGAAAAAATAAAAAAAAACTTCAAAAGGCTCGAGGATTTTCCTCGAAACAAGGCATAAAAATATAATTTCACAATTTTCTTAAACAAACCACCAAGCCTTTGAGTACAAAGCGCACACAGAGAGTGCAATAACCCTACTACATACATGTTTATTCACAAATTCAAACACACACAGATTAAATTTTAGTTTGTGCCTTCTATAAAACTGCATAGCCTTGCTAAAAATCTTCATATGAGTATGAAGCTCTAACGACAGTTAATGCCTGCTGGCATTCGAGTTTAACAATTGCAATCAGTGCGCTTGCTAAAGAAACAGTTAGCTGTGGGGCATTTAAATTTAATTAAATACTATAAAAACAAAAGCATCCTAAATTTTACGGATATATGTATGTATGTATGTGAGTATAGAGTGCATCAGGTATTTGAGGGTACAAAGATATGTGTATATAACTCCGCACTTGTGTGTTTTTGCATTTTGATTCTTCTAGATAATAATAAAATAAATGGAGGAAAATCCAAATACAATTTTTCAAAAATAGCAAAATTTTTCAAAGTCCCCGAGCCGCCGAGAACTGAAAACCGCCGATGGAAAAACTATGACCTCGCAAGTTTATGGATCTTATTTATTTGGATTATTCGGTATGGCAGACCAATTTTGGTATTTCCACTCTTGAGTGATTGAAAAATAAGATTCTCAACCCCGAAGATGGATTAGGGAATTACTTTACCATTCGCTACATTTTTATTTAAAGCTAAATTTATTTACATTGCTATATGAGGCCATTGTGGATACAAAATGAATGAGAATTATTTATGCTTGAAACATAATACCGGCGAATGGCGAATTTTCGCCCAGCAAACGACGATATCGGCAGCGTTCGCCCAAAAAATTGGCTCAGCAAATTACAACTATGGCGACAACGAAATTAACTCATTATAATAGATTTCACTAATGTTAAACTTTGGGTTTAAATTAGTAACTTTCGATAAAAACAAATATAGCATTTTTCAATGTCTATGAGTATATTAAAAATATGGTTACAATGGATTGTACTTTGTCCGTCGACAGAAGCCAATAGAAATAAATCTATCGCCGTGAATGGTAGTTCGCTGAGTAAATTCGCTTGCTGGACTGAATGTCAAAACAATGTGTTTGTTGTAATGCTCGCCGAATCTCACAGTCTGTTTGAGTATAATTTGTAAGTGTACATTTTTGTTGTTCAACAGCAACACCACCTGGTATGAATTTGCCTTGATGGTCGTATAAGTACAACTACAATTTGCTACAATTTTGATTTTTCTTGTACGCCTTTTGAAATCTCATATGCAAAAGCAAAAACAAAATGCATGTAAAGTGAGTTGAAAAATTAATTCGGCTGCTATTATAAAACCACCTTATATAAATTCGCCTTAGTCGAACCTTATTAAGTTATAAAGTACCTATAAATTTTTTATAAACTTGGGTTTAAATGGTTTTAGTGCGAGTATAAACTGAATTGAAGAGCAAAGTAAATTTAAGAAAAGAAAAATAAATAAGGGAAAATTTGTCAATAAGTTGTGACCTTATAATTTGTAACTTAGTATACAAAACGAACCGCTGCTTATTGGTCTGATGCAAATCATAAATAATTGAGCATTTAATGTGGTTACTTGCTTCAGCAAAGTTTACATGCATATATGCGTCGCATTTTTCCATCATTTGTGATGTATTCCTGGAATATATATTATTTTATTTTATGCAAATCGCATTTACTTATATATTTCTGTGTATACAGATCCGAGCATACAAAATTGTTGAAAAATACTACAAAACGCGGCACAAGAGCATCGCGTACAGAGTTCATTGCCTAGGCAGAGCGAAGGAAAAAGTTTCGCCAAGAAATTCACAACCAAGTAGTCAACTGTTGGTAAACCGAAAGAATTAAAATGGCGATTAAAAATTGCTGCAAAAACACAACCAGAATTCCCTGCTATACATACATGCACATTTCCCTACATAGATATGTATGTATATATGTATAATATAGCATCAAAATCAGGCATTGCACTTTTCGTCATCCATGCAAATACCACTTGAATGAAATATAAGTAGTAGGTGGATTTTATTTGCCGCAATGCTCGTCGTCATAATCCTACTTGTCTTTCTTTTTTTTTCTTTTGAATTTTTGTTGTCCCTTTTTTGCAACTATAACTATATTGTATTTTAAGTTGCTCACAGACGAATTACAAATGTTACAACACACTTTTGTATTTTTCTGGTTGTTGTTGTTGTCTGCAGTGTCTGCGCATTATTCTCGATTGCATTGCAGCTATTGCAGCATGTTCGTCTGTGTTTTTAGTTTCGGAAGTTTGGTTTTTGTTTTACAGTTTTGTTTAGAAATAATACAACATTTTTAGATTGCGAGACATTAGGAGGTAAACCGGTCACTGGCCGCCATCTTTTATAAAAGTATTAAACTACTGGCGTATGCTGATAGCGAGATCGATATCGGTTGCAGCAACCGCGGCGTTAGTTCAATCTTTACCAAGCTGTATAAGAAAGGAAGCGTTGAACGAGGGCAAAACGAAGTACCGCCTGTCGTCAAATGCGCAGCCAGTGCATTCGCGTCGTGGCTTCCACATCACTGTTGGCAGTTAAAATTTTGAAAAAGTAGAAGAATTTGTTTGTGTTGAATCCAGCATTAGCAATATGAATATAATGGGCCCGTTTTATTGAAACGAACTTGCAAAAAAAAATGCTCTAACTTGGATATAATTCCCTTTACTTGCAAAAGCAACCCTGTTAGCATCTTTCATGAAACATGAGATTTACTTCGTGCTATTTAAGAACGGAAAATAGCTGTGATGCCAAATTTTTTGTTGATTTAATTATATATTTAAAAATACTTTGCAATAAAAACCAATTAGGTTTTCACCTAAAACTTCCTATGCCTTTCTTTCGGTCCATTTAAAATAGCGCAGTTCTTTCACTTTCCTACACAACATCTCAGGTCGGATGTCGTTTTACCGAATTGGCTCTACTCGCATATTTTTCCGAGTTAGTGTTGTTGTTTTACATGCATTTTGTTATCCTATTTAGTTTTTTTTTTACAACTAGGTTATAAAGAAACGGGCCTAATTTCAATTTTTGATAGATATCGTATAGAACTCTTGAAAATCAATATTTTTCCGTGATTTGTTTCTCCTCAGGAGGATTCAGCGAATGTAAAAATGTAAAAAAAAAGTTTATTTGTTTACTATTTTTGGGTTTGTTGTTAAATAATTAATTAAACTTCATTTAACTAAATATTGGTATACTTAATTTGAAAGTTGGGAAAAAATCACACATTTCATCTTCCGTGAATATGTGCATGTATCCGTTAGATACAGCAGTACATGCAATTGAAAAGTAGTACTTTTTTGAAAAAAAATTGTCTCGAAAACTTCGCGTAACATCTTAATATGAAAAATATGTATCAAATATTTTCGCCTGCATAGCAAAAAAAACAAACATATTCAACACGAACAAAATTTTTGGTGGCAAATTTTGAATAGAATGCCACATATGTATATAAAATAATAAAGGTTTGAAAAAAACTTCAATTCGAAAAAATTTCAAAGAGGATTTCCGACTGTTTACATATGTAAATGAAATTGGATTATCGATTTAACTCAACTTACCAAAATATTTTTGAAAAGCGTTGCCACCTTATTGAAAACTTAAATTCAATCAAATCAAAAATTATAATTAAATTATACTTAATATGGACGTCAAAAGAAAAAGGTTTCAGAAGGTTTTAATTAATTATTTAATTAAGAGAAATATTAAAGTACTGATATAAAATTAAAGAGTTTTAAGAAAACTTAGTTTCAAAAATATGTTTGAAGACATTGCAGTATTAATATAAAATGAAATAGCTTTAGAAAAGAATATTTTTAAAAATACTTTTTAGGAATATTAGTTAGAAAAATTTAATAAAAATTAATTAAACAATTTCTGGACTTTTAAGATTGTAGGGTATCCAATTTCTTAAACAAACTACCTAATTTGCCTACACTAAGTTTTCAGAAATTTTTCTATTCCTAAATCGTCTTTATACAGATACTTCACTGCGTAGCAGATTAATGCGAAAATCACTAGCGCATCGTTAAGATGTTCTATAAACAAAGAGCGATTCACATCGCATTCAATTTCACTTAGAATAATTCAACAACAACAACAATCTTAAACATTACAAACAATACCGCTTTCTTAAGGAAAATTACATGGTGAGTATTAGTAGATTGCTATTGGTAGTGAATTGAAATCATAAGCAACAAGAATCTAAAACAATAACTATGACAGCGTACTAGTACTTATCACGTCGCTCTATTATCATTCGTCAATTATTTGCTAAGAGTGCCGCGAAGACATTACAATACTCGTTGAATAAGCAGTGTGATGATTTCAAAGACGTTTTTCCTACTAACAATTGAAAGACAGAAATACAAAACCAATGCTCACTACTATGAGGATAATAGAAAAGCGGCAAATTACTCGAGCTTTACCAAAGTTCTAGGTGTATTTATATATTTTTTTCCGGTTTTTTAAAGTCAGTGAGCGCTGTTTGTGAGTGATTGTATTTGAAAATAGCAAATATTATTTTCATTTGCCTTCCATTTTCATTCTAATTTACATCTTTATAAATTTATATTATTGTATTCGTGACTATTGTTTATTTAAATTTAATTAATTATCTGGGCATACAATATGTACATATTTTAGACATTATTAATCTAAAACTTACAAATTTATTTAAGTTTATTACAAAAGAATCATTTGCGATTTTTTGTGAAAAAGCGATTGATTTCTTAATGTTTATTGTCGAAATCGTTTATCCGTCATTGGCTCACTACCTTTAAATAGGAATAAAAAATTAAAATTCAAAATATTTCTGTCGTATGTTACAATCTATACTATTATATAACTGTAAAAAAAAATTGCATCGGTACATTGAAAATTTTTCTTTTTAAGAATGTTCGAACCTGATGCGGAGAATGTAATAAAATACATTTGTACGATTTTAAGAATATAGCTATGTCGGTCTGTTTACCTCACTAATATACGAAACTACTGAATGGATTTTTATGGGACTTTGGCTGATGACTCGGCAGTACCTTGCTATATAGGCTATATTTTATAAAGATATTAAATGAAGAGAAAACCATTTTTCGTATCAATAGTTTACAATAGTTTGCTTTTGCGTGGAATTTTATATCTTCATCGGATTCACCGTTATTATTTATTATTTGTTGTTGGTGTTTTTTTTTTTTTTTAAATTTTCAATTGAAATGAAAATTAATGTCAGTTGGCCCGTGAATCCGGATATGCAATTAATGTAAATAAAGGATAACGCCCAAAATAGTATTGAGAATAAAATCATAGCGTGCAGGCTGAGAAGCTGACAATAAAATCAATAATAATAGGGAATATCTAATATATAAACAATTAGTTATATGGGAGTTTTATTTAGTAGAACAGCGATCTGATGATTTTTAATTACTGCATAATAAACTGAGCAAATTTCGAAGCAAACCCCCATTTCAGTTCAACCTGTTTTATGGGGCCTTTCTATGTATACCTAAAATTTTAGTGGCCCGATCTTGTCGGTGAAGGTATGCAACTTTTTTGTAATCTATGTACGCTCTTTGGTTACTACGTTTTCAGACAAAATTTAGCACGCAAATAACCTACCCCGCCTCCCACCGTTAACACTTAGGCTACACTTTATGGAGACTTGCCACCTGATAAAAAATTTTTTGTTAATTAAATAAATAAGTTAAATCACATATTGCTATATGCCGACCGTATAGGCCCGTATATATGTACCATTATACGGGTCACCATAGAATCGATTTTTGTAGGGAGTTGCCAACTGTTTCAATTAAAACAGTAAATGAAATTAAATATTGAAATATAAGTATCAAATGAAAGAGGCTTAATAAACCTTCATACTCCAAATGTATTGAAAGAATGTTGCCACCTGTTAAAATGCACATTAAATTAAAATTAAAAATTGATAGCATTTTGCAGTATACAAAATTAGGTTTTAAGAAATCTTTTTTACAAAAATTTTTTGGGGAGCGTTGCCACCTGTTTAGAAAATTAATCAAAATTATAACAAGCTAAATCAATTATTGAAAACTGGATATCTTACGAAGGAGTTTTAAGAAAGCTTTACTTTGAAAAAAAAAAAACTTTGTAGAGGGATGCCACTTGCTTAAAAAAATAATTTAATGAAATTATTAAGTTAAAAAAATGTAACATCATAGCATTCAAAGCAAATGAAAATGATATCACTTAATGTCCCCAACGTTTGATTACATTGTGAATTTCTGACAATAACAAAAAATTTTAGCAACCAACCGTAGTCGGCAATTATGAAGTAGGGGTGGAGGGGTAGCAGGTTTAAAGTTAGATTTTATTTATATGGCCACATATAATTCTATAGTTCTAGACTAGCCAAGTCTAAAATGCAATTGAACTAATGCGATTCCTATCCCGAGGATCAAAATTGCACCTATTTGGCCAACTCAATCCGCAGCTATATTAGTCACAACAGCTGTTCCAAATACCAATAGGAAAGAAAAAAATACGTTTGAGTAGATTAATGTTATTTTTTCGAAATTCCACTACGGTCAGAAGTAATGGTTGTCGTTATTTGAAAAAGATATCAACTAAGCTCATATTGAAGTTCGATTCACCAGACCACTAACTTTTTCTTTTTTAAGTCAAATGGAAATGATTTTTTATGACAAAATATATAATAAAAACTTACGATGCAAAATATGGGTCAAACCCACTTTTGAAAAGTAAAACGCTTAAAATGAGTACAAATTTGAAACCCCGAATTTCTCTGTTTACCTAGAATTTATAGACAACTTTCTGAAAATTTTAGTTCAATTCCAAGCGTGTTTTTAAACCTTTTCTATAACTAAAAACCATACCCTCTATTTTTGTATAATAAGCTAATCCTCATCAGTCAACGTGATATTTGGCTACCAGTTGGGTACAAATCCACATAGCTGGTTCCCCTATTTTGAAATATACTACAAACTTTTTATTCACCCTACCCATTATTTTCATATTTTAGTAATGTCATGCAAATATTTGTGGCAAATGGTTGCTGTTTTATGTACACTGGTCAAATATGAGTTTATCCTTACTGCATACCTACACGCCGTTACATATTGGACATGAAAAAATCAGCAGCACGCCACATCACCTCAACATTTACCCATTCTCTATGCCAGTGCTGATGAAAGTTTTTTGCAATGTTTGTGCTTCTATACTCACCAACTACGATTTTTTTCGCTAATTCTATAACAGACTTACATATATGAATCCCTAAAGAATGCACTCAAAATAAAATGTATAATTAATCCTTGCTTGAATTAGTCATGTCGATAAATAATAAAGTATATGTATATTGGACCAAATCTTTGGTGGTTTTGTTTCGTTCATTATTTAATTGTTTCAATGATGCAAATTTAATTTTTCTTAACTCTGATTAATTTAAATTTTAATAATCAAATCGTTCCAATTTTTATGAATATAATTATTTCAGCTAAAACGAAGACAATAAATATTCCGATAAAAAGAAAATCTAATATTGGAAAATTATTTAATTTAATATTGAAAATAGTACATGGTCACCATTGAAAATATTATTTTTGGAAATATTTAATAAAAAATCAAATAATAATTTGGTAAAACGAAATCATTTCTAACTTCTATAAGGTCTTGCAATAGGGACGCACAAAAGTAGATCAATAGTGAGAGCAAACGACGCCATATTTTTTCCCCGCTCTTTTGACATTTCTCTTCAGTAAGGTTTGCCATTTCATCATGGAAAAATATACGATCCAACAACGAGTCGAAATTATTAAAATTTACTACCGAAATTCGGAGTCAATGGCCTCAACTTTAAGAGCGCTACGTCCAATTTATGGTCGTCGTCATTTCCGGCTGAATGGCTTCGTCAATATGCGTTTTGGATAGGCAGCAATCCACACGTACTCCATGAGTCAACATTGAATCCCGACGAAATTACGGTTTGGTGTGGTTTATGGGCCGGCGGCGTCATTGGGCCGTACTCTTCCGTGATTATCAAGACCGGCACGTTACTGTGAATAGGAATCGCTACCGCTCAATGATAATGGAATATATTTGGCCCGAATTGAATGATATGGACTTGGACAATATGTGGTTCCAACAGGACGGCGTCGCAAGCCACACAGCGAATGTCACAATCGATTTATTGTAAACCAAGTTTGGTGAACGTGCTATCTCACGAAATGGTCCAGTCAATTGGCCGCCTCGGTCGTGCGATTTGACGCCATTAGACTATGTCCTGTGGGGCTACGTCAAGTTTATGGTCTATGCCAGCAAGCCAGCGACGATTGATGTACTTCGTACAAATATCGAACGTGAAATTGCAGCAGTATCGGCCGATTTATGCTTGAAAACCGTCGAAAATTGGATTCAGCGTCTGGGCTTCTGCAAGCGTGCCCGCGGTGCTCATGCAAAAGAAATCGAGTTCCATACATAATGACATCGAATGTAATTTCACAGGAATAAAGAATTTAATTCATATCCCAAACCGTTTTTGTTTTATTTAAAAAAAACTTTTGTAGCGTTTCTATTGAAAACTTTGTACTAGAACTTTTTTAGCATTTAAATAAAATTCATCAAACTAAGTATTTATTGCTTCTGAATCAATTTTAAATAATTCGAAGTATAAATCACACTTAAATTGTTATTGATTAAAAATTATTTTTTAAACTAATTTCGAAGAAGAAGAGTTTTCGAGATATAGGCAAAAATCGTATTTTTAAGCTCCTTTTACAGCTATTGCTGAAAAGCTTCACAAACAAATTTAACCTTTTATGGGTATCGCTTTAAAGGTATAATAAACCTCTTTGCGCTATTTTGTTTGTGGGAATCGGAGAAGTACTTTTTGAGTTGGTGGCGTTTAAATGCAAAAAATTAAGACATCTTCGAGCTCTTTCGAAATAAACTTTGTATAAAATATAATTGAGTAAATCTCGCTGAAAGAGAATTGCATTTCAAAAATATAAGAGCGTTTAATTTGGACACAAAATGTAAAAGTTATCACAAATTAAACAAAAATCGTTGCCACATTCACAACTTCACTTGAAGACTTTTCTCTTCTCAAGCAACAGCCAGAATAATCATTTGATGTAATAGCACATTTTATTTGAATTTGGGTCCACTGATTCTGAAAATGACACCTAAATTTATTCATCACGTCTAGATTTTCAGCTGCAGGGTGTTGACGCTTTTGCATAGGTTGTTCCCAACATAAATCGACTTTTTCTCAATGTTTTCCAACACTATTTTACGAATCGCAATTCTAGAAACTGATAAAGTTATGCAAATATTAATATCCAAAACTTTTACATTCTTATCGAAAAATGCCTAAAAAATTTCATACAATCACGTGTTATATTTAGCTATAACTTCCAAACCAAACTGAACTGAACTTCTCAACTTCTGAACTTCTGAGCTTCTGAGCTAGTCAAAGCTTATTAGATTTGATCGAAGTTGAGCCATAATAATGGAGTTTCTGGAAATCTCGACTAAAAAAGCCATCCAAAAGAGTTTTATACTGTTTTTTTTCCAAGTATGTCTGTTTACGTTTTCCATGTCGTCTACGTCAGACGTTTTTAGAACACCAAAAAACGTAGGATAAGATTCTGAATTTTAAATTTCATAAAACCTTAAAACTTGCCCCTTGGGAGATTGATGAGTGCTGGGTTTCAAATTTAAGAGTAAATTTAGACCTCAGATTCTTTTTTAGCACCCTAGATACTTCACCTTTTATTGTTTATTGTTTTATAATCAGTGGTCGGTTACCATTAAAAATAATCAACAAATAATCATATTTTAAGTCAATGGAAGAAAAAAATAAAAAATAATCATATGAAATTGTATCATCAGTCAGTTCGATGTTGGCTATCTGCAGAATCTTAACCCAATTCAATAAATTGAGCCAAAAAAATATGTACTGGATCTTTGCTTAAATTACATCTCTCGCTTTTTAGCAACAAACCGTAAATAGTTTCCAATTTGTTCTACTAATTTTTTTAAGCTTTTTGCTTACTGCCATAAGTGCGCAATTTCTTCCATTACACGTTTGAATGACTCTAAATAACCTACATCCAATGAAGATAAATGCATTATGGGATAAACAACTTGATATCAAGGGTTAAGATCGATTCGATAATTCGATTATTATCCTAATTTTCATATGATTATTTTATAAACGTTCTAATTACGAATCGTAAATTCTTTTAACGATATTCGCATGGTTAACTGATCTTAACGAAAACTTTAACGATGTTGCCATTCAGTAGCTATTTTTTAACGATTTTCGCATTCGCCGAATTAGCTGTTGTCGTTAGCTAATCGATTACCGAAAACTTAGCGACAACAAATTTGATGTTGTTAACTCAATCGTGAAAGTAAAAATCATGATTTCAGCTTAAATAAAAGATAAATTTAAAATTTGGTTATTTGTTTTCTTGTAATTAAAAAAGGCACATTAAATAATGTCGTTTGAATATTTGGCATATGATTTATCATGAGGTGACGAAGAAGTTAGAGCTCTAACAGTAGAGCGACGTTTACTCTGAGATCTGGGCAATCCCTTTCATTTGAATGGAACAGAATTTCAGAAGCTGTATCGGTTATCTCCAGACTTGGCTGAATACCTAATTTCTCAGTTTGACAACTCATCAGGTAACGATTGTAATCAATGTTTCATTGTTTCACCAGAATGTGAGGTTTCCTATGACCCAAGTGGAACACCAAGCTGCTAATGAAATCTTTGCTTCAGCGTCGTCACCTTTTGTGGGAGGCACTATTGGAGCCGTCGATTGCACGCATTTATGTATCTGTTTTACCACCAAATATTCATGAGGAAGTTTATGCCAACCACCGTATCAACAATTCAATTAATGTGCAAATAGTAAGAGTAAACTTTTATCAAAGATCCAAGTATAAAATCAGAAATATAGTTTAGTTTTAATACAAAGATAAATGATTCTAATTTAAAAAAAAAAAATTAAAAATATGTATGTAAATCCAAAGTACGTTGGAGCATTCCTTGGAGTCGAGTTGATGACTATTCTACCAAATCACTCAGAGGAGAGTCCGAGGTTCTGCTATAATGGAGCATTGCAATATATAAAAATAACACTGTCCCACAGTGATTTTATACTTTTGAAGCGACCTAGTAGAAACTGTTTATCTGGTCGAATAGTACACGAAACCACATTCAAACGATTTCTAACACCCCCAAAATTTTTTTTTAAAGTCAAAAAACCACAATAATTTTTTTTCATAAGAAGTCCGAAATACAAGGAAGTTGTTCATAAATTTTTGGAAGCTTATGGAGAAATGGGTTGCAACATGTCCATCAAGATTCATTTCTTGCATTCTCAGTTGGATTTTTTTCCGAATAATCTTGGTCAATTTAGCGACGAACAAGGTGAACGATTTTACCAGGAAATGTGTGCGCTCGAAATGCGCTTTGCTGGGAAAAACTAGATTAAGATGCTAGCTAATTACTGCTGGTCGCTCAAACGTGAAACCGATGATTCATCTTATAAACGCAGAAGATCTAGCAAACATTTTTGAATCAAATCGTTTGTATACTCGTATCGGTATCGTTCTTTCTAATAAGAGTTTTGTCTATGTCAAAATCCATTGTTCATCCAAAATTTATCTTATGAAAAAAAATTTTTGTAAAATTTAATGATCAAATAGATATCATTGATCAAACCACCGACAGAAACGACTATTTGTTATTAGAAAATCAAATAATGTCCTTACATCAGCATATTTCTTCATTTACACCGCCACCCCTGGAGGGCGCTTGAGACCAAAATGTTAGATTTTGGATTATGCTGCATAACTTAAAAACTTGAAGTCCTTTTTGAATGAAATCAATTGGTATCATTAAGTAGTGATAGCTTGTCGATGATATATAACCAAAAGTGATCATTTATTTCCAATTAGTGCCGAAAAAATTATGCCAAAATCGAAAAAATAGGCAAATTGGGCGGAAAATTCAGCTTCTAGCGTAAAATACACGTCATACTCGTTTCAAATTAACAAAACACTATAAATATTTCGAAAGTGTAAACATTCACCTATCCAAAACCGTTGAGTATTTTCAATGCGATTGGAAATTTTTTTTATGTATTTTTTAACACGCAAAAACTAAAAAAAAACGGTTTTTTGACTTTAAAAAAAAATGTTGGGGTGTTAGAAATCATTTGAACGTGGTTTCGTGTACTATTCGACCAGATGAACAATCTCTACTAGGTCGCTTCAAAAGTATATTCACTTTTTTTTGTCGGACAGCGTAATCATAAATGTACATATGTAGTGTGAAATAAACTTGTGACATATTTCACTTTAATGAAATATAATAAAAACGCGCAAATTTATATTCGGCAGCACGCATTCGTTTAATTTTTCTCTATTCCTCTTTGTGCTTTTCGCTTATTTTGACAATTACTTTAACAGAGATGCCACTCTATATCACTTTGAATAAATAAAACAACACAGCTGTTAAGTGTCGTTAAGAATAAGATACAGAATCGCATAATCGTTAGTGCAAACGACAAATATTGTCGACAAAAATTGCGATTGTCGGATGGTTTAAAGTTAGTGAATCGCGCTACTGGTCAAAATACTCCCCACACATCTTATTTTGTAGTACTTATGAAAAATATAAACTAGCAGCGTTGGTTCACTCTCACATAACTTGTCGGCTCGTAGCTCAAACGATTTGCGTAAATTACCATAACTGAGAAAAAGCTTTGGTTTTTTTCCGAAAAGTTTGTGTAACTTTTGTGGCAAGTGAGCTGGCTCACTATAAAAATGTATTTAGAGTGTGTGTGAGTGTGTGTTGCACAATGCACACTCTTGATTATTGTTGTTGTTGCTCCTTTTGTTAATATGTAAATTATGCCACCTAAATTACAAAAAAATTACAAAGTTATAGCGCTGTGTGAGAGTTTTCGTTGTAAATCGTTGCAAGCAAAGCACTGATTGTATTATTCTTGTAGCCTAAGTGAGATTTCAGGAATTAAGCGCAAAGGTTTAAGCATTTTTTGTATTATTATTTATTTTTTTTTTTTTAATTAAAGATTTAAATGAATTTACATGTATCGCTGTAATCAAGTTTCTCTATATGCGGCACATTAGTTCTATCCTTCAGCAGTGACACATGAGTGCATTTTTAACATTCTTTTTTTTTTTTTTGTTGGAATTTTTCCTTTCATTTCTATACTCTTTTAATCAACAGAGAGAACTTGATCACGGCCTTGTCGACTTTTATTATTGTGGTTCCAAAACAAGTATGTCCTTAGCACGTCCTTAGCGCCAGTTAAGGATATTGCAGCATTTGAAGGCTGTCAAAGCAAAAGCCCAACAAATTTTGAAGTAATCCCTGCAACTAAGTACAGTCATATTTTTACTTTTTTTACTATGCACATTACCTTCTTATGTTTGTAAATATGTATACCTACATATATATGTGTGCATGTGTGTAGTATTACTTTACCAAAGTATGACGCGAATTCCTCTCAATGTTTTCGTACGTGCCCTCAGTTGGTATTATTTCAACGTAAACATGTGAAAACATTGCCAGCTATTAGCTAAGAAACTTTTATACGCTTTGCTTGCTTTCAATTAAAACTTTCGTGAAAGTGATTTTTTGTGATTGAAAGATGGCCGAAGACTACCAGCTGCTGTAAATGGGAAATTGAACAGGAGAAAAAAAAAACAAGGTATAGAAATGCCAGCTAGCAAATTAGTACCTACCTATTTAGAAATGTACGCCATCTTTAGTAGCAACCAAACTCTTAGACACTACTACAGCTACTTCCAACTAAACGTCAACGGAAATTACAAACCGAGTATGTACATAAATGTAAGTTTAGTACTTTATATTATATTTTCCTCATCATCGTTGGTCTCCTTGGCGTGGGGATGAGGCTTAAGTGTTGGCACGGTTGTTCCTTTCGAGGTCCTCCATGCCACCACGAACTAAGAGGGAGGCTCCATATAAGAATCAGTGTAGGATTCGTTCTTGCACTGATTCTTATGTGGAGATTACCGTACCAACATCTCTCTGGTCCGCATACCCTGTATCCCTCCTAGTATCTCCCAGCTCTCCTTCCTCTCTAGCTAATCCCCCCCCCCCCCCCCCTAATCCAGGGTGTCAAGCGTTACCGTGCCCATTGGTCGGTTTGCCGCCAGGGGGTTTAAATTCCGGCTGTATTTTAACGGCGCCTCCCTGACACCGGGCCACCTCAGGGAGTAAGTTTGGCCTTACCGCGGCAAGGGGCGCTGTCGTGGTGTACCACCCATTTCCCCCTCAATATTTCTAGACCGCTGCGTTTGCCTCGTCGAGCAGGTGGTCGTACGACCAAGATGAATACAAATAAAGGTAAAGCAACAACAACAACAAAACACACAAAAAAATTGTCTTCCCCATCTCGGGGTAAGACAAGCATGAAATATTCTTCTTCCCCATCTCGGGGTAAGAATACGCAGGCGCAAGCGCCTAACGCGCCGCTTCGCTCCGATAGGAGCTCTTCCGGGCTGGATGTGAGTGTTGCACGCCGGCCCGTGACTTCGGGTGTTATGGCGGGGCCTAGCACCAGCAAAGCTGCGGGGATTGTGCTGGAAACGGCAGATCCCTCCGTGGCACTAGGCACTAGGGGCCCGTCAAACACCGGCGCGGCTGCGAAGCCTAGTCTCGCGAAGTCAACGGTCTCACGGCCTGGCCCGAGTGGACTAAGGCGACAAGTAGCCGCACAAGATAGTATAGAGGGCGTGGCAGCGATGGAAACTACGAGCCACGCCCCTCTGATGTTGGAGTCGGAGCGGTTCAAATTCGCTGACAAGCGTAAGGCCGCGAAGACGTTAAAAAGATACGACGGGGTCCCGTTGGAAACGTTGTCCCAGAGCGCGAAGGAAGCGGTGGAAAGGGCGAAAGCCCTGCTGCCTAACTTCCGGGTCACTGGGGCTTCGGTGGAAAACCGGGTGCCTCCGTCAAAGCGACAAAGATCGGCGGAAGAACAAACTCCGGCCTCTAAAAGAATCCGGCCGCACTCGTGGGTGGGCAGGCCTAGCTTTGCCGAGGTTGCGAAGGACAGGATCCTTATTGGGGTCCTGGACCGAGGCAACGAGCTCGGGTCCATATCAAAGGACCAGTGGAGGTGGGTGAAGGCAGCTCTGGCGAACGTCATCTTTGACGTTCTGCTGGAGAACCCTGGAACCCCCCCTGCCTGTAAGGACGCTGGTTGGTACCAGGGCCACATTAAGGTGGTCGCCTGTGAGGACCTGAGATCGGTGGCGCTGTATAAGGCCGCCGTTGCAAAGGTGGGCCCTGTCTACCCAGGGGCTAAGTTGGAGGTGGTAGACTGGAAGGACATTCCAGTCAGACCCCGGGCGAGGGCATGGGTTCCGGTGACACCATCGGCACCGGAAAGCATCCTAAAGATGCTTCAGGTGATGAACCCGGCCCTCCCAACAAGTGATTGGAGGGTCGTCCGGGTCGAGGACGCGGAAGGCCCTTCGAGACAAGTGGTCTTGTCCCTAAACAAGGAGTCCATCGGACTCCTTGAGAAGAGGCAAGGCCGCGTCTGCTATGGCCTCGATGAGGTCATCATTAAGGTGTACCGCGGGGACGCTCAGCGTGCCTCTGGTGCGGGTGCAGCAATGGACGTGGACATTGAGGCACCCGAACCGGAGCCGGAACCGGAACTCTCCGACGCTGAAGGCAGCGTCTCCTCTCAGACAAACTTTGCACCAACAATGCACAGGATGTTTGCGGAGGAGGAGCTGATAAACCTCCATCGATCTAAAGCAGCCTCAGCTGCTCTCCTAGGTCGCCTGAGCAAAGGCGACGTTACGGTGGTACTCATTCAGGAACCCTGGGTTTGTAACTCAAGGGTATGTGGGTTGAGTGCCACCGGCTTTAAGCTTTTCGTGGAGCGCGGTAAAGGTAAAATTAGAGCCTGCATTCTGGCTAAAGCAGATTTAAATATCTTTCTTTTACCTAATTACAGTGATGGCGACGTCACGGCAATTCTTGCGGAGATAGGGGGAATGTCACTGGTGCTGGCATCGGCTTACATGCCGTACGAAGCCGAGTACCCCCCTCCCTCTATGGTGCGGAACTTAGTGTCCAAATTTGAGAGCGGACACATGTTGGTCGGCAGCGACGCAAATGCTCACCATGTCAACTGGGGGAGCACGGACATCAATGATCGAGGTGAGTTACTCTTCAACTACTTTCTAACTACTAACCTACTTATATGCAACAAAGGTAGGGATCCCACCTTCATTACTAGCAATCGTAAAGAAGTTTTAGATATAACTCTATGCAGTGATAGTCTATCTGAATTGATCGAGAGTTGGAGGGTTCTAGATGAACACTCCTTCTCTGATCATCGTTATATTGAAATCGTATTGAACTTTTCTATTACCAGCCCAAAGGTGCGAAAAAACCTAAAAAACACAGATTGGTGCTCTTACAAAATGTTATTTGAGGATAGGCTAAACAGCGAACCTCTTATTGAACCTAATTGTATCGGGGATCTAGAGAACATGGTGGACGTTTTTACGCTGACCTGCTCAAATGCCCTAAATCAGGCTTGCCCTGAACCAAAACAATGGGGCAAACGTAAACCCCATTGGTGGTCACGCGAGTTGGACTCACTACGAAAATCTTGTAGGAAAAACTTCAACAAAGCCAAGAGACTTAGTCTCGAGCTGGTATGGCTAGAGTACAAAAAGTCTCTTCAGACCTATAAAAAAGCTTTAAGGGAGGCAAAGAGATCCTCGTGGAGAAACTTCTGCGGCGGCATCGAGGGTGCTTCCGAGACAGCCAGGCTAAGGAAGATTCTCTCAGGATCCCCTAACCCGATAGGTTTCTTGCAAAAGCAAGACGGTTCCTGGACCTCAACGGGAAAGGAAACCCTTGAATTGTTATTAGATACCCATTTCCCTGGTAGTACAATTGCGGAGGAAGGAACTCCTCCGCTCATCTCCTCCAACCCCGTTAACATACCGGTTTCGGAAGAAAAGGTTAAATGGGCTATCCAAAGCTTTAAACCATACAAATCTGCTGGGCCGGATGGGATAATACCTGCCCAGCTAATTTAAACACTGGAGCTGTCTGCAAAATGGCTCTGTACTATTTTCAGGGCCTGTTTCAAACTAAATCACATACCGTTGGCATGGAGAAATGTCACGGCTGTCTTTATTCCTAAAGCCGGTAAGGCCTCACACACTAATCCAAAGAATCTTAGGCCTATCAGTCTATCATCCTTTGCTCTTAAGGCACTTGAAAGGATTATTAGTAGCTACCTGTCCGATACCATCGACAGTAGACTACTGTCTAATGACCAACATGCCTACCGCAAAGGCAAATCTACTGAGACTGCACTCCATAGCTTGGTCGGCTATATTGAGAAGTCTCTCAGCGTTAAGGAATTCTGTCTTGTAGCCTTCCTGGACATTGAAGGCGCCTTTAATAACGTATTTCCAGAAGCTATAACTGGCGCCGTTTGGGATCTAGGGGTTGAACACTCACTGGTTGACTTTATCGGCCAGCTACTCTGTTGCAGAGTAGTAAGGGCTAAGCTGGGTGCGAGCGAATTGTCACGGCACGTGTCGAGGGGGACGCCACAAGGAGGCGTCCTATCCCCACTCCTATGGAACCTCACCGTAAACACGCTACTGCGAGATACGGCATGGGGTGGCGCAAAAGTCGTCGCGTACGCCGATGACGTCGCGATTGCAATCAGGGGAAAGTTTCCGCAGACATTATGCGAGCTGATGCAACGAGCGCTTCGGGAGGTATCCAAGTGGTCCACCCATTGCGGACTCAGGGTCAGCTCAAGTAAAGTGGAACTTGTACTTTTCACGAGAAAGTATAAAGTGCCTTCTGTGACTCCACCGGTACTAAACGGTACCCGGTTAAGTCTTTCTACAAGTGCCAAATTTCTAGGCGTTATTTTAGATAGGAAGTTGAGCTGGAAGGAGAATCTAGTTCAACGTCATGAGAAGGCTTCTGTAGCCCACTACACATGTAAGAGAGCCATAGGCAAGAAATGGGGGCTAAATCCCCGGATCTGTCGATGGATTTTCACAGCGGTCGTCAGACCAATACTCCTGTATGGGGTGATCGTGTGGTGGCCTGCATTAGAAAAAGAGGGTAACCTTAGACTACTCACCAAGGTGCAAAGATCTAGTATGATCTGCATAAGTGGGGCGCTCAGAACTACTCCAAATGAGGCCTTGAACGTCATTTTAGACCTTATTCCTTTAGATTTGGTTGGACAACAAATGGCAGCGATGACTGCTTTGCGACTAAGAGAGACATCCCAGTGGCACCCTGAAAGCCAAGGGCACTCTTGTATTTTGAATAAGTTCCGCTCTATTCCGAGCAGCACGGATCGGTGCGCCTTGACATCGGTCTCTGAAAGTAATTTTACTACACGTATTCCAAGCAGGGAGGAGTGGAAACTTGAGTTTCATACTCCACCTGATAGCATTGTCATCTATACAGATGGCTCGAAACTCGATAATAAGGTAGGAGGAGGCGTTTTCTCACGAAACCCTCTCCTGCAAATTTCCTTTAGGTTACCAGATCACTGCAGCGTCTTCCAGGCTGAGGTCTCAGCTATCAGGGAGGCGGTAGAGAAGATTGGGACCGGGATTACAGGAAGAGACATCTTCATTCTTAGTGACAGCCAGGCTGCAATCAGAGCTCTGAGCTCTTTCACTTTTAACTCTAACATCGCGCTGGACTGCCGCCTATCTCTGCAGGAGATGGCCAAGCAGAACAGACTGTACCTCATTTGGGTCCCTGGTCACCGGGACATAGAGGGAAACTGCATGGCAGACGAACTTGCAAGACAAGGTACGACCAAGCAGATTCTTCAAGATAAAGAACGCATTGGTATGCCGATTGCCACTTGCAAACTGCTACTCAGAGATTGTACATATAAGCAAGCTGACAATAGATGGAGGCAAAATACGACCTGTTGAACCTCAAGGCAGATGTGGCCTAAATGGGACCGGAAACGGTCGCGCAGCGTTCTCTCTCTAAGTAGGGAAAACATTTCCAACGTCATCGGGGCTCTAACAGGGCACTGTCTGATAGGGAAACATGCTGAAAGGTTGGGAGTACCCTTCCGAAGATGCTGTAGGAGCTGCAAGAACGACGAGGAGGAGGAATCGATCTTGCATTTACTGTGTAAGTGTCCTGCACTGTGTAGAAGCAGAATGCGATATCTGGGATCACCGTTTTTTGATGACCTTAGTGAGGTTTCAATTGCCGAGGTAAATTGTCTGTTGAAGTTCATCAGCGAGGCAAAATGGTTTGGTGAGGGGTAATTTTTCCTTTTGGATGGTACAAATTTTTCCTTGTGGTAACACAATGGGCCTCCTAATATTGGCCTAAGTGAGCCGCTGTAGGCGGCTGCCACTCCAACCTACCTACCTACTTTATATTCGAAATATTGAGACAGTTTCAAAAATAGCGAAGCAGCTATTTAATTTTTTTTAACTGCTATTGATTGCCTAATTTTAGTTGTATTTGTGATGTCGATATTAATTTAATTTGGTACTGGACGTTATGGAAAGGGGCTAAGACCTTATTTTTGAAGACCAACAACTTTTGTTCTTCCTTAAGATTCTAGAAAAATTACTTGATATCCGCATTTAACAAAAGATAGCTTCGATTCAGTTACATAACTGCCAGCATTTGCGCTCGAAGGATAAATCCATGAAGACACGGCTCCAACAAAATTGACGCTAGTATCGAAAATGCCAGTGCTTTTATGGACCTGGAGTTAGGGATACTCCTACATATTGGAGTTGACTTCAACAATGTATTTCCAGAGGCAATTGTCAAGTTCCTACTTCAGGTAGGAATTGCCCAGCCTCTAGTGGAATTTTTTCGTTTCCTCCTTTCAAGGAGCGAAATCCAACCAGAAATGATTGAAGTAAGTATTATCAGGCACACGACGAGAGACATGACACAGAGTGGGGGTCATGCCCATTTCGTTTGGAATAAAATGATGAACACGGTACTTCTGCAACTATATGGCCTACACAACGCTAGTATTTTTTTACCCTGGTGGCTAAGGATATCCACCCCCACGTTTTGAACGACTTATTACAGAATACTCCACATGCTGTAACAATTAATATTCTTTTCTCGAAAAAGTTTATTATACCCAACCTTCAAGATTCTTCACGAAATGGCAAAACTATTGCAGTCTCGAAGAAAGTGAAATACCTGGACCTAATCTCTGGACTGTATACTTAGCTGGGGACGCAATGCAGTTAGGAAGGCTATTGCTGATTTGTATTCCTCTAAGCCTCACCATAAGGTGTGGCATGCATGCTGGTTACACGCTCATTACCCTCATCACCGCCAAACGCCTTGGAAATCTTACCCTATCTTCTGCCTGTAGACTTATATGGAAAACTTCAGACTAGCTGTACAGTGAAAGGTTTTTATTCGTTCATGAAATGAATGTTCGAAAATCCATCAAATTCAAATAACATATGTACATAGCTTATAGTTTAACTGTTTTCTTTACATGGAGATTTTAGAGTGTCGAGTGGGAAGAAGAACTTTTTTGTACTTTTATATCAGCTCGACTGTCATTTATGAGTACTGAGCGGTCAAAAGCAGGCACAAGGGTGAGCAGTTGATTTCACTCGCAATAACTGTCAATTGTCCATAGCAATCTATTCAAATTTTCAGGCACCTAGTGACTCACTCGATTACTACAAAAACCTAGGTTTTAATGAACCTGGCCGCAAAATGCACTAAATTTATATATGTATGTATAGTGTGGATGGGTGCCGCCTGGTCATAGTGATATACGAGGCAACTATGTAGCAGATGTCCTGGCAAGAGAAAATACCTCCTTATCATTCTGCAAAATCTGATTAAAGAAGAAATTTGTCGTGCAATCAAATTAAAAATAGGCTGATCTAGCCTAATTGTGATAAGACAATATCCACCTGGAGTGCCCTTTCCTTAGGCTAGTGATAATCGCTGGCCACTAACTCGATTTCTTTCACGGATGCCAGGATGAAGAGAAAGCCGGAAGCATCGAGCAATCAAAGTTCCAATCAGCATGGGTTCGTACCGGGTAGATCTACCTTAACCAATTTAGCTGTTTTTAAAGAATACTGTCTGGAATCCTTCCAAAGAGGTTTCCAAATGGATGCAATTTATACTGACTTTTCGAAGGCTTTCGACAGAGTGTCTCATCAAATACTACTAGCTAAGCTTGCAACCATAGGCTTTCATTCTGATTTTTTTAATTGGATTTCTTCCTATTTACACAACCGACGTTGCCTCGTACGTCTTGATAGTGTGACATCGTATTCTTTCGTTGCTACCTCTGGGGTTCCTCAAGGTAGCGTCTTAGGCCCACTATTATTTGTGTTGTTCATAAACGATATAGCCTCATGCTTTTCCAAATGCAATTTCCTTTTATATGCCGATGCCCTAAAAATCATTTATGAGATCAAGTGCATTGACGACTCTCTTATTTTACAGAGTGAGCTTGAAAACGTACACCTTTGGTGCTTACGTAATCGTTTGTCACTGAACATTGCCAAGTGTCATTATACCTCTTATGCTAGAGTGTTTGATATTACTCCTACATCGTATAGTATATCAAACATTGCGCTAAAGAACTTAAGTGAATTTAAAGATTTGGGTGTTTACTTTGACCCCAAGCTCAGCTTCAGTGCACATGTTAATTTCATTGTCTCAAAGGCCTATGCTATGCTGGCTTTTATTCGTCGTAACTTCTTTTCATTTTTGGATCCCTATGCTCTCAAGCTCTTGTACTCGTCTTTAGTACGCTCGAGGCTAGAGTATGCTGTGTTTGTTTGGCGGCCATTTAAACTGGGCCATATTAAAAGATTGGAGTCTGTTCAGAGAGCGTTTGTTCGGTATGCGTTGCGGTCAATGAACTTTGTTGACCCTATCCCATGTTACCGGTCTAAATGTTTACTAATTAGTCTCACATCAGTGGAGTCGAGGAGTACTCTGTTGTCGACGTGCGTTATATTTGATATAATTACTGGTTCAATAGATTGCTCGTACCTCCTCCTAAAAATTCGATTCAACGTACCCTTGCGAAGACTTCGAAGTAGCGAAATGTTTTCTTTGGGAGTTGTTAGAACTATCTACGCTACGAATGCTCCTCTTAGGAGAGCACTTTCTCAACTTAATTATTTTTCTTCCTTCTTAGCTATCGATTTTTGGTACTCTAAGATTACTTTTAAGAGTATTCTTTTAAGTTATCTGTCATTAAAGTTTTCTCCACTTTGAATGTAACTTATGTTAACATATACATATCTATTTATATTACAGTCTGTAAGCTTATTGTTTGTTGATTAAATAAATAAAATAAAAAAATTAAAAAAATTATTTATGTCATTGCCCTGCGCTAGAACAAGCTGGAAATTTCATTATATTTCGCAAAAAGCTTAGCTATAGAATACACATATAATCCGTATTATTTGCTTGAGTCAGGTTAAATTTGAAAAGTCATGGAGTTATAACATCTAATAATGATTAACACGGTAATGGACTAGATGGAGATAAAGCAAAACAGGCAATTTAGCCATCCAAATGAGGTTGATCAAAAATTTACAGAAACAGAACTACCCTAGGGGATTAAAAAGAAAGACTATAAGATAAAATTTAGTTTTTTTCTACTTACTTGCATTACATGGAAGTTAAATTGTCGATATAATTTAAAAAATATGTATATGTATTTCATGCAAATATCTTTAAATATATTAACTGAAATGGATCGGAACATCGAACGTTTCGATCACTTCCTTCTTCCCAACGCCACTGAGCGAACGACAAATAGAAAAATTTAAGGTTAGTTTTCCAACACGCAGCGGCTCGGAAGCTAGACCTTGCCATTCTGAGGATGTAGGCGTGGAGACTCGGCGTTCCCACCATGTGTTTTGACCGCCAAAACCGTGTCTTGGAAACGAGGTATTTCCAGCCGCCTAGACAGATATCCTTATAAATAAATTCACTTCTAAATAAAGTACATTTTAAATTTGCTTCGCGCACTTTGCTATTTGATGCTGTGGCAGCAAAGATCTTATATGTATTGAGCTTTAAGTTGAAAGACAATAAATGATTTTGAAAAAAGAATTATACGAAATGTCTTCATAGCCAAAAGATTCGATACGAGTAGGAGTCGATACCTTTGGCAAATATTTTTCAGGTATCGATATTTTCTTTCGATACTCTTTTCTAGTAACGGCATGGTATCGCCTAACTCCTTATAAAAAATCATTCTCTACTCTTTTGGAGTATATGCCCTCCTATGTTCTCAGCTGGTCTACATCTAACTGACTAGATACACTCAGTATAAACTTGGTACTGGATCACCAGTATAAGTTCTTCGACTCCCCCTTTTGTAAAGGCGACGTACACTAACTGACTAGAGCCAATTTAAAGCTGGCTTATATTTATCTCCCTGATCAAAATGGACTTCGTTCGCACATGCACAGAAACAAAATGCCGATTTTGTCAGAAGGAAGGCGAGATATCTCAACATATCCTATGTGAGTGAACAAACTTGACTGCATTAAGGCAGATGTCCCTAGGGGCAAGTGTAGCTGCTCCTTCAGCTAGTAGACATACGGGTACCAAGCAAAGAGTAACATAGACTTCCCTAGAAAATGAAACATGAGATTTTTAAGTTCACTGTGTTCTACTGCTAGACATATTTGTTATTATTATTATTAACAATAAATTGAACTTCGACTGATAAATCTGTTAAAATACTGGCTTCAAAATATCTCACGCATGACGGTCTACTTTATTATGGATTTAGATTAACCCATTTATTTCGAGAAAGCTTTTAAACCAATACCTCTAGCTGGTACATCATATTTACTATTTAAATTCGCATTTAATTGTAATTCAATTTTTCTTTTAAGCATAATTATAACTAGAACATCTTTAAGTATTTTGATTGACCTTAAATTCACTTTAAAATGGAGAAAAATTTTCCAACCAATCTCGCTAATGAAATTTTATTTCCTGTCCGTTATCAGCAATGTCTACACATATTCGTTTTCAAATGTCTACACGGCATACGCTATGCTTTGCTAGCAAAATTCACCATCCATCTAAAAAAAACCGGGGTCATAGTAAATCAGGTGATGCTTTGGTGCTCATAGCAGCACCAGCAAAACCAAGTAGTTGGCTGCTTAGTTGACTGATTGCAAAAAAAAAAAAATGAAATGGCAAAATAGCAGCACCCAACGCCAGTGATGAATGTGAAGCAGCCATGTGCCACGGCGTATACGTAACTATGCAATTTGTGAGGCATCTAACGTCTGACTTCTCTGTTTATGACTCTTCAGCTGTTGGGGTTGTAACTCAGCGTGCGATGTATGTATGTACATTCGTAGGTACACAGTGCACTGGCAATTTCATTTTCAATTTCCCATTTTTAACTAATGTGATTATAATAATTTCCTCTGCTAACTAACGAAGGGTGATAGGTAAATGTATGTACAATATATATTTGGTGCTAGCACAAACCGTTAAACAAATTTAAATACGTTTAGTTAGGAAAAGATGAGCGCTGTAATTATTATAGCTTTAGTGATGGAAACCAGGTTTCTGCCAGTTGCGATAGATTAAGAAGAGCACAAATGGTGGTCTAGCTACCATTTTCTAACGCAGACTGGTCATTTCAATTAGATTATGTTTTTCAACTTTACTTAGAAAGAGTTTTATGCAGCAGATTATCCTTACGGAAATGAAAGGGTCTTAGTAGCTATGACTATAAATTGCAGATATATGAAAAATGCGCGAAACCTCTGCTTAATAAAATCAAAGCACCCTTTCACGCCGCAAAAAGAAGAAGTCTAAGAGCTTTCAGTGCAATTCCAGTAAAAACAAAATTTTAAGGCAAGATGATTTTCTGCCAGTCGAGTTCCGCATAAAATTACGAAGCATGCGAATTGTTTATAAACTTTACTGTACGACCGAACACATCTAACGTCACTAAATTCAACTTCTAAAAAACAAAAAAAGACAAAGTTATTGAAGACATCGGCGCTCTGCGACGTAATGAAAATGGCTGAAATTTTTAACACATTATATATCATCAGCAAATCTTTCGCAGCTGAAATTTCCTCCTTGAGAACTCATTAATAATATTAACGAATTGACACTTCGGCATAAATATACCAACCAATATTGGTTATCATAACCTCTCCACTAAGGCTAGAAGAATGAAATTTTCTATTCGCTGATGTATCCAAACAAGATGACGGTGATTCATTTGTAGTAACAGAGGACAAAGGCGCCACACAATCACTCGGAGTCTTACCTCATTCCTTTAAAATATTGGACATTGAGTTACAATACCTACTTTCAGCACTGGCATTGCCTAAAAAGTCGAATAAAAAATATGTAACAAATATTGAATAAATGGAAATGGACAGCTTTGAAAGTAATCGAATATTAGACTGATTTTAAAATAGTTTGATACAAACGGAATTTTAATTAGTTGGATGTAAACATATTTTATTGAAGCTGGAAAAAAACATATGTTTATGTTTTTTTTTTGTCAAGCATATGTAGAGTTAAATAATTGACAGTTCCTAGAACGTCGCCATTTTACTTAAAAAAAAAAGAATTTCAACCACTTGTGGTTGATGAAAAAGAACTTTTTAAATTGCTTTAAAATAATTCTATTTCCGACGGGTAGAGAACAGCCAACCTCAAAGATATCTATCATAATTCTTCTGCTAGGCATTTGGTTTTAAAGCCATCTGTATATCAACACAGATGCACTCAAATTGGTATTTTGGTATTTATGTGCATATGTGTGTGTGTGTGTATTGTCATTGCTAATGTCGCCTTCAGCTGTCCGCCAGCTGTGCTTAACTTTCCTCCCCAACTCTCGCCGACAATGTTATCAAATCTAAGTGCTTTATGCCGTTTTGATGCCTCTCAGTTTTGAAGGTGTCTAACAGCAGCCAAGCCCACTTGATTACCAACCAATTGCAAGGCTTCTACCTACTTAAGTCCCAATCTACGTGTCTTTTCGCCTTGCGTTGGGACTGTATGATATTAGTTTATTTTGCAAAGCGGAAATAAGAAATTTCATACTTGCAGCGTTGAGTTTCTGTGCTTATTTACTTCTCATTTTTTTCTTATAAAATGCCAGATGGATGCTGTGATGAATGCTGGAATTAAAGTTGCCACCTTTTTTATGAACCAAAAAGTGTACGAAAATATGGATCATACTGCAGCTGCTTGAAACGTGAGAGCCTGCGAAGGCTTTTAAAGATAAGATAAGCTAGAAACCCTCCACAAGGCTTTCGGGAAAATGACTTTATGAGAGGTGGTAGAGGGGATCGTACACATCACAAAACTATTATACGTTTGGCGAGGAATTTTTGAGTAATTTGTTGTGTCAAATTTAACTTCAAGAAAACTCTCTGAAAACCAAAAAAAAAGAACTTCGGCTACGTTCTTCACAGTGTTTTCCGCATAACATCTTTCTGCGTGCGCTTTAAAAAAATAACCCTGGTCAGCCCAACTTTCGCTACGCCATCCACAGTATTTTAAACTAAAACTAAACTTACTATTCTGCTGCTAAAACTTTGTTAAATTTACTTTATTTTAAGAGTACACCTCGTATATCTTAATTGTAATTAAAAAAAGTTGCTAACCTATAGATATAGTAGGCATTTAGATAAAATATACACGTATGCACATAGTAAGGTTCAAAACTTTCTGACCTAAACAATTAAATAGAGGGTAATTATCAAACGACTTTTATTATTTTGAAAAACAATCTTCCTAGTATTTAAATGCACTTTTTTTAAATAGTTTGAACTTTTTCCTTCAAAACAGCTGACTAAGGGATGAATAACAGCCACTTGCCAGGGTTGCAAAGACCGATGTACGAGTATGAACCGGTTTGTCGTTATGAAGGATCTCGCAATTGATGTAACAAGAAAGTATCGTAATCGCATGTTATTGATGTATTGTGTTAACATACATCCGTAATATTCCCTCAGAATCTTAAAAGATTTTGTCCGTTTTTCTGATTCGCCTTTGTGTTTTTTTTTATTTATTTTTGTAGCGATAAACTCATATGCCACTACATCGGTTTGCTTTGTAACATTAGATTATGATAATGGGCCATGGTTTTAAGAGCAGTACTTCTTTCTTGTTCTTGATAAAAGAAGTTTTGGGACCCACGTGGAATTGACTTCATTCATACCCAAATTTTCATGTAGGCTAAGCACTGCTTAACGGTCTGTGATCCAGTACTGTCTTCTCAATAAATTTGATGATGTCATCTATGTATAATGACCAGGAATGGGCGTCCTGGATGCGATTCATCGTCAATTGATTCTCTCACCAAACGAAATTGTTTGCCAATTCTTTCATGGTTATATACGAAAGGGAAGAACGCCCGTATACAGCAATAATGGCCGCAAGCCATCATAAATGGATTCTCTTTCCAAACGCCCGTACACAGCATTAAAACCGTGTTTGATTTCCGACAGTGTTTTTCTCTCGTTTGTAAATAAATCGATCACAGAACTTTATGCATTTCCGAGTTTTTATCCACAGTTTGGATTTCTTACACCACATATACATATGTATATTTGTAACAAATTAAAATAATTTAATGTTTTTGTTGGGGTAGGTAACGAAAACTTAGTTATGTAATGGCATTAAAGCAACGAACTTCGAGTAAGCAGAAGTTGCATGGTGTTTCGTTTCCTATGGTAGGCAATGTTGGATTAGTATCTGACTTAATGCAAGTGGTTATTGGTATATTGCAAAAAGCTAACAATTATTTCCTCAGGAAATCGGAAGGAAATGAAACTCCTCAAACAAATCTACACAATTCGACCTTACTGCATTTGCGTAAATATAATTATAAATATTTTCAATATGTAATAACCAAATTATACAAAATCGAAGAATGTATCAACTTGTGCACAGGAAAATACTAGAAAAATCTTAACCAATTGAAAAAGTAAAGTAATTTTAGTTTTTAATTTTCCTAAATCATCGATATCCGACTCACTGTATGTCTCATCTTTAGTAAGTATTTTTAAGGACACATTTATAACTGAGTACTTTTTAGTAATTAGTTCCACAACAACTGGGCATTAGGCCGGGTTGCAAAACAAAAGTTACTCCCGTTAGTTTGGAAGCTTACATTAAGTGAATTTTAGGACCATTTTGGTTCCTTTGGCTCCTTAAGCAATTTCTTCTGTTGGAGCTAAAATATCTGTTAATATATTTGAGTGTCATCTTGTTTTCCTACCTCTCTTTAGCGAATATAATAAACGCGATTGTTTTGCAAGAAAATAGTTGTTGCTTTCGTTACAACACAATGTTTCGTTTGTTTGTTTATTGATCATTAATTGGTTATAAAAATATAGGTGTTATAAATCCAAAATTCGAATTTTGTACAAAATTTTGAAAAATTCACAAAACTCTCTACAAAATTAAAAAAAAAAATTTCAAAATTTTCCACAAAAAAATTTTAAATTTTATATTCTGTTATATTGACGGTAGGTGTATTTACAAATGGGTACATAAAAATGCCGTATATTTTCACTTTTAGAATATCTGCTTATAGATTACAGCTTAAAAAATAATTTTTCCAATCCAGAAGGTTTAGACATTTTTTCCAGATATTTTCTAATTCGCAAAAAAGGTCTAAGAAAAATATACATTATTTTTTATGTAAAAGCATTATTTAAAATATCGGCGGCCAGGTTGGCCTTAGGTTTTTACAGGTATTATGGAAATTTGTTATTAAAGTCCTAACGTATGGGAAGCAAAATGATAAAAAATAATCAAGATAACAATATGAACAAGAGTGAAGTAATTAAATTTGAAAACGCGCATTCGTAAGTACAAATTTGAAGCTTTTAATAATATCCACGTCCTGGCTCTTCAGATCAACTTCGCTCTTTGAATTATGGAGCTTTTTTATCATCCACTCAATTTAAAACTCACAACTTCCGCCTTTTTTTTTTTTTTTTTTTTTTTGTATCCTACTGATAGTCAATTTATTAGGTTTTGCTTTTCTGTCACCTTTGTCACAGTCAATATATGTATGTAATTAAACAAATAATTTCCAGGTGAGCATATCACATGCTCATTTAGAGGGTCGAAAATGTTGCATATTTGTCGGAGCAGAGTGCAACAATTTAAGAGAAGAACACACAACCAACCCTATGAATATTCTCAGAAAAGAATGCGAAAATTTGTCAGTCCAGTAGCATGGTTGAATAATTGCAAAATTATTGCGACAAAAGAATGAAGAAGATAAGAATGTTAGTAGTTTCAATAGGATACCCCACTCTCTCAGCAGTTGGGTCTACGCTACCGCTACGATAGGAATGCGTATCGAATCGGGCTGTCTTTCCCAAGAAATGTGCCCCGAAGTTTGACGATCCTTATGTTCTCCGGTACGATTATGATATAATAATAATAAGAAAACAATAATAATAGATTGACGCTTACATCATAAAGCTGGATTTTTGGCCGAACATATCCTACAATTTCTGGTGCGTTTCTTGGCGTCGTACCACCAATTGAGGAACCTACAGTTTTACGTCGACTCCGAATAGCAGACGATTTTTGTCAGAAGTTTTTTCATGAAAGAAATACACTCATATTTTTGGGATTTCCTGCCGAGAGACGGCCGCTATTAGAGATTAAATTAAATTTCTTCTATAATTTTGTATGTTACTTATCCCAGCCGAGCTTCGAACCCGGGCCATTTCACCTTAATCTCGCTGTACACTCGTCTATGGCGGCCGTTGTTCACAAAGCCTCAATAAAAAAAATTGTATGTACTTGTTTTTAAAGTAATTAAAACTTTAAACACTTCCCTGAAAAGTTAAAACCAATTTGCAAACGAATTTCTTGTTTGCCATTTCTTACAAAAAAAAAAAATAATGTGGAATTGAAAACATTTCACATTTCGTGCTTAAAATCGCACAGGGAAAACAAAAGTCATAAAATTGTCATTATTACAAAATCCACTATTTTCTCTTTGGAAAAAAAGAAGAAAAAAAAAACAAATATTCACCATTTCATAAAACCCTCGTGATTACGATTGCTGCACACGACATAAGCGCATGCAATGGCAAACAAACTGAAAAGAAAAATCACTCGTGCATTAAAGGAAAAAAACTGCGCTCATTTGCACGAGCTGGTAAATGTCTCCCCCTACCACCCAATACTTGCTTTTTGCTTTATGACTCAAGAGTGCAAGAAACTAGTAGAAACGAGCAAAAAAAAAAATAAAAATACTGAGAAAGCAAAAAGCAATAGCAAAGAAAAATTGAATCGAATGCGCTTGATTGCAAGCGTTCGCTTTTATTGTGCCGCTTCCCATCGCATTTGGATGTCACTAACTGCACGGATGCACTCAATGCAGAATAGAAAAGCGGGGCAGTGAAGAGAAAAGTAAACACACCTTTCTGTACAGGTTTACAGCGTGGTGGTAAGATTTTGATTGACATATCTTCTTTTTTTATTGTTTCAATGACTTTTAATAATTTTTGTGCAAAATGAACTTTAATCAGTTTTGGTTCTTATTATGACCTGATAATTTTATTACTAAGAATTTGGTAATTTGTTTATTTTGCAAAAATATGTACATAAACAACAGTTGCCCAAACGGTAGAATCATAGTTATTATTTTGTAGGTCTAATAAACCAGCCTCCTTCCCAACTCTAGCAATATTCGCACCACTATATTTGCCAATAAGGGTTTTATTTTGTACATCAAATGGCATGTTTGGCCAAAAAAATATAATATAACGTTTATTTTCTCCAATCATATCTATCAGTTTTGCTGGAATCTGGACTAAACATGTAAATATTTCAGAAAATATCTAGAGGTATAACTTAAAATGACCAAGGATGTGGTTTTGCGGTGGGCTTGGAACTCGACCTGTAATCAATTTTAACAAACCTCCTTCGTTTCTTGATGTCAATCTCAGGCAATGTCTTTAGGACTATGATTTGAGGGCATGCGCATGGAATCTCCGAACTCTCAATAGGGAAGGTGCCGCTACCCGGTGGGTTGATGTGATCTTGAGAGTAATACTTGGAGCACAATACCGACGAACGGCGAATTTTCGCTCAGTAGAGCGACGGCAACGTTCGGCCAAAAATTTTGCCCAGTAAAACACAATTACGGCGACCACGAAAACAGTTAAATATGACAAGTCTTAATTTAAATTTTGATTTTCAATTAGTAAAAGTGAGAATAATATTTTGCGCTGAAATTTAAATATTTCGATTGGAAACCCCTGCGTATATTAAACATATGGCCACAGTGGATTGTATTTTGCCGCTGCCGCCAGCGACGGCAATAGAAATAAGTCAATCGCAACGAATGCTCGTCGGACGAAAGTCGTTGTTCGCTTTGGTTTTGTGCAATCTCATATACAAATGTCAGTGTGTTCTATTTTTGACAGCGAACGTTGGCGACGAAAAGTTCGCCGTTGGCCGGTATTGTGTTTTAAGCGTAATACAAGAAACACTTTGACGACAGGCGGCATATGTGAATTGTGAAATTTTTCAAAACCCTAATAAATCTAACGGTTTTAAAGCACAAAATAATTCACCACTTTCAATATATTAACAATCAATCAATCATTTTAAATAAATAAATGGATTTATTTTATCTTATATATATATATGTATATTTCATTCAACAGAAGAAACAAATTTTCAAATGGCAGCATCGAAAGTGCTGCCTTAAAACTCAGCTGTTTGCTATGTCACTGTCGTTTTCAAAATGTTAAAGAAGCTGCCTAAACGCTGACGTTACTACTATCTAGAAAATGAAATTTACTGCACAAGGTAAGAAACCCATTGAACCTTACGACGCCTACTAAAACTGGCATGTAAAGAATCGCGAATTCGGTGTTAAATTTGTGGTAGGAGAGAGATTCGTTGCCGTTTGGTGACCGTGCGTTTCGCAACAACTTGCCTAAAACGAGATTCTTCAACATCTCTCTGAATTGTGCCCACGCCCTGACATAATAGAAAGACGATTTTACTAAAAGGTGCGGCGAATTACGAAAGGTTCCGGGACAAATTCCTGTAAGAATAAGAACTGCGACCTAGTGACTCATGCCAAAAGCAAATTTAAATTGTACAGGGAGTACTTCTCATATCTGCTAGCTAGTAAGTTGCTTGCACCAAACCTTAAATATGGAGATCCTATAATATGCGCCAACTACCGCGGAATCAGTTTTTTGAATATCAAAAATATCACAGTGGTACAAAACGAAAAAAAAAGATGCACGCACTTTTTAAGTGACCAAGTAGAGTTCGTTAAACTGGTAGAGTTGTTCACAAAAATGTGTTTGAAAATCCACCCTCAAATTTTTAACTTATTCATAAAAACCAAACTTTTTTCTTGTAATTTCTTAGCTATTTTAGGTCTTGACATATCTTTGAAAAGAAAGATGTTTTCATTATTTAGATCAATAATGACTTTCGCGAAAATAGTTTGAATCTGCGAAAAATATTTGCAATCAATCTGAAATTTACATAATTATTTTTTTATTTTCTCAACTTTGATGGCTTCCTTTTCTACAATTTTACTAGAAAACATTTACATTTAAAACATTTTCTGCCAAGAAAGTTATATTCTAGTAAAAATAAGGTGTCAAAAAATTAACTGAAGGGTGATGAAATTATGGCATTTACTTCAAAGAGGTAAAATAAAAATTCATCGTTCCAGCAGTGGAAACTCTGTGTTTCATTGAAAAATTAGAAAACCAAAGGATAGATATGCATTCATATTGTATATGTTTGTACATATGTATAGACTTACAAACGATTAGATAAAATACTTAAAATATTATTCAATAATTTGCTGTAATTTGCTAGCATTTTGATCCGATTTTTTCCTTGAAAGCGGCTTTTCATGGCAATAATCTTTTAATGAAAGTATTCGCTTTGATCGTCACTGAACTTACCAAAATTTTCAGAAAAATTATCCAAATGATATTGACATTTTCCGCCCCATTTTTCCTTATGCTTCAAAAATTCTTTCACTTTAGTAGCGTAACCAACGTTAGTCTGCACCCCGCTTATTACACAAACAATTTTTGCATACTTGGTATAACTTTTCCATGCTTTTTTCTCTACATGGCTTAAGCTTTAGCAAAACTCTTCGCCTATATAAGATCTCGGGTTTTCTAATGATCGCCGCCAACAGCTACCATTTGATAGAAGTAAATGCCCTCAATGTTCGATGTCTCACGATAATATGAGTAGAAGTAACTTTTGATAAAATATCATAACATCTAAGATTCTTAACTGAATTTTAAGAGTGATTCCTTTTTTAATCAGATAAAATGACTTAAATGTTAATGCTTTCTTGTAAAATTATATAAAAAAAGAAGGAATTATGTCAATTTCAGAGTAATTGCAAATATTTTTCACAGATTCAAACTATTTTCCCGAAAGTCATTATTAAGAAGTGAAAACATTTTTCTTTTCAAAGATACGTCAAAACCTTAAATAGCTAAGAAATTAAAAGAAAAAGTTTGTTTTGTAGGCGAGGAAGTATATCATTGGTTTTTTATGAATAAATTGAGAATTTGAGGATGTTTGGAAATTTTCAAACACATTTTTGTGAACAACTCGACCAGATCTACTAGGTAGCTTGTAAATTGTATTTTCATGGAAATATATCTTGCCAACAGGTAGTACTTAGGGCTCTTTTGTGCCAAACGGGCACGGGCATAATCAAATCACAACGTTATTACAATTATAACAATTCTTGAAAGAAAATTATTGTCATATGTTTGCCTTTCTGATACAATATTAATATTATATTTATTTTTAATGCATCTTTAGTAAAAGTGTCAAGTAACATGAGGAACTGCAGACTGAAATAATATTCTCCCTTTTGCTAGCTTCCCGAAATATCTACACAAATTGGAACTGATTCAAATATATGTACATATTCCTTCTCCACTCCGATTTTGTCGTGTAAATTTTTTTTATAAGTATGAACGTTTACTATAAGTTCATTTAAACAGCATAAAAGTATGGAGCAGTAAAATTGAGGATATTTTTAATTCAATAAAGTCTATCCTCAATCTCGGTCGTTTTTGTTCAATTGTGGTTTTTTCCTTTGCTGTAGCTGGTATTTCTCTAAAGTAAATGGTTGTTTTCTACAAAATGAAATTCACCTTTCATCATTAACATAAAAGCATAAGAAAGTTGTAAAAACTCAACAAATTTGACATTTCTTATAGTTAAATTAAGTGAGCTACACAATCGCATATCCGAAAATTTTCTTAAAAAAATGTATTGAACAGTTTTTGTGACTTTCTTTTTTAATTGTTTAATTTTTATAAATTCTCTAGAAAGTTTGAAACTTGAACTTATGTATATAGTTTTTGTTAAATAATCAACTACATTTTTTTTTTACAAATGATTCAAATTAAATAAAGGATGTTGAAATTATCAAAATATGTCATTACATTTTGCTGTTATTTTTTTATGGGCACATAGGTATGCAAGTGGATACATGTACATATATATTATGTGCTATACTAAAAAGTAAAGGAAAGGAAAAAAAGTTTAAAGAACATTTTCTACGTCATTTCGAGTTATTTGGCACTCAATTTGCATTCTGACATGCGATAATAATTAAGGATTTCTCTTTTAAACTATATGAAATTTATAATACATTTACAAACAATACATCAATAGAACAGCAGATTTGAATATGGCTTTTGCTCAGGTTCGAAAAGTGGAAATTCCATACAATTTCGCGACCCTCAAATGAATTTCAGTTCGATTTTCGATTTAAATTTCCGACAAAAACCAATTCCGAGTCGAATTTCGCCACATTCCCTTATATTTTAATCTGTTAGGTGGCTCATGAGTCGAGATATTTGCAAAAAACTTTTTATGATACGATTTTAATAGAATTAAAAAGGTACTGCTGGTGTGATAGGAAATATTTTTACGAAAAACAGATCCGCTAGGTGGCGCTAGAGGCGAGTTATGGAGAAAATCTCCATTCATATTCCGATTTTGATGAAATCAGAAACATAAGAAGTGCGAGTACTTCGTATAAAAAATGGGCCCGCTAGATGTCACTAAAATCGCGTTATTCAGAAAATCCATCTTTAGGTCCGGTATTAGGTTAGCAGAAAAGTATACAGCTGATACGATTTGAAATGCTTTCACAATCCGATTTCGATAATATTCACTATGATTGATTAAGGTATACTATATTTGCAATAAAAAAAAATGTTGAAAATATATTTAAAAATTAATTTATTAGTTCAAAGCCAATAAGCGTTGTGCAGTTAAAAACAATGCGTCTTAGTCAAGGTCGCGATGAAGCTGACTATGAAGTTAGTTGCAGCTGTTTCTGGCGGATATCTCATTGAAAATATTGTAAAAAAAACTTCTACTCTCTACTACGGGTCATTGTTTTTAAATTCATCGAAGCCACGCTTTTTTGTTTTTAGGTCTTTAGGTACACATACTACAAAAATAATAAAAAATATATATTTAACATCAGTAAAAACTAAAAAATAAAAACACAAAGTAAACAACAAAACTGATACCTGTGTACCTTAAATGCAGGTAATAAATTAATATTCTAGTGATTATTTTTCATGCACTATACATATAAACAATAGAAGTTATGTATTTGGTAGAAAATAGTAGTAGATTTTTTAGCCTTGCTTACTAAAAGTGATATTAAATAAAATGTAACTAAAGGTCGGCACACCGGTGTCATCACTGCCACTGCAAGCAAACTCATTTTGCATACTTATAGGCGTGCAAACAAGCAGAAACCTGTCATGCATTTTAACGACATTCACACCTGCCTGTAAGTACCGGAGATTATGAGAATGCTCCTGCGGGCAAATGAAAACACAATTTCGGCCATGTATGTACGTGTAAATGCATTTATTTTACGAGGCCATGTGGGATATAAAAAAATTAAATATGGCGCTACTGGCAAGACTGTATAAAATAATAATTTTCGAAAAACGTAAGCGTAAGCATAGAAGATCTCACTCTCCACTCGCCAGCCCTGGAAAGATATGCTTAATTGGTTAGCATTAAAGGTGTTATGCAAAAGAGGAAGCCTAAAAATATCTATAAGAAAAACATATAAATTTCTATACACTTTGGTTATAATTATGATGGCACATATTTTTAGCCCTATTTCTTTTTTGCATCATAATTCAGTGAAGGGATAAAATTCTGACGACTCTTCACGATTCGAACAGAGATTTTGATTTACGAAAATTCGTGCGAAATAGAAGGGGACGCCTTCTCTGAAATCGAATTATGAGCGAACCCCTGAATTGGGACTTTCATAGTACAATTTCACGAAATATATTCTTGTAGAACATTTTAACCCATTACTGTCCTCAAGGGTTTGGTTAGATTAGGTTACTGTGGTAGTTCCTGCAGTGGGAACTCACTTAGACATAAGAGAGAAGTCCTTTGTGATACCACCTATTTTATGAACGGTAATGTGAATCAGAAAAATCTGGAATGATTAACCTTAGAAACGTTGCGTACCCCGAATGAAGTCACGCAAATTACCAATCCCCATCCCAGTGAGCTCCTCTGGAGTCCTAAAGAAGTACGAGCCTAGTTAATTGAACCTCAGTCTCGCAAAGGCAAGGCAGCTGAGCAGAAAATGAAAAGATAAATCCACCTCATCCTTCTCGATACAGCTGCGGCAGAAAGGGTCAGAGACTATAGTCAGCCTAACCGCATGAATACCCAACGAACCCTCAAATGTTATTTCGACCGCATTTTTGGACAGTTTAAAACAATGTTGTTGATATGAAAAATTCTAAAAAAAAAAATGTATAATAGTTTTTTGGGGTTCAAACACAAAACATTCATCAAACATTAAAATCCTTTTTCAACAATTTATTATCCAAAGTGAACACCAATTGGCTTGTGCAACTCCGATTTGTTTATACTCTACTTATAGTACCAATTGTGATCTCTTTTAAATTTCTATTTATTTAGTCGTTTTCGAGATAAACAACGTATTTTTTTAATGTCTACAATATTACGAAAATTTTACTAATTTGGGAAAAAATTAATTCCGTATCTCTATAACATAAAAAGATATTTAGTACACAAAACGTTGATTTCCAAAAAAAAAAACACGTACTGATCGATCTTCTTGAAAAGGTTTCTTAAAAAATTTTTCAATAAAAAATTCGGCAATTTAGAAATGACCCTTGGAGTGTTCGAGTGAGATTTTACAAGCCGTGCGACAGAAAATGCCGCAGACGATAGAACATTGGCATAAAGGTATTGAACGTGGTACACTTTGCATTGATCAAAGAAGAGGAAGGCCTGCTCTACGTTGGAAAACGTATTGACAACATTTGGTGGCGTAATGTTGAAACGTTGCTTGAGGTATCTCTGAACAATTAGGTAGGAAATTTTACCCGTAACTCAAACGATCCAAATAAGTATTTTTTTGACAACCTTCTCGAATAATTAGTAAAATGACACATCATTGAGAGAGGTAATTGTTTTTTTTTTTAAATAAAAACAAAAAGCAGCCGAATCATTGCTGGAATATTTACGTTAACTTTGTATTTATTATAGTACCATCTCAGAGGTCCAGTAAAGTCGCCATTTCGAGAAATCACACGTCAACAGTTGAAAGATGAGAAACATTTTTTACGAAACTTCCTCAAAACGTGTCCTAAAATAGTGAGCATTTAAAAAACTCCTACCATAACTCACAGCAAACTGCGCTGTCTCATAAATAAATTTTCAAAACTCTGCGTCTCCCACATAGTATGTACTTTGTACGAGTATCTATGAATAGTTACTTTCAATGAAGTGAAAAAGTTTACACTTGGAAAGCCAACTGACCACCTGCAAAATTCACAAATTCACAAATTCGTAAAAAACAAAATTGTCAACTTCGCAAAAAAAAGCATGGAAAAATTCGAACATTTGGTTCTAAACAATTTTGCCACTCTTTATTTTCCTTTCCCTTACAGCCACACTCACGTTCGTTTCTTGCTCAAAAATTTTAAATGGCTTTCTTGCTGCAGCTGTGGAAGCCACTTTCAAGGAAAAAAACATGGCAAAAACAGAAATTAAAATGAAAATATTAGCATGTGCATATATGGATATGACACATACATACATATGTATTTACAAATAGTTTAAATGCATATATATATGTATATATGTTTGTATGTATGTAAATGACCTTTTTTAATTGTCTACCACAGCACTTTCTATGGCGGAGGAGTTAGCAAAATCCATTTTAATTATTTTTTCTTCTTTTGTGTTTGCCCATCATGAATATGTGCAGATATAAATATGTATGTAAATTTTTTTGTGAAAATGCTTATTTTATGCCACCAAGCGATTTCGAAATTAAATTTAGTATCCCCATATATAAATATATATTATACAAACATACATACACAAATATATCTGTGGAGCAAGGCGAATTCACATAAAGTGGTTTTAGTAGATCAGCTGATTTTATTGTTTGTTCCATATTGCGGCTTAAAATGTCAAACTTAAATTTTTATTCATATTCTGATTGTTCTCACTGGCTTGCGATATAAATTTTTGAAATAGTTTTAAAGTCGAAAGCGCAAACTCAAAAATAAAATACATGTACATTTTGGTTTTTGTACTACTGCTACTACCTTATGTGAATTTTTCTAGCTGTGGAGTTTCACAAAATAAATTAGTTGTCTTAAAAATTTTTTATTTCAGATCGAAAAATTCTTTCCTTCTCATTAAAATTTAATATTTTTAATACAATTTTTACCAATATGGGCTGCTAAACTACAGCTCTGATTTACTAATAAGATAAATGATGTATAATTTCCACAGATTTGATTCCTAACAGAGCAACGAGCTATGGCTTACTAAAAATCATTGTGGATATTTTTATTGTCACAAATATTTCTAGAGAAAGAAAAGAAGAAATTCAGGTAAAGGAGAAAATGATGGACTTTCTCAGCTTCAAACATGTTTTTAATATTTTGTATGTTCAGGTTTCTAAGATAACAATGTTTTTTTTCTTTTTTGCTTGTTTTTCGAGGTATCACTTCATTCAAACCATTTTTCGAAAGACTATCAGGCCTATTCTATATTTCGATTGAAATTATTTTTTTTCGAAACGGAAATGGATAAGTGCTCTTGATTTTGATTCAGACAAAATTTTTTCGGTTTAAAAATTTTCGCCTTTGTGTAATTGGGATTCAAATTAATTGGCGAAATAAACCTATGCATTTATGTATGTTGTTTCTTATTCAAACCTTAAAAGTCTTTATTGCTCTAATCTGCATTCAAGTAGCTTGATAAATCTGTATCACTAAATTGCGTTTTAAAAACTACTTGAATAAACAAAGCAGAAACGATCAAAATGAAAACGACTTGTTCTTGATTCCGCTTCGGCGCATGCGCAGTATTCATCGAAAAGTTTCAAATTGGCATGCATCACAAATAATATTCGAACATAAATTTGAATAATCAAGGGATTTATTCGTACTTTTATGTACGTGCGGAGCTTACTAAATATTTGAAAAATATTATAAAACTACATTGATGCGGTTAAATTAATGAGCGTTGAGGAAATATTTTATTTTAACTGGAGTTTTGTACAGAATCTGCGACTCAACAATACTACTGGGACCAAGTGATTAAAGTGATTAAACTTCATTAATAAGTTCAAAAAAGCAATAAATAAATAAAGTTTTACAGTATGAATTCATTTAAACGCAAATAACACTGCGGAAAAAAATTTGCGGTCGGAGATTTTTAAGTCGATTTAGGGTAATTTGGGGGCGCTGATTACGAAAATAATATCAGTTTTGTCGAATTGGCTCTAGTTTTTCAGATAAAGACTTTTAAATATTTCACACAAAAAACCTAATTAAAAATACCAATATGGATTTAAATTATATTTTTATTGCGCGCCTGTATAAAAATAATACAAAAATAAAAAATTACATTCTTTTCATTAATTAATTTAAAAAAAATTACAAAAAACTTTTTCTGTAGGACCTCCTATGATTTCGTTGCACAGGACAATCCCGTATTAAGTTCCTGCAGTAGTCTGCCATCATGTGGTCCTCCCATCGACCTTGGTATCTTTCTTCCATTATTTTTATGTCCTGGTGGAACCGTTCACCATGTTCCTCACTGTAATCGCCTAGGTTGTCCGGGAATTTGTCCAAATGACTATGTAAATAATGTAATTAATTGCTCATTTTAGCTGCTAGTTTGCGAAAATTGAGATGCATATCAGCAACTAGTTTTGTATAGTCCAGTGATTTATGATTTCCCAAAAAATGTTTGACTACATTAACAAAGCTTAGCCAGCCTTCACATTCATATGGTTTAAGAATGCAGTGTCTTTTAGAAGGGTACGAATTTGAGGACCATCGAAGACTCCTGCTTTTAATTTTTCCATACTAAGAACTGGAAATTTTTTGCACACATATTCGAAACAGTCACCTGTCTTATCAAGGGCTTTGATGAACTGTTTCATTAGCCCAAGCTTGATGTGAAGTGTTGGAAGAATGATTTTTTCTCGGCTTATCAGTTGGTCATGAACCACATTTGCTGTTCCTACCCCCATATGTTCGCTCACCGGCCAGTCCTTTCTAATCCAATGCTCATTTCTTGCACGACTGTCCCATAAACATATAAAACAGGGATATTTAGTATACCCACTTTGTTAGCCCAATAAAAAATTCATCATATTAAAAAATGATTGAAGAATAATTCAATTAATACAACTGGAACTGGGTCATATAATTTTTTGTTTCATTAATTTCTTAAGTTTCGTTTATCTCAAGAACAAGAGCCAATCGAAAAAAAGTAAAAACTCAGTTCGTAAGCCTGCTACTAATGTTAATAAAAACCATTCACAAAATCATGACCGCAAGTTTTTTTTTTTAATTTTTTGACTCGGAATAAAAACGATTCGAAAACTATGCTAAATCTATTCGAACTCGCTCGAAATCAAGAACACCAAAACTGAAACAAGTCGAAATTGCATTATTTGACTTTTCCAAGAATTATGTATGTTTACTTTTTCAGTTGGTGGGAACCATAGATTAATATTTTCCTAATTAAGCTTTCCTAACCCTCTTTTGTTTGATACCCAAATTGTAAAATTGCATTTTGAATATTTACAAATATGTGAACTTTATTCATCTTTTAAACAGGTGGCAGCCCTCTTCAAATATATTTTTGAAATTAAAATGTTTAGAAAATTCATATTTAATTTTACTTATTAATATATTTATTGTTATTTTACCTGGTGGCAACCTTCTTGGAAACCAATTTGGAAATTAAGCTTTTTTAAACCTTATACGCCCATATTCTAGTGTTTCATTTTATTAATAAATATAATTCTATTTAATTTTTAAGCAAGTGGCAAAATTTTATTTAAATTATCAATTTAAGTTAACTTATTAATTACTTTAATTTAATTTTAATAGGAGGCAACCTTTCTAAATATTTAGGAAACACAGCTTTGCTAAACGTCTTTCGTTCGATGCCCACATTGCAATATTTAATTTCACTCATAAATTAAACAGAATTTAACCCTTTAAACTGGTGGCAACTATCTTCAGAAATTGCTTATATGGTAATCTGGATTATAGACCATTTTCTCGTATGAGCCAAATTTTCATTTTGGTTCGTTTATTTATTTGAATTTAACCATTTAAGCAACTGGCAACTCTGTTTTTGAATCTTTTGTTTACTAGTTATCTTTGTGCCGTAATTATCTACATAAAAAGAATAATTGGTTGAATATTTTAAGAGCAAACGTCTTCGGTTGGCTAAATGGCACAAGCACTGGCTGTCAGAATCTTCACTCAAATCCTTCAAAGTTTCCAAAATATATGCCCTACATCTGCACACTTTAGTACCAGTTGCCAAAATACGCCTGTGTCAAATTCTGAGCAAACCAAAATAAAATGCAATAACTTTATTTAATATCACTTTGCAATTTGGTAAGTAATATGTATCTGTGTGTGTGAGCAGCTGTCGCTAATAGAAAAATGCATACATATGTATGAACAGACTTATAATATGTATGCGCGTATATGTAAACGACAACTTGATTACATGCCAATCAAAGTATCGAAAAGATGATCGATAAATAATGCACTGCGCCATTTTGTTTAGCACATGTGTCACTGACATCAGCCATTGAGAAGAAGAAGAAGATGATGATGAGGAAGAGGAAACAATCTAATGCCTATACACAAGCCATACCAAAATATACAATAAATACCGCTGAGTCTAGAACAAACTTTTGCAACACAAACACGTTACGATAATGCAAATAATAAGCAAACATCAACCGAACAGCCGACTACGAGTATAACACCAATTTAATGCTGAGGTTACATTATCACCCCGTTGCAGAGCAAAGCGAAAATTGTGCAGCATAGCAGAAAGGATATTCGAAGGATAGCGAACGCGCAGTGCGAACTGAAGTAAGGCACAGCTGGCAAGCTACCAAAACAAATGAGCACAAGCTGGTTACGCTGCGGCGAGGCAACGAAAGCCAGCGGGTATGTAGACTACATAGAACGAATACGTACACACCGACACATACATATAAGCGGTGCATTTGAGCCGAGCCAGACCGGGTCGCTACGCCGGCCGTCAAGCAGTCAGTCAGTCAGTTAGTTAGTCAGTCACGTGCTCAGAGTACCACAAACATGCAGGCACGCATTCAGTCAGTCAGTCAGCCATTTAGATTGGCGTGCATGCAGACATGTGATAAGGTTAGTTAGTCCAACGGTAGGGTAGAGCGCGGAAGAGTGTCAGATACCTACAGCTGTACAGCTGAGCGACGTTGTGACACAACTCAGCCTACATAGCAGAGAATACTCGAAGGGAAGTGAAAGAAAAAAGGAAAACAAAAAAAATCGATTGTATAATCGGCTGAAAAGTACCGACATAAGCGCACAGAGCGCAGTTATTGGTGCAAAGCATGACAGTCAGTATCCAGGATATACGAGTACGAAAATAGCCGGCATTACGCTAAGGAAACGAAACGAAAGCACTGAATGTTGTAAGCGAATTGTATTTAGTTGTTGTAAGTATGAATCACCGTAGCCGCTGGCGCACAACAACCTTCTCGTGCGGAGTCAAAGGCAAGCGAGTAAAATCAACCGCAAGGAGACGTCTATAACTATATATGTGCATATGTTTGTCTATGTACATACTATATATATGTATATATGTATGTATGCGAATGTGCCTATAATTGTAAGTCTGAGACCCGGGCGAGTCGTGTGGAGATTCCTTAGAATCGTTAAGTAATGAAATCACTTCAACTGATGTAATGCCAAGGAGCAAAGCAAAAGCGAGTAGTTACTTTTTTTGCTGACAGAAACGAAAGAAACAAAAAATAAAATAAAAATAAATATACCCCAATAAAAACAATAACAAAAAGCCGGTTCCATGTGTATCGCGATATGTCATGCCATGCACGAGTTCCCCGTAAATGCAACGTGGTTGTCCGAGGACACAGAGTTCATCGCAAGCTTTCCAGTGAGTGCTACACATTTTGCACCACCAATGAACCATCTCTTCTTAATCGTATATACTCTCTCTCCCCCACGTTCGCTCTTTCTTTGCCTCTCTCTCTATCTCTCTCTTGAACTGTCAAGCATCGTGGCTCATTTTGCCGCACTAATATATTGTTGTCACTTCTTTTGTGTGAGTAAAAGTCGTTTTCTTACACTTGGCTTCTATTTTGTTTTGTTTGGCTTAGATCATTCTCAATCGAACAGTACTTCAACCATATGGTATCGATTTTTCTTTAATACCACATTTATCGCATTCCCGTATTTGGGCTCTTGTGCTCTCTCTGTTCCTTCTCCACTTTCATTGCTTTCCTTTTACATTTCTTTGCACACCCTTTTTCATTTTTACTTTCTAATCTCTATTTTTCTTTTACCTACTTTTTCTTATTTCCACATTTTTTGGTGTAATTCATTTTACCGCATTGGTAATATGACTTAACTCGAACTACGCGATAAATTACGACAAGTGCATAAATTAGAGGGTTTTGTGTCGAATAAAATGCCGAAAACAACAGCAATAAAGTTCTGATTATGTAGTATACGTATATTTGTGAACCACTTTATACTCGAAAATTGGGAGGGTTGCTCCCATTCACCATTGTATAGCTGTAATTACTTGCTATATAAATATATCAATTTTCAAAATATTAATCTCATTCAATATGGATCGAAATACTTCAAATGTGATGTCCTGTTTACAGGAAATGCAAAGGATTGTATTCTTATTTTAAATTATTTAAAGTCTGACACATTCTTGCCTCAATTTTTAGTACAAAATCAAGATGCACGCCACACAATGTAGGAGAAGTATGCGCCAAAAAATTATATTATTATTATTAGAAGAAAGAACAAAATTACTTTCAGAATCTCGAACCCAAAAATAAAATTGATATTCTTGGCTCATTTTATTTTTGATATCATATAATAATTCTGTATAGGGCCTCAAGTTGTTCAAATTCAGCAAATTAGGCAACACCTAGTTAAATTGTCTACTTGAAATTTCGGCAGAATATTCTAAGCTTCAGACCGCATTTTTATTGAACTTCAGGGAAAATTTGGGTAGGTGCAATTTACATTAATAATTTACAAAAAATAGTTTCATGCAAACAGCTCTCGAATGCCGGGAGATATCACTCTGGTATCCTCTGCGTTAGTTAGAGTAGTCTTCATTCTTAAACCGGGGAAAGAATGATTATGCGCCAGCAAAAAACTTCAGACTAATTAGCCTGGCACTTCCACTTAGTTTAAATTCATCTACATGCATTTCAGAGCAGAAAATTCTGTAAATGGAAGCAAGCGATTTTTGCTGATTTCTAGGGGGCTTTCGAAGCTTTCTCCATGGTATCTAAAAGATTACTGGCTGGGTTGGGAGAGGATACCCACAGGGCGGTGAAACCTTATCTCTCCTATGTTGTTTGGTTATGGTATTATTTTTAACCGAAATGTAAGACTTATTCCAAGCTTGCGCGATGATTTGGTGTCAGGGAAATTTCCAAGGAACTCTGTTGGAGGACACTGAGAATCCTAGATCAAATTGTTGCATGGTTGCATTAGAAGGTCTAAAACTTCTGGTGCTGAAAGCTGTGGGCTTAAATCTTTTCGGAGTAGTGCAGTATCTGGGTGAAATCTTTGATAAGAAACTAACTTAGAAAGCTAACGTCGTACTGAAGTTAAATTAAGCATTCAAAGTTTTCGGGCCGTGCCGGAAAATATTTAGTAAGGCTTGGGGTCTGAGTGCGGATGTGCTACTTTGGGTACACACAGCTGTGGTCAGACCAATCATCACGTATTCTGCTATAGTATGGTGGCCTAGAACCATAGTCAAGTCCGCGCCTTCGATGCTAAACAGGCTGCAGAGCTGCATGTCTGTAGGCACTAATGCTTTTAGCGATCTACGAGGAGGCAATGAAAAAATGTGTTTACTACATACAATTGGATTATGGGACGACAATGAGAGATCGGTGCACAGAGATTTGTTTAAAGGTAGTCAAAGCACTTCGCCCATAGGTGACAAACTGATGCCCATAGTTTCTTTTAGTAGATATTATACTGTAAAGGTGACATGGATGCTAAATGATAGGTTGCAGGGACAGCCAAGATGTACTAAAGTCCGTAAAGGTCACTCGTATCTACTAAAAAGTTATTCAAAAAACAAAGTTGCAAAGTGGAATATGCTTGAACTCATGTGGGTGGAGAGACACTGGGGTTTTCAAGGTAATGAACTGGCTGACCAAATTACAAACTCTGAGTCTTGACATAAACTATGTATAAGGTTATTAGGGGTGTCATGTGTAAGATGCACTACCCACACTAGTCAAGAACCAAATTCTTTCTTGAAAATACCGGAAGAAATTTCTTCTTGTACAGAGAAGACAGAAGTTGCGGTCACTGGTGGGATTGATTGCGAAACATATTCCATAGGGGTAGCATAAAATCTCCTTAGACATATTTTCCTCTGTATAGATCTTGCTTTTTCTTGACTGAGATGGAGCATATTTGGTTCAGATGAATAGAGAATGGAAAATGTTCATTCATTATCCCTCGACAGGCTTTTCAGGTTCATGAGTCATAAAAGGGTCTGGAAGATTTATGGAAAAGAAATGAAGTTCCATTCCCATCTTTTCCTTTACAATTTTTCCATTTACCCTTCCCAAGCCTTAAGTGCAATAGGAAGCAATGCTCGCCTGCTTGGAAAGCCAGTTTCGGATTTCTGGCCTACCTATTGTGTTATATTCGATTTCATTCCATCCTCTAGATTGCTCCCAGACACCAAAAACGTAAGAAAAGGGCAAAATGAATCTGCTGGGAGGCTTCGACATATTTGGTTTAAGGACTCGCCAATGTCCGCAGCGTCTGTTCAGGAATCAGTCTTTTTTGAAGCAGCTCACTGTACAAAAGTGTCTTTAAACAAAAATGTCACATGGCCTGGTTGTGGCATTTTGGTTTGTCACATAAAAAGAATTACCAATGAAAATGTTCAAATAGCTCTGGGTAAGATTTCCTTTTTCTAGTGAGGACGAAGATTTTATTTTTATTGGAACACCTGAATCCTTTATTGGCAAGGTGTATTTGCCTAGCTGATTGCCGTTTTCGTAAAAGCAAGGCAAGAAGAAAAAGCAAGAAAGAAAGAGCACCGCCCACCTCGTTGGGCGAACGACTCGCCGCAATAATTACATTGAGGTTAGATTCTTCAACAACGTTCCAACTTTTACCATTTACAATGCTTAATAACAGTTACTGCCCAACATAAATTTTTTACATTGTCTCCTGAACGTTAAAAGATAAAAATATTTATGAAAACGCAGGTGGTGAAAAACATAAATATGATGTAATTGAAAGTGAAGATGGAAATAAAGATAAAGAAAGAGAATGGGATTAGAGAAAAGTTGAAAGTACTCATATCAGATAACGATAAATAAATATTGGATAATAACTCTTATCAAGCAACATAATAAACAAATGTTGAAAAATAACTTCTATCGGCAAATATTTATCGTACATTACATTTGTTGGGCAACGTAAAAAATATCGTTGGGAAATAACTTTTATTGGCAATGAAAAAATATGTATGCTATATAACAGTTATCAGGCAATGAAAAAAAAAATAAACTTGGTATATAACTCTTAAAGGCAACGTAAATAATATTTCGCTTCTAATAACTGATATTTAACAAGTTGCTCGTTAAATTTTGGAATGCGCGAAACGTTTTCAATTTCAAAATTTGAGATAACCGTTATTATCATTATTTTAGATGACTTTTTTTTACGTCAGTTGCATTAACATAAAAATTATACTCTTTACTTAATTTCAAGAAAGCTTTAATTCAAAGATATTTCGTTTATAATTCTTTTAAGACATATATATATATATAAATATATATAAGTATTTTAAACAACAAATCTTAGTGCAACACTTTACATACACAAACACAACATACATAGTATAAAAATTGATTTATACGTACTGTTCCACTCACCTTGTCGACCGGCATTGATGGGCACGCTCTACACAAATTCCAAAATGATCCGATCATAAGGAAGGTTTTTACTTTTTAACACAAAAACTTATTAAAACCAAATGACCAGACGACACTGATTAGTTTTGTGAATCGAAACGATTGCGACGCGGTAACACAAACAGCAAATGATTGCCAGAAATACTGCGTAATGTTGTGAGTGTCGTTGCTATTTTTATTATATACTTTGTATTCGTAGAATTTGTGACTTTTGCGTGGAAATGGAAAGAGTTTTTCCTAACGGTGTGTGGGTTCGATGGCGCCGATATTGTGAATGTGACAAATGTGGCGCCGAGCGCTTGACTGCGTCTTCAAATTCGTACAAATGGTACAAACGACGGCGGTTTGAACAAACAAACTAGTCGTATTTGTGTCCTAAGTTGATAGACGCGTTCTTATTTTTATTGTCTGTTTTTTTTTTTACTTGCTTATTTTGAAAATTATTTAGCGGCTTGCGTATACTCTCCTTGACTTGCGTAGTGTTTGTAAAGTGTCTTATTTTCCTTTATTTCTTTATTTGCGTAGCTTGCGTTGGAGGAACGCCAATAACGTTGAAAATTGATATACAAAGCCAAGAAAAAATGTGCGTAGTTCTTTTTCGATTTTCCTTTGTTTCACCAAATCACTATTTGTGACGCTCAAAGCGGCTCGATTACATATGTATGTATATATATATATATGTTTATATATATAGATGTTCAGCAACAAACAGCAACAGTGTTCACAATCGAAAAGTTAACTCTCTATGAGAAGCGGTAATAACACGCGCGGCGATATTTTATCAAAAACGTGTTTGTGTGTGTGTGTTGTGTTTCGCTTTCAATAGGTGTTTGTGTTTGTGTTCTTTAGTACAGTATCTGTACGTATGTAGGTGTTATGTCTGGGAAAGAGTGTGGGTATAAAATCAAGTTTTCATATGTTTTATGGCAAGAAAGTGAAGGTAAAATTGTAAAAGCAATTTAATTATTTATTGCCAACGCCAGTGAACTATTGCTTCACCTACACAACACGCACACAAATGCACATACATACATACATATACACATCGCTGATGAGCACAATAAATTTGATTGCCTTTGGGTGTACCAGCAGTGCAGTTGAATTTTTAATGCCAACAACAGCTTCAGCGCGTAGGTATCCAAAAAAAAAAAATTAAATATGTAGCATATTCCAAGGCGCACAAACATGGTGATGTTTTGTTTGTAGCGTATACCTTCTAATCGAAGTACGGACGTGTATATGGCGAGAATGGAAATTAATTTTTGTTACTTTCTAATTTAGCACTGCGTGGTGGAACTAACAAAATTAAGATGAGTCATCCCCTAAAACAATTTGCTACGTATTCTAGATTGGTCATATATTATGACGCTTAATCAAAAGACAAGCAAAAAATATAAGTCTTCGCAAACTGCAACTGCTACATGTGCCATGTCGAATTCAATTATGTACTATATTTCTTCATCCGTTACTAGATATGACTAGAGACCCAAATTTTACGATTCGGCAACATTCTTAAAAACATGAATTTAGCGCCCCGTCGGGTTCAGTTTGAAATATGAAAACGTCAATCATTACGTCTTGTAACAGTTACAAATTCTTTTTGTAAAAATCATCTGTTAACATTTATCGCGATTTTTTTATTTAATAACTTCTTAAATAACAGTATATTTAATTAACCCACAAATAATAGTTATTTGGATTTTGTTTTATTTGTGTTATGATAACAGTTATCAAAGACTTTTAACTATATAGGTTAGAGATAAAAATCAGTCAGTCACCATTGTTTATAAAAGTGATTTTTAAGTCAGAGTATAAAAGTCTTATTTAGAATTCGTATTAAAAAATTATTCAACAGCTAACTAACTTTAATTGTTTATTAAATTGTATTAATAAGATTTTTGTTGGAGCGTCCGTTTACAAACTGCATCTTAGGAAATCCCATCAACACTATTTTTAGAGCTGAAAACCCCCTTTTGCACTGGCTTGAGTAGCGGTAGACGGTGACTTTTAATTAAGATTAATTATAAAAGTCCCATGCAATTCCATCAAGTCGTGGTCTGTACTATTCGTTTTCAGAATGGTGAATCAAACAGCGAATTTTTTTGATGACTTTTTGAAATAAAAATTTACAATATTAAAGTCGCTGGCAGTTTTGACTAAAAAGTCCAATGACTGAAATTCCTGGCTGACTTGCATAAATAAAAGTCTCCGTTAACTGTTGTAATGATAAAAGTCAAATAAAAATCAGAAATAACTGTTACTTCTTCATAAATAACAATATAACAAAAGAAAACGAATCGCTATTTTTTTTAATTTAACATACAAATTATAACAAACAATTTTTTTTTTTAATTTTATTCTCGAAAAGAAAACAAACACATTGATTCACTTATTGGTGTGAAAATCGGTTTATTGGATATTTTTTTAAACAAAGTTTTCATAAATAACAGTTATTTCTATGATCGCTGCCTCTTTAAAATTCTAATTGAACAGAATTTTGAAGAAGACTTGGAATTTGGGCCAGTAACATATAGAAGGCAAGGAATAAGCGCTCAGCGATCCAAGCTACTACAACAGTATCTAGGAGACGCAGGCGAAGCGAAATTCCTATTCGAAGAGGGAACGCTCGAAAGTAATGTGATTGGCAGTTAGATATTTAATTGGAGTGAGAAGGTGTGGGCCTTTTGGACAGCATTGATAAAACGTGGCGCGTAAGAGCGTGAAAGATGGGCCAAATCGCAAGACGATATCTGACAGTGACGCTCTTAGGACATTGTGAGCCTTATTTATTGATGTCCACCGAAAGCTGGAAAGGAAAAGGCTTTCTAAAAATAGTGATTCCGAAATTCATAAGGTTTGAAGAAAATGCACTTTTTGAAGTAGTAAATATACCCAATAAGGTGAGAATCTCGCAAAAAGTAAATACGAAAACTGCTCTTCTCTTGGCACAAGATCAAAATTGAAAACACTGATGAGAGATTGAACAGTATCTAAGCAAATCAAGGGAGACTTGAACTACATATATCATACAAATCAATAAGGAGACGGAACATGGAAAATCATCAAAGGACAAATGTAGTTTATATCTCCGGCTTAAAAAACGAAATACGTTAGACCACAATCGGAATAGAGCAGCAGAAGTCACGTTAATGTTTTATCTTGACAATTTGCCTGACTTGAAAGTATCGGATTATGTCGAAGTGCAATTATATGGATCGTCAACGATACCGTAATACAAAATCTATAAATCATACTTACGAAAGTTAGTTCAAAAACTTTTTACTAAATATGTATTGCATATTTCATTTTCATGGCCTACTTATTTTAGTAGTCATGTATAATTCGAAAAGAATTTGTAATAATATAGTAATAAAAAAATTACAATCAAACTTATTTACCGACGGAGAAAATGCTTCCAAGCATATTTAAATTCTCTTTACTGAGTGGGATTCAAATGTGTAAAATAACAACAAAATTGCCTTAATTTTATAGGTAACCATTTGCATGAATTGTGAACAATAGACGAAACCAGCGACCCGGACTTTTATAACTTATAACTTGTGTAATAAAAGTCGTTAGAAAAAGTTATTTTTATTTGAAATAAAATAATCGGTAAACCCTGACTTTTATTTTTTGTCCAGTAGCAACAGTTAAACTTAAATAAAGGTCCTTTCCTAATTATAAACAAACAGCTTATACAAATTAAACAAATTTGGTATCAAATAAAGGAGGACTGAATTATCTAAAGGAGGAATATATTTCAATTAAAAATGTCAATATAATACAGTTGGTCATTTATGTTTATTAATTTGTAAATAAAACTTTCAAACTTTTTACAAAATTCACAAAAGTTCGTAAAATTTCAAACAATTTTCATAAAATAAAATAAAAATGATTTTCGAACTTCATGTTCGACTTAATCCCAGTCAGCAATTCAATACCCAGCGTTGCTATTTCGTTATTGTGCTTGTTAAGTTCCAATATTACGTGCTTGGTAGAGCCTGATGAAGTAGTTACTTTCGGGGATATTCTTTTCCCTCTAAAATGGCCAGGGTCACGCACATTTTTAAAAACTTTGATATTTTGATATTTTTGTATTTTTCTAACTAACTTAATTTGACTGCATTCGCCAAGTTATTTATTAAGAATCGAGTTTTTATTATTAGTAAATTACCTATTATATGAGCGGTTCGAATGATTTCTTTCCAATTTCTCTAATTTTCAAAATTATGCTTATTAACTGGAAATGCGTGTAATAAATTTAATATAGCTTGCTTTAGTATCGACTATTTTCTTCTCGAGCCCAATTGTGCATATCAAATTTGAGCAAATTATCTTTTATAGTTAGTGAGATATTGCAGTCACCGACTAGTTCTCTTGCCGAGCAGACGTGCTATTTCTGTCGTAAGCTATGAGTGCAATTCACGGTTTCTATTCACTTCTATATTCGTCCTATTCGTTGTTGCGAACGACTTTTTTCAGTCTACTTTCGTTGGAAACAACAAAAAGTGTGTTACTGAGTTGTGTAATTGAAGCAGCATGGCCCCGAGGCCACCAAACCTTCGGGATAACAGGTTCGCTCTGCTAGCCTCAGATCCCCAGCCTAAACGGAAAAAAATTAAAAAGAATTTCGACCCGTTCCCAAACCTTCCTAAAATCGAAACCAGCAATCCTAAATACGTGGTAATTTCAGCGGTAGACGAAAAAAAACCTTTAAAAAACTTTAGCTGTTTCGCTATTCATGCCGCCTTAAAACTAATTAGCAAAGAAATCGTCAAAATCACTGAATTACATGATGTTTGAGAAGAAAAAACTAAATATCACGATAAACTCAACCACACGAAAGGTACTATATATGCTCCCAGTTTAAATGATCTAAAAGAAGAAGAAACTGTCAAAAACTTATCTGATCAAGGTGTCGTGGAAGTATATAAATTTGCTAAAGTTGTAAATGGGAAACCAAAGCACTCCGGAGTATGTCTTCTTACTTTTGATAAATATCATCTCATCATCAATATCATCAATAAGTGGTGCACTCTACGCCTAACACCAAAAATATTCTATACCCACAACCCTAACTTGCTCACCAAGGTAAAACAGGCACTTAAACGCAAGCGGAATTTAAATAAGCCATCAACTATTCATCGGGTTCTACAAGAGACGGCAAACTTTGACCTCGATCTGAAACCAAGATACCTTAAAACTAACAAGCACCCACCATGGGCTCTGCACTCTTCTTTTTTGGAAGACGAATTAATCCAAAGCAGACAACCAGTGCTGAAACCTTTAAGCAACTTTTTACAAGTCGGAAATGCAAGCTTAACTCTAATGGCTGATTTTTTATATATACAGATGGGTCAAAAAATTATAATAACACCGCCCACGCAATCGTTGCTGAGGATTCCTGCATCATTAGCAAAGGGTTGCTATCGCCTTACTGCACCATTTTCTCAGCCGAAGCATATGCTGTAAAAGAAGCAATCCATTGGGCAATGAGATCGAAAGACAAATTTACCATATGCACCGTTAGTCTCTCAACCATAACAGCAATCCATATCATACGCAACGTAAGTCCGCTGATAGTATGTATCCGAGACAATCTGATTGCTTTCAAAAATAAAGTACAATTAATGTGGGTTCCAGGACACTCTGGAATCCGAGGCAATGAAATAGCCGACGAGGAAGCTAAAAATGTACCGCATACGCCCTGTTATTACGTAGAGACGAACGAGAAAAACGATATCTTGCGCTACATGTATAAAATATTCGAAGAACAGCAAAGGGAAATATGGAACACCTACAACAACCAATATCGTCTTATAAATCCTTACGGGACTAAAACAATCTACTACCCTACTACGTGCAGTATTCCTGCACTTAAAGTTTTTTCAAGACTACGCATCGGTCACTGTGTATTTTCGCATCAACACCTTCTTAATAGGAACTACGCCTCTGGATGCCATTATTGCAACAGCCCGACAACGCCGACGCAACATATCTTGGATATATGCCCAGCATTCAGAAAATTTAGAAGGGAAACTTTTTCGTTGAACACACCATCAGAGCTTCTAAGGGAACCTGGTATAGAAAATATATTAACTATTTTTAAATATATCTCCAAAGCTAAATTAACCAACCAAATTTAATGAATTGTAACTACCTGTCTTATACTAATGATACACACAAACTCTTTTTACACATTCTTATTACCTTAACTTACTACACCAAACAGCCGAAGGCGTTGTAGCTAGTGCTGTGCTTAGTACATATGTAATATATTAATTTATACGGGCATGTTCTGCAATTCACTTTCACTCGGAAATTTCCACTTCACATGGCAGTTTCAGATGCGCATAAAACGCGAATTCACTCGGAAGTGAATTGCAGAACATGCCCGATAATTATATTTCATTTTAATAAATAAATAAATAAATTAATATTCGTTTGATTTTTGCGTTATTTGGACGGAGTTTTGAGTTATCAATAAAAACGAGTCACGCAGATGTATTTTTACTTCAATAAGTTCAAGAAACCGTTTGAAAGATTCAACTTTGTGCTGCCAAATTTGAAGCTGGGCATTATTTATGAGAAAAATCAAAGGCTTGTTTTTAGTCAATAAACTTTGTTGGAAAAAAATATTTACCAACATTTTGCTGAATAAAGAATTTCATTAAAAAAATGTGAAGTGTTAGAGCGCCCAAGTCTAACAGAAAACGTATAAGTTATTGCACTTTCACTTTTTCAATTGAAAATCTGCCAAAATCTGTTCATTCCACGGTTCAACACAGCCAGAATGAACATTTGACGTACTATCACGGATTTGGGTCCGCACGTCTACATTTTGAGTTACAGGGCGCTGATGTTTTTGCATAAATTTGTCCAAACATAGGTGGACTTTTTCTCAATGTATTGCAACACTTTTTTACGAATCGCGATTCTAAAAACTGATTTGAGTTAAGCATAAAATTATACAAATTTTGATATCTAAAATGTTTGCATGCGCTTAGATTTTCCAAAATGAAACAAATATTCGTGTTCAACGAAACAAAATTAATTTAAAAAACAGTTTTTAATGGAATATTTTTTTCTTGTAAACTAGTGTTATTTAGAGTAATACCATGTCCACATCGGAATGAAAGCAAGTTTTTTTCGATATTTCACATGAACGTCCAGACAACATCCTTTTTTACTAACTGCTTTTCAATAACATTTCTGTATTTATTTACCTTTTTACTCAAAGATTATTCAGTAACTAAAATAGCCCCCAGAGCTCTTAAATAGAAGCTTCGCTCTATGCGCCCCAAGCCCTGTCACTTTTTATAAATAAATATTTCAGTTTTTCTTCATCCCGATTTTTTTATTATTCTCCTTATTCCTTTTTTACACTAGTGATGGCAAACCATCGATTTTTTTATTGGCAAAAAGTTATCGAACACAGAGTTGCTAGAAAACAAAACGAAAATTTTATAGTTTTGGAGATTATCATGATTGGTTCGTAACAAAGTTAGACAGTTTTTGCAAGGCGAAAACGTGTACTTTCAAAAATCCCAAAAAAACAAAAACCGCACAACTTTGCTGCCATATCTTAGATCTTGAATTGCCTTCCTTTCGCCAGTTTGTCGGGTACTACTAAAACTGAAACTTTTATAAATAAGAATATAAAGAACACATCATTGTTAGATAGGGGATGGAGAAACTTCTTGTTAGAGAGGCGATCGCAGAAAGGGCTTATTTCCGGAATGCCAAATGAGCTATAGACGTCGTCTGATACGAGTACTCATTCTGAGCTTTCCGATTGCAGAATCATTTGCTTTCAGGTTTTAATATGTAATATGCTTTTTCAAAAGCCGCTGCCAATCAGAAATTCGTGTTTTTGAACAGAAGAGCACTTAAAAAATGCGAATATCCGTGTATAGAAAAGGATTTGTATAATCGGCGTCAGCATCAAAAAATATTTTTGACTTTTTTCGAAAATACTACTTGCGGGTTACAAAGTATTTGCAGAGGAAAAGCTTACCAATAAAAGCTATTCACATAACAAAATGGGAAATATCTTTTGGCCCTAGCTGTTGCAAGAGAGGATATTGCAGAGTTCCATTTTTTTTTAATTCTGTATTGTAACATATACGGCATTGAAGAGTGGAATTTCGCTGAGGTCAATAAGACAATTTGTTATGAAGATAATGTTAAAACTTTTGTGTTATCAGACCGCGATATCGCCGACGTAAACCATTGGACAGTCGAGAATCTAATGACAGCTTCTGAGGGTATTAAAGTTTGCATCCAATCGTTCCCACGACAGTCGATTCTACGACACCCGGATTTATATCCTTGAGCAGTATTGCCCAAAATTATGGAGAATGTTTTATGCTGTTACAACAACAATAAATGCATCCATTTTCCATATTTTGACGTTGCAGAGCCTTCGAGAGAAAGCACGCCAATTTAACAAGTTTTTTCCACTCTTATGCCGATATTCTCTCACTCAGTCTCATTTTATGTCACTAAATTTGAGACTTCCAATTAGATACTTTTTTTGTGACTTGAGGCGATTTCGGTATTCAGTAAGTAACAGTCACGAAAAATTTCACCAAAGACTGTGGTGAAAAGCAATCAGGTTATGATATGTTCAGCTTGAGATGTACAATTCAATGAAAATGTTTAGTCTCAAAATCAATCTCATTAGCTAAAAGTCTTAATTAGTGACTAGAGACAGCTTACAGAATACCGGCATTAATAACTTATTTTTTAATCAAAAAATGAATTAATGTGAATTTAACGAACACAAACTCAATGCGGATAAAGTGAACGATCTGGGTTTTACGAACTGGGCTTGCATTAATTAGTTCATTCCGCCTAGATTTCAATTGAAATTTTATGTATATAGTATGTATGTAAGTATGACTTCTACAAATATGTATATAAAAAGATATATATATACATATGTATAAAAATGCCACTTTGAAGCTTAAAAGTCCTACTATAAAACACTACTCTCTTTTGAATACAACTTTCTAGCGAACTTAGCGTAAAATGTAACGGCAGTTTGGTGACGATGCAGCAGGCATTCAACTACCCGGAATACATATGGATCCATGTAAATACATATGTACATATATAGGTATGTAGATAGGTCTAGCCTTAAGCGACGACGTGCTACGACTGTGTTGGCATTTTTATACTATGTACTTACTACACGTACATAAAAACACCTATAGGTAGTATATAGAAATAATATGTATTGGTATTGGTAGTGGCAATGGCGTTGGCGCTGGCGATGGCGATGACGATGGTGATCTCACACGTTCACTCGCCGCTGCATGAAAATTTTTTCTTGTGGTACACAAAAACGGTGCCATCAATTGCCCAGCCGTCTGTCTGTCAGCTTACTTGGCCGACTGTGTGCACGCTTTTGTGTGCCTTCCGGCCTAACAGTAGTCTGTTGTTGGGTTTGCGCATAAATCGATTTTTATCGTATTTAAAATCTAATTTTTTCCACTTTGTGCTAATAAAAAAAAAAAAAAATATTTGTGAAAATATTCGTAATGGTGTATGCGAGTACCATGCAGTAGGTTTGTGTGAAAATGCAAATTTGCTTAGCTTTGTGGCAAAATCGATATGTCGGTTGACGGATTGCGTACCGACTGTTCGACCTATCTACCTACTGGCTGGCTAAATGACTAGCAGCTATTTGGTTAGTTATTTGGATATCTCGCTAGCTGGCTGGCCCCATAATGTAGGCAATCAAATTTAACACTCCTTTTTCACACCTTGTGTACAACTCACACACAGCCACAGCCACGTTAACAAACCGTAATTTATACTCCAATTATTTTCATAAATTTCAAATTACCGCACGCGTTAGTTAAGTTTTCAATCTATTCTTGAATGATTTCCAAATTTCCTATGCCTTAGTGATTGTAATTTTTCTGCATTTCAATTAAAAATTTTCAGCTTAGTCTCAACTTTTTTTTTGCTTCTCTACTTTTTTTGTTTTTTGGTTGGATATTCGCTTCGCAACGACGCGTCCGCTAATGCACGATTTACAACACGACTCGACGACGGTACGAACACGACTGGTCCCTGTGCCAAGTTGACTTTTAGAAATTTCGACTTTCCTGACCATGGCTGGAAGCGTGAATCGGCTATGACGATATGGAAAAATGAACATATGTAAAGCTAAGTGCGGTATCCCTCCCCCACTCAAGCAGCAGGCAGCAGGCAGCGGTTTAATCGAAAGGAGTGGTTGAATTGACAGAAATGAATCGCTCGAAGCAATTGTTGCTTTTGCTTCTTCCAGTTGCAATGTTATTGTTGCTATCTTCATATTTGTTGTTTGAGCGGTGGATTTGTTGTCACTGCAGTCATATGGTTTGAAATCGCCGTACATGTAAAGCAACAAATTGCCATATATTCATATTCTGTGATTTTGCTTACGTTATTTATGTTTCTCTTTAGGTTGCAGTTTTAGGCGAAGGAAATTCGTTGCCCTTTTTGTTCTGCGCTGTAATGAGAAAAGAGAAGAGAGAGAGAGAGAGAGAGATACCATAAACTAGTGAGCACAAGATAAATTGTTAACTAGCGGAAGCGGAAGGTAGTGAGTTTAGAATATATGTATTTACTGTTAAATTCAGAATGGGTAAATGTTTCTTGTCATGCTGGAGGAACCGGAAATGCGATTGTGGGGCATATTATGTTTGTTTTACGAAGTTTAAAGTTAGTTGTGATTAAAGAGTTATAACTTTAATTAAGATGAAATAGGTATGCCAAAATTAACAGGATTCGCGAGGGATAAATTTGCTGAAACTTTACCTCTGAATTGTTACACCATGGTAATTTTAAAAATTAAATCGGTTTTCTTGTTTTTTTTTTATAGGGGTTTCCATTTTTTATTAAGGAGTTAAAATAAGACATAAATCTTCTTGGCAGGTCAAGCTTTCATCAAATTAAGAAAAAATAGTCCTTATTTTGAATTTTTCTGAATAAGTCATTGGAAAATAAAACTCGAATACATCGATCTAATCCTTATGTCATATGCTATACAAATCTGAACTTATTTAAATTTAGAAGATTTTGTTTTTAAATCATTGCCTAGTCGTTATTTTGTGATTTTTATTTTTTTGATCAAGCTTGATCGTTATTTTTATTTTATTTTGTTTCAATCAAAAATAATCGTTATTCTAGTAATTTTTCCGATCATATTTGATCGATATTTGGCATGTTTATTGGTATGTTTATAATGAAGGCAAATGACTTTTGTTTGTCTAGATGAAGAAGAAGCCGTAAGAGGGGTGAGCAGAATATATACTATTGGCCTACATCAGCGGATATCGATGAGTTTCTTAGGTATCGGAAGTTAGTCAATTGGTTTCATTTTTAGGGGAACGGAAAAGGCGATTGAGGAGCCTCGACAGTGGTAACTAAGTGTGCCTTTGTCGTTGGCAAGGCTGTAGGGTGGCATATCAACACAACCTAACCTAGCTGACAACAACGAAGGTAAGTATAGTAAATCGTTTTAAACTAGTTTCAAAGTCAAACCGAGCAATAAGTGTAGAGCACCGCTATTAATAATTTGTAAAATTGATAAGTAAATATATCCTACAATTTCAAAACAAAGCCTCATATCTGGGATACATAATGACTCGATTTTTATGAATTTCCTTGAAAACTTTCAATTTATGATATGTAAGTGAAAGGAGTTTCCCGTTTCATGTTCTTAGCTAATTTAGTGTAGGAGTTATAACTCATAACCTCAGATTTGAACAGCTAGTTGTTTGGGAGCTATAAGCTATAGTGGCGAGAACTTGATATTCACCTTTTGTGTTGAAATTATAACAAAAGCCTTCATATGTGAACAATCAGTTGCATAGGGGCTGTTTTGATTCTCATTTTCTATTACATTTCTATTCATGACAAATGAAAGAGACGGACAATCCACTCAGCTCGTCATACTAATCATTTTGATATATTTTTGTTCTCTTCATCTTCATATACATACTTACAAATATCGAACCAAAGATATAATACCGGTTCGTCTTCGCGAAATTGATCGAACTAGATACAGAATAAATTATCGATAAAGGTATGTGCAATAGTAATTAGAAGTTTCAATTTTAATACAAGCAGCTATCTTATTATTTAGAAAATTTTCTATGTAAAAATATTTCTATAAAATATTAAATTAACGTCTACTCCTACGTTCTTTTCAAAAGTTAAAATTGTTTTGTTTCCAAAGGATGTATTAAATCAATCATTATAATATAAAAGTAATTTATTATTTACTAAAATAACAAAATAAAGATTAATATTTAATTTACATGTTAGTTTTAGAACGAATAAACCTTATTCTGTTGGAAAATATCAATTCCAATTACCCCTGTCAGTATTTTAAGCTCTGCCTGTTTTCTATTAATTGTATGCACCTACATACGTGTGTACCTATGCAAAACGCTTTAACTTCTTACGGATCATAATATAGCGGCAGGGATATTTTTTTATATAAATATTGTATGTGTGCATTAATTGCATTTTTATCAATTGTCTATATAATAACAAAAAATGTGACCTCTTTTTTAGTCAAATATGAAATTTTGAGTTTTCATTCTGTTGGCAACGCGCTGGCTGTTTCCAACACGCCTAACTGTATGCGTCGTTCTACGGTATATTGTTAAAAAATGAGACAAGTGCAATTGCAATGCGCTAAACATCTATCTCCTTTTAAAAATGTCAATATCAGCTGGACATAGGGTTGCATTTTCCACCACAGCGGCACCTACCGGTAAAATATGACAGCTACTCATTTCAAGCTCAACGATAATAACAGGTTATCATTATGCGCTAGTTAGGAATATATTACTTTCTTGTCATCTATTTTGTTTATCTACGTAATTTTCATAAATTATTCATGATAAGACTGTATTTGGTTGTGTGTTGAACATCATACAAACTCACTAAACACAATTTCCCTTCTACCAAACAGAGCAACCCTACAACCATCACTCAAACGCATTTTTCTAATATTAAACTGATTTAGGCGTCTGGCAATCTGGTTTGTGTCGTTCCGCTGGAGGGTTGTTGTGTATTTCTTGATTCCGCGCATTTTGCTAAATTGTTTTCTTTCTCCAGCCGTCGGGTAAATAATAAATTATCGCAAAAATAAACAATAAATCAGTAACATTTTGGGCAATTTGCAAAAAGCAGAAGTACATTGTGCGTCGCGATTGTTGTTTCTGTGAAGAATAGTTGCCCGTAGCGGCAGCTGAATATTTGTGCAGTGATTGTTGTTAGTGTTTTGGATTTGATATGGACGCTCAGGGCTTGGATATATTGATTAAAAACTAACAAGCGTAGGGGTAGGTAAAATTATAAATTAATTTGGGGAAACGTTTAAAATGTATAAGCGATAATTTAATTAGAAAATAATGCTTCTGGAAGTTAAAAACTTTGTTGATTTGCATACATTTATTGTAATTAATCTTAAGTAATTGTTGTCGAATTGACAGCCCTCGACCGGATATAATAAATTACAGGCTCGTTCCGGTAACGTAGAAGCGACTGGTGTGGGAACGTAGGGAGGGAGGTCTCAATATAGTTGGACCTTGCATTCTCAATGTTGTTGAGACCCCTCCAAATCGGCTTATCCACGGTCGGTATTATCAAACTTATATGGCGGAGGCGAAACGCTGCTTCGTCGTTTGCGGATTAAAGGCCCAAATGTGCTAAAAGAGTTGCTTCTAAAGGCCATGTGAATAGGTGTTTAGTAAATTTTTTAAATTTATTTAAGCTTATATAATAGGCGATTCATCTAAACGTAAAATGGCACTTGTAATCGTATAAAAGTATACAAAGATAAACATTTTTATGGAAACCCGGTTTATTTATGAGGTTGATACGTTTATCAGCAGTTGATCACTTCAGATGGATAATCGCGACTCAATTACTTCTAATGCTAAAAAAATTATGTAAACTAAAACTGGGATGCAGCACGAAGCTGCTATCCGCTGTTAAATTGGATGATGTCAAGACCGGAGGACGTGTTGTTTAAACGAGATTGAATTGTAATGAAATCCTGTTAAATATTTAGGCCGCCTATGCTGGATGAACAGTCACCAATATCCTATCACTATCACCCGACCAAAGGCACCTAACCTTGTTTGCATAATTTTGTATTACTTGCGGTGGAGCATACATACCATGTACATATGTACATATGCATTTGAATTGATCTTTAAGATTGCTCTAGTTATGTCACCATTGGCATCATTCTGAGTGACCAACTATAGGTCAAATGGGACCTTTTGTATTACAATCGAAATGCACTCCGGTACTTTGCATACAATTGTAACAACTACATATGTTCTTGATTCAGTACTAAAGTACTAAAAATCAGCTTTTACGTTTTAACCAATTTATTTTACCAACTTCGTACTGATTTTTGATTTAGCGGTCGAAATATCCGATCAAATTCTTGGTCTTTGGATATTCTAAGCAAACCCGCCTTGCTATGCAGGTAGTCAAAGAAAATCCTGTTCGTCGTTCTGAAATGTTAATAGTTTTCCTCCAGGATTCCGAAACGTCCCCGATAACCTCATTGCCTAAATACAGTCGAGAACTCGCCTTTTATGATGTTTAATTTCAAATTTTTAAACAATTATTTTATAAAAATTAAAACGGTGTTTAAAAGTTAGGTTAATTGTGGAATATTTATAAATACATGGCTTTGCATCTGATTGTTAATGGTATTTTTTTAAATACGATAATTGTATGAACCTAGTAGTCGAATCCCCCTTGGGGCAAATAGCATCAGCTAGAAAAGTTTTTTCTGATAGCGGCGCCCCCCGGACCAATCAAGCTATGATCTAACCGTCAAATTTTTTTATTATTTATTATTATTATTATTATTAAATAAGAATATGTTTATAATTATCGTCGAAATCAGTTTCTTTCAAAAGTTGAGAGTTAAACTCTTGAAATTTTATGATTTCGTAAAAAAAAACTATAGTGCAATACCTTCACCTACTACCACTTGAAGAATTTGTGGGTGAGTGGTTTTGTTATTGTATACAAGAATTTGTTTGATTTTATATACATATGGACATATATATTTGAGAATTAGTGGTATTTTTCATTTTTGATGAAATTATAGATATTTGAAAAAAGTTATAGATAATTAAAAAAATATATATCATTGGGACTCAACATGCTGCACCTATTTGACTTTTGTTAAAAAATAGTCAGCCTAGAAAGCTAGGCGATAGAAGTGAAACTTCCTGGATCTCGATGGGCACTTGAAATGAAAATACTCACCCTAGCCAGCAAGTTTTATGAGATAGAAATATTTCCCCGATAACAGAAACCACTATTCATTATTCTGGAATTTTTAAGGGTGTTAGGTTAATGATAAAAGATACAATTGGTTTGTGGTATGAAAAATATGAAATGAAAGCTCGTGATTGTAAATTATTTAAATATCTTGAGAAAATTGCATCTATTGTCGTGCCTGATCTGGTTGTTGAATCTTTGGGATTATTATTCATTTTTAAATTTAATTTACTTTCTAAAAATTGTACAAGTGGTTGAGCTTCTTCCAAGGCAAAATTGACATTAAAACCACCGCTTAAAATCATTGGCATAGTGTGCAAATCTTCTCCTAATTCTGCTGCACCAGAGGGAGTATATGCCAATAATGCTCTATGTACTCGTATGAATTTTATTATATCGTTAATTCTCTGGTTCGGAGTGATGTAGAGAACAATCATTGCCACACTCTGTCCGCTTTGCTACCAAACTCTTTCGTTTTTTCCTACTGCGAATCTGTTGGGTTTTCGTTTCGCTCTAATGTCTCCTTCCGTCCGACTGCCCCACCACGCGCACCATCCCCTCCCTTTTCCTGTCGCTTTTTCGTTTCATTCGATATTGGAATTACAGCCCAACGAACGCAAAGCAGTTTCACTTCAAAATTGTGTTCCGAATGAGCCATTTGAATAAAGAGGGAATTGGTTCTACAAAGTCATTTCCGTTTACAAATATTCAGGGTAAATGTTTCATCTTACTTTAGCAGTAAGTTATCTATAAAAATGTGATATTTATATAAACTTAACAGATTAAATTATGTTTAAAATTATCGTCGAAATCAGTTCCTTTCAAAAGTTGTGAGTTAAACTCTTGAAATTTTATGATTTCGTAGAAAAAACTCCAATGTAATGCCTTCACCCGTTACCATTTGAAGAATTTGTTGGTGAATGGTTTTGTTATTGCATACAATACTTAATTTAATGTGTACGTAAATATGTATGTACATACATACATATATATGATTAATTTGAACGGCTTTTTTCAAGAAGCATTCAAGTAAATTTAATATTAAGAGTTTTTAAATATAGCTAGAAAATTTACATTTTTTAAGCTCAACCTAATTAGTTTACATGTTTTTTGATTACTATTTAAAATTAACCATAATTTAAGTTTTATACTTACAGACATCGCAGAATAAATATTTGAAATCTCAGGTGAGTTCACTTAAAAAATAAAAAGGGAACTTTTTATGAGTAAACAAAATTCTGAATGACTTTGTGTGAGTATTTTAAATAGTGTTTTTGTTTTACTTATGATTATTGCCATATATTGTAGTGTTAGTTTAACATTAGTGCGTTTTTATTTGCCTAATTTTTTTTTTAAATTCCATTAAACAAATCGAATATTTCATGAAAAAAGCTAACAGGGCTGCTTTTGCAACTAAAAGAATTTTTTTTCGAACTGGAGCGTTCATTTGCTACTCGGTTACAACGAAACAGGCCTATTGCACGCTGATTTCTTGCTGTACGCTATTTATACCCTCCCAGACAGAGCATAAATGTTGTGTGACCACCACTAAGGGGAATTTCGGCTAAAATAAACGAGACATCACACCGGAAACTGCACGACAACATGCCAACTATTTAAATACACAGTAAGCATATAAAACAATCTAGACGGACAGACCGGCAGCAGACAAGACAGCACACCGCACAAATTTGGCAGCTATGTACAATGGTATGCGATTTTAAAGCGTATGTGATTGCTCACGTAATAATAAAAATAACATCAAATTAGTTTGTGTGTCGACCAGCGTAGCGTTTCTGCATTTTTATGTGTTTACTACTTGACTATTTGGCTATTTGGTATGGGAGCGTGTTTTCAGCTCGGAACTCACCGAAGCAGGCCACTCAAGCATTCACACCCAACCAACCAGTTGCTGTCTGCGATAATTTGTATATGTTTGTTGCACCTGTCGATGCCAATTCGTCTACGAAATGCTAATGCGTCACTTAACAAATGACTTTTTAAAGTCTACTGAAAATAATGTGGCTATCAAAACAAAAAAAAAAGATAAAATCGGTTGAATGCCACAAATCCCTTAATGTGGATACGTGCAGAAAGTCTTTTTTCAACTGAAAGCAAAGAAAATAAATTAAATCGAGTGCGTGTAACGATCTATGTTTTTAAAGTATTGAAAAAACAAGCATCTAAAATGTGATATATAATAAAATGAAAATTAAAGGGAGCGTCAATAGGTCTATGAATATTTTAATAAGAAGGTGGCGCAGATTGTGGTAACGCTTACCCTCTTGAAATTTCTGACAGCATTTCTGTGTAATAACAGATTTTGTTTACAACCGTAATCGTGGGTATTCCTTCCAAAATGTTTAAAAATATTAGTGTGCTTTCTTATAACAACCTGTTTGCTCTCATTTCTCTCCACCGGTAAATCTGGTGTGACGTCACAGCCAAGTTACTCCTCCGAATTTCAGATCAATCAACGAAATCTTGTATTCTATCATGTCATGCTTTTCGCACCAAGCCGACCATTATGAGTAGTCTAAGCTTTCTTTTTTTTTTTTTGATGAAACCATGTCAGTCTAAGGCGTATACGTCTTTATCTTATAAATAACGACTTCGGATCTCGAAATATTATAAATGCGGAAGTTTATATGTTTCGATATTTCACGGACAATCACGCAAAAAGTACTGGGTGGATTTGTATGCAATTTCTTACACTGTAAAACCATAACTTGGAATAGGTTATAGATTACTCGATAGTCGAGATATTCATAAAATTTGTATTTACCGTCCGATTTTAATGAAATTAAATACCTTTAATAATAATAAATGAATATTTTTTTTTAAATATGATATTTACTATATAAACCTAAGATAAGAATTTGTTTAAAATTATCGTCGAAATCAGTTCCTTTCAAAAGTTGTAAGCTAAACTCTTGAAATTTTGTGATTTCGTACAAAAAATTTCTGTGGAATACCTTCACCCATTACCATTTGAAGATTTTGTTGGTGAATGGTTTTCTTATTGCATACAATATTAGCCTTTAACTGTTGATACAAATTTGAAATTATGATGAAAGTCTGTTGAATTTGTATAAGTTTTGCGCAAAGTTTGATACTTTGATTTATATGACAAGAAGGGATCTCTACGTTCTGACGGGCGAGATTCAGACACATCTATACATGAACCAGGTTATAAAGGACAATCACCGAAATAGTATAACTACCTTCTCTAATTCTCTCTTGTTCAGTGAATGTATGTATTTATTGTGGTCGCCTAAAGCATCACATTCCCTGGGCTGTCAATTTTACGAAAATAACTTTAAAGTTTCCAAACAAATATAGGAAAAATACGCCTCTTATTAAACGAAAAACGCTTTATTGTTTTTTCAAAATATTCGCATTTAAGATCTGTATACTTTGCATTCGAAAAACAGCCATCGACACTTTTATTCCTTTCTAAAGTGGCCACCTGAGAAATATGGTTCCTGAATGCCTCAGCGGCTCCTTAAGATAATGAAAAACGCTTATCGCGCAATTTGTTCCTAACAAACAGGAGGATAAAGAAGTCATTAGCAGATATCTCAGGTGAATATTGACAATGAGTTATTATTTCGGCTTTTTTCTCATTCAAATATGCAACTGCTCCATGTGCTGTGGGACTGCTAGTATTGTCATGGTGAAGGATGATGCCACACTTTTCTGATTTCGTCGATAACTTCGGGCAAGAAAATTGTTGTAAACCATTTAGCACCGGCTCAATAACAGCAGCAACTGACCCAAGTTTTACAAATGAGAATACGTGGCCCAACCGCTTGTTTGATTTGGGTCATTTTGAAACACTTAGTCAGTGGATTGCAGTTTTGTTTCGTGTTCATATGAATCGTTACGTATTACGATACGACAAATGTTTTCAGAAAACCCCTGATTTTCGAAAATCAAATACGCTTCCCGTGCAGCCCGGACTGGCCACGGTAATTAGAGCGTAAGCGAAAAGTTGTCTCTCAAAAAGAATACGGTTAGAAGCAAGACGAATTCATAAAAGTGGTGCACATGAAAATCTCCAATCTTTTCCGTAACAGCTCAAGCTGTTAAGCGATAATAATCGCCATATCTGATGCTTTGAATATCATTAGGAACAGAAGAGACAAGGTCGTAATATGTGCAGGAACACTTTCAGCTCGGGATTCTTATCACAAACTTAAACAACAACGAATCCTATACAGCGAAAATAAGAAACGACCTGATCAAAAAATATCCCAAAATAACCTGGCTCTGGTCGCTTTAGAAAGGAATGAAATAGCAGATCACGATCACCAATCCCTACTAATAACAAGAGAAAATCCTAACTGGACTGATATAAGAAACAACAACAAGCAAACATAATGTAACCTTACCAATCAATGATATAAACAAATTAACCAAACAAAAGCAAAAGTAATTAACTTTTTAACGAAAAACAACTACAAAATAACCAGATTTGACATTATAAAGTTTGAATAACTCGCACTAGGACATACAAAGCTCATCTATGGACACCTAATGACAAACTAGAACCATTCACCCGAGGCAGGGCAAATAAACACAACAATCACGATGACCCGCATTCTCCAAACCTGTCCAAAATACTCCAACCGTAGAAACCAACCCTTCGGTAACACAAACCCCACAACATGCTTACCAACTGCCTCGTCAAGCTCCATTCATAATTACAAAATTCCTAAAGACCAACTTATACGACCAGATATAGCCATATACTATTTATAAAAATACCTCTTATCTGATAATTTAAAATTTCACTCCTACCCAATTGCACACATAAACTAAGTAAGCTTAAGGTCTAGTAGCCATGGCTTTAAGTTCTTTCATTTCTTCTTCCATTCAGCTTAAATTTATGATGTCAGTAAAAGGGAGTGACGACCGGGTTTCCTTCTGAATACGAAAAACAATTGGTTTGCATTTCTCTCATTTAACATGACATCCTTTAATTGATAAATCTCGTTAGCGTGTTATGTTATCACTTTGAATGAATTGCATTGGCCAGAAGTACGGGAATGCAAAAAAAAAACACCATTGTATTTTGCACTCGAAACCGGAATATCAGCTGCTTCATTTGATTTTTTCTTGCTGTGATTTTGCGTTTGAATATAAACAAACAAAAAGCTGAAATATAATTTGACACCTGGTCCATTTGTGAGTGGAAAAACGTCCGGGGCTGATTCGGGCACGAATAAGAGGACGTACGACAACAGAGACTCTATTACCCATTTTCAAGGTAGGCCAATAACTTTTGTGCTGTTTCGAAAAAAAGATCTAAAAAACGTTGTCTAACCCGGCAACTTTCAAGGTTACACTCATATCAAATCCATGATAACGGATGATTTATTGACTAAATTTGTTTGGATAACCACTATAACAACAACAGCATTTAAAGTGGTTAGGCTTTTTTTATCTTCGTAGTATCTTGGATCCACCCACGGTGGCCTGAATAGATAAGGTAGCGTCGTCAGTGGTACTGCTACTTTGCTTATGCCGGTTTTGACAATTCTCAACTACTAGTAAACGGAAGTTTTTTCACAAATAACCTTCAAAGATACACTTCCTTTATTATTTTGTAGATTTATTTATTAAAAATCTGCCTATAAATAATATTTTTACACTATCAAAATTAAAACACGTGCCTCACTGAAATATTGGAAGTTATTCATTCTTCTTTCTCCCGTATTCTTTGTTTACTGCATATGACATCTGTCACTTCGCGTGGCAAAGGCAAAAAGTACTGTATAAATATCAATAACGCAATATATGCTCACGTTCATTACTTTCTTCCCCATTATTTGCGGGAATTGTTAGTAAAGCAGGTGTTCTTTCGTTGTCATTGGAAAACGAAAGTTTCGCACAGTTTCTAGCCTATTCGAATGTCACACTTGTTGTTACTTTCACTCTTTCCCGAATTATCCCCTGACGCTTTTAATTTTCTAACTTTTACTCAACTAAAATTTATATACATATGTAAGTATACACAGTCATGGCGACATCTTTACCCCCATTCACCCATTTGTATGCAATCCCATCCACCTGCGTTCCTGATTGTCTATCTATCTGCGCGCGATATTTGCCTTTTGACTCTACCGCATTTGTTTGTATTTGTTTATTCCATTTTCACTATTGTCTGGCCATCGCCACGGCAAAGCTCATTCATTTTTACAATGAAATAGGCTTTTCCCTAGTAGCATTTCCCCACGTCTCTCCCTCCCACTAATAATAGATAGAAACATCAAGTTGCATGGCGCTTTTAAATTGTTGGCACTGTTGCCTACTTTTATCTTTGTCAGCTTACGGATGTACTCGACACACTCATCGTTGCCAATGCCAAAGTTTTTTTTTTGTTTTGCTCATTTCCAGCCGCCCCTCTACCTACACATCTCGCCTCAGCCCATACCTTTGTAACAAATTTCCACTTACATTGTGTGAGATTGTGAGCGCAATGCGCGCACCCAAGTGTTTACCAAACAAAGTGGGGAAAAATGTGCAACGAACAGAAAAAATTAGCAACATGCAACGTGCCAAATACATAGAGACATACATACATACATATGTATGTATGTACATATGTGGCTACATTTGTTTGCACAAATATGATTGCGCTTGGAACGTCTCCAGTGGCAGTGGTTAATCTATTGCTAGCCTTGCGCTTGTTTTCGCCTCAACGCTCGTAAATCGGGTCAAAAGCGTAGAAGGAAAAGTGTTGTGGTAATTAAATTGTTAATGAGTGACGTTAACGACTTTGTTGGTGGATTTGTTGACGAAGAAAGGATATGTGTAAAAGTGAATTCCATTTTGAAGTGGGTGCTTTACAAAGGCGCGGAAAGGTATTAATATTAAATGAGGTAATAATGAGAAACAAGTTGCTCCTTTTTTTTAATTAACATTTTTAGTTAATTTTGGGTTATGTGCGGTATGGGGAAATATTACAACAAATGAGTTCAAATGTAGGAGGGGCATTATTTGTATATTGCTAATTTTGAAATTCGCATCAATATAATATCCCGGTTTTCCAATATTTTTTAGAATTTATGTTTACAATAGTACATTGAGAACAATGTAGCAAAGCTTGTAGACAATGTACATACATTAATTTAGATCGCGAAACACATTTTGGAATTTAACATTTTGTATCACCGAAAACTTTTCAATTTTATGTAATTAGTTCAAAATTTTTATAAATTTTTACTTTCAATATTTTTGTGTTAAAAAACAAATTTCAAAGCAGCCTTCCGAATTTGCCTGAAGTGCTATGATTTGCAGTAATAATATTGAAAGAAATTATTTAGTAAATAAAGAATTGAACACTTTTCTTAATGAACATCTGCTGCTCAGAAACTGTTTTGTTTTCAAAGCTTTGAAATATCTGTCTGCTACTCCATCGAGTGTGTCTAGTCAAAAATTGTTTATTGTTTGAGATCAGCTTTATACCGATAGGATTGCAAGGTCGAATGCCGATAGGCTGTTATTCGCAGAAGTTTGACTCATTTTGGTTAGGTTCTAAAAATCGATGGTCGGTCGTTCTCCACTAATCAGCTATATTGCAATTAAGAAAATTGGCAGTTAATAACAAAATACTAATATGAAGAGGGAAAGTTGCTTGGGAAGTTATCGTTGCACATACAAACATACAGTTACCGACAATAAAATAGAATCAAGTCGGTTGCTGCGAAACAATCGGCAGTTCTTCCTCTTTGCTATTACAGTCGAACTCCTCTATAACGAACTTCTCTATAGCGAATTCCTCTCTGTAACGAATTCTTTTGTCATACATACATAAATGGAATTTCCCATAGCAAATAACTCCTCTATAACGAATTTAGCGAAGAGCTAAAAAGTAGTTGTTATAATACACAAAAATATATTAGAGTTCCATCATTCTCCGAAACGCGTGCAGCATTACAAACTATTAACATTTGTTGAATCACGGAGCGATGTACCAGACATTGTATTTAATGAAATTAATTCCTTAGAAGCATTTATTGATAAGGAAAAGGCTCAAACAGCTAAACAAACTACAGTCGACAATTTTTTCATACCTGAATAATCCTTATAATCTTTTTGACTTTTTATTAAGGTCTTCTTTTTAAAATGTAAGAAATAAAAACAATTAAAACAAATAAAATGAATCAATGTTTCATTAAATAGGCCTTGAACATACATACATAAATACATGAAATTTCGTATGACCTCTCTATAACGAAATTTTTCACCGGTCCCGACGACTTCGTTATAGAGGAGTTCGACTGTATATTTCCGATAAATTTTGTCTGTAATCGAATCTGTACTTTATTTTTCGTTTAAAACGTCATAATGGAAAAAAGTTTTCGTCTTACTGTTACTTTTGTGCTTACAACTTGGCTTTTACTTGTCACTATAGTAATATGTATAATAGAACTAAAGAAGGTAAAAAGCAGTAAAAATGATTTTTGGTGTGTAAATTGTATTATAAGAGTACATTGTGTTATAAATTGTCGTATTTAGTGAAATTTGGTTTGATTTTGTAGAAATGAAAAATTATTAACAAATCTGGAAAATTTGTGTTTACTCTCTCTTTCGCCTCAAAAAGATGGCGAACTGAGATGTCGACTCGCGATAAATGACGCCAGAGTACGACAATTTCATTGAGAGGCTTTTAAAGCGCGATCCTATTAAATCCGCTGCAGTCATGCAGAAGGAAATAAGCGGGGAAATATCTTCAAGAACTGTTGCCCGGCGTCTTGTAGAAAGAAACCTCTTCCAAAACAGCGACTAAATCGACAAACGTTTGCCAGAACTCACATAACTCCAGAAAATTCAAAAAAGTGGCGAAATATTTTTTGATCCGACGAATTTGAAGTAAACATGGTGGGCAGTGATAGTAAGGCCCGAATCCGGCGAACGACAAATGCAGAAATGAATCCCAGGTACGCAACAAAAACATTCAAGCATGTGTGAGTAAATTTAATGATATGGGAATGTTTCTCGTGGTATGGAGTGGGATCGGTATTTTGGATACGGGAAAACATGGACCAGTGCCCATACCTAAGAATAAAAGAAGATGCTATCCTACCCTATGCCGAATGGAACATGCATTTGATTTGGCAGTTTCAACAGGATAATGACCCGAAACATACTTCGGGTCTTGTGTGAAAACGTGGTTACAGGGTCGTGAAATCGATGTGATGACGTGGCCTTCGCAATCTTCGAATTTAAACACGTTAGAGAACTCGTGAAAGATTGTGAAGGAAAAGCTTGGGCCCACTATATCTAAGAATAAGGAAGAGTTTGGTATGGAATCCTAGGGTATGTGAGACCCTAGAATCTGTGCCGAAAAATGCACAGAAGTACTTGCAAATAAAGGGTTAGCTACAAAGTTTTAAAACTGGCAAACTTTTTAATTGAGTTTTACTATTATTATTGTCCAAGTCCATATCATCCAATTCGGGCCAAAAATATTCGGTTATCATTGAGCGGTAGCAATTCCCATTCACAGTAACGTGCCGGTCTTGATCATCACGGAAGAAGTACGGCCCAATGATGCCGCCGGCCCATAAACCGCACCAAACCGTAATTTTTTCGGGATGCAATGTTAACTCATGGAGTACGTGTAGATTGCTGCCTGTCCAATAACGCATATTTTGCTTATTGACGAAGCCATTCAGCCAGAAATGACGACGACCATAAATTCGGTGTAGCGCTCTTAAAGTTGAGGCCATTGACTCCGAATTTCGGTAGTAAGTTTTAATAATTTCGACTCGTTGATGGATCGTATATCCTTCCATGATGAAATGGCAAACCTTACTGAAGAGAAATGTCAAAAGAGCGGGGGAAAATATGGCGTCGTTTGCTGTCACTATCGGTCTACTTATGTAGCGTCCCTATTGCAAGACCCTTTATATGGGGTCGTGCACATATTACATACGTAACGCGCTAGCGGGGGCTTGCAATTTGTGACGAGGTGTGACATGTGATTTCCCTTTGCCTAATATATAAAATATATCAATTTACGTTGTATTTTATTCTACGATTAATAAAAACAATTTTTCTGAAAGTGTAACAGGGGGGGTGGGGGGGGGGCTAAAATTATCGTTACGTAATATGTGCACGACCCTTATGGAGGGAAGCCTTCAATCATTTATAGAGTCGGTAACTGTATATGCCAAGAATTAAATACTTCTTAGTTCTTTCTTCAAGTTTTCGTGCACATATTTTGTACAAGTTAATTTTCACAATAATTTTGACGATTATTTGCATATCGAACATTCATTAATCATAAATTCATTTGCATTAGACATGCTGAATCATTTTGAAAACCAATCATTATGTCAGTATGGCATTAACACAATTAGTGGCCACAACACTTCATCACCTACTCAATTTCACATGTTGATACATATGTACATATATAATTTTACATACCTATGTTTGTATGTATGAAATTCACTTCATTGAATTTGGCTAGTTTTCGCTACTGCTGCTTTTGCTGGTGGTCATGTAAATCAACTCAATCAGCTGTTAAGTGTGGTCGATTTATTGCGGCATCACGCCTATTAAACAGCAAAATCAATGTTACAACAACAAAAACGATCTGCCTGCTAACCATTATAACCATTACACACTTTATGCTGGAAGAGGAAGTGTAGACGAACGCCTTAGGGTAGATGCGAGAATGCGGCATAAATAGTAGAGTGAAAAATAAAACAGAAAAACAAGATATAATGGTGGATGCCAAGTTTGGATGGAATTGCGTTTTTATACCCAATCCATTTATTTGCTGGTTATCGAATGAAAATGTAAATGATGAGGAAATCGATACTAGATGTCTATCTATATACAACAATTATTGGCTTTTATTAGTTTAAGATCATAATATTACACGAATCGCGTTCAAACTAAATGTTCACAGAAGAGATATCCATTAGAAATAAGGTTTGGGTTTCAGAAAGAGAGAGCATATTTATTTCCGCTCTTTTAAATCCAATATTTCTGCAGACCGGTGGAACCATTTTCAATACGCTTATACTGAATAACAGTAGTTTCAAATTTAAGAATAAAGATCCACAAATGGGGATCTCTGTGTTTTATATGCCTCGGAAGTCTATCATCACTTGCCGCGAAGACTTCATTGCCATAATAGCTTGGGCTGCGGAATTCGTACTAAATTTAAGTCGGCGCAATTCGTACGATTTAGTCACAGTGAATCAAAAACATATCGAATGCATGTGACTATTTTGTAAGAAGTGGTACGAAGGTGTTCACTGATTGAAAGCGAAACTCGTACAAAGATTTTTTTTTGAAATATACACAATAGTTTTCATGAAACGTTTTATTTCTCACATATTTTACAGTAACATAGTTCATTATGTAACATAAACCATATGAATCAAAATTTCAATTTTTATACAAAATTCACAAAAAATAAACAAATTTGAAACAAATGTCATCAAATTTTTAGAAGTTTCAATCAGAATTTTTCTAAACTTTTCTAGTATGCAGTTTTGTAGCCATTTAAATTTTACAACTACCGCTGATTTTTTGTTTTTTTTTTTGTTTTGCTGTTGCGCAATTTCTTCCAAATAAAAATAAATTTGGTTCATGCAAAATTATTTAATTTAAATGTTTTAAACTTTTAATTTTTACGTATTTCTATAATTAAATTCTTCGTACCAAATTTCTACATGACTTAATAAAATATCCAAAGTATTCCCTTTTTTAATTCAATCACAGATATGAAATTGGAGCAAATTATCTTTCATAGTTACAGAAATATTGATGTTTTTATTTTCGCGTGGTTATTATCCGATCGAGGGTAATGCGTGTACCAAGTTTCGTTGAACCCTCTCAATATTTATTCGAGTTATCTGCCGCCCGGATGGAGCGGGATTTGATGGCTTAATCAATTTATGATATATCAGTCACTTTAGGTTGTTACTAACAGAGTTATAATACCATACCCTGAGCACTAGTTCACCCGAGTATAAAAATTATACAACATATAATGGAAAACCTTCTTCCATCTAATAGATAAATATTTCGAGAATTCCAATTAAATTCAATCCCTTCATGTAAAAGATTACAGATGCATTCTTTCCTCCATTTACCTGTTCGCCAAATTTATTTGTAAAAGCAACAACAACGTTAACTAGCAAGATTTGTCGATCGCGAGTTCGCCTGACACCTCATTAAGCTGATCGAACTAGTTACATTCAATGCTGCCCAATTCAAGTTTTATGCTGCGCATAAACGACGACCATTTGCGGGCACATACTTGCACTTTTGCCGCATGTTCGCCGCGAACATTCAATTGGAAACAAAAACAAGAAATGTGTTAATGCTTTAAACATCCACATTAGCGGAAAAAATTATATAGTGCGATTAATTGATGAGTGCAATGTTTCGTCGTCTGTGGTCAGCATTACACTGTCAAATAACTCAGTGTTTTCAAATATTTGCCATTTTTTCCAATGCTCACAATGTATTTAATTTATGGCAGATGCTTCATCGATTCGCTACTCGCTAACGTATGGCGAAACGAAGACGGCTTATAATACCTTACGCTTTTATTTATTGGGTTGAAAAAAAAACAACAAAAAATGGAACATTGTATTAATTTTCTATTCCTATTTTTCTTCGTTTCAGCATCTATTGCGGTCAATTGCATGCATAAATCACAGACAACGGCCATCGGACAAATGGCTAACATTTCACTCGAGCCAAGCATCCCCATAGACCACGAAACTAAAAATATGTATTGATGTATATATGTATGTATGTAGCTAACTATTGTAGTTGAAGTAAAACGAGTGGAACAAACAAATCTTTATAAATGTATGTATATACTATGTATTGTACATATATCTGCATCTATGCTGTATATTGTTGTTGTATTGCCAAATTGGATTGACTTTTATTTAGTGGCAGTCAAGGCAACAGCTGCCACTGATGCTACCATTATTCTTCAAGTCCGAACTGTATTTCATGACCGTTTGCAATCTGAATGTTGTTCAGTTGACAGAGTGACTGACGGCTTGTTGAACATTTGGCTTACGAATATCAAACATTTCCCCTTTGATGCATACTAGAGATGGGCGCGGACTAAATATTCGCTCCTAATGCCGCCGATCCCGGCGTTGAATTTTTACGCGTAAGCCTCGAACCCGCCCATCCCCCAAGAATGATAGAAAACAAGATTGCGACAACGCCTCCAGCGTACACGTCACAGAATTTGCTGCTACAGGAACAGCGAGACGAAAAGGAAGGTGATATCTGCACTTGGGCGTTTTATTTACATTGCAACTGCTAAAATACAAAGCTCGGCACTTCACATTTATTATTTTGTGTCTAACTTTTTATAAAAATCACTCTTAACTGTTTAAGAGCCATCTGTGACGTCGATCCGTCAAACGAGGCAAGTACGAAGTAACGGAAGTGCTTTTATCGTCACCTTTTCTCTGCATTGTATACTTACTCAATATTTAGTCGCAAATCCTTATTCGGAAATAAATACGGAACATAGAGGATACTAGATCCTAGCACGTATCCTTCGGAATGTTCGCCATTCCTGCTCGATAACGGTGCACACTTGTTACACAGCCTTCGGTTTCAGTTCCATAACTCTTCGTTTAATAATTGCTCATTAGTTTTCGATCGTATTTAAATTTGAGCTTTCGACAGGCCACTCCATGACTAACATAGTTTTCCAAATATGGTACGAGTACGAGGCATTTCGACAATAAATTCCGATAAGTCAAACAATCTAACTTGCCGTTTATTTGGACATTGGGCCCGATCCCGTGTTTGCTAAAACCACCCTATACCATTACACTACCGTCACCGAACTTCGGCGTCTTTCTGATTTACCTTGGGTTCAACTTTTCGTTATGAGGACATCGTACATAAATAAATAAATTGAACTTCAATTCCTTACTTCACACAGAACTCCAAATGAATGATGAAGAATCAAATTGAAAGCAGTCACGTATTGCTGTTTTTTTATTGACAAGCGACACTTTCTGTGTTTCTTTTTAAACTTTGCCATGCTCAGAGATTGTTTTCCAAAAGTCATTGTCTAATCGTCCTACTTGTCAGAATTACCCCATAGTCCTGGAATCTTCTGGTTTTTTAGTTTTTCTGTATCTAGAACGTTTTATATTCGCAAAATGTTTTCTGAATTCTGAATTTTTTGCGTACACATTATATGGATCGCCCAATTTCGCTAATATACTTCTCTTTTTGAAACATGTTCCTCTTCCCTCCTTCCCTCCCTGCAGAGCTTTTATTGCAACCCATTATGCCCTACTTTTTAAATTTTTCCACTTAAATCAACATATTTTAAACTTGTATTTTATTAAGAAAGCGGGATTTGAACTTTCACTTAAAGAAATTGAATGCTAACAATAGAGCGTGCTAATTAAAATGCCAGAACAAAAGGCAAGATTTTTTTTTAAATAAAATTATTAAAAAATTATAAACTGCAAATGTAGAAATTTTTAGTCATTTAGGCTCGTAAAGTAGGTAGATTTTAAAATAAATATTTCTACATAGTATACCAAACTCTAGTGAGGCTGTGCTAATTAGAAGAGTCGGGTATGACCTTCTCGAACCCGCCCATCCCGACCATTTTGAAATTAGTGCCGTGGATTTCGTATCCCGCTACCATCTCTAATACATACACTTTATATATGTGGTATGTAAGCTATGTTTATGTTTATAGGAACAATCAGTATTCAGTGCATTGCGGAAATAGTTCTTAAAAATCGTCAAATGCACAAAATAGTAAGCAAGCAGTACGGAGGTTGCACAGAGAGCTTAACAGCTACAACTGAAAAGCCGTTTACATACTTACATAAATATTTATAAACACAAATATGTACATTGCAAATTTTGCACTATCAGCGAAATTGTTTGCATCGGTTGCTGCCAGCCGTTGCTAGTCGCAATCCAGTTGCTGTTGCTGCTGCTTCTTCTTCGATACAATATACTCGATATGTTGCTCGTCCAAGAGTTATTTGTTATTGTTGTTGTTGTCACTTCGCCATTGTTTTGGTTTGTTTGTACGAAAATAAAAAAGTTACTGCAAACTGACAATGCGTCAATTGGTTGGTTGGAAAGATGCCTCGACTGCCTCGCATCGCTCACGTGCTGATAGCTGCTTCCCTGATTTTGCTGCAGGCTGTTAGCTGTTGAGTTGCATTGTATTGCGATTTTCATTTGAGATACCATAAAAATAGATTCGTTCTTTAGCTTCAGAATGTGATTATATCTATGAGTGTCCGAATGAAAATACATTCAAATTGTCGAAGTGTTTTAAATGACCTTCGCTCTAAGAGTTTGCAACTGGCTTTCATGTCCTGAGAAGGTTATACAAATATAAATGCGAAATATGTTTTGCGGAACTTTTGAAGTACCAATAGCAGAAGGAATGAAGGATTTTTTTATTGTGAATTCGAGGAGATTCTTTAGATTTAGTGATTCTGTAATTGGTATGACCAGCAAACACATACAGGGTGGTCCATATAAATGGTTTATTTAAAGAAAATAACAAATCGCCGAGACAGTTGATAATACGATTACCGAATTCGGCGCGTAAAATATCGATTGTGAAATGGGGTGTGTGGCATCACTACTAAACCAAAGAACGCCCAAGTCCAAGACATCAATTTCCGGCAAAAAACATCGTTTATTATGTTTTTGTGGCGCTCGTCATTCCACCAGTGTTTTCAAAGGAAAATGGGCAAATGACAGCGCTACAAAACTAAAAAAATGCACGCACTTTACAAGTGACCTAGTAGAGGTCGTAGATCTGGTATAATTGTTCCCAAAAATCTGTTCGAAAATTTCCAAACATTCTCGAATTCTCAACTTATTCATAAAAAACCAATTTGGCATGACCTCGTCTACAAACCAAATTGTCTTTCTTTTAATTTCTTAGCTATTTGTGGTTTTGTTATATCTTTCAAAAAAAAAAAAAACATGAACAACTCTACCAGATCTACGACCTCCACTAGGTCACTTGTAAAGAGTATTTTCACTGTAGCACAGTTTAATGCTACCGTTCAAAAATTCAAACAAAACTGTCACTCTTAGGATGCATTGGCTTCTCGACGATCACGTGCGGAGATCCGATCCACAGATGCGGAAGTTTTACTTCGTCAGAAAAGATAATTTTTTGAGCAAAAACGTTGTCCATTTCTTTCTAATTGATTTGTTTCTAAGGCCCACACTGAGCAGCAATAAGGGAGCGGATGGCACATGTTTTGTTGACAAAAGTTGACTGAAAATATCTCTCTGCTCCGCCATGGAGTGTGTCTACCTACACTTTTTTCAGAAAGTTTCAATTCAAATTCAGAAAGTTACAAGTCAAGTTAAGAATTTCCGTTTAAAATTCAGAATTTTCATTTCAAATACAGAAAATTGCAATTGAAATTCCGAATTTCCATTAAAAGTTCAAAAAACTCCAAATCAAATTCAGAAATTCCATTTTAAATTCAGAAAGCCCCAAATCAAATTCAGATAGTTAAAATTCAATTTCAGAATTTCCATTTCAAATTCAGAATTTTCACTTAAAATTCAGAAAATTACAATTTAAATTTACATGATAAATTCAGACATCCGCCAGCTAAGTATATGAAATTGGAAACTCCTGACGCCTATTATCAATGGAAAGCGTCTAATGAAAACCATTAACATTTAATCACTATAACTATTTGACACTCTAAGAGTCAAAGCGGATTAGATTTGACAGAATACTGCAGTAGCGCATCAAACAAAGAAAAGCACATCCCAACGTTGTAGTAACGATTATTTTATTTATTATTTATAATCAAATAAACATAAATATTCAGAGTAAACAAACTAGGGGAAGTAGTTAGAGTGATAAAAAAGAGTTTGAAATATTGGGCATGTATTATTTAATGTATAAATAAGGGAATAACGAACACCTGCCTTTTTACTGCTCCTGAATTTTATTTCCTGATCCTGAATAATTTTTTAACGTTATAAATTTGATAATTTCTTTTGTGGGATTATACATTTTTTCATTATCTGTTAAATTTCTTTTTGCAAAAATTAGTTGCCTTCTCTTTTAGTATGAAGTCTATTGCGGTAAAAAAGAAACTCAAAGTTAGACACTTATGAGTTAGAAAGAGACCGCAATACTTGCTGATTTTTTTTTAACCAAATAAAAAAAGTTAAATTGCGACAAGTAGAAAATTGCAGTAGAAGCTTTAGCAGTAGGGCAGTAGAGTTTTGATTTTTCAGCCAAAACGGAGTAAAATTACTGCAACTACAGTAAAGTGTGAATACTGGTAGACACTACGTGTGAGTTGCTGTGCCTTTGTACAGTTACTTGAGTTGCGGTTGATTATAGATTTTGATTGCGTGCAACCCGTACCTGATGACGATGCGTATCAACAACATTTTTGACTGTTGGTTCGTCAATGCGATGCTTTGAGGCACATCTGTTAAGTAGCGTCGCAATGTCGAGCATTTCTTGCATTTTGCTTTTATACAGCTTTCCTTGTAGAATATCCTTTCTCTTTGCATACGCTTTTTGTTTTTATTTTCGTTTTCTTTGTTGTTTTTGTTACTGTGCACTCTTTTAATGAAGGCAATGAACCTTTTGTTGTCACGACAACACAAGCTGCTTTCTTTTTTAGTTGACTTTTGCTAGTTCAACTTTGCAACGTGCTTTTAGCGATTTTATTTTTATACATCTCTCCCCCTCTCTTTCGCGTTCCTCTTCTAAAGCAACAAACCACTTACGTATAGTATGTATAGTACTCATAGAATGCTGCTGTCTGGATGTGCAACATTTAATTGACATCTTGTGGCACGTAGCAACTCATTGCGGCAGTCAATCTGTATCTACAACACGGGAACGAACCGAAAATTAACTAAGCTAATTAGAAGCAAATGAAATGCTTTGAATTTTAAAGATACAAGCGTTTACAGCAATTCTTTTTTTTCCAGATATTAGCAATGTCGCATTTTTGCTCTGTTTTCCTTTGGCTTGGATAGCAACGAGTTTGGTTGCAGGTATATATGTACCTGAAAAAAGAATTACTTGGCTTTTGCTAAAATAGTCAGTTTTTGAGAGTGGTTTGTTTATGTTGCTACTGTTGCAAGGACCAAGTATGCAGATTCCTCACTAAGTCGCTCGCCACATCGAACCAGCACCTAATTATTAACATTTTTGTTTGTACAATTTCGCAACGTAGCTAGAATTCGAACGTTGCATTAAAATTAATTTTGCACGAAGGGGTTTATTCCACGGGTAATTTTGTTTTCAGCCACACACCACTGTTAGACAAATGCCCTGACATCAAATACTTTTCTCATCCTGTCCTAAGGCTCCATCATATTTAGCAATTGGCTTCATTTCAAAATTCTCATAAGCACGAATGTGTAACTTGTTTCAAGAAGTAAAGACAACACTTACATATATAACTTACGAATTGGCTGTAATTCGAATGCACTTCGCCAGCACGGCTCTACTCAGATTCGTTGAAATGTAGTTGGCAGAGCTCTTTAAACAAATGCAAAACTTAATTATAATGAAGTTTACAATTCTGCTAAACACATATTCAAATATTTTGGCATACAAATAAGTTTTCGGCGTGCGTTATATGGAAGAAATTGCGCAACATTGTTAGCAAAAAAAAATTATCATAAATTAACGGTAATTTGTAATCATTTGAAACTTTCACTGAAACTGAAATTGAATTTGCTATATACCACTTTATATCAGAAAAGTTAGCATAAATTGTGATTAAAAATTTAATGTCAAGCTTTGGAAATCTATTGAATTTCTGTGAATTTTGTATAAAATTTGAAACTTTTATTTATATATTTTACGTTATAGAATGAACTACATTTTTATAAAAAAACTTATGAAAAACTTGCATATGGAAAGCCTTGTTCCTACCTACATACTTGATTAATTGGCGCTACAGCCACTTAAGGGATTCTGGCCGAACTTCTCCTACAATTTGTGGTGTGGGTGTTGATGTTTTCAGACAAATTGCAGGACCTACAGTTTTACGCCGACTCCGAACGGCGAATCTTTTTTTTGTGATAATTTTTTTTTCATGGCAAAAATACACTCGGAGGTTTGCCATTGCCGAGGGACGACCGCTATTAGGGAAAATTTCTGCAAATTTTGGTGATACTTGCCCGGCTGAGATTTGAACCCGGGACCCACCAAATGAAGCGCGCACACGCTACGCACTCGGCTACGGCGGCCTTGTTCATGGTCGACAGTATTTTTGTATTTAAGAAAAAATCAATTAAAAATCAACGGCAATTTTTAGCTACTTAAAACTTACACCTTAGATCACACTAGACATCTAACAACCCCAGTAAATATGTACATAGTATATTTGGTTAGCTTTTGCTTTAATATTTTTAGATTTATTATATTTTTTTATTATATTGTTATTGTAATCCAAACCGTAACCAATAAGAAAAATGGGTTTAAAGCGTGAACACACTAAAACTGCGACGTTTAAACATTATTACCAGAAACAATCTAAAAGGCTTTGGAATCAAATTTGTTTTAGCTAAAATAGTTTGGGGTTTAAACATAATTAAAATGTTAAAATATTAGTTATTATTTGCTCCGTATGCAAGTGATCGAACTTCGCATACGTCCCATGATCTTTTGCACGGGTGCAATGCCCACAACCATTTTGTTTTAAATTCTAGAATATCTTTTACCAGATCACCTGTCTTCTTCAATATTCCTTTCTCGATTGACCAATATTCCTCAATAGGACGCAGCTCTAGTCTATTTGGTAGATTGCAGTCGCAAGGGGTTCAAAATCGATGTTATTTGCATTGCACCACGGCAATAGACCCTTGGCATAGTGACCGCTTGCCAGCCCCGGTCAGAACAGTGGTCTGCTTTCATGACTGTTAACAAATAGCCGAAGACGCTATTTGAGGCAATTATCTCGATCGTCCCGGCTGTGATAAAAATGCTGCTTTATTTTATTAAATAATTTTTTTTTTTTGGAACTTGGACTTCGTTTTCAATTGACAGCTTTCAGAAGCATCCTGGCGACGTGCAGAAGTACAACAATCTTGATTAGCAAAATATTTGAAATTTTGAAAGCAGTAGGCTTCGTGCAATGCATTTTTATTTTGTAATTTGTGATATACAGTTTCCGGCAGCGGAATTTTGCTGTAAGATGTTGCTTTGAATCTCGATCTGGCGTTGTTTGAGCTTTGAAACTTCTCAATGAAGCTTGCCGCTTTACTGCGATTTACGCACAGATTTTGAAACAGTACGCGACGAAACCTTCGGAATTTGCGAAAACGGCCTGAGCACTGCTTTAATCGCTTTGACCATACTCACCTTCGCTGCCATGCTTTCTAGTAACTGCCACTCCTTCTTTGTATCGATTGAAAACTCTGGAAACTGTCGAGTGATGCAATTTGACATTTTTAGCAATTTTACGCGCACTTAAACCAGTTTTCTTTTTATAAACTCTTGTAAAAAAAAAATTGTCTTGCTGCTAACTCGGTTGTCATTTTTAACTAAACTATAGATGAAATTCAAAGAAAATGTCTCCTAAGTAAAACTAAGCTAACGGTATACTAGTAGTTTTTGAATTTTAAATTATTTTAATATTTTTGGATAGGGTATAAGTTTTCCAAATAGTCGCAAATTTGCAAGAATAACGGCTTTAATTCGGGTAGGTCTTGACCCAATAAGATTTTTTAAGATATCACCGAACATTTCCCTCTCCCATACTTTTCCAAAATGTTTTGGAATTCCATCGTATTCTGCGGCTTAAGATGTGCTACTCTACGTTTCATTTCATTTCACAAATTCTCTGCTGGATTTAAATCGGCAGAATTCTCTGAACATTACATCCGTTTTATTCCAAAGTCCGAAAAGAATTGTTGCACCTGAAAAACGATTTTGGGCGATACCATTGAGCAGAGTCGTCCTGAAAGCTTGCATTTGCCGAATGCTCATATTGCACTTCTATAACGGGCGAGATTGCACTCGTTACAAAGTATAGTATAATCCATCAATAAAAAGCAATGGAACCCGTATGTTATAAGAAAAACACCCCTAGATCATTTTACTCTGAGTATGTTTCACGGTTCTTATGAGACGGCACGGTGCAAATTAGATTTACTCTCATCCGAGAATACCAAGCTTTTCCCTTGCTCCAATGACCAAAATCGATGCGTTCTTGCCCATTCCAATCGTTTAGGTCACATTTTCTTCGTGAGGTGAGGCATTTTAGCTGGTCGCCTACCAGAAAGTCCGAAGACGCCTCCTGAACAGTTCTGGCACGAAGGATCCCTTGGTGCTGTTTTTCTAGAATACTGCGTAATCCCACAGCAATTTCGAAGTAATCTTACTCATCTTATGTATCACATTTTGTCTGTCCGAAAGGGCTGGGACTATCCGCATAATCGAATATCCAGATATTCATGTAGATATCCATTCTTACATATAAAATCCGTATACAGTTAGAATTCTTGATACTTAAATATTTCTTTTTGCGTTTTCTATTACTCATTTATTTATTCGCCTTGTCTTCCATTTTATTCTACTCTGAATCCAAATATTATATTGATGATAATATTCGAATATACGGATTTTTCGTTTAAGTCACTGGATATTCGATTATCCGGAATTGAATTATTCGGATGAAATTCCCAGCCCTACTATCCCCTTCCCTTCCTGCTGACGCCATCTAAAGGCGTTTCCAAGTCCAAGTTTTTATTTTAGCAATGTAACGCCTCTTAATGTAAAAATATCGATTTGATTCACACGAGTCCCCTCTTATATTTTCCAAGCATTTCGAAATAGTTCGTCTTCTATGTATGTGCAAAATCCCGATATACATATACAGTGGTGGCCACGAATTTAGCACACACCATATTGTTTTTAGTAGGATTTGATTATTTCGCCTCTCCTCTAAAATCTAGCCGTAAAATTCCAGTTACTAGCTGCAACTGTCTCAATTACCATATCCCGTTACTTTTATCGTAATATTTTTCACCAATTGTAAAATATACGGGAGCGTTATAAACAGTTCGCGTTTAAAGCTTGACACGAATTTAGCACATTTTTAACTTTGGTGAGATCTTTGGTGAGTCTGGATAATAGAATTCGAGATAGTGGTGTATAAAAGTTTGAGAAGAGTGTAAAAATAGTTAAAAAAATTAGTTGATTGAAATTAAACATGGCGAAAGGTCAATGGTGTTCAGAAGCAAAGAGGGAGCTAATCGAAGATCTAAAAGGTCGAGGGAAATCTATTGCAGAGATTACTCGCTTATTGAAATGTTCCCGTAAAATGGTGTATAACTCTTTACAACACGTAAAAACATTTGGAACCACAAAAAACGTCAAGCAGGCTCCACGAGCGTTAAAAACGTCACCAAAGGAAGATGAGATAATTCGAAGAATGTCTGTTAAGGACCCGTTTAAAAGCTCCAAAGACATACAAAAGGAATTAGAGGCCAATTACAATATTGTTGTGTCCTCCAGAACGGTTAGACGAAGGCTAAATGCTCAAAATTTGCGAGGGTGCATAGCACAGCGAAAGCCTCTTGTTTCAAAAAAGAATTTAAATGCCAGGTTAGCGTTCGCAAAGGAGCACATGGAAAAACCATTAAGTTTTTGGAAAAATGTGCTTTGGAGCGATGAATCAAAGTTTTGTAGATTCGGCTCTGATGGAAAAAAGTATGTGTGGCGTCCCCAAAACAAGCAACATGATCCGAGGTACACCATCAAAACCGTTAAACATGGTGGGGGACACGTAATGGTTTGGGGAGCCTTTTCCTGGCACGGTGTAGGCCCCATAGTAAAAATCGACAATAAAATGGATCAATATCTGTATAAAAATATAATTGAGAGCCATATGATACCCTTTGCTGAGGAGAATTTGCCTTTACAATGGCATTTTATGCATGATAATGATCCTAAGCATACTTCGCGGTTGGTGAAGAGTTGCTTAGAGCGCAATAAAATTGATGTTTTGAAGTGGCCAGCTCAGTCTCCCGATCTCAACCCAATTGAGAATTTGTGGAATGACATAGAGCATCACGTCGAACAAAAAAAACCGAAAAACTTAGCAGAATTGTGGACCGAAATTCAAAATGCTTGGAATGCAGTACCAAAGAGACGATGCGAAGTTTTGGTTGAAAGTTTAGGTAGAAGATGTACTGAAGTTATCAAAAATAGAGGATTTCCAACCAAATACTAACTTAAGAATTTTTTTCATTGAAGGTAAGTTGATAAAAGTGATGCGAATTACGTGATCTGGTAAATGTGCTAACTTCGCGTCCAGGCTAGAATAACTTTTTTTTAATTTTTCTCTTTACAGATGACGAATTAATAAATATAATACTATACTAAAAATGTGAATTCAAATACTAATTTTAAAATAATGTTTATGTTTAAGATTTAAAAAAAAAAAAAAAAAAAAAAAAATATTGAATATTTGGTTTCAAAACAAGTGTGCTAAATTCGTGACCACCACTGTATACATATGTACATGTTTTTGTTGGAACGTCAAAAATGTGCAAAAATAAGTGTACTTGGTCACAGGTGTACATACTTTGTATGGAAGAAAATGCTATTCTTGGTGTATTATTTTTCATATTTCCAATTTTTTTCTACCAAGTTTCAAATGAGTATTTGAGTATGTTATTTGATTGTATGGCCCAACTTTTATAAAAATATTATTTGATACTCTTTTCCATATACCTACTGAAGTTTTTTTTATAGTCACAGTAAAGATGATGTTGGCTCTAAAGTTACTAACAATTTACCGACATAGTTTTCAATGCGATATCTGCCAAATTTAGCTGAAACTTTTTTTAAGGGGCAACGTTATATCTGTAATATATAACTAAATTGCATTGCTGAAATTGAACTAAGTCAAACCATAAGAATGGATTTTCTGTAGATCTCGACTACAGAGCCATCAAATGGAGTTTTATACATATTTTTTTAGCGAATATAGTATAAGTATAAATATGTATGTTTTTAATGTCATCTTAGTCGGATTACAAAAACCTAATATAATTGCATTTGAAGCATACTCACCTAGTATCATCAATATCGCACCAAAAATACGGATTTTCATTCTAGCGCTATCTAGCAGATCCATGGTTCTCGCTGCACCCCAATCATTCGTTTCTAATTTCACCAAATCGGATCAAAGTCAGAGATTTGTTGCATAACTCGCCTCTTGTCGCATTCATAAAGGTATTTTGCATTACATCAGCACCTTACCTTTCTAATATCACCGATCTAGCACCACCAAGCGGATCCATTTCTCAAAAAAATATGTCTCGACGTACTCCCAACAAATGTTTTAAATTTTATCACAATTGGATCAAAAATACAGATTTTATAAATAACTCGCCTCCAGCGCCACCTAGCGCATTTATTTTTCATAAAAAGTATTTCTTATTGTACTAACACCAAAATCGGACTATAAATACGGATTTTCTGAATATTCTATGTCCGTGTCACAGATCTAAAGATTGCAATCCGTTCATTAGTTTTTGAGCCAAGTTGTAAAAAGAAAACGGCTACAATTTTAAATACATATGTAGGTAACAAACAAAAGAATAAATGTGCACGTATTTTTTTCACATGCCCTTCTAGCACCACCACATCTAGCGAAACTTAAATTCGCTTAAACGTCTGCCTTATGATACTCTAATTTTAGGATTTCTATCAAGCATTGTTTCATTTTATTAATAACTTTGTATTTTTATTGTATTATCCAGAGTTTCTTTCGTTTTATAGACGTTTCGTGTCTTATCTTGATTTGCCATTAATTGGCTCGGCGTGTGAATTCTAAGGAGGATGGTACCTTTTACAGTTGATATTTTAATTATTTATGCAAAAATTCTCTAGCAACTAATTCGCTCGCCCAACTCCAATGAACATGGTTTTTGTTGCAACATTTGTAACACTTACCATTTTTAATTAAAATTGTGTTTGACTTTTAGCTTTATTTCAATTTACATAAGACTAGCGAAGAATTTAAATAGCAAAAGCCAAAGCTGTAATTCCTTCGTACATTGTATAATACGAATACAATTAAATTGCTGCGTTTCATCGTTTCACTTTTTCCCGGCATGGTTAAAAAATTTCATTCACCTTCATTTAGAGCGAAAATAACAAACAATTGTAATAATTCAGTCACTTGTTTCTTTATTGTCTCTTTCGCATTTTTTCTTATCGTTTTGTGCTCGTAATGAGCGTAGAATATTTTCATAATATTATGCCATTGTCTGTAAGCAACATACAAAATAAAAAAAGAAAGATAATACTTTAATTTTAGCCAGAGCTCTGTGTGAATGCTTTGTTTTGTCTGCTTTCTTTATGCTTTCATACCGCATTTTGTTCTCCTGTCCATTTTCTGTGGCTGTTGTGCAGTGTGTGAATCATTAAAGCGTTTTGAGCAACGCTCAATTGTTTTTCGTTTCATGGCATCCCAATGTACAATCCATACATACAAACATACTTCGTCTGTCTGCTCGGTTGCTTTGTTCATTTATCCCAAATTGTGGAAACCCCTTTTTGCTTTTGAACTCTCTACTCTTATGCTATTGTTGAGCAAATTTTGTGTGCACTTGTTTGCTCCAGGTTTTAGTCACACTTTCCATGCCGTCCATAACCAAGTAAATGTTTGCTTGCACTCACTTCCATTTCACCCTTGCTTGCATTTACCATTGTTATTCACTTCTTATTTTTGTTCGCACAGGGTGTTTCATTCGGATACCCAAAATAATAATTATTTTATGGTTGAGTTTAAAAAAATTCTCAAATTTGTTGAAACCTTATAATAATCGGCGGTGAATCTCAATAATACCGATCCATTTCTGAAGCGGATGGTTACTGATGATGAAAAGTGGGAAATTTACGAAACGTCCAGTGAAACCGGTGGTGGACAAATCGCGATGAGCCGACGCAAACGCTGCCCAAGCCAGGATTGACGGTTAGGAAGTATTAGCATTAGATGCTCACCTATGGACCTGTACTGCCAGCAATTGAACCGTCTGAATAAAGCAATCGCCCAAAAGCGGCGGCATCTGGACAATGCCAGGCCACACATCGATAGCGAGACGCCCGAAGCTCAGGGAGCTTGGTTCGGAGGTTCTCATGCATCCACCTTCATATAGTCCGGACGTGGCACCAAGTGTTTACTACCTGTTCCTTTCTGTGGCGAATAATTTTACTAGTGAAAAATTCGCCTCAAGAGAAGCTTGTGAAAATCGACTGTGCCAGTTGTTTGACAATAGAGACGTGGATTTCTATAAAAGTGGAATTATAAAATTACATTCAAAATGGCAACAAGTTATCGAAGAAAACGGTGCAAACGAGGGCAATTTGAAAAGTTCATGCTAAATTTATCAGGCGTCTCCACTAAAAAAATTGGAAGAATGTTTGTCAATAAATTTTTTTTTTTGGCAGGCATTCGAAGCAAACAACTTTTGAGTTTTGTGAAAAATGCAAAAATGCGAATTTCGTGTTATCATCACCACCCACTTCAATGGATGCAATTGCAAAATTGAATGATTTAAGTTACGAATTGCTTCCTCATCCACTGTATTCTCCAGATATGGCTCCCTGCGTCTATTTGTTTCCAAACTAGAAGAAATGGGTCGGTGGTAAGAGAATATTATTAAATAAGGAAATTGAATTGGAAACTGAGGCCTATTTTCGAGACCTTGACGCAGCCTGCTTTTTGGAAGGCATCAACGAGTTTGAACATCGTTGGACTAAGTGCGTCGAGCTAAAAAGATACAACGTTGAAAAATAAAATGAAATTTGCCCGTAAAAATTTTGCACAGACTTTTCAAATTGCTCTCGTATTTGACATAAATCGAATTATTCTAACTATGCTAAATAAAAGCAAAATGCAAAAATAGTGTATTTCTTTTTACTTTACCTTATAGTAGCAAAATATATTGACAGGTTTTTATTGTTTAGTTTTTCCTTATTTAAGTTTAATTATTTTTTATACTCTATAATTTATACTATAACAAAACCCCACATAGGTTGAAATTTCATACTTTCTATAAAATTTATAAAAAAAAAGTGAAGAAATTAAAAAAACGCATCCAAACTTTTAACATTAAATTTTTCGAGTATCCAGTTTTATAGCCCATTTAAGTACAAGTTTCAAGAAGCTAAAAATTCTTGTTGCTTTTTGGTTTCTTTTTTTTTTTTTGGGACGGTTTTGCGCCTTTTCTTTCAGCTGTTGACAAAGCCACAAAAAAAGATCAAATATCAACAGGAATTTTCAGCAAAATTTTTTTCCATCTTTGTCGAATTATTATAAATTTACTTAAAAGTTTAAAATTTCGGTTTACATGTTTTTTGCTTGTTATAGAACTAGTAATATTTTTATAAAAAAAAAAACAATTAAACTTAAATAAGGGCTTGCTCCTACTATTTTCGTCAATACTATTTTCGTGAACATAACAGTAACTTTGACATATAACGATCTTTTTGGAGTTCATATGACTACATATTTGACGCTATAGGCATCTATTCGTTTCTCACTTAAACAGCTTTTCAAACAAAGCCAAACGTAATACCAAGTGATACTGTGCTGACCAAATTGACTAGATAGCGCAGAGGTTGGGAGATTTTAAAACCAAATTAATGAGCACATTTAGCTTGTTTTACATATTGGGTATAATCATTCATTCCGCATCGACATCGATATCGGTACGGAAAGAATTCTCGATCGAAAAATTTCATGCTTTACCCACAAAGTAAAACTGCTGTGTCGACAAATTTGACAAATGAAATTGGCTTGTTTTCTTTCTGAAATAATTTAAAATGGATACAATCGCTCTTTTTTCGAGTGATAGTGAAGATGAACGTTGTAGAAACATTCGACGTGAGCGCAGAAACTTAAGAAAGACGTTTTGGAAATGGATAATTATAAGTGAGTCGAAATATTTAAGCTAAAATAAAATCAAAACTTCATTTACTTATGTACATACATATGTACTTATTTACAGTTTCATCAAAAATTTTCCCATCAACAAAAAGGGCATTTATATATATTTTAGGGGAATGCGAAAATCAATTTGGAGATTGCAAAAGGCAAGGTTCTCTTTCCCCCAAAATAAAGCTTGCTGCATGCTTACGGTTCTTAGCTACAGGCAACTATCAGCATTATATTGGAAAGGACTTCAATATAAACGTCGTACAATCGACATTCTGTGGAATATTGGATGAAGTACTCAACATCCTTGAATACAGGCTTTGCGCAAAGTGGATTTCCATTCGCATGACTGCAAGCGAAGAATTGGAAGCGAAGACATACTTTTTTGGCAAATCAAAAATTCCTGGTGTGACAATGGCAGTTGACGGAACTCTTATTTTTTATGCCAAATTTAAAATCAGTCCAAACCTATTTACAAAAATCGTTAATAACCGATAATTTAAACGCCAATTATTTTTTCATACCTTTTTCCATCCGGTTTTGTCCTTGATTGGTGGGCCCAATGCATTTAATTTCTGCGACGTATTTTCCCAAAAAAGTATTTAGGTCCGCTGGTGCTCTTTGCGAAAAGCCTTTCGCTATGTCCGGATGCAACTTCATCTCGTTCACAAGCACTTCATTCATTGATTTTTGTTTGTGTATTTTTGTCTCTTGTCTCTAAAATATATTTGTAAAAACATAATTCAGTGCGTTCTCACAAATTTTTCACATAAATACTTACAAAAGTTCCATTTCTTAAAATTTCCGTAACGAACTCAGCAACGGATAGATATCAACAAACATTCTCGATTTGACGGTATCAATGATTCTGCAATCAACGCCATCTATAGGCCACGGAATGTATTTTATCGAGTCGGCAAGAGAGTTCAGCATCATCGAGAAATTTATTGTCGATACGAGTTCAATGATTGCAACGAAGTATTTGCCGATCGATAACTATACATTTTTCGATCGATACGAGTTCAATGATTAGACTCATTAATTAGCTTTTCTTGTTTTTGTAAACTGAGAAATTTGTATTTGGCGCAGCTACATACACTGGCGATCACAGAAACCGCACCACTGCAAAATCTTTTATTATCTTGTAGCAATCGAATAAGCAATTGGTTTTTTAAATTTCTTGGAAAAAATAATTGCAAATTTGTGAGTTTTAGTATGTTTTTTCCACATTAAAGACAATTTTGATTGCAAATAAGCAACTGCACCGGAATTATAGTAAATTGGCACGTGATCGAAAGTGAAAATTATAGACTTATCCTACCGCCAAATGTCTTTTAATTTAGGGTGCTCCCTTCAACTATAGTACGACTAATAAAAAACAGGTAGATAGTGATTGTTTGAAAAGCTGCACTGAATCAGGACTCAAACGAGCGACAGATAAACAGACAGATAGCGTAATTCAAAGAATAAGCTTTAAGGATAGATTTCAAAATGAAAGGGTAATGCAGCCGAAACTAAAGAGTACAATAACGTAACGTAGGTTGAGCCTCGAGAAATGGTGTTATATGGCGAACGTCCTGTAAAAACCCCCATTCTGACCAAACAAAATGAAACCAACCCTTTCGGCGTAGGCGAAAAAGTAGGCAATTTGGTTGCAGAGCGACTGGCGACAAGTCATCTGGTCAGGCGAAATCAAATGTAATTTTTTGTGCGTAGACAATCTGCCATACAGCTCACCGCTTTCTTTGGGGATCGACATAAGTAAGAAGTGTCTCGTCGAAACGGTGAAGTTTACTCATGATATTTGGTATGGAGATGTTTTTCATATTTTATGAAAGGTTCGCTATATTTCCTGCATGACATAATGATAAATATAAACAAGTTATTAGGGAGATGATAGTTCCAGCAGTTGAAGAATATTTAGCGCATTCAACTTTATTGCATTCCAAGGTGATTCTGCACGATGCCATCTTGCTAAATCTGTAAGTTGCATCTCAAATCGGTTTCTCTGCGAAATATTCTGGTGATAAATTTGATATTTATTTCTATTTCTTTCTTAACAAGTACAAATAGGGTTTGATGAACTCAGAATTCAGCGACTTGATTGGTAAGGGAACTCATCAAATTTAAACGCTATAGAACATCTCTGACATAGAATGAAACGAAAAGTTGCTCACCACAATTCAAGTAGCAATCTAAATCCCATCTCCAGCTTAGAAAACTTCTAGAATGACGAATTACAGGCTAATGCACTTCAACGACTGGTTAATTCCATGCCATCGAGAATTCAGACCGTTGTTAAAGCCATGGGAGGGTGGATCTACATACATCATATTAAAGTATTTTTAGTCAATTTAATAAACAGTAAAACATATTTAAAGTTGATCAAGAAATTGATTTTGAGTAATGAGTTTTAAAATAATCAAGCTATGGGAAATATGTAAAGTGGGCATTTTCCTTACTTCATTAATTTTAATTAATGCAAAATAGACGAAAAACTTTTGAAAAATTGTTTTTTGCGTAAATACGTGAAATTTGTTTGAAAAATAAATAAAAAGAACTAACCATTGTATCCAATATTGGTGTATTTTGTACCGTCAATGTAATTTTCAGATTTGTAGCTTAATGCAACTAACTATGTGCCGAAAAAAGTATATAATAAAGTTATTTTTCATGAGTTGTGAGCCAAGTAAATCAGGTATTTGAAATGTTAGTTTTAAAAAGCTGGTAAAGAAAACTTACGATACCTAAAACCTCTGACTTTTTAAAATTAAAAAATACAACTACTTTTCATCAAAATTTCAAACTTTTTAATCAGAACTTGTAGATTTGTTTTTGTATATGCTTTTTTTTAGCCAGCTCATAACGATTATTCGAAATTTCTTTATATGGCCAAAAACGCAGCATCAGCAAACAAAATTTTAGAAACGTTTTTTTTTTTTAAAGTGAGTATTAAATGTATTTAAAAAATCAGTTTTTGTCGCACCCCGTTCATGCCGCTAGCAACATTTTACCACCGCTGCATATATTTATATTGTACCTACGTATTTATCCCGGCTTAAATTCATCGAACTGCTAAATAAGTAAATGCCCGTATGTTGCAGTTGCGCTGCTGGACACCAAAAGCACTTCAATGCCTTTAGTACAGCTTAGCTTAACGAACCATCGCTCCTCCCTCAATACGAAAGCCTCAAAGTACATTCTTGAAGAATAAGGCAAGCAAACAAAAAAAAAAACAAATAAATAACATAGGCACATCAATTTTGTGGTGCAGGCAAACACACAAAAAAAAAAGTATGGTCCACAAGAAAAATACATAAATCCGACACCACCGACCACTTCATTGTACATTGCCGTCATTTCGTTCTCATTTTTCGTCCTCTTGTTTTCCTATACTTTTTGTTTTCGTTTATTTGTACATTACCTTTAAGAGTACAAAACGGTTTAGCTGGTTGGCCGTGTAACCGGTCGGTTGGTTAACTCTTATATTCTTCTGCGTACATTCGCTTTAGTGCAACGCCACTTGGCGTGGGTATTAACCTTATGTTGAAGGGCTTGTTCCAATTATGTGGCAAGTAAATATGCCTGCTTTCCATATGCACACGCATACATACACAGATAAGTTAACCTGCAATCAAACGGGCAATGCATTTAAACGTTACATATGTACATACATGACAAGAGACCTAGTAGGACATAATACGAAATGTTTTTTTTTTTTTTTATTAAAGAAGTATTCTCTAATGAAATTCTGCGTATAACTCTTGAAGAAAGTTCCCCCCTTTGTTTATTAAGAGTTACCAGACGAAGTTGGAATGCAAAGTGTTCACGCCACGCCCATTTTGCAATTTTCTTTTAATAACGTATTCCTTTAGATCAATCCTGTAAATCAACTGTCATCAAATTACCTTTTATATATGAGAAGTGGGCATAGTGTTTGTCCGATTTGTCCAATTGCACAAACACATTATCTGTATATCGAAAAATATCATTTAAATTGTATTAAAAATTATTAAATATTGAAATAAAAGTGAAAAAAAACGCAAATAATACGGGATTCAAAGATCGCATTTTCGCAGATTCACGAAATTTCGGACTATGATTCCGACATATTTTAACATGAAGTTTTCACAGAGCTTTACACTTTAATTGTTTAAAATTTTTGAAATATTAACACTAAGTGCTGCTAAAGAGTATATTGTTAATACGGAATACCTTAATAATCAGAAGTGTCGATACGAGGAACAACAGACATTTTTCAGATATCGACTTTCCTTCAATTTTTCCTGCGTTGCTCATAACTTTTACTTTTGACAATGCAATTTTTCCTCTTGTGTTGCCTAGTAAGATTTTATTCGAAGAAATTTTTTTTGTCTGTTTGTCTATGAAAATCTTAATTTACTATAAGATATGTAAGAAAAAAATCTCTTATATTTGATTAAAACGATTAATAAAATGTGAAAGTTTGATGAAATTGTTCAATAAGTTGTGCACAAAGTTTTAAACTTTAATTATTATATGTGGGCTTCGATATAAACTTAAAAAAACAATTATCAAAAATGGAACAGGGATAACAACATTGTAAAAATTTAATTAAGATCACACTATAATTTTTTTTTTTTAGCTCTAAATATAGTTTGTATCCCATTATTTAAATTTCCTACAGGCCATATCAAATGAACGAATTCAACGCTTACAAATTCGTTTGTAGGTGTTTTTATTCAAATACAAACACACACACAAAAATATCCCAGCTAACTAGATAGAAGAGCTCACAAGGTGTACAACTTGAACTTCCTTTGCGGTGCGCTAACCCTACTAGAGATGCTTTGAAAGGATATATGAAAAATGTACGTTTATAGGACACCTCAATTGCGTGATTTCGGCGTCCAAAAAACCTCACTAAGATAGCCCGCAAAAACTCCACGCGGACTTAAGAACGATAGAATAGAAGATTCCGCTGATTAGGGAAATTAACGAGACGGGAGAACTGGTTTGTCATGGGAGAGAATTGAGGCGGAAAATGTTGATAATTATACAGAATACGTCCGAATTTTGTTATATACATATGTGGGAAAGAGTGTACACTAGTTTTTTTTTTGGCTTTATGAAGTAAGGACGCTTGAATCAAGAACACATGGCATTTTTCTCGGCGGCCCTAATTCATTTCGCGGTTTTATTTTCATCCCCCACACGGGCTCCGTGAATTAAGAGGGCTTCAGGGAAATAACCCTGGTCGGCCCAACACCGGGTAAGTCATTCAAAGTATTTTTGAGCATTTATGGGTTGTGGGCGTAATTCATTTTCAAACTTAAATTTAGAGCGCGCGGTTTTATTTCATTTTTTATCGCGGTTATTTTCAAAAGCGAATTTAGAGCTCTCCCTTTTTTTGTAAACCAACCTATATTATGACGTAAAAGAGTCAGCTGATTCTGTCAAATATGCTGTGAGCTGGTTAGCAGTACCACATTCGGCGCAACCTTCTGTATTTTCTCAAATGTGGTGTGGACTTCTCTATACGCCCACGATTTTTACAAAAATACTCCTTAAATCATCCGAAAATAGTGTAGACATACTGTTTTGTTCTGTTTTTTTTTGTTTTTTGTTTTTGCTCTTGAGAACACCCTATTTACTCCATATTAGGAGTGCTCTTTCGAGTTATTGTTGTGGGAGTCGCTTTCAACTCCCGCTCCTGCTTCATAGTGCCCTTCATTTGGTTGGCTGGGATGTGAGTCCAACAGTGCACAGTTTTTCATATAATTTTGCGCTCTGTAAGTATACGGTAAATCGTTTTATATTTGCCTGGTTGTGCGCGAAATCAATAAATTGTGACCTTCTTGTTTTTTTCGCAAAAATTTTCTCCCTCTTTTTACTAGTTTGCGTATTCTTACCTTTGTTTGCGCATTTTACTAAGTCTACGTTTGCCTTTTTCACAATTTTAATTCTCACCAAAGATTTTTCTTATACGAGTATTATTTTTCTTTGATGTTTAATGTTAACTTATTTATCTTACAGCTTTTGAAGGAGTATATATTTGTGTAGTACATATGTAGTTATTTTCCTTATATTAGTCATCGTCTTCACAATTTGATTGCTAATGTTTTTCTTTATTTGTTTTTATTACAGTTTATTGAAATGCTTTTCATATCACCTAACACAGCGGTAAATATCAGTCAACTAGTGGTAAGTAGCAGCTAACTTTGTTGCGTAGATGTTTGTATGTGCATACATATGTATGAACCTATTTACCAATGTATGTATGTAGATATATGTCGCACATTCGTGCAACTGTTTGTGGTGATATCAAAGACTGGCTGCGGTTGGTGGTTTTGATTGCGACTGTGCGGTTGGGTCTAAAATTGAAGTTTGACTTTATATGGCAGTCGTAGTCGTGCTGGTCGGGTAGAAAACTAAGGCAATGATAGAGTTCCATTGCGGCTTTATGGCTTACAAGCCTGTAAAAGTCACTCAGCATCATTGTCGTTTATAGCGACGCAATCGCCATCAACGTCGAGACGATTTTCACTTTTGCTGTTGTTGTTGTTGTAGCTGTTGTTGATGTTGTTGTTTTTGTTTATGTTGTTGGTGGTTATGTGGCTGGTTCTGCGGATGCGCTTACATTCTCAGTTTTGAAGTTCTTAAGTTTATTGTGCAGATTGGTAGATTATAATCTCTGCAACACATCACCCTCGAGGGATTTTGGATGCATACAACCTGTGTGTATGAATGTATGTGTGTTCCCATATACATATGTATGTATGTATATTTATAAGCCGGATAAGCGATTCGAGTGCGACAATGAGCAACAAACAAGTACATGAATGTAGCATATTTAATAGCTGAAGAAAAAACTTAAAAAAATGTAGAGGTACGAGTAGCAGCCTTCTAAACGGATAGTGAAAATAAAATCGATGATATTGCCAGTTAAAGTCATACACAAAATGTAATAAAAAGCAAATGTAATTGTGATAAGTATAATGGCAACGTATTGCATCGAAATCTGCTTATATGTATGTACAGAATGTGTAAAAAGGATACACCATTTTAAGGATTCGAACGGATCAAATAACAAATGAACTGTAAGCAGCAGATAGCTTTATGAGGAATACTGTTTCGGAATCAAAATCTAAGTACTTTTGACAATGGAGAAACTATGCTACTTATGATGATAATGATGATGATGATGATGATGATGATGATGATGATGATGATGATGATAATGATAATGATAGTGATAATGATAATGATAATGATAATGCTAATGATAATGATAATGATAATGATAATGATAATGATAATGATAATGATAATGACAAAAATAATGATTATGATAATGATAATGACAAAAATAATGATAATGATAATGATAATGATAATGATAACGATAATGATAATGATAATGATAATGATAATGATAATGATAATGATAATGATAATGATAACGATAATGATAATGGTAATGATAATGATAATGATAATGATAATGATAATGATAATGATAATGATAATGATAATGATAATGATAATGCTAATGATAATGATAATGATAATGATAATGATAATGATAATGATAATGACAAAAATAATGATAATGACAAAAATAATGATAAAGATAATGATAATGATAATGATAACGATAATGATAATGATAATGATAATGATAATGATAATGATAATGATAATGATAATGATAATGATAATGATAATGATAATGATAATGATAATGATAACATAACGTATATAATCATAACATTTTAGATTTCATAAGTTATGATTTTGAATTGCATTGAAACAAATAATTGAAACTAAGCAATTTTGTATTTTTTAAATTTCATAATATTTTGATTTATGACACCTTGTAAATCACCCAATTGAATTTTGTCTAACATGATATGTCGAGCACTAAGTATAACTGTCGTAAATCTTGAGTTAAGTTTTAAAAATTTATTTTTTGCATTCTAGTTGGTTCTAACTGGCTATTGTTTTAAAAATGGTTAATTTTATATTTTTGTTCTACGAGGAGTTTTTCTTATATATTTATGTAGGTATTTCATTTTCGTGCTACTTTATTTTCAAATCTCAATTGATTACAACATTAACAAAAGTTTGCATATTTTTGTATGCAGACATTTTTTTATCTTATATCTGAACAAAAAATCCATAAACAGGAACTTAGAAATTTAAAATAATTTAGGTACTTAGTTTTTTATAAACCATATTCATAAAAATAAAATTTAAAAAATTTAGGCAATTTCTAACTCCAAATGCCTTTCTGCCTTAAAAAAGCTTCTCACAAAACTTATCTACCGTTCGGAGTAGCCATAAAACTGCAGGCTTTTCAATTAGTGCTACAAGCACATGATGACCGGTAGGATAAGCTCGGCCAAACATCTAGACGTATGATGTGAAAAAATTATAAAAATTTTGTCGAGTATACGACTATGTAGTACTATTCTAGTTTCTTATTCTGCAGTTTAATGAGAAAGTTTAATGGATCAGAGTTCAGAGTTTAATGGATCACACCGCTTCCAGACTACTGACTGGAAGGAAACACTTCGCGAAGTAGAATTTTGTGGCAGAACACAGCTCCCTCATCGCTGCGTTATTGCCGTCCAATCAGACATATATTAATCAAGGAAACTTTAGATGTGATTAAAGAAAAAAATTACTTTTACCAAATTACGTAAAAGAATTACAAAACACTGAAATCCAAATCAGCGATAAAATTAATGCGGTATCTCACTCTAAGTTGATTTTAATAATTATTGGAAAGCTATGCAATGTCGCCACTAATGCAACATCTACAATGAGAACCGTTATCTGCGATCTGACATCAAATGGTAAATCGGAGACTAGATTTTCGACAGTTAATTTTACATGCCAAGATTGGTCTCTTTGAATCTATTTTACATTTAGCTTATAGTGGAAACTTAGTTCTGAAAATGAATAAATATATGGTAAAACAGAGTAGGCTTGCAAACTTTGACAGCAAATCATAAAAATTAAATTTTCTTTATGAATATCTGTAATCGTATCAAAAGTAAAACCACGAAATCAGCGCATTTTGTGGGCTTTGCTTACCATCATAGCAAATCCCTTTTACTGGTTTCGTAAAGTAATAAATAAATTATACTGCTGCGATTTCCACGTCATTCACATTTAATAAAGTACTGATCTGACGTTCAAGAGCGCCAGCGACAAATTGATCAAATTCCAGATTCCAAAATCTTTGTAAGCATAAAAAGAAAATGTAATTTTTTTACAATAGAGTTATATCTTTAAAAAGAAAACTACAAAAGTCTGGCTTTCATCGCAGCCCAATATCGCTCAATTGGTCGCAAATCTGGCATATTAGGAGGATTAAAGTCTTTGCTCACGTAATGAACATTGTTATCTTCGAAATATTTCGAACCATTTTTGGTGCCAAATCCGACATAGTAAGGGCAGGAGACGTTTTTGAAGACACTCCTTCACGTAAATTTCGTTATTGATGGTTCCAATGGTGAAAAACGGCGTGGATTTATTTATGCCCACATTTACAAATGGCTTGCCAAATTAAAACTTTTTTATCTGGATGTTTTGTTTTTCGATTCAGCAGTGTCTTCTTCAGACTTCATGTAATAAAATTGGTTATCCGGCAATGTCTATATATTTATTTATATTTGTTACAGTCTTGCGACTTAAAAAGGGTCAGATACATATTTAGATTTATAAAATATTACAAAGTATACATATTTGTATGTATGTTACAAGTCAGTTGAAATTATATACATATCTTCATTATCTAGACTAAATTATTTGCGACGCCTAGCGCATCAGCCGGAAAGACTTAGTTTCTGCTCGTCATTACTAGTGAGACGTTGGCCTGGGTCGGAGAGTTCGAGTTTTCGATCCATATTTCCGCCGTCATTAGTTTGCTAAGAGGCAGTCGAAAATACCTAGTTTCCGCTCCGCAATAGGGTGCGCATTTTCGAATAAGTTTCGTCGCCAATAACCCCACAAAAATTTGTATTTGCCGGCTGCGTCTCATACAACTCTCGCGCAAGGGAAATGCTTATTTAGTTTGTTTTTCGCTTCGTTTTGGAACTTTTTTCTTTTTTAGAAGTTTTTACATTTCTTTTCTTAATTCACATGTGTGGTTTTAGCTTTTTTGGCGGCATCTTTTGCCGACATGAAGCGGTTCTTCCTAATTATGGCTTTTACCTTCTTCTCCAACTGGACGTCTGCTGATCGCTTTCCACTCCCACTTCCCGGCCACTTCTTGGTTTATCCTTTACTTACCCATCTTGCACCCACCTTAATGCGCAATACCGTCCTTCGTGCAGTGCCATAAGATGATCCGTTGAGTTTCGTCAACATTTTTTATTGGGGTTATTCAAAATGTACAAAATTTTCGTTCATACTCAATTCTTTAGTTATTGATGCCATGGATGCAGAAATAGAATAGAGTTTCAAAAATATAAATAAATACCAATTTAAAAACAATATTTTCAAAACCTACTACATACATACATATGTCGTTGGCAAAAATTTTACAGCGAGTTTAAAATTTCCAGAATTCTCTGTAGCGGTCCTTTTGTGCATACCCCTTAGTAATTTTGAAAATAAATTTCATAGTAAAGTGCATGTTTAGTAGATATATTGTTGTTAGAAATTTACAGCAATCACCATAGAAACCACATAAAATGGATACCGAAGACGACCTCTATTCATAAAACAATCTCGCTAGAAAATGGAAAACCTGAAAGTGAAAAATGTAATCAGTGTTGTCGCGTTCAATTACAGCGCTTTTAAGGTTGGTATCAGTCGCCATCGCTGATTCGATGTCGTGTTTTGCCCGGTAATTACCTGCAGCTAATTGAATTCAACACACTTGTCTGTTGTAAATCACATTTGAGATATGGATTTCTGTTTGCCAACAATGCATAATAATCCCTTACACGCGAACACGAAAAGTAACAAATAGATATTTACAGATGCATCCATACATACCTACATTCATATGTACATATGTACGTACAAAATTACTCGCATGGAATCACGCTCGATTACACGAAGCTTTACCCTCCCCAAGTGCTGTGACGTTGGCATCCTGAAAGCAACGAAGTGAGCGCAGTCAACCAAGCCAAAGAAAGAAAAATTCGAAATACCACACTGACAGAGTCAGCTTATAAATGCATGCAATTCAATTGCATTGCACATCCATACCTACATACCTACATACATACATACATACATACATTTGTATGTGCATAGGTGGGTGTGCCAAATTCATCCTTGTCTCATATGAGTCGTTGCATCACAGTTGCAGCATGCAGCTTCCGCCGCGCAACATATTTTGACTTGAAACACATCATCAGCTGCAGCATCACAAGCAGAGTTTTCCCATCCAAACAGCAGCAATTGTAGCGCGCGTTGCGTGGCCTTACACTGCGTTCTGTTGCTGATTGTAAAATGTAGCTGCTTTGGTATCCACCTCTACATACATACATACATACATACATACATACATAGTTGCTGCTGTCATTGCCGACACGATTGAGCGCCACACGAGCGAGCGAGCGAGCGAACGCTAAACTCCACACAGCCCAGCCAACCACCAAGCTGGTGCCGAGCAACTCATCGCTGTACGCTACTCTCAGTTTCATTTTGTGTGCGAAACGCGTCGGTGGTAACCAAGGAAAAACGCGCTAACGCTTTAAATGTGAAATTTTGGAAAATTAAATAAATGTAGTGAAGGAAAAACCAAAAAAAGAGCAATTGAAGAAGAGGCACAATAGCCATAGTAAACCGGTAACTATAGGTAAACCTCTTGCGGCGCAATTGCAATGTGCTATTAACAAAATTAAATAAATAAATTCTGTGTACATTAACTGAAAAATATTAAGAAGTGCAGTTGCAGCTATAGACTATTTGTTTTACTATGAATTGTTTCATTCATAAGTACTAAATGAAAAAGGTCTGTTGTTATTAAAGTTGTAAAGTGTAAATAAGAAGTAAAGTGAAATATGTAGTAAGAAAAACGTGTAAAAAGAATAGTAGTGAAGAAAAAACAGAAAACAAAGAAAAACAGCATGCGGCAGCAACAACAGCCGCAGTAATTGAATTGTGCGCCTCTCAATGCAGACTTTCCACCGCTCTCTGCCTGCCTGCCTGCCTGCCAGCCGGTCTGCACAGTGAAAAGAAAGCAAACAATAGTTATTGCCTTCAATATCAATACAGTTAGATGCCTTGCTGTGAGCAGCACAAAAAGTTAGTATGTATGTATTTGTACGCATTTTGAAGCAAACGCGCAAGCCTCTTAAGGCCCGTTCACATAGGACTTTTGCTTTGCTTTGCTTCAGAGTTTCGCTTTGACAGATAAGTTCAATACATGATGTTATATGAGTCCTGCTAAATACAAAGCGAGAAAAGTAGAGCAAAGCAAAGCGAAGCAAAATTATGGGCAACTCTCAACTTTTGTACGCTTTGGCAATCAGCTGTTATCATTTCCATTTAATTTTTATTTTGGCGTGCGTATACACACTACAGACACTCGCGAATTTCAAACATTAGTAGCATAACTACTACTACTTCCATCATTCAGTAAAATTCATTTTTATACCTTTCATGAGAATGAAATGGTATATTAAGTTTGGTCCGATGTTTGTAAGTGCCAGAAGGAGAAGAGATAGACCCATCAAAAAGTATACCTAAATGATCAGGACGATGAGCTGAGTCGATTTAGCCATGTCCGTCTGTCTGTCCGTCTGTCCGTCTGTTTGAACGCAAACTAGTCCCTCAATTTTAGAGCTATTTTGATGAAATTTGGTGAGCAGGTGTCGTTGTACAAATGATTAAACATTTGTCGGAATCGGCCAGATCGGGTGACTATAACATATAATACAACCGATTATTCAGATATTGAATTTTGCGCCATAACTCCTCCATTTAAGCAGCTAAAGGCTTGAAAATTTGTAGAAATATCAGCCATTATTAGCTACGTATCAGTATTGAAAATCATGAAGATCGGAGAAATATAACATATAGCTCCCATACAACCGATTGTTCAGATATTGCATTTTGCACCATAACTCCTCCATTTAAACAGCTAAAGGCTTGAAATTTTGCAGAAATATCAGCCATTATTAGCTACGTATCAGTATTGAAAATCATGAAGATCGGAGAAATATAACATATAGCTCCCATACAACCGATTGTTCAGATATTGCATTTTGCACCATAACTCCTCCATTTAAACAGCTAAAGGCTTGAAATTTTGCAGAAATATCAGCCATTATTAGCTACGTATCAGTACTGAAAATCATGAAGATCGGAGAAATATAACATATAGCTCCCATACAACCGATTGTTCAGATATTGCATTTTGCACCATAACTCCTCCATTAAACAGCTAAAGGCTTGAAATTTTGCACAAACATCAACCATTATTAGCTATATATTAGTATTCATCAAGATCGGAGTTCACAGTGTAAATCGGCAAGATAAATTCAGGACAAATATTTATTGCGAAAAGAAATAAGCTCAGCGCAATATCACATGAATCATAGCGTTAAACGTTTGGGAACTATTTACGGATCTGATAAATGTTTTCAAAGACCGACATATGTAGGTCTTACATATTAATACTTAATTATTTGTATTTTTTAAATGTTGAATATCAAGCGTCGATACGATATTAAAAATATTCAAAAACCATTCCCTTCTTAAAACATAGTTCTTTTTAATTACATAAGGAAAAGCATTAAATAATTTATAACAATGCCTTTACTAGAATTGTTTTTATTGATTTGAAGGAAATTTTCGCTTTTAACTATAGGTAATACGAAATTGTAATACAATAACACGTTTTTTACTATTCTTCCATTCATGAAAGGTATGAAGCCTTCGGCATAGCCGAAGACAGCGCTGTTTTTACTTGTTTTATTCTATCTTTAAACAAAATACTCTGAACAAACACAAATCGCAATTCATAACAAACTACTAACGCTGAAACTGTCAAAGCGTTCTACATATGTATGTAGCAGACCTTCTACGCCTCACGCTTTGTTGTTAAAGTTCGAACTGCCAAGCAAAGCGAGGAAAGTTCTATGTAAACGGCCCATTACTTGCCTTAAATAAACGTACAAGTAACGGCATCAGAAACGTTCTTACTACGAGTATGTATGTAAGTAGGTACAAGAGCACCATTTCTGCCATCAGCCAAATTCAATTCATTTCAATTCTGCTCTGTGTTTTCTTACTTTAAACCAGTTCTTTGTACTTAATTGTGTTGACTTTGTTGAAATTGTAAAATTTTTGTGTTCAATTCTCCAAGTAAAGTTTCAATCTTTCTTCCTTTAATTGGTTTTGCCCTTTGTCGGTGATGTTCAACTTGTGATTTGTAGCTCATAGAAATACAAGTGCAATGGGTTATTTTCTGTCTGGTCTTTATGGCGCTTTTAATTTAAACTTACATATGTATGTATGTACATATGTATGTAAGTTCTAACTTCGAAAGATTTGGACTAAGATTTGGAACTAAGAGAAGTTTGTATTTCTTCTAAAGGGTGGTTAAATTTTAAGGGCCGATGTTGATTTTGAATAAAACTCAAATTATTTTGGAAATTATTGTAATTTCTTTTCATTTTCATTTTTCATTTTTTCATGGTGTCATTCAATTATGTATGGAATAAAATATCGGCCAAATGTCCGCCGCGACCTCGGTGGCACACTTCCATCCGATGGTCCAAATTTTCGATGACGCTGAGGCATAATTGAGGTTCTATGCCGTTATTGTGCCGAATTATCTCATCCTTTAGCTCTTAAATTGTTGCTGGCTTATCGACGTACACCTTTTCTTTCAAATAATCCCAAATAAAGTAGTCCAACGGTGTCAAATCACATGATCTTGGTGGCCAATGGACATCGCCACCACGTGAGATAACACGGCCATTGAAGTTGTCGCGCAAAAGAGCCATTGTTTCGTTGGCTGTGTGGCAAGTGGCACCATCCTGTTGGAACCACATATCGTCCACATCCATATGTTCCAATGCGGGCCATAAAAAGTTCGTTATCATTTCACGATAGCGAACACCATTCACAGTAACTGCCTGACCGGCCTCATTGTGGCAAAAATACGGCCCGATGATGCCGCCAGCCCATAAATCGCACCAAACAGTCACTCTTTGTGGGTGCATTGGTTTTTCGACAATCACTCTTGGATTATCATTCGCCCAAATGCGGCAATTCTGCTTATTGACGAATCCACTGAGGTGAAAATGTGCCTTTGTGAGGTGAAATGTGCATTTTGATTTGAACGCCCATTTTCATAATAAGCCTGAATAACTTTAACACGTTGCTCGATTGTGTATCTTTCCATGTTCAAATTGAGTTAGTCTGAAATTGAGAAATGTCAAATGATATGCAGAAAAAAACTTGACACAACTAGGTGTGGTTCACATTCAACATCGGCCCTTAAAATTTAACCACCCTTTAAGTTTATTTTTCAACACTTATTTCCGTAGTATCAATTCAGCTCAGGATGGATTTCAGTCCATGATCTGGGGATAACGCTCAATCAAGAATGATAGAATACAAGATTGCGCCTTCCGTGGTCCGATCTCTTTCTTTGTCGATTAGACAGTATCCACCCGTTCACTGACGAAAAAAAGCGTGTTATATAAACAATGCTAAAACAACTTTTCAATCATTCTGCCGCTTGTCCGCTTCTTCTGCAGTTCTTCCTCTTCTTTTTTAGAAGTTTTTCTTTGCTCTCTCCCTCTCTAGCTATTATTATGTCACTATCTTGTTATAATTTTGTTTGCAATCTTGTCATCTATCATTCTTGACCATCAATGTTATCGGAAATGATCATTATACTACTTTTTTGTTTGGATTTCACACTGTCAAGTGTCTCAAATAAATTAATATGAAAAAAAATGGAAATTTCTCATGGAAATTCTCGTGAGAGATACCTTGAAGGTTAACGGACCCGACCGTTTGACTCCCTTTGGTTTTTTGATGTCACACTATGATATTTAAAAATTTGTCATTTGTTAAGGTTAACCACGTTGTCAGGCAAAAATTCCCCTTATCAGCTCTGATTTAACGGGATCTCAAAGAAAAAAAGTTTTTGAAAAAATTTCTGGTTTGCCGAATTTAAATGTAGCCGCGTTAGTCTTATTGATAAATTCAGTAACGGTCGTCCATCAAATTATTCAGATGGATCGTCAAGTGCCATACATACCTAGAGATAGGGCCATGCTTGCACGTTGACAAAACTCAAATACGTTAGATTCTACACAATTTCAATGGAGCTAAAAAAAACAAGGCTCGAGTGGATTGGGGCAAAGAAATGCTCGAAGAATTCAATTGGGGTGCTTTTTAAAACGTTAATAGAAATGTAACAGGTGCCGAAGCTTGGATGCCTGCATATGAACCCGAATCAAAACAACAGACCACTGACTGGGTATTTAAAAAAAAAAGCCAGATCTAACAACGGTGAGCTCGGAAGAAATTATCGCTCTCTTCCGTAAAACTGGGTCAGTTTCTACTGTTCTTCTTGAGGATCGAAGATAGTCAATCGTATACAATAATTAGCTTACCCGCAGCCATCGACTTCATCAAAATACATAAATAACGGTAGACGTCACATCATCCTTCACCACGATAATAACGGTTCTCACACAGCATAGGGAATAGTTCATTATTTGTAGGAGAAAAAATCGAAATAATGACTCATTGTCCGTATTTGATTTTGAGCATTTAATTTTGTACCAGATAAGGCTTAGTGTGAAAAATTAAACATGAATCGGCAGTTCATGGAGGTAATATGGTTTTGGTTCGAATTCGAGGCACATGGAACAGATAGTAGTAGTAAAGCAAATACAACAACAATGGTGCTATTTTTTTTTAGAGCTGTATAACTTTTATTTCAGATAGATAAAATCAATAAAAATGTATGAAATTGGTTATATTTTGGTTTTTTTTAGTTCGCATAAATGTATGGCATTTACTTAGTGTGTGAACTTAATTTCTGGCATATGTATATCGCGACTGCGTATTATGAAACCCATCCTGTCGCGCCACCATGTTTGCACCACATTTTCCTGCATATCCGGACTTATCTCGTCAATAACGCTCCGTATGTTGGGTTTTAACTGTTCAGTCGTAGCTGGTTTAGTTAGCAGCATAGGCCATTAAATTGACTACCGCTACAAAAAGTTGTCTAACGGAGTCAAATGATATTATCGAGTAGGTGGGTCCTGAGGAAATTTACTACCCGATTGGTGCACCAAAAAGTTCCACATCATTTACCTTTAGCGATAACAGTCCAGTAAGGCTCCATCTTCAGATTAAAAAAAAAAAGTACGGAACCATGATACCTTCGGGATGCAAATCACACTAGACAGTAACTTTGTTTTGTTGATACAAGGATAACTGAAGATGAAATGATGGCAGAAATGTGGATTAACGTTTGTAAACGTTTTCGGTGTACATTTTTTACATGACAAATTCCCAAAGCAAAGATAATATGAAACAAATCCATGGTACCGCTAACCCCCTCATTTCTCTCCAACGGTAAATCTGATGTGACGCCACAACCAAGTTTTATAATGCTTGATACGAAACCCTCTCAATTGCCTGCTGATAGCGTTCCCTAAACTCGAGGTTTGAGCAAGCAACAAGGTCGAATCAGGGACCGATAAACAGTGACACGCGAAAACTGAGCTACCACTGGTTATAATTGAACTCCACCACTTTCTATCCCGAAAACATGTGCCATCATCACAAAAACTGACTTAAAGACAGTTTTTAAAATTAAAAACCATTTTATTAGTAAGTCTGACAAATAACAACACTAAAATAATACATAGTAACTGTTGAAATTGTAAAAGTTTTTCGTGTTTTACTGAATGGATAAAATCTCCAAAATTCCTTAACGAATGCCAGCACATGCGTTTTTGATCTAGTGGCACTATTGGAAAATCTTATTGACAGCGCTCTCTCGTTGCAAAGAGTTTCGTATCATATTATTTTTGACCAAAGTATACTGAACAGAAATGTCATGCACATTTGATTACACTCACTATAGGCACCCATGATACAAAATTGTTTGAAAGATTTTGAATGTAAAATAAAAAGCAAAATATTAATTCCGCAGAAGATGGAGATGCCCAACTTACATAGCCAAAATTATTCCAAGTCGTTTAATGCAAATAAATTTGGTATGCGATTTCCGCATATTTAAAAACTTAAACTTAAAGCATTAAAACATTTCAATATCGATTTCAAATAAACCTTTAATACAGAATATTTTCAAGTACTGCTCTCACTTATAAAAGAAATACAAATATGCGTACCTAGGCACAGTTAGCTAGTTTTAGTATAATGTAATTACATACTTACAACAGTATGCGTTGCAATACTTATTACCTACCTACAAAAGGTCTCGCTTTTAACTGTACTTTTCTTAAATGGTAAATACATATTTTTCGCCACTGCATGTTACTTAACATTTATTAATTAAAATTCTAAATCGATCTACCTCTATCAAAAACTTTCTCTGTTGGCAAACAAAAGTCAAAAATCGAAAATCAAAGCGATGTGTTCAATACGAGTATAACTTTTTGCTGCAAAGCTTACAACTACTAACATAATACAAAGTTATTCGTCGACATGTCAGAGTGCTTTTGCCCCCTTTTCATACCACCTCGCATAGCAGTCTTGTAAAAACATAGTGCCAGAACCAATTGGTTACAAATTTGTCAACTGCTTGTAGTATAGTTACATGAGTATGTAGTTCAGATGTGGCTCAAACTCAAATATTCTATGTCAGTCTTTTCTTAGAGTTTTTCAATTGGTATAATTTTCTGCTTCAGAACAAGTTTCGAACTTCTACTCGGACTCAGCGATGCCATTTTCGTAAAATTATCGAAAATCGAGTAACGATGGATTCAGCAATACATAGGTCTGTTTGTAATGATCACAGTTTTAGTTTCAACCAGCCCCTTCAAATTGTCACAGAAGTGATCCCTGGCAATACACAGCGGTAGTGTTCAAATAACTGTAGCATTTCGGCTGCTTTGACGCAGGGCAAAGCAACAGGGATAATTTGCCACTACCAATGAAAATGCGTTCCCACGACAGTCGGGTCTACGCTACCGGAACGACTCGGATTTATATCCGGCTAGGAACCTGCAATTTAATTTTAGGGGAATGTTTTTTGATCGATCGCCTGGAAAAAGAAATTTTATTGAGACCCGTCCTGAGTATTTGTGAACTAATTTACTTTATTGCATCGTCGCTATTCACGGCTCGCCTCCTACATAGCTACAAATATGTACATATGAATACATACATACAATAAAAAAAAGAAAACAGAAGAATAATTTTTGGAATTTTATTTTGATATGATGATTTTTTTTCCAATGAATAAAAAACTACATAAAATGAAGCGAAGCGAGTAAAAGTGAATCCTTTACTTTTCAAAAAGATCCCTTTAATAATCTGTATCCCGCGCTGTGTAAGTGGGATCGGGTTATAATATATGGCGGTAGGAAGCTACGATTTCGTACTTTTCAGGCAGTTTTGTGATTGCTTCACTCAGTATTTTTTAAGCACGCATCAAAGAGGAACACCAACAAAGAGAAAATACGCCATATTTTACAGTTTTTTTTCCAAAAGCGCATGCTAGGTGGTTGAAAATGCGAATAGTGTTTATGATTGTGATACTGCAACAGCCAATCACGCGTCATTTTGGTTTCATCGATTCCGTTCTGGTAATTTTGATAATAAAAATGAACCCCGCTCTGGAACCCAATTGTCGAAAATATCGATAAAATAATGAAAAAACCGTCGGGTTCTACCATCACTGTTTCGATTGCCGAGAAGCTAAATATTGCACAAAAAATCGTTTGGAACTATTTAAATATGGCTGGTTACAAAGAGAAGCTCGATGTATGAGTGTCACAGGAGTTAACGCAAACAAACCTTATGGACCGAATCGCCGCTGAATCGCAACAAAATCGATTCTTTTCTGAAGCGGATGGCTACTAGTAATGAAAAGTGTGCCACTTACGACAACTTCAAGTGACTCGCCAGAAGCTCCGGGAGCTTGATTGGGAGGATCCTGTTCATCCACCTTATAGTCCGGACTTGGCACCAAGTGATTACTATCGGTTTCTGTCTATGTAGAACTAGCTGATACCCGCGACTTCGTCTGCGTGGCTTAACACGTTTCCATATATTTGCAGAAGATTTTTTAAAGGTAAAAATGCCGCTTCGAAGAATTTAAAAATAATGTCCCGTAGTCACAGTAAAGATGATGTCGACTCTAAAGTTAGTAGCGGTTTTCTGACATCATTTTCATTGGAATATCTGCCAAAAGACTTTAACTTAAGAGCCAACTATATCTCCACTAAGCCACTTTTAATCGATTATACGGCACCGGACAAAAAACAGGTTTTTTTTGTAACAGCCTGCACTAGTACCTTTCTAATATCATCGATATCGGATTAAAAATACTGTTTTCCTGAATATCTCGACTTATGCGCCATCTAGCAGATTTAAGTATACCCTATATCCTTGCCACGTGCCTAGGGAATATACCGGTTAAATGTGGCTAAAATTCATTCATTCGATTTTAAATTTGGTGAAAAATTCGTCTCAAGAGAAGCTTGTAAAAATCGACTGTTTATTAATAGGGACGATAGTTTCTATGAGAGTGGCAGTATGAAATTACCCTCAAAATGGCAACAAGTTGCTCATATTTGACCTAAATCGGATTATTCTAACTGTGCTAAATAAAACCTTCAATTTAATGCAAAAATAATGGATTTCTTTTCACTAGACGTTATATGAGCAGCGAAACGAAAATGTGTTCGCCAAAATGCGGCGAACGGGCGGTAATTATTTGTAATTTCTTTTTGTTTACAGTAATTTGGCTTTGAAATGGCACAAGTGTCAAATTTGGGTGAACTGATTTGTCACATACACTTTTTTGGGTATGGAAACAGCAACCGCAAGTGAATGTGTTCACAATACAAATGCTTAGAAATTTCGAGGGAACAGTCGCTTCGGAACTCACCGTACCACCCGAAATCGGTTTTCTCCAAAAGTTGTAAATATTTCTTTAGCGCCATTCATCGGTTTTCTCCAAAAGTAGTAAATATTTCTTTAGCGCCATTCATTTCCATGTTTCTTTCATTTGATCCAGGCAATTTTTTTTCAGTGTATGTACATATTTGCTGTGCTGTGTAAATATTTTAATATTTGAGTGTCACACGTTTTGGAATAAATTTGGCTTTTGGAATTAAATTTCGTGTGCCAAATGGAATGGCTATTTAAGGCATGTGCACACATACATATACGCTAGTTTATAGATTTTTGCCACTTGGGGGAAGCGAACAACCTTCCACTGTATGTGGGTGCTGTATGCAAAAGTGAAGACATCACTTTCTTGTCGTTCTAACTAGTAGTAGTAAAGTAAGGTCTATTTTACATTCTGCTCTTGTGATTCACAAGTGGATACGAGTGCGCCCTATCAATCAGCCTGCTGCTATACTCAAAAAACGACGCATGGCGGCGCCTCGTTTTTACGCGGCCGTCAGCACTTTGTTGTATTGCTTTGTGCTATTGATTTACTATTTATTATATACATACATATGCATGTAAGTATGTACATATATTTTGGATTTTCTTTAAAAAAGATTTTGGTGTTTGTCACTGGCTCCACATTTTCGACGCTGCGTTTGATTTTGTTTTTTTTTATTAACCTGCCATTTCATTGCACAAATTTCTACGCTGTCACGCTCCGTTATTGCTCATGCATGAAATTATTTCAATTGTTATTTGCCTGCCGGTTGATTTTACTGATACAATCAAATCGTCAATTTGCCGCTGGTTATTTTGTGTTTTTCTTTTTTTTTTTGCAACTAGGGTTAGTTAAATGCTTTAATAGAGCGTGCAAGTGCAGCTTTAATGCGTAAATAATTACTATGTTTAAATAAATAAATATTGTGGTTAAAAAATATTTGTATAAAATTTACCCAAATGCAATCTGTGACTGTGAATCGAAATTGGGTAAATGGGTTGTTTGTTTTATTAATTAAGATTTCAAGGTTATTAAAAAGAAAATCAAAAATGTTTTAGTTAACTGTATGTCCGTATATACATAAATATGAAACAAAAGACAAATTTTCGAGCGACACAAGCCGAACGATTTAGCTCTAATTTGAAGTAAAGACTTTATATGATGCAACAGCAGTTAGTGTTTTAATTTCAAGACAAGCATTTTAATTCGTTCCAAATGGCTGAATGATGTGATGTGTGATAGCATAGAACTATTGAATATTATGATTCTTAATTCGAAAGTACAGTTATAATTAAACTCTTTTTTTGTATATATGTACATAAATAGTATATACATACATTTACTGAATGGTTATCAATTGTGTCAACAGTGACGTGGGTGCCAAGACGCGAATGCGCTAACTGTTTATTTAATGGCTGGAGGTACTTCGTTTTGCCCTCGTGCACCTCCAGACACATTCGATTCACCTCCTTATCCAGCTTGGAAAAGGCAGAACTAACGGCGCGGTTGTTGAGGCTAATGATGTCGTTGTCATCGGCAGATGCCAGCAATCCTATAAAATATGGCGCCTGACCGGTTTAATTCTACAGCTCAAACTATCTTTTCCACCATAATGTTGAAGAAGTCCCATGATGGAGAGTCACCCTGTCTGAAATTTCGTTTGGTACCAAGAGGCTCGGAGAGGTCCTTCCCAATTCTGGCTGAGCTGGTGGTGTGGCTCAGCTTAATTTTACACAGTCGTATTAGTTTTTCAGGGACATTAAATTCAGACATCGCGGCATATAGCCATCTTCATTTCGTGCTGTCGAAAGTTGATTTAAAGTCGAAAAATAGATGGTGTGTGTCGATCCTCTTTTTACGGGTATTTTCCAACATTTGGCGTATCGTGAATATCTGGTCAATGGTAGATTTACCAGGTCTAAAGCCACGATGGTAACGTCCAATCAGTTCGATGACGGTTGGCTTCAATTTTCACACAATACGCTCGATTGAACCTTATAAAAAATGTTAAGGAGGCTGATCCCGCGGTAGTTGGCCCATATTGCAGGATTAACCTTCTTGTGAATTGGGCAGAGAACACTAAAATTATAATCAAGAGGCATGTGTTCGTCCTATATTCTGAAAATTATCCACTATGCTTGGATGGCTCAACTGGTAATCCATCAGTGCCAGCGGCTTTGTTGTTCCGTAGCTGAATTTGAGGTCGGGGATCTTCATCTTCTCCTAGTTTCAAACTGTTTTACAGTATATGATTTCGTGAAATTGGCAAACCCCTAAACGCCGCAGTGACAGTCACAGTTGCTGTATTCTGATGCTGATAATTTAACTGCGACAGGTGCAGTCACAGCTCGTAAACTATGGCTGGAGTTGCACAAAGCATCAAATTGTTTGTTTCTTTGTCACGGTCAGTCCCGGCTACTAGTTGAAAGCCATCATGGCTGTGACCATTGTGACAAAGTCACAGTTACGTAGATGTTCGCCACCTCTATTTTACACATTTTATCCTATCTGAGGATGAAATTTATACCAAATTGCAAATAACCCATGTTTTGTTTTATTTTGTTTTGTTTTCTTTGTCATTTGTACAAAAAAATAAATGTAATTAGAAATATAAATTTAGGTAATGATAAACTTAAGACTCTGAACTTTCATTTGCCATTCATTTTCACTTCATTTCAATCCGCTTTCTAGTTAACCAGATAATTACGCGCAAAGAAAAGCTGAGCGACTGTTCCACTTATTTTTTGGATTCACCGAACGTGTGTGTATAGTTAGTAATTATGTAGAAAACAATTTGGTGGCCACAACTGCAGTCGTCTAATTTGTACGCAGGTGTTAATGTACCGAAAATGTATACGTATTTTACGTTATTTAATAACTTATGAAATATATTGCTACACGCGCGTATCACAAATATCTAAACATAGTTGGAGTAGATTTGAATTAAATTTGATTTTTGGCGTTGGCGCTGAAAAATCTAAGGGTGTATTTCAGGTATGAAAAAAGTTATGGTACAAATTATCGGACCTTTGTAATAGGTTCTTTCATTTGGTGTTCAGTATCAAGCGACAAATTGTTATAAAATGTTTTTTTATTCTTTTGTAAGGCTTTAAGAAAAATAGAGCTTGAATTTCCTATGAAACTTTTAGTGTTTTTTTTTTCTCAAAACGGTGTTTCCAAAATTAGAGGGCACGATTTATTCAACAATATTCAATCGATCGGCCTGAAATTTTAACACAACCTTATCAAATACATTTTCTAGGGATTGATCGAAGGATTCCCCATATTTTAACAGCTCATTGACCTTAAAATCGATATGTGTTTCCGCCCTTGTGAGTAGATTTCTATCCACATTGAGATTTCATATATTTTGCACGAAAAAATTTAAAAATAATGAATCGGTTGTATTTTATTTATTACGAAACCAAATTTTATATTTCTTTAATACGCACACTGTATGTTTAAGCGCTGTTTTTTTTTTATTCTTGTTTATGGCCTCCTTGTAACAATCTTCGCATCGTGCATGTCCTTTTTGATTATCTGGTACTTAAATTTTTTAACATTTAGCTGGCTATGGATAAATCGTAGAAAGATATTTCATAGTTTTGAAAGTGATGAGCAGGACGAGGATCACTTTGGATAAAAAATTGGCTCGAAACTTAGGGCAGAAATTTCGATGACGATCGAAAATACTACCATTGACCAGCGGCAATTTCTCCTCTTGCAGCTATAGCGTTTTACGAGATTACATATATCTTTAGAATTCTACCCAGTTCTTGGTACAAATCGCGTTTTTTATTACATGAAACTCGAAAGTAATCGATTTTCTTCAAAAATAGTTTCGTGATAAAGTCATTGAGTTTCAGCTTGATTTAAACTTTTTTGCATTTTATTTTAATGTTAAATTTTGGGTAGAATTTTACCCTAAGGTTAAAACAAGTGTAGACTGTTTCTTATTGGTTCCAAAAATCCCTGACGGAACATTTTTGTGTATAGAACGAGTCTTAAAAAGGTCGACCGAAATCAGTGGAAGATTGGAAGAAGACGCCACTTTGGCTCTGGTGAGGTCTGAAGTTCCGCGATTTATACAAGAGATTATTGCTAATGAACTGGGTTTGAATGCCATGGCTGTATCGCGAATAGTAGATACTCATCTGGACACACGAAAAAATTTGCTCGAATGGGTTTCAAGAATAAGTCCCTAAAAGACGCTTGAATTCATTTTGCTAAATAAATTGGCAATCTAGTAACTTTAGTAAAGCCGTGCCTGGTGACGAATATAGATTCTATAAGTACGATCCGGAAACCAAACAGCAGTCCATGGCATGGAGGCCGAAAGGATTAAACCCACACGTAAAATATAAGCAACCACAATCAGCAACAAAAGTAATGATGCCAGTTTACTTTCCCGATCAAAAATGGTAGCTGCTGTTCCTATGAAAAAGTGTCAAGCGGTAACTGCAAAATGATATACTAAGGAGTGCTTGCCAAAAGTATTAAAAAATTAGGAACAGGATTTGCAGCGCTATTTTTGTTAGTTTTAAGCGGACTCTTATTGGCCCCCTTTCATGCGCATGTAAAAGGTATTTTTTTTTAGACTGATAGAACTTTCGATAGGGATAGCAGTCACTTGACAGCTGGTAAATGGCATTTCGTTTTGACATTTCTGTTCAGTAAGCATTGACAAATCATCATGGAAAGAATGACGCCGCAACTACATTTACAAATTATGGAAATTTACTTTAAAAATCAGTGTTCTGTTCGCCAAACTTATAGAGCACTTCGTGAATTTTCTGGTCCACATAATCGAGCATCAGAGCAGCTTATTCGTCTAACTGCTGATAAATTTCGAACAACATTTACTTTATTCGATGAAAAACCAACAACAAAATAAAGAACTGTACGGACAGAAGAAAATATTGGTGCTCTAAGTGATAGTGTTGGAGAAGATCCGAATTTGTCTATTCGCCGCCGTGCTTAACAACATGGAAAATTTTGCGCAAAGATCTTGGTCTACACCAGAGAGCTGCTTTGAGTGTGCTCGAGCCTGATTGATCACCCAAATTGTAAGTGCTGTATACACATAAACAATAGATAATATTGAAAGGATTTTTTACCATATGTGCACTGCACTGCCGATCACACTACGCAAAGCCATACAAACAAATTATGTACACACTCGAGTTGAAACTCGAACACTCGATTATATAGATCTGCAAAGCACCCGAACCCAATCAAATATGTATGAAAAGCACTCGAGTGTTGTGACCAACATGTTCGCCTTGAGCTCAGTCGCTAACGAAAAATACTTGTGCTCGATTAAAGAGATTGATGCAAAACGGATTTTGTTACATGCTCGAGTATACACGAAAATTATGTATACGTTGCAGCTCTCTGGTATACACCCATACAAGATCCAACTGGTTCAAGAACTGAAGCCGCAATACCATAATATTAAATGTCATGAAAATATCTTTCAAACTGCATTTTTTATGTGTTTTATTTCAATTTAAAGTTCTATGAGTCTAAAAAAACACCCGATATTTCCGAATCTATGCCGTAGCTACGTAGCTACTTCCCTACAAGAAATTGCTGAGCAGTTTAAGCAAAAATTCTAACCCTTACAATTTTTTTTATTAGTCTCTAATACAAGGACATTTTCAAAATAATTTTGTTTTTGTAATTTTTAATGATGACAACAATGAGAAGTTCGATTGCTAAGGAGTTTGTTTTGACAACAATGATCAGTTTAGTTATCAGCGCTAAGTAAATAATAAAAATCAAAATGATGAGTTGCCTTGATATGGAGAGCAAATATGAAATTGCCGTTAGTAAAAAAGAGATAAAATATCACACAAACAAGGGCAAGGTACTCATTTTTGTTCAGGCCTTAAGTAAGTATATTTGTAATTAGTTATATAGATAATATGAGCACTTCCATTCAGTTGTCTTGCAGGGTGTCGCGTAGCTCATATTCGTACCGTAGCTGCAATTACTGAAATGAAATTTAATCCAACAATGCAATGTTGTGCTTTCATCACCTTCCCCATTGTTTCCATACCAAGTGACCAAATTTGCGAATCACACGGACCTTTCTTTTTAGTTCCTACATATGTATGTAGATAGTAAATATGTATATAGATACAGATACACATATGTACATATGTACTTAGGACTTCAACTTTACGTAGCACTCTGTGGGCAGCTCATCTTTCGCCCAACAAACACTGTCATTACAACAACTGCAATTAAATATTAATTACGTACAATACCGGAGTCGACGCACACATTGACGTTTGTGTTTCTTTGTAATTATTTTCAACTTAATTAATAATAAATTCGACTCTGCTCACTGCCCCCTTTTAAACTGCAGACATATTTTTTTTTATTACGTACATACGTATGTACATATTCATATGTTTATACACACACACACAATTTTTTTTTTAGCAGACCGGTTGTTGGGTCAAACTCTCGCCTGCAAAGTCATTCACTCAATTATTAGTGCAATTTTTCATAAAATTTTATATAGATTATTATTATTTTCTTAAAGTCTTAATTCGACGTTTCTCAAATTGGTGTGTCAAAAGAATAATACGAGGCGTTTAAAATAGTCGATTATTTGATTGATGGCCGGGTCATTCAGCTAAAATTGCATACCGCCCAGCCATTTTTTAATTTCTGGAAGAAAAAAAATGTGTGCAATTTTGTCATTGCTGCTGTGGAACTTAAAATTTAAATAAAGCAATGAGATTATATAATTTCAAATTTAAACTTCCCATTGTCACAGAGGCAATATTCTGGACCATTTCGAGAAATTATACAATAATAAAAAACATAAAAACGTGAATCATTAAATTAATATATATACAATAACTTGAAAGAAACAGTACATTCAAAAAAATTGTGTTTTTTTCATTTGGTTCAATCCTTTAAAATTTATGTGGACTACTTTTTGAAAACAACACCGAATAAATGACCACCGCCAATTGTGCTCTTTTTCGGGCATTTTCCATCACTTTTTGTTGTTGTTGTTGTTGTTGGTGTTGTAGCGGCTAGTCACGCCCTGTAAAGAGCGGATTCACCCATGGTCGTTGCCGTCAAACTCATCTAGGGGGAGGCTCAGGAAACGTCTGTTTCGACAGGGTTGGACCAGATGGAGAGTGGGGCTGAGATGAGTGGGTTTGAAAGGGCATGTGAATAGGTGATTGGTATCGTGCGGAGAATCTCCACATGCCAGACATGTGTTGGATATGTCAGGGTTGATTCTGGATAGGTAGGAGTTGAGTCTACTACAATATCCAAATCACAATTGTGCCAGAGTGCCGCGGGACTCGCGAGGCAGCAGGGACTCCTCATCTGCTATTGGTGGTGGTTGGTCTCCTATTACGGCATTTGCCTAGCGAGTGTCGATGGTGCTGGTGACTGTCTCTCTGTGGATGTTGCTTAGGACCCGCCGGTACGCCTTTGGATCCAGCGGTTGCGTTATATATGGGTGGATCTCGTCGTTCAGTTCTAGGAGATGCCTTCTGATGTGCCTGGGGGGTAGCTCCACTGCAAGCAGTTTAGATCGGTCTACCCCTGTTTAGATCGGCCTACTCCATAAGTCCATCACTTCTTCGAGCATTTCGGTCGGTATGACAGCTATTTCGGCACGTATATTGGTATTGAGCTCGTCGCTGGTTTCCAACTTTCGGCCGATTGTTTCGCCGTATTCTATACGACATATTCTACGAGTCAGTTATATTTTGTAAGGAAACAAATGGAGAGCGTTATTCAAAATGCACCGCAAGGTGATTCTACTGATGTTCAACTGCTAAACTCGGATGCGTTTCAAAAGACTTGGCAACATTCTCTCTCGCGCATTCAATAATTTCAATGGAACGTCCTTGGCGTGGATTACGTTGAGTTAGCACAATTGAATTACTATTTTCAATGTATGAGCGGTCCATGATTAAAATTGTACTGGTTTGAATTTTCCAAAACGTGTCTAAGAACGTAAATCGGTTGACAAATGACCTACCGGAGAAATTGATGACGCACCCTATATTTAATTGTGTTAGGCCTTTGGTACCCAGGCATACTTATGTGGTTCCATATCATGGATCAATTATTCTGCCCTCATTAGGTTTATTACATATTTATAGTAAGTGTATTTCCTAACTTTGGTTCAACTAAACTTAGCAGCAGCTGAGCTTTGTGGAAGACACATTAAACTAAACACAAATTTTCATAAATAACCAAATAGATTAATAACTTGAGACTTTTGACGCAGTTTACTTCTAAGCTACACGTAAATTATGGATTCATAGTCTTGCACCCTAAATTTTATATGGGTTTTAGGTTTCTCACAGTTTTTTTTTGAATATAAGTGGCATATGTAATTGGCAAAGTTATATGGGACTTCATTTTAAAAGAGCAATTTTTTATGCGTTGCATATGTCATTACTGGGAATACTCTAAAAATAGCGATGTAAGGGAAGAGGCCTAAAATTCATTTCCACTCACCCACTGAGTTAGACCTTTCCGCCGTTTCCCTTACGTCACTATGTCTAGTGTGTTCTCGATCGTGACTTCAAATTGAATATACAGGAATGGGTTAGAGAATGAAATAGTGGGAATAAATAATTTTTTGTAAATGGAAATTTAGAGCAAATATGTACGTAAAGGGTGTTTTTTTTAGACTGGTAGAACTTTGAATTGAAATAAAACACATAAAAAATGAAGTATGATGCCAATTTTTTTTTTATTTGTCCGCCACGACTAGCTTTGGTGAATCGGATGCGATCAGTCCAATTTTTTTTTGCGCAAAATTTTCCATGTTGTAGATGGACAAAGTCCAACTTGTTCAGCACGGCGGCGAATAGACAAATTCGGATCTTCTCCAACACTATTACTTACAGCACCAATATTTTCTTCCGTACGTACAGTTCTTTGTCTTGTTATTGGTTTTTCATCGACTAGAGTAAATGTTGTTCCAAATTTATTAACAGTTCGACGAATAAGCTGCTGTGATGCTCGATTATGGGAACCATAAAATTCACGAAATATAAGTTCGGCGAACAGAACACTGATTTTTAAAGTAAATTTCCACAATTTGTAAATGTAGTTGCGGCGTCATTCTTTCCACGATGATTTGTCAATGCCTACTGAACAGAAATGTCAAAACGAAATGTCATTTACCAGCTGTCAAGTGACTGCTATCCCTATCGAAAGTTCTATCAGTCTAAAGTTACATACATCCGAAGCTATCTAACTAAATTTGATATTGACTTTAGATTTTACGTCAATTAACACCACAACGAAAATTATAGAGTTATAGTCCAAGTATATCTCCGAAACTACATACTTTATCAAACTCTAACAAATTTGGTGCGCTTTTTGCATTTTGTTTATTTTAATAAATAAAAGTCGTTTAAGCTTCCCCAAAAGCGAAGAGTATTATATTAACTGGTTTTATTGCGTACAAGTACTGTTTATTTGATTTAAAAATATGCACCTCGAATGTTAAGTTCCCTGACTTAGACTGTTCTAAACTTGTGTTAGTTATGCGAGTAATTCACTAAGAGCCCTACTCTATGGATTTCATTAGAACTTTTGCTTCTTATTCCTAGTCTCGACGTAGGCTACGACTATTATTTTATTCATCAGTAGTTAGTTCTGCAGTCATATATATGTATCTATAACTGTATTTATTGCGCCGTTTTGGTGTAAATTTCAAATGCAATTATATCAAATGTGTGATAAGAAGCGATTTTCTAAAAAAAAAAATGGGCTTACTAGGTGGCGCTGGAATCGTGGTTTTTGAAAACCAGTGTTTATCGGTCGATTTCGTTGATATTAAGAACGTAATGAGAAATATCGAAGAGCTTTACAATAACTGAATTTTGTTCTGTGCTCCTGTCAATAAAGGGTCCGGTTTTTTTTTTGAGTGTAAAATCACATCATATACTCGTAAGTAGTATGTCGTTTGTGCATTTGCGCAGTTAAACAAATATGTGCGAATAATGTATGCACTTATTTTTTATAGCTACAAAAAAAATTAACTTTAATTATTATTTTAGCATATAATTTTTGCTGCCATGACATAACCTCGCTGTTACCGACATTTATTTATTTATACTTTCAAATCTGAAATTAATTGATAGACACGTGAAAAAAATTTGCCGATAAAATTAATTTGCCTTTCATTAACTTAATTTTATTTCTTGCTTGCATTGTAATTTTATATATTTATTAGCTCAATATAGCAAACAACTTTCAAACAATATTTCACGGAAAATCCATTTGCGATATTAAGGGGAATTTTATTTTAAAAAAATGGGCATGGAGAGGGGTTGAATGATAATCGTTATTAAATCATATCAAAATAATATTTAAACATTTATTCACTAAAATATGTATAAACAATTCGCTTAATACGGGCCTTAAGGGGAGAAGCAACTTTAGACATTTAAAAAAATTATTTTTTTTATTGCTTTAATCGGTAGGTATTTTCAAAAGCTAATTCTCGGAAGTGGCTGGCGCCGACCTCCTGCTTACTTCCTTTTAACGGGGCTTTCTCGAAACAATGTTTTTTTTTTAAATTGTGTAAGTGATAATAAAAAAAACTAGTAAACCGATTTTTATCATCTAACATTCAAAACTGAGACTAAAGATTTACAAAACAAATCATATTTACGCCTTTTTTGACTGCAAGTACGATTAAATTTTTTCTTTTTCGAAATTGTATTGTAATTGCAATTTGTTTAGTAGCCTATTTTAAAGAGTTAGTTTTCGAATATTGCAAATATTTTATATACGGTAAAAAATTTGCTAATTTTCAATTTTCACAAGCCATAGTATCACTTTTGGCGCTCTCTATGCCCACATCCGATTAACGGACCCAAATTTCTTCAGGTCATCGCCAATTAATTAGTTTGGTGCTCGGCATAGATGTTTATATCAACATTATCTCCACCAGGGACATTACCAATCTCTTTTGCGCCTCTGTATGCTGGATACTCTCTGGCGCGTGTGCAAAGAACAACTCTTAGTCGCGAACTACAGGTGTTGGTTAGACTACCAAGGCCGCTTCATAATTTTTTTTCTTCTCATATTTTTTTTTTATAAAATCACCAACCATGGTAGCTGGGGCTTGTATTCCAGTGGTTGTTTACCGCAGAGGGCCGGTATGTTGAAGCCTTCAGCCTAAATGTCGCGCAAATTCATGCACCTCCCTAATGTTTAACCACAAGCACATACTACAGCCTGCCGAATAAAGAAATGTCGTTAAGTTTCCCCTTAATGGTTGTTATAGTCCGGCGGTCCGAGCTAAATATCAGAAAACAGTTTTTCCTTCTGAATCGTTCGACAACAGATACACTTGCGGTCAATAAAAACGCACCACCACTTTGGGAGACTATCTTCAGCTATATAACTGTAAATTCAAAAAAATTTCTACTTGATCTAGTTAGCACTGAGGAATAAATTATTTTTTATGAAATTGGGTTGCACACTGTTCAGTTATAGTCGTGTTTTGGTTGTGTATTTGAAAAGTTGTACAAAATGCCAAATAATCGGAAGAAATTAACGCGTGATCAAAAAATTCGCATATTGGCATTAGATGAAGAGAAGTTATCTTCTTGGCAAATAGCTGCTAGAATTCGTTGTAGCCATTCAACTATTGTTCGTCTTTTACAAACAACAGAGAATTGTGATGTGACATCTATTCAGCTCGAATTTTTATTTTTAGTTGGCCAATACATTTAACGATCTAGGGATTCAAAGCTTGGATTGGCCAGGAAACTCGCACTTATGGCACATAATGAAGTGTGAAGTTGCTAAACAGATAAAGATAAAGATTTTAGACCTGTTTTGGAATGGTCCCGTTATAAGGAAATCAATTGAGGTCCTAGTGAATTCCATGCCTTCATGAATTAAGGCAGTTATTGAGGCTAAAGAAGGAGCGACTCGTTATTAGGAAAGCCTATTGTGAAGTCTCTGTTTCTACCGTTAGTGGTGAAAATGATCTAGTCGCTTTAAGTTAACTTCACATTGGTTTCTTTTAATTAATCATGAATATCATCGAAGGTAAATTTTTGTTATTTTTTTTTTATTTATTGGATATTCCTTATAAAAAACATTTCCGAGAAAAATTTTGAGGATAACTTATTCACACTATGTTGCCAAACAAATTAGCCTAATATTCTAACTTTATAAACAAATTGCTCATGTGATCTTATTTCAATTATATTTGGTGGTGCGTTTTTATTGACCGCAAGTGTATATGATATAGAAAACCGCTGCATACGTCGTGTGCCTAAATTTATTTATTTATTGTCCCTTGCATATCCAACCAGAAAACACATTTCGGGTTCCACATACATATAACAGGTGGCAACCCCCTAAATTAAAAATACGCGCCTTGTGCTCGCCTTGTGTATGATTTACTTAAATTTCACTTTTCCAACAGCGAGCAACACTCATAAAAGTTAGCTATGCACCTTCTTTCTGAAACGAAACGCATGTCACCCAGCTGTGTATATTTGAATGAAATTTGACTCTTTAAACAGGTGACTGCCCACTATAAAGCATAAAATATACTTAACGACCTATTCTCATACCTACCAAATATAGATACAAAATTTCGTTAGAATAGGTCGAGCCATTTCGGAGTAGTTCAACCAATGATGAGAGAATGAGCTATACTTTTATAAAAAATTATTAAAAAAAAAACTAGTCAACATAAGTGGCAAACTGTATTAGTATATTGAGTTTTGTCCAATATGTCCACCACTGTAAAAATAATGCATAAAAATCGAAGCAGTAAAAATACTTATCGCGCTTCGCTGCATGCTTAAAAGGATTCACGATTAGCAAATTTACAGACGTACTAAAATTTTGCTACCAAATCAGTCTTAAGTTGATATGCATACAACCTAAATAGATCCATACATATTTATGCACAAATTCAATTATTTCATCTGCTTTAATTTCACAATTGCTATTTTTTATAACACAAGAATAAAAAAAATGTAAGTATAAAAACCGAACCGCAGACCTAATATGCATACACCATTGAAGCCACTTATGACTTGCATAAATCATTTTCGAATCCCGCTTCCATCTCCATCATTTCAATTTTGCTAAACGAACATCCATGTGTGTCGGTCCATCCGCTCAGTAAATGGGTAATTTTAATGCCGATTCAGCAATTAAACTTGAGTCGAATGTGGCTACTGTTGCACGGCCTCGAGGATGCCACACAAATAAACAAAGGAACAAACAAACTCTCACTTCCATATATGCTCGTATTTAACATATGTGTATATATATATATGTGGCAACCACATAAGTTTTAAGCTATCATTTTTACACAGGATAACCCTGTCGTCAAGAACGAAACAGCAGTGCATAAGCAAACAGAGTTAGAGTAACTTTTTTTCCTTTTGCTGTTCTGTTCCTTCTTCTTTTGTCGACCGGCGTACGCAACACATGTGTCAAATAAATATTGTACGGAAACTAAATAAAGCTAAATTTTGAGAAATAGTAATAAATTTAAATACTTCGCGTTTTACTTGGATAGAGGACCTAGCGACTCGCCTCACTGGTGACCCCGACGTGATCCCGTCAGCAAGGGCACGTATTCCAGACAATTTTTTTACATAACCTATAAATTGCGTACTAAGCTGAACACGCTAAAATGTCATTAGACGACTCGATCAACTTTTCACCGCAAGCCAACCAGCCCTTGCGTGATATCAGAGCACCAGCTTTTTGCAGCGAAAAACCAGCTCTTTGGTTCGCGCAGCTCGAGTCACAGTTTCGGAATCACAAGATTTTTACGGACATCGACAAGTTTCACATCGCCGTGCCACTTATAGATACGCGGTCGGCTTCCATGGTGGAAGACTTAATATTATCGCCTCCTAGTACAGACCCTTACAACACACTTAAGCAAGCACTCATTACACGTTTTTCTAAGTCTAAAGAGGCGAACCTTTTACAGCTTTTGGATGGCGAAAGCTTGGGTGACAAAACACCATCCCAACACCTACGACACTTACGCAGCCTTGTACCGACAATTGACGAGGAAGTACTTAAAGCCCGTTGGCTATCACACCTTCCTCCTCAAACTCGAGCGTGCCTCGTCATTCAGGACCAAGCAAATCTCAATAAGCTTGGGGAAGCTGCAGACAAATTACATGAGCTCATGCCCCCCACCGGTGTAGCAGCTGTGTCTAGCCTTGAAACACAAGTAGCTGCCATAGCAGAACAATTATCAGAATTATCCGCGATTGTAAGTCGTACACGTAGCCGATCCTCAACACCTGGACCCAGGCCTCGTAGTCGTTCGCGCATGGCATACGTTTCACCGTCCACCGGCCTATGTTGGTATCACGCCAAATTCGGCGCTAATGCTAAGAAATGCGCGATTGGCTGCAAATTGCAGGAAAACTTCAAAGGGAGTCGCTAGAGACGGCACTCGACTCCCCAACAACTTCCCGTCGCCTTTTTATAAAAGATTTATCGTCCAATATGCAATTTTTGATCGACACGGGTTCAGACCTCTCCGTTTTCCCACATAATAAGACAAACAGTTTAATTAAACCGCTTGGTTACCAATTGTACGCCGCCAATGGCACCACTATAAACACGTATGGGTCTGTCTTAAAAACTCCAGATTTTGGTCTCCGTAAAGATTTAACCTGGCGTTTTATCCTAGCTGACGTTTCGCGGCCAATTATAGGTGCGGATTTCCTAAGCCATTTTGGACTAATCGTCGATTTGAAGGAAAAACGTTTAATCGACCAAGAAACTCAAAAGTCTTACAGTGGTAACACCTTGCTTATAAATTCTTGCTCTGTCAAAACAATGCAAACCAATGAGTCATCTTTATCTTGGAAACTTCTTTTAGAATTTCCCGAAATTACAAAACCGGACGGTACTTGTAGAATAACCAAGCATCAAACACGTCACTATATTAAGACAACAGAAGGACCACCCGTTACAAACAAAGCGCGGAAACTTACACCCGAACGCCTTGCGATTGCCAAAGCGGAATTCGAGAAGATGATAAAACTTGGAATCGCTCGACGATCGAACAGTCCGTGGTCATCACCGTTACACCTAACACTCAAAAAAAGCGGCGAGTGGCGCCCGTGTGGCGACTATAGGCGTTTAAACGATCGCACTATACCTGATAAGTACCCAGTACGATACCTGGAAGACTTTGCTGCTAACTTATTTGGAAAAACGGTATTTTCAACGATAGATCTCGTGCGCGCCTTTAACCAGATACCCGTTGCCGCAGAAGATATCCCCAAAACAGCGATTATTACGCCGTTTGGGTTATATGAGTTCCCATTCATGACGTTCGGGCTGCGAAATGCAGCCCAAACGTTTCAGCGCTTCATGGATGAGGTCACTCGCGATATGCCTTTTGTCTTCACCTACATCGATGATTTACTCGTAGCATCACAGGATGAAAACCAACACATCGAGCACCTACGTATTTTGTTTTCTCGGCTCCAAGATGCAGGCCTCACCATTAACGCCTCAAAAACAATATTAGCACAAAAGCAAGTAGCGTTCTTAGGACATTCTGTTTCCGCAGCAGGCATCAAGCCTTTGCCCGAACGCGTTTCCACAATTTTGGAATTTCCAAGACCTTCAACGATAAAAAATTTGCGTGCCTTTTTAGGCACTATTAATTTTTACAGAAAGTTTATCAAAAATGCCGCGCAATTACTCGCACCTTTCAACAAGCTCTTGGAAGGCCCTGCCGTAAAAAGCACAGAACCTGTAAGTTGGACAACAGAACTTGATGCAACTTTCGTACGCTGTAAAGAAGCTTTGGCCAGCGCAACCCAGCTGGCTCATCCAAAGAGTGATGCCGAATGGGCTATATTTACCGATGCATCTCAACATGCAGTGGGCGCTGTTCTGCAACAAAAAATCAATGACGCCTGGCAGCCCCTAGCATTTTTTAGTAAGAAACTTGCCGAAAGATCAGCTGAACTATCAACATACGACCGCGAACTACAGGCAATATTTGAGTCCGTCAAACATTTCCGGCACATTTTCGAAGGTAGGCATGTAACAATATACACAGACCACAAACCTTTAACCCACGCTTTTAAACAACGCTTAGATAGGGCATCACCTTGGCAATTCCGAAGACTGGATTTGATTGGCCAATTCACGACCGATCTTAAACACATCGCAGGCAGCGATAATATTGTTGCTGACACCTTGTCTCGCCTAGACGCTATTTCAAAATCCGTCCCACTTACCGAGCTCGCTTCGAAACAAGCCGATGACAACGAGCTTCAAAACCTCGTTAGAAATAAAAATACCTCATTAAACCTAAAAAAAATCGTATACAAAGATCCGGACGTCGTCTTATACTGCGATGTTTCAACAGGAAAAGCTCGTCCTTACGTACCCAGTGCTTTAAGAAAACAAGTTTTTGACTCATTGCATACGCTCGCGCATCCTGGTCAACGTGGTTCACAAAAACTCGTGTCAGAACGTTTTGTATGGCCATCTGTGAATAAAGACTGCCGAACATGGGCGAAAATTTGTTTAAAATGCCAAAGAAATAAAATCACAAGACACAATATTTCACCTATCGGAAATTTCGAACTCCCAACTCAACGATTCCAACATGTGCACATCGATTTGATAACGCTGCCCTTATCAAGAGGATATCGACAATGCCTCACGATCGTCGATCGCTTCACCCGGTTTCCGGAGGCGATACCTTTGGAAGATTCCAGAGCCGAAACAGTTTCCCGTGCGATTATCTACAATTGGATTTGCCGGTATGGCGTACCGACGAGAATTACATCGGATCAGGGAGTCCAGTTTCAATCTGATGTCTTCAAAAAGCTGAACGAGTTCTTAGGCATAAAACACATAACAACGACTGCTTATCACCCACAGGCCAATGGCCTAGTGGAGCGACTGCATCGGCAATTAAAGTCAGCGCTACTTTGTCACAACGAATCCTGGTATGACGCTCTTCCCGCGGTTTTGCTCGGCTTACGCTCAGCGTGGAAAGATGACATCGAAGCAACGCCCTCCGAGTTGGTATACGGCGAAACAATTCGACTACCAGGAGAGTTTCTCACTCCATCTTCTCACAGTCTCAATGCACCAGAGTTGGTACAATCGCTGCGAAGCCATTTTCAAAGCTTAACTCCTCAAAGGACGTCACGTCATTCAAAACATTCTACATTTCAATTTAAAGACTTGAAAAAGTCAAGCCACGTTTTTATTCGTCGGGGTCAAATAGGACCCTCATTCTCTCATCCCTACGACGGGCCTTACAAGGTCGCGGATAGGTACGACAAATATTTTACGATACTAATTAATGGAAAAGTCAGCCCAGTATCCGTCGATCGGATAAAGCCAGCATACGTGGCCTTAGATGCTGATACCTATACAACAACAAAATCTAACGAGAAATCTGACTTAAACAGCGTTACCAATAAAGCGAACACACCGAAGAAAAAAGTTCGTTTTGCCAACTGACCTTGCCTTTCTTTTTTTTTAAAAAGGGGGAGACATGTGGCAACCACATAAGTTTTAAGCTATCATTTTTACACAGGATAACCCTGTCGTCAAGAACGAAACAGCAGTGCATAAGCAAACAGAGTTAGAGTAACTTTTTTTCCTTTTGCTGTTCTGTTCCTTCTTCTTTTGTCGACCGGCGTACGCAACACATGTGTCAAATAAATATTGTACGGAAACTAAATAAAGCTAAATTTTGAGAAATAGTAATAAATTTAAATACTTCGCGTTTTACTTGGATAGAGGACCTAGCGACTCGCCTCATATATGTATATGTTGGGATGTATGTATGTATATGCATACAGCATGGCACAAACAAATTCCCAAAACAACCAGCTAAGTAATCACCGGTTAGACCACCAGAGGTGCAGTAGCAAGGAAATGCTAAAATACTATGCTTGGTTGATTGCATTAATGGACTGCGGTAGAATTAGCAAACGTTTAGTTGATGAACACAGATGGTACAAACGCACACACACACACATACACATAATTTACAGGCGGATCCATGGTATATGATATTCAGCTGGGCTGACGAACGGCAGACGTCGGCCTTTTTGCTGTCGATTAGTGGTACGCCTGGCTAATTCGTAATAATACGCTAATTAAGCTAAATCGTAGGGTTCAAATTCTATACGAAAAAGATGCAAATTTGGTTGAGTAAGCGAAAGTTTGCAACACTCAATAATAGTATTAAAAAAACAAAAAAAAAAAAGAAGCAATATTAGCATGATGTAGTGAATTGAACTGACTGCGTTTATTTTCCAAGCGCATAGAAAAACCACTAAGAATACTATTTGCGCTTTTGGAGCGTTCGAAAATAGCTGCACCCGTAAACTCTACATGAATTTTATATTCGACTTTTCATCCTAGTTGGAAATTAAAAACAATTTGTTTGCATTTTTCCTCTGTAAGTAACATTTTTCACCCATAAATTCATTTAATACAATCAATAAGTAAAATGAAAAGATGGAGGCAAGCTCAGTAAACGTAGTAATTTTGAGAAAATCCAATGCAAACATTCGAAGGTGCTCTGGTTTTACCCAGCATGGCTAAAATAATAGAAACAAGAAATATTTGCAAATTTTCACAATGTGTGTATGTGTTCTTAATTTAATTAAAATAATTATGGTTTGAAAACAAAAGCCATATGCATTTTTTGCGCATAAATTAAAAAAAATAGAGAGCGTGAAGTCCCTAAATGCAAAGTGAAACTTTATATAATGAAAAATCTACTTTTTTTTAATTTTTCTTCAACGCTCAATGTGGATACCATAAATGAGGAATCGAACGGTCAGTGAACAAATGAAAGTGCAATCGAAATGACGACTAAAATGAATGAAGGAAACAAATTTCATTTATTTCAAAAGAAATTCTTCCTTGTAATATAAAACGAAATAAAGCTCAAACGAAATTCGCAATTTAAGAGTGCACGCTTGCTTTGCTGCGCCTTAAAAGACATTTCGCACCGTAAAACAATCATTCAATTATATTCTATGTACGTATGTATATCCGTTATAGGTATACCTAAATTTAAGCAAACCGTACTATATGACAATTTTTTCGAATACATCGGAACGGCCATGTTAATCTGGTCAAAAAGCTACCCACGTACCAAATTTCAAACAAATCAAACATAAATATGATTTTTTCGAATAAATCAGTCCATGGCCCACCAGAAGTATTCTAAAACCATCGCTTGCCTGTGTGAGCCAACGCGTCACATTACACTGTGCAAAATAGCAAATTACTTCATTTTTTAATTTCAACCACTTTATTTTTTATTTTGCTTTAACATTTTTTATAATATTATATTAATTCCTTAATATCTATTTCAAATTCATAGTTTTTTATTATTAATAAATCCTTAAGGTGTGTGTCCGATATTTTGTTCCTATATTTATTTTGAATAAAACGTAGAGTCGAAAAAGCAGCTTCACAATTATAAGTGGACCCAAAAAAGAAGTACATTTTATACATCTGGGCTTTAATTGTGGGATAAACAGCTCCATCAATTTGGCTCCAAAATTCTCTTTTCGTTCCCAAAGGCAAATTAAAATCTTCTCTCATTTTTTCCAGTTCCTCATGAATATTCTCATCTTGCTCCTTAATCTCGCAATGCAGGGGATCATCATGAAGAGCAATATATTTTTGAAGTTTATTAAAGTCTTGCAAGCGATTTTGTAGATTTTTTTTAAATTGACTTGAAGACATTTGAGCACTCGGGTATTTTATTAGTATTATTATAGTCCATTATTACTTCATAAGTTCTTGGGAGATTGGAGATGTCCCCATTAAAAATTTGGGTTATTAATATATTTAATTTTCTTTCAAATTGATTATATATGCGACCAAATCATAAACATAAACATAATAAAACATGGCTTTAAGTTCCAAAAGTTTTAGTTTTCTTTCTTCACCTATAATATTTTCAAAATTACCATGAACAGCATTGTAATGTCTTTTGAGATAAAACTCAGCAGAACGATATATGTATAATGCTGTCGCAAATAAGACATTGCGCGTCCCCATGCATATTTTGTAAAATAAAAAAAGCCAATTCATATTTTTCTGCAAACATTTTTTCGTGTGTATTTGCAAATTTCCGCATGAGGTGTTGCTTTCAGTAATGTTGAATAACAACTGAATTATAAATTGTACTGTCGCTAGGGCCGAACGTGTGTTTCGTATGTAGCCTTCGTGCGCTACAAGACGTAGCGTATAGTATACGTGTGACAGCATTGCGTGGGCAGCAAAAATTTGCCTATCTCATGAGATAGGAAAACAAAAAGTTGGGCATCGTTGATCTACATGTATGCTCTAATATGTATACTGTAACTTTGTTTTCGAAATCGGTTTGGTGCTACTTGAGTTATAAAGTGGCAATCAAAATGTAACTTTTTTTGTGTATAAGAGATATAGAGTTTCTAGATGTACATATATTTGCAACTTTCAGAATTAGCCCTTAACTCTTATGTATTTCTAGCGCTCAAAGAGGTTATTTTCAACGGGTACTGCAGACCTATGAATTGAAACGGTAGTTTGATGGGAAGTATTAGAATTCAGGGAATCAACGCATATTCTGCTTAGACCCCTGGAGTAATACGGAGTTTAGAAACTCCTTAAATATTTGTATATAATTTTTCAAAAATATATTTTTTTTTAAATAAACTCTCTTAAACCTTTTTAATTTGGCACCCACATTGTAATACTCGTATTTCATTGACATTAGCTTATTATACTTTAACTGTTTTTTGTAAAGTCAGCAAAATTCTTCGAAATTAACCTTTCTTAAACCTCTTTCGGTTGACACATTAAACTATATATATTGGTGAGCTTATTAATTATCACTTTAAAACATACGGCAACCCTTTTACAACTTTCGTATACATCTTTTTCGTTTCATACCAATATAGCAATATTTCATTTAACTTTTTTGTGGCTATCACTGCATCCATCGTACTTAACGGAAGGGTTTTAGGAAAGCTTAATTTCAAAAATCTATTTGAAAAGGGTGGCCATTTTAATGAAAAATTTAAATTAATAATATTATTGATATGTTATAATATGGATTTCAAATGAAAGCAGTTTAAAATTTGTATTCGATAATTTTTGTAGTAGGTTGCCACCCAAATAAAAAGATTCATATAAATTAAATAATCAGTCATATCACCGAATCCAAGTACGAACGGTAGATATTTACTTATGTACTGTAAAATCCATTCAGCGATATGACTGATGAAGAGGGCTTTATTTAAAAAATACTTTTGGTAGGTTGCCACTCTTATGAAAATATTTATATATATATATATATATATATAGTATGTTTGTATGAATATTTTCATACCAAAATTATTTTTCAAATAAAGATCTCTTCAACCTTTTTAGTTTGACACCCATATTGTAACCTTTCATTAATATTATTTAATTCAAGTGGCAACCTTCTTCACACATATTTTTGAAATTAAGCTTTCTTATATAATATATAAATTATGTTTGACATTAATATAAGTGCCATTCAGGTAATTTATCAAGGGAGTCCGGTCATCTAGGGAGCCGTTAAAAGGTGCTTTCAATAAAATTTTTTTTTTGGCGAAACGAAAAAAGTACAATTAACCAAACTTTAAGGTTTATTTGAACAATCAGGTGAACTATATAATGTGAATTTTTGGTTTCAAAATATTGATAAATGTCGGAGTTATCCATGGTGCCGTAAATCATTTCCTTGGAAAAGTTGTCAGTTTGCGGGCGGGATAGCGTTCACAATTCTCGTCTGAAACATAGATACTAAGTTTTTATTTTTATTTTTTATATTTTTTCGAAGTCTGTGAACCTCAAAAACTTCAGATAACTGGGGATTTGAAATTTTTTTCCACGTTGCAAAGCCAACATGTGATTTTTGACTACATTTTTATGTCATTCATGTTAAAAAAAATATCATTTAATGAAGTATTTATTAAA